>BSBM01000101.1:15282500-15882500 GCA_027924585.1 Larix kaempferi | reverse complement strand
CCATTGTTATTAGATTCAATACTCTGTTTATAAAGACCTTATTTCACTTCTCAGACCCGTTTGATACATAGTGTTGCACCAATCAAAATCATAGTTGATCATGTCTCATCACTTATGTAATGAGATCTTCTCAATATTCTCATTGCTTCTCGAGGAGCCTGCTATTAGCATACACCTTGAAAAATAGTGAGAGCTCCTCAACTATTCAACATTATCATTTCAAGCATTCAACCTTTGTCATTATCAACCTTTGATACTTGGCTCAGACTTCTGGAAGTTCAATCTGGTGACCAAGTATAAAAATGACTATATAAATAAAGTAATAGTTCTCCTAAGTCATCCTCAGATATGTGTCCTCAAGGCTCAAATCTATTGGATACCGAATGTAGCAATTATGAAGAATGGAGGAAACTCTCTTGTTCTTATCCTCATTTTGGTCCATTCAAACACAACCATTAACACTGATTCAATGATTTCCATTTAGGATTTTTTTTTTTTTAACACTTCCAGGTATTGTCTCAATATCGACAAATTCCTGCCACAAAATTTCGTGGATACAGAGACGTGGTTTCATGGATACAGAGACGCAGTTTCATGGATATAGAGACGAAGTTTCAAGGAAGCATAGAAATGTTTCCACGCAAATGTTGAACCTGCCACGAAAGTTAGTGAATCTAATCATCGCTATTGTGACGAACTTTCGTGGAGCTGTTTAAGATGTTACCACACAGATGTTGAACCTGCCACGAACATGCGTTGCTATAGCGACGTAGCGCCAATTCATGTTTGTCTCTATAAACACGAAAGTTTGTGGCAGGTAAAGCATTTGCGTGGAAACATATAGATGACGGGCGTTGATATATCGATAAAACTTTGTGGAAGAATTAATTTTCCGAAGATCTGAGGACTGTTGCGAAGGTGACATGTGGCCACTAAGAAACGTTTCTATTTCCACGACAGGGAATCTTCGTCCCTATATCCACGAAGTTGGTTCCATGAAAAAACGAACCCCAGATCGTTGCAATAGGGACGAAAAATCGTGGCAATTACAACGAAAAAACGTGGCAATTTTGGCCATATGTAGTAGTGAAATAATCTTGCATTGTATTCCTTAAAGTAGTTACCATTAAGTCTTTATGATAAACAGTAACATAAATAAAATTTGTTCAAGTAGTTTTCATACTTATCCCTTTTCAACAATCAATTCTTCAACTTCAAGTTTTGTCTTTTAATGGCACAAATATTCAAACTCAAAATCAATTTGGTCACAAAGAATAGGCTCGATCTTCATGAAGATATAACTGATGTTCTCCCATAACACTATTCAAACTCAACTTCAATTTGGTCACAAAGAATATGCTCAGTCTTCAATTTATAACACAAGTCCTTCAAACATGCTATCAATATGTTTCAATGCTTTGCAAATTGTTCTTCTTCAACCTCAGATTTCACATCCTTGTGTCCTTTGAATAATCATAAGGCTTAAACAACTTTTTGCAATGTATGAGCACAGTCTTACAAAGAATTATACCTTATCTCTATTCACTTATTAGCTCTATTCACTTCTTAATAGAACTTTCTCAGAGTCAATTATCATCAAACTTGCTTGTAAACAGCAAACACAGTCCTAGATAGATATCTCAAGAACTTGAACTAAATGTATAAACATGAAGAATTGTAAGCCCCAGTCTTAAGCACATGTGGATAGCAATTGAATGGTGATCCGATCGCCATCGAAACTCCAACTTTCGGTAACCACTAGAATCTCCTCCTTGTCACATTTTGAACCCCACATCTAGCTGAACAGTCATGCCGTCAGCTTCTCCCTCGGGCCCTTCTCCCAGCTCTATGGTAATATATCATTGAGGCCTTAAAGGCAAAGGCCCCTATTCTCATGGGAATCCTGATCAAGAAAGTACTCAATAAAAGAAAGGTATCAATCTTTTCTTACTCAATAAAAGAAAGGTATCAATCTCGAGTGCCTAAATGAACATACAAAATGTATTTTTGATGTTTCTATATGAAGTGAAAAATGTACGATATTTGACTTTATAGAAATGTGACCTTAGTGTACATTTTTCATTAGTATCTTCCATTAAAGCAATGACATGATAAAGTTTTACTTTAAACCCCTACAAGGAAATAAGATCACAATTTTACTTGTCATGAATACCCTATAGGAAACAATTGTTCCACAAATTCTATCTTTTGAAGTTTGCAATGCTACGGTTTTCAATTCTCAACACTCACTGCATTTTTGAACAAGCAACTCTTTGTAGGGAATAATTGAAGAGCCCAAATTAGCTTCCATGTTAGAGGCCACCTGATCCAATGAATGCACCAACCCAATAAAAGCCAAAACAAATAAAGATCCCAATTGCAAATTTTGATGAGCTGCATAAATTTTCACTATCAAGTGCACTTTATGTAAGAGGATTTGCCAAAAATACCATAGAACTATATAGGCACCACATGCAAACAATGCAATTACCATGCACTCAAATGGGAAGATGTATTTGTTCGGATATCCACATCAGCTTTTTCAGGATCTTGCATGCAATTAGGGTTTGCATGCAAATTCTAGGGTTTGCATGCACTTTGCATGCATCCCAGTCACCAGGTTGATGCCTCCAGCACCTTAGCCACCTTATTCTAGCACCCGGGAGCCATTTACTTCAGAGGTTTAGCCCTCCTAGCCTGAAAGGCACCCACTTCTCACCTACTACTAGAGAAGGGCGCACTTGTTCACCTACCACTGCAATTCCACTTCAGTTACACTCAGTTAGCTCCGATTCTCCCTGATTTGAGGCTAGTTTCACTCCCGACTGACTGTTTCACTTCCGTTGGACCTCCAGATTGATTAGATGACTTGTTCTGACTTCAGTTAGCCTCCCATGCACCCCCCACTGAGCCTCCTTCCCTTAATCAGTGCTACACACTTCAGTTAAACTTGTTACACTCAGTTAGACTCAGATTGACACTTGGATGACTGGTTCTTGTGCATTGATGACCACTTCTGATTGATGATGAGGACTCCTAGTTGGAGTCAAGCTTCTCCATTCAGTGATTCGAATGACCTCCTTAGGCAATTCGAATTGCTCAGTCATTGTGACAGTTTGTATTGTAATTCATTCACCCTTTCTGGGATATTGAGCACTGCTGCATGTTTTGCACAGTTTTGCACCATATTTTCTATGTTCATCTGTTGTGATTGATTTACTTGTTCATTAGATCTGCTGTGACTAATTTTACATGGTATCAGAGCCATGGCAGGGATAAGATCTCTTTTCTGCAGGTGTTCTACATGAAGATTGAGTGAATTGCTCACCAATATATTTCAGCAGCGGCATGCAAAATCTCATGTGCATTCGCTCATGTGCATGCAAGGCTGAAAACATAGTGTTTGTTTGTGTGTGATTTACAGGTTTCTTACTTCCTCCATGTGCATTCGCTAATGCAAAGATGGAGACTTCTTCTTCACAAAATATTCTTACTCCATTCAACTATGATGAATGGAAACCAAAGATGATTGCATTCTTGAAGAGACAATGTCTTTTTGATATGTGCATTGGTAATACAAGAGATTTTGATTCCGATGAAGAGGAGAATGATTGGCTCAATGATTGTGACAGAGCTTTTGGAGCAATATGTCTTGCTATGTCTCCTTGTATGCACTACCTCAGTAAGATTGCTGAAAATCCAAGTGATCTATGGGTCCAACTTGACAGAGAATTTGGAAAGAAGGAAAAAGAGGATCATGCTAGCCTTTTGGAGAACAAGCCCAGTGAGATCTCCTTATGTGTTCTTTCCGATCATGTGTTGGCCTCAACAATTGTTCAAGATGAAGAAGAAACTGTAGATTCAACACTCATTCTCTCAAAGTCTTCTATTTCAAATTATGAGCAAGATAAACAAGCTCATACTCTAGATTCCGAAGAGGTTCTTGAATCCTCTCTTTCACATGAGTTTGCCAGCATGCAGAATAATGATCTACTTGATGTTTTGGAGGTAAAATCTGATTTTGGAGGTGAAGCATTCGTCCTCCTTGATTGCATGCCTCCTATAAAATTTTGTTCTATCATTTTCACAATTTATCAGAGTTTTACTGAAGATGAAGAGCACTACCATTCGCTTGAGTTTAATTCTCATGCAATTTTTGCTGATTTTGGTTTTGATCTCACCACTGTTGGTTCAAAGGAGATCTCAAGAGACCATTTGTCAAATATTGGAGCAGATTTAACTTCTACTAATAAGAAGTTCAAGTTTCAAGATCTATTTGATCCGATTGGAGCTATTCCTACCTCACTTGGTTCGAATCACAGGTTCAAGGATCATCCTCATATTTTCAGATTTGTTCTCACCATTTTCGGTATGAAGAGCAAGTTCATAAAGTCTCCACATTCGCTTGCATCCATTGATGGAGAATTCAAGCACATGTTTTTGGAGCATAATCCATTTACTCCCAAGAGTAAGATACCTCCAGACATATCTATTTGAGTTTGGAGCAGTTAAATCTTTTGGTGTGTTACAGTTCATTTTGAGGGGGGGTATTTTTCCCATGAGGTTTTCCCCATTTCCTCGGTTTATTTACTGTTATTAGTTTGGATTATTATTGTATTGGGGTGACCTTTGGTCTTAGTTACCAGGGCCCCACATTATTTTTTGCACATCATAGTCTAGCTTGAGGGGGGTTGTTTGGATATCCACATCATCTTTTTCAGGATCTTGCATGCAATTAGGGTTTGCATGCACTTTGCATGCATCCCAGTCACCAGGTTGATGCCTCCAGCACCTTAGCCACCTTATTCTAGCACCCGGGAGCCATTTACTTCAGATTTTTAGCCATCCTAGCCTGAAAGGCACCCACTTCTCACCTACTACCAGAGAAGGGCGCACTTGTTCACCTAACACTGCAGTTCCACTTCAGTTACACTCAGTTAGCTCCGATTCTCCCTGATTTGAGGCTAGTTTCACTCCTGACTGACTGTTTCACTTCCGTTGGACCTCCAGATTGACTAGATGACTTGTTCTGACTTTAGTTAGCCTCCCATGCGCCCCCCACTGAGCCTCCTTCCCTTAATCAGTGCTACACACTTCAGTTAAACTTGTTACACTCAGTTAGACTCAGATTGACACTTGGATGACTGGTTCTTGTGCTGATGATGAGGAATCCTAGTTGGATTCAAGCTTCTCCATTCAGTGATTCGAATGACCTCCTTAGGCAATTCGAATTGCTCAGTCATTGTGACAGTTTGTATTGTAATTCATTCACCCTTTCTGGGATATTGAGCACTGCTGCTTGTTTTGCACAGTTTTGCACCATATTTTCTATGTTCATCTGTTGTGATTGATTTACTTGTTCATTAGATCTGCTGTGACACAAGTAAATCAATCACAACAGATGAACATAGAAAATATGGTGCAAAACTGTGCAAAACATGCAACAGTGCTCAATATCCCAATAAGGGTGAATGAATTACAATAGAATACAATCTGACAATGTGAGTGAGCAATTCGAATTGACTAAGTAGGCCATTTGAATCACTGAATGGAGTAGCTTGAATCCAACTAGGAGTCCTCATCATCAATCGGTGGTGCTCATCAATGCACAAGAACCAGTCATCCAGGTGTCAATCTGAGTCTAACTGAGTGTAACAAGTGTAACTGAAGTGTGTAGCACTGATTAAGGGAAGGAGGCTCAGTGGGGGCGCATGGGAGGCTAACTGAAGTCAGAACAAGTCATCTAGTCAATCTGGAGGTCCAACGGAAGTGAAACAGTCAGTCAGGAGTGAAACTAGCCTCAAATCAGGGAGAATCGGAGCTAACTGAGTGTAACTGAAGTGGAACTGCAGTGGTAGGTGAACAAGTGCGCCCTTCTCTGGTTGTATGTGAGAAGTGGGCGCCTTTCAGGCTAGGAGGGCTGAAACTCTGAAATAAGTGGCTCCCGGGTGCTAGAAAAAGGTGGCTAAGGTGCTGGAGGCATCAACCTGGTAAATGGGATGCATGCAAAGTGCATGCAAACCCTAGAATTTGCATGCAAACCCTAATTGCATGCAAGATCCTGAAAAAGATGATGTGGATATCTGAACACCCCCCCCTCAAGCTAGACTATGATGTGAAAAAAATAATGTGGGGCCCTGGTAACTAAGACCAAAGGTCACCCCAATACAATAATAATCCAAACTAATAACAATCAATAAACCGAGGAAATGGGGAAAACCTCATGGGAAAAATACCCCCCCTCAAAAATAGACTGTAGCACACCAAAAGATTTAACTGCTCCAAAATCAAGTAGATATGTCTGGAGGTATCTTACTCTTGGGATTAAATGGATCATGCTCCAAAAACATGTGCTTGAATTCTCCATCAGTGGATGCAAGCGAATGTGGAGACTTTATGAACTTGCTCTTCATACCGAAAATGGTGAGAACAAATTTGAAAATATAAGGATGATCCTGGAACCTGTGATTCGAACCAAGTGAGGTAGGATAAGCTCCAAGAAGATCAAATAGATCTTGAAACTTGAACTTCTTATCAATAGAAGTTAAATCAGCTCCAAAAATAGATGAATGGTTTCTTGAGATCTCCTTTGAACCAACAAGGGTGAGATCAAAACCAAAATCAGCAAAAAGTGCATGAGAATTGAACTCAAGCGAATGGTAGTGCTCTTCATCTTCATTAAAAATATGAGAAACTTTGCAAATGATAGAACATAAGTCTATAGAAGGCATGCAATCAAGGAGGGCGAATGATTCACCTCCAAAATCAGATTTTACCTCCAAAACATCAAGTAGATCATTATTCTGCATGCCGACAAACTCATGTGAAGAAGAGGATTCAAGAACCTCTTCGGAATCTAGAGTATGAGCTTGTTTATCTTGCTCAGAATTCGAAATAGAAGACTTTGAGAGAATGAGTGTTGAATCTACAGTTTCTTCTTCATCTTGAACAATTGTTGAGGCCAACACATGATCGGAAAGAACACATAAGGAGATCTCACTGGGATTGTTCTCCAAAAGGCTAGCATGATCCTCTTCTTCCTGCTTTCCAAATTCTCTGTCAAGTTGGACCCATAGATCACTTGGATTTTCAGCAGTCTTACTAAGGTAGCGCATACAAGGAGACATAGCAAGACATATTGCTCCAAAAGCTCTGTCACAATCATTGAGCCAATCATTCTCCTCTTCATCGGAATCAAAAACTCTTGTATTACCAATGCACATATCAAAAAGACATTGTCTCTTCAAGAATACAATCATCTTTGGTTTCCATTCATCATAGTTGAATGGAGTAAGAATATTTTGTGAAGAAGAAGTCTCCATCTTTGCATTAGCGAATGCACATGGAGGAAGTAAGAAACCTGCAAATCACACACAAACAAACACTATGTTTTCAGCCTTGCATGCACATGAGCGAATGCACATGAGATTTTGCATGCCGCTGCTGAAATATATTGGTAAGCAAAGATTGCTCTCTCTTCATGTAGAACACCTTTAGAAAAGAAATCTTGTCCCTGCCATGGCTCTGATACCATGTAAAATTAGTCACAGCAGATCTAATGAACAAGTAAATCAATCACAACAGATGAACATAGAAAATATGGTGCAAAACTGTGCAAAACATGCAGCAGTGCTCAATATCCCAATAAGGGTGAATGAATTACAATAGAATACAATCTGACAATGTGAGTGAGCAATTCGAATTGACTAAGTAGGCCATTCGAATCACTGAATGGAGTAGCTTGACTCCAACTAGGAGTCCTCATCATCAATCGGTGGTGCTCATAAATGCACAAGAACCAGTCATCCAGGTGTCAATCTGAGTCTAACAAGTGTAACTGAAGTGTGTAGCACTGATTAAGGGAAGGAGGCTCAGTGGGGGCGCATGGGAGGCTAACTGAAGTCAAAACAAGTCATCTAGTCAATCTGGAGGTCCAACGGAAGTGAAACAGTCAGTCAGGAGTGAAACTAGCCTCAAATCAGGGAGAATCGGAGCTAACTGAGTGTAACTGAAGTGGAACTGCAGTGGTAGGTGAACAAGTGCGCCCTTCTCTGGAAGTAGGTGAGAAGTGGGCGCCTTTCAGTCTAGGAGGGCTGAAACTCTGAAATAAGTGGCTCCCGGGTGCTAGAAAAAGGTGGCTAAGGTGCTGGAGGCATCAACTTGGTGACTGGGATGCATGCAAAGTGCATGCAAACCCTAGAATTTGCATGCAAACCCTAATTGCACGCAAGATCCTGAAAAAGATGATGTGGATATCCGAACAGTATTCACTTAAGACCAAACAACTTCAAACAAAGACAAATTACACAATTTTACATGTATCACAACCATGTTTACATCTCCCATGCAAATATTTCTGACTCCATACAACACTTCATGGAGATGGGATTTTCTCCATAATCTTTTGTCGTCTTCTTATGTAACACATGAAACTTCTCTGCACTTGCTGTTACCCAGAATTTCATTTGATTTCATGCCACCTTCTATATATTTTCTAGCTGCATATGCAATCACACACAAATCAACATCATCATGTGTTTTCCCACAGTGTCTATATATCATTCTATGATCAGTTCTGGATGAAATCTCTCCACTAAAATGGTTTCGTCTCAATCAAGGACTCCCAATTTCATTGAATTTCCTGTCTCAAGGCCAAGGCATGATACAATTAGAGGAAGCATTCTATCTTCAAAGGGACCATCTTCCCTCAATTGAAAGCAAAGATCTGGTTCATTACCAGTGGGCACATCACTTGCAGCCCCCCTCAGGGGACTCACTGCTATAAGATTTCATAAAAGGAGATGATCCTAATTTCTTGTCAATGGAAAAGACCAGGTAATCAATTGGGTGTTGAGCGAGGAATAACAATTGATTCTTCCTTTCCCTTCCAGGATATATATAATATTTTTATGGTCAACTGATGGCACAATGAACTAAAGAAATGCTAATTTCTTGTGAAAGGTGGTGTTTGAGACCCTGGACAATAGTGAGCCTTCATATGTTTTTAGATCAGTATAGATATAAACCTCACTAATTTAGTTGTGAGCTTATATGTTTAAAACAAGCAAATACATAATTATTAAGCACCATGTTGAATATTAATACATAGCATGAACAATGCCTTGAAGGACATGACTACATGTTGCACCTCACAATTTACCCCAGTATACAAATATTCAAATGCATATTTGTAACCACCGAGATAGGTTTTTGTGTCATTTGCATTCAAAGGTAGAAAATAGAGAGCACATGCACATATGATAAAGTAACAGTGTCCCAACTTCCATGCAGTTAGATGATGTGATTACAGTGCAGGGTTATAAATGTTTCTTGAATGATGTGAGCAAAAAGTAAACGTGCAAATTTTTTTTAATAAAAAACAAGAATTCCATAACAATCAAACACCTTTAAGGTAGTATGTGCCCTCCCTGTATCAGCTAATAATAGTGAACACAATTCACATTAGTTCCATAGCACAATGCCAATGGAAACAATAAAAACAAATTTCTAGAAAAAAAAAGTATTCCATGGATATACATTAGTCAGTCTAAATACTTACCTCTTGAAACCAAGAACTCCAAATGTACAACCCATAAGTTCTTAACAAAGGCTCTTTGGTATATTCAAAACTATTATAATGAGTTACACTGACAAGCAAACTAAAACGATAAACTATTAATATTTAGTAACATGTAATAAAATAAACATATTTATCATATAACAAAAATAGAGATATAGTTTAAGATACCAACTTGGGTGTGAAACTATTCTTGAAAATATACTCAGAAGTGTTACTTTCATAAAAGACTGTTTGTGCCTCGGAGAGGCCAGTCTTCTCTAGGAACCAGTTGACCCTACAAGAGGGTGTGTACAAACCAGAGAGAGAGAAATGAATAGAGTTAATTAGGTCAATGAAAGTCAAGCATAGTACATAACTCAACATAAATAAAGTCACAAAAATTATAAACTTCAACCAAGTCTCAGCATAAAAGAAGTGATTATTAGCACACCACAACTGATCACAGGTGATCAAAGTCAAGTACTCTATAAGACCAAAAATTCAACAAGGTGGTATAAAAAAATGAAGAAGGGTAAATGTTCGCATTAACCATAAGTTAAAGACAAGGTACCAGAAGTCCAATAAAAACTCAATCAAGGTGGGGAAGGTACAATAAGTATTTAATAACTGAATTAGTAACAGGTAATAAAATAAACATATTGATCATATAACAACGAGAGAGGTATAGTTGAAGATCTCCACGTCAACATTAAACCAAAAATACGACAGCATAGATGTCCACGGTAATCTGTTCCATCCAAACCTACCAAGTGTACTTTTAGGTCAGCAGTATTCTTTTCTCCAAACTATAGCTATAGTTCGGAGTCAAGAATACTGCTGACCTAAAAGTATACTTGATAGGTTTGGATGGAAACCATTTTCAATGTTGATGCCACTACCCTCCTTATTGTCTTACAAAAAGGCATGAAAATGAGGAAAACGACTTAAAATTGTGGACTTCACCTTCAAAGAGTGCCTTACAATCACATTGATAGGACGTCCCACAACCATTTCTCTTGACACCCACTCTTCATTCATTCTGTATGCATTTCACTATGCAACTGTCTCAGATTCTCATTGCGTTTTCCCTCAATTAGTTTATCAATTCAGTATGACCCACGATCGTTGGAAACACTCCTCGGATGACGGGCGTGGGTCATACTGAATTGATAAACTAATTGAGAGAAAACGCAGTGAGAATCTGAGATGGTTGCATAGTGAAATGCATACAGAATGAATGAAGAGTGGGTGTCAAGGGAAATGGTTGTCGGATGTCGTATGAGAGGAAATGGTGATGGGAATTGAAAGGTCAAATTAAATTTGCATGGTGGTAATAAACTACACTTGTGTCTTCCATTGTTTGCTGCACTTCAAGCCTAAAGGTGGTAGCCTTGGGACCCATGACCCTTAGAACCAAGGGTATGCTCCAAATGTGGCCAAACAACTGTAGTACTCTATAAGAGAAAAAATTCAACAAGGTGGTTTTAAAAAAGTTACCCAAGGAGGGTAAATGACCCCATTAAACACAAGTGAAAGATAAGGTACCACAAGACCAATCATATCTCAATCAAGGTGGGGAATGTACAACCAGTCATATCTCTCTCAAATGTACAGCTGTCCAATATAGCCTGAAAGTTCATCATCATAGTATAAGGAAGGGTGGTGGGATGCCAAATAAAAATATCCCTCATTCCTCTCTCTTGATCAAATAACAATAAGAGAGGTGCCGTTGAAGATCTACACGTCAACATTAAACCAAAAATCAGATCTGAAGTGTGGGTACAAATATAGTACCTTGTACTATAGAAAATAAAAGCCGCATGTGTTACCTTTCAATTTAGTAATATGGTCTACAGAAGCAAAATTTCCTCACAATTACCATCGGAATTTCTGACTAGCGCTAAAGCAACAGTAAAAGAATTTATAACATAATTTTGATCTCTATCAACTTCAACACTCCTATGTGGTCCCTGTGTTGAAGTTGGTCCTCGAGATGTAAGTTGCTTACACAGATAACCATTGCATGAATGAACAATCTTCTAAACACATATAAAGTAGACAGGAAACTCCAAACATTAAATGTGATACATACCCTGGCTTTGTCTTGCGTATTTCTTTCCTATGGCTTAATTTATGAGGATGTATGCGTTGTTATAGTCTTATCCTGTAGCTTCAACCATATCAAGGAAATTATGATTTGTAGATGTAGACTCAGGCATTCCATTACTTTTACAACTTTAACGAAAACGCAGGAAGTTTTTACACAGTCATCTTTCAATCAAATGAATTAACAATCATCAGCACCATAACCATCTTTCATCAAAACCGCATACATTAAATACAAACAAGTGTTGGGTTTCAAATGCAGGAACTCGAATCGAATCCCTTTAAAATTCCACCCATTTAAACTCTTTTGTATCTCTATTTATGAAATTCCAAAAACGCAGTAGTAAATAAAGAACCAAAACTCATAATTTAAATCACTCAGGAAATCAATTATGGGAACATTACATAGTAAACACGATTTATCGAAACCATATTAGAACACAATAGAACCTTCAAGGATTATTACTGCTCAAACATTATGGACGCAGACTCTAAGGTTTATATTGCAACTCTAGAAACCTGACAGAATCCAAGGATCGAATCCCACATTGACACCAATAAAACGATAGATGCCCAGGTCAGGTATCGAAACCCCAGGTAGAATTCCAAAAGCTCAGGTCCCATGAAAATAATTTAGAAATGAGGCAAAAGTATCTTGGGCAACATAAATGTTTAAACTAAATCGCCTACACAGAAGAACAAAACGATTTTATTCAGTATGGAATATCTATCAGCAGTTACCATTTATAGATTCTCATGCTACAGGAAAACAGGGCGAACTTCTTAAACCCCATTTCTTCTACGCATACACTTGGATCTTATACATAGGAAAACAGAGAGATTAAATAGAGAACCAAACATTCAAACAAACTATGACATCGAAACCATCGATGAACACTCCACAGAGGCGAGAGGAAGAGGTAATGAAATGTGGACTCTGAGCTTACCAATTGCAAACGCCTCCAAGTCTAAACTTGTACCATCAACTAGTAACCACGCAAATGGAGAGGGCCAAACTATTACCTGCCAAGTAAGTAAAAATATACCGGTCAGAACCTGAGTTTGTATTTGTATCAATTCAAATTAACAAGAAAGACAATAAGGGTATTACCTGAGTGTGTAGTTGTCACCATTCTTGCATATGCGATCTTCATGGTGGGCTAACCATGAGCCAAGCTTAGGTCAGACCACAAAACCCTCAGGCGCATCCAACATATAGACTCCAAAAAACAAACTATGACATCGAAACCCTCGATGAACACTCCACAGAGGCGAGAGGAAGAGGTAATGAAATGTGGACTCTAAGCTTACCAATTGCAAACGCCTCCAAGTCTAAACCTGTACCATCAACCAGTAACCACGCAAATGGAGAGGGCCAAACTATTACCTGCCAAGTAAGTAAAAATATACCAGTCAGAACCTGAGTTTGTATTCGTATCAATTCAAATTAACAAGAAAGACAACAAGGATATTACCTGCATGTGTAGTTGTCACCATTCCTGCATATGCAACCTTCGTGGTGGGCTGACGGCCATGAGCCAAGCTCAGTTCAGACCATGAAACCATTAGGCGCATCTAACATACAAACTCCAGCAAATGAACTATGACATCAAAACCCTCGACGATGGTGTAGAAACCAAGAACCCATGTGCTATCATAGAGTTACCTGCGTGTGTAGTTGTCACCATTCCTGCATATGCAACCTTCCTGGTGGGATGATGGCCATGAGCCAAGCTTAGGTCAGACCACGAAACCCTCAGGTGCATCCAACATACAGACTCCAACAAATGAACTATGACATCGAAACACTCGACAATGGTGTAGAAACCAAGAACCCATGTGCTATCATAGATTTACCTGCATGTGCAGTTGTCACCATTTCTGCATATGCAACCTTCGTGGCGGGATGACTGCCATGATCCAAGCTTAGGTCAGACCACGAAACCCTTAGGTGCATCCAACATACAGACTCCAACAAACGAACTATGACATCGAAACCCTCGACGATGGTGTAGAAACCAAGAACCCATGTACTATCATAGAGTTACTTTTAATGCCCTCACCATTAACCCAAATTTTAGATACAAGTCATGATCCCATACGAGCTTTGTGGCATGCTTTGGTATTTCATTATTTCACCACCACTATGGAGCTACCTATGGTATATATATCCCTATCGTAGTGGAGCACTCATGACAAATGAGGTAATTGAAAAAATGCAAGGAGTATTATAAGGACCCGAAGTAGTGTGTAAAGGAAACAAGTAATGGCAGCTTCAACATGATTTGAAAGCTCGATAAGGACTTTAACTTCCAACAAAGCATTTCAAGTTGACAACCCCCAAACGTTACAAACAATAGTATTATTAGTATTATAGATACATAAATAACCATAACTTATAATATAATATGAATATCCCATAATATTTTGTATTGATTTTGTTGTAGGTCAAGTGGAATGTGCAACAAAAGAAAAGAAAGTGGAATGGACCAAATAAAACATGAAACAATGATGTTGCCAAAGTGAATAAGTTGTTGAGATGAAAATGTAAAGTAGTAGAGAAATCTTGAATAGGAAGATGATGAAGGAATACACATGCATGTTTGTCATGGAATACGATGTTTAAGTGAAAATGCAATTAGATAACTATAAATATTGAAGATGAATATGATGAAGGAATACATGATGTGCTCATCATGGAGAAGTAGAAATTTCTCTAGTAAGAAGAGTTTATGTCAATAAATAGAAAATATGAAGAATAGGAGAAACAATTTGAAGATCAATATTGCAATAGAGGAGTGGTTGCAATGAAAGCAAAGTATAATGATGATAAGTTTTCAAGTGGCGAACATTAGTTGTGTTCATTGAGATAGTGGTGATGGTGTAGAGGAGAGAGGATGAAGAAGTTCTGAATACCATTGAGTGGAAGTAGCTTGAGGAAATATGTTCCATTTAACAAGCACATTTTGGGATGTAATCGCCATTGGGAGAGAATGGAAGCATATTGCAAAGATGTTGAAGGTGGTAAAAGAGTTAGAGATGATGGTGATGAGGTGTTTCCTATGGTAGCAAAGTATATAGGATAATAATGAAGAGAAAAAGAATATGAAAAATAAAGGGGACTTACAAATAATAAAACCTAAACAGTTCGTCCCTATATCGATGAAAGTTCATGGAACATTACAAAGCGTGGATATTGCCACGGTTTTTTCTGCCCTGAAAAACAAAAAATATAAAAATTATTTTTTTTAACCCATGAATGTTGAAAACATGGAAATATTTCATGGAACAATCTGCCCATATGTAATAGTGTTCCCTCCCTCTCTTTCTCTCCACATAATTTTCTCTTTATCCCTCCCTCTCTCTCTCTCACTCCCTCACTTTTCCAACATTCCTTCATTTCCCTCCCTTCCTCCCTCCCTCCTTCTCTACCTCTCTCTCCATCCTGCTCTCTCTCTCTCTCTCTCTCTCTCTCTCTCCATCCTGCTCTCTCTCTCTCTCTCTCTCTCTCTCTCTCCATCCTGCTCTCTCTCTCTCTCTCTCTCTCTCTCTCTCTCTCCCCTTCTAAATATTTCCCACCCTCCCATTCTCTCCCTCTCTTTCCATTCCTCTCTCCATATTTATGCCACCTTCTCTCACACTCCCTCTCTCTACCTCCATCCCCTTCTCTCAAACTCACCCACCTTTCATCCCCCTTCTCTCTACCTATCTAAAACCATAATTTCTCTCTCTCTCTCTCTCTCTCTCTCTCTCTCTCTATATATATATATATATATATATATATATATATATATATATATATATATATATATTAAACCCCTAACTCCCATTCTCTCTCTCTCTCTCAAACACACAAACCCTAACTACCAATATCTCTCCCCCACTCTCTCTCCCTCCCTCCCTCCTCAATCTCTCTGTCTCTCTCTCTCTAAACCCCTAACCCCCAATATCTCTCTCTCTCAACCATTAACTACCATTATCTATCCCTCCCTCTCTCTCTCTCTAAATCCATAGCTACCAATCTCTCTCTTTCTATCTCGATCTCTCTCTAAACCCATAACCCTCAATCTCTCTCTCTCTCTCTCTCTCTAACTACCAATCTCTCTCTCTCTCTCTCTCTCTCTCTCTCTCTCTCTCTCTCTCTCTCTCTATATATATATATATATATATATATATATATATATATATATATATATATATATATATATATATATATATATAAACCCATAAACCCCAATCTATATCTCTATCTATCTAAACCCATAACCCCTAAACCCCAATCTCTCTTTCTCTATATATATCTATATAAACCCCTAACCTCCAATATTTCTCTCTCTCTCTCTCTCTATCTATCTAAACCACTAACCCCCAATATCTCTCTCTCTCTCTCTCTCTAAATCCATAGCCTCAATCTCTCTCTCTCTCTCTCCCCTTAAACCCATAAACCCCAATCTCTCTCTCTCTCTCCCCCCCTAAACACATAAACCCAAATATCTCTCTCTCTCAAACCAAAACCCCCAATCTCTCTCTCTCTCTCTAAACCCCTAACTACCCATATATCTCTCTCTCTCTAAACCCCTAACCCCCAATCTCTCTCTCTAAACCCCTAACCTCCAATCTCTCTCTCTCTCTCTAAACCCTTAACCCCCAATATCTCTCTAAACCATGAGGAATCTATTTAATACCGAGAGGGGGGAGGTGAATCAATATTAGCGTAGTTCTGAACAATTTTTAACTTCTTTAACATATTAATCTGAACTTAAACTTGATCTTCAATAATGCATGCATCATAAATAAAACATTCATCCACATATGCACCAAAACACATATAATTTTTATGTGGAAACTCAAATGGGATAAAACCACAGAATGCTCTTTTATAATGAAAATATCACATTCAAGGAATCATCGACTTCCTGTGTTTACCAGCACCAACTAGAAGGAGGAACCAACCCCTAGGTTTTACAGGCACCAACCTGAAGGAAGCTACAACTCCCTGAGTTCTCCAGCAAAAATTGGAAGGAGGCTACAACCCTCTTCTCCTTGCCCCATCCAGCCTCCCAAATATTTAATAATGCCTCCCAGATATACAAGAATAGGATGTTACTTTGTTGAATTTATGATAAGTGCACACTTTTGATCTTTTGATGTTCATTCTGTTGTGGACACCTTATGTATGGAGTAGAATTGTTGTCATTGTGCTGCATACAATACTTCACTTCAACAATTCACTTCAAATTCAATACTTCACTTATACTTACATCTTACTTCATAAATTGTGTGCTGCTTCAACTGTTGTAGACTGCGCCAATATTCAATATTTCATTTTGCTATTGTGCATCTGCACTTTCAATTGATATCGCGCATAACCTGATAACTTGTTGTTTTGGCTTTGCACATTGGTATCAGATGAACTATGCACCTTTTGAGATATGTCTGTTCTGTTTAAGTGCCACAGTATTTCAGACAATCTATGACCTTCTGTGCATCATATGATTCATCCTTTCGTTTTAACGCACTTGTCTCAAATCATCCTCATCATGATGCGCATCTTGATTCTACTGCTACTCTTTCTCTGTGCATCTGATGGTATTCCTTACTTCGCACACATCAACTTAGTCTTTGTGCATCACACGATATACTTTAGTTATGTTTCTATGTGCTTCTGAACATCTGTGAATGTCTACATGTTGTCTACGATACTGTCATTCGATCCTCACGCACTTGCACATCCTTTGCATTCTACCTTTCTGTCTTCATGCAATTGTCACAGATCTATAACATCATTATGCGCACCATCGACTATTCATTCCTTTGTTTTTGTACACTCATCTCTTTGCTAGATCTTGTTGTTATGGTTCCATGAGCCCTTGATACCCTGAATATAAATCTATATCTCCCACTTACAAGCTCTTCATCCTTGCTATCAAGTTACTTAAAACCTCCAACTTGTTTTCTTATTTATACATGTCCTACATGGATTGTATGTCCACAAGTTGGTTGTGGCTTTCCTTCTTCTTTGCTTCATGGTTTATGCTTCTGCCACATGTCATTTTTTGCATTGCTGATGTGTCATCTCTTGTGGATCTTGTGCATACATGGTCCTCGACTTAGTGGGACTTTAACCCTTGTGGTGTAGTCTTTTGCCTCTAATGTACCATTACTTTGTGTAACTTGCGCATACATGGTCCTTTGCATACTGGTACTTTAACCCTTGTGGTGTGGTCTTGCACCTTTGATGTACTATTTCTTGTGGAATTTGCACATATTATAACTTCAACCGCCACACCCTTCTTGGTACTTGTGCACGCTTCAACAATTGAAAGTATCCTTTGATTCGTGATACTCGCACGTTTTCAGAACTTGCATAACTGCTCAACCATTTATTTTTCCATGCTTCTTGCTCTCTCTTGATCCTTGTCCAATCAACTCTTAACTTGCTTGTGCTTTCTTGAGCCTTGTCCAATCAACCCCTTTTCTTACTTGCGTATTCTTGAACCTTGTCGAATCAACACCGTGAATTGCTTGCACACTCTTCAATCTTTTATCCAACCAACACTTTAGCTTGTACCTTGAAGGACTATGACTGGATGTAATTGAGACCTGCTAGATGTACCACATGTATTGAATGTATTCCTTATGTACTTCTTCAAACTTGACGTATATGATGTACCTCTAAATATACTTCTTCGAACTGGATGAAACTTTTGGACATACTTCTTCACACTGGAATCCATATACTTTCTTCATATTGCTTGCAGATTTACTTCTTCAAAGTAACTTTTGTATACTTCTTCAAACTTCCATAGGAGTACTAAATCATCTTTGACATTAGTTGACATCAATGACAACAAAATTAAATAGTTGACATCAGTTGACATCAATGACAACAAAATTAATCAGCTGACATCAATGACAACCAAAGTTCAACAATCTCCCCCTTTGGCATTGATGTCAACACCTAATGAAGTTGTGCATACTCATCTCCTGAAGATTGTATGCTTCATCTATTCTTATCACATTACTCCCCCTGTGTGTATGCTCCCCTTATGTTCTTTTCCAGTTTGAACCTTTGACATCTGCGCATTTTTTGTCAATTCTTCTTCTTCTTTATGCTACTTCTGCGAAGACTGCATGCTTCATGATGATCATTCTTATTGTGTTGCTACATGCTTTATGATCAGCTTAATGCTCCCTTAATGATAATGATTGGCTTCATGTTATTTCTTTTCTGCTGCAAGCTTCATGATGTTCTTCAATGATCAGCTTTGCTACTGGATACTTCAAGATGTGCATAATCTTTCTCATTAGTGGCTTGCTCTGCTTTTCAGCTTCAGTGCTATTTATCCCTGACAATGATTCATGCTCTTTCTCCCCCTTTGACATCAATGGAAAATAGGTGCCATTACTGCGCAATTATAGGATCTCATTTCTTGTGTTTTGCGTTGGCCCTTACTCATTTGCTTATAGGGACAACCCCCCTGTCTTCATGCTCTACTTTCTCATGAACATTTCTTCATTGATACCTTGCAATCTATACATTGTTTTGATATTTCAGATACACTCCCCTTGTACAGTTGTTATCTTCTTTATGTATATTGATATCACGTTTCTATCATAACACTTCATCATGCTTTGCGTAGATCTTCATACAATCATCCTGTTGTGCCAATAGCGCAGTATCGAAATCATTATTTTACTAGTCTTTTGTGTCTGATTGTTCCATCTGTCACATTTACTGTGCTGTCACCAAGCCTTGTTCCCTTTACTGACGTCATATCCCTTTCCACGACAACCAAATATTTGGCACATATTTCACCTATTAGCCAGCTCGCCATTAAAGCGGATATGACAATCAGCTTGTGTGGAAACAATGACGTGTCTCATCCATACTTGAATATTTTGGGGCAACATCATTCATTGCACGGAGCAATGAATTGGATTTCCGCTTTATGTACTATTTCCAAAATTCATTAAATCCAGCATTTAGTTTTGGCATCTGCACCAGCTTCCTCAAATCATGTGGTTTTGAATGAACATCTCTTCATCTTAACTCCGCGCACGCGAAAACATCCATTCAATTCTATAAGAGCTTTGTGAAATTCCTGGTTCATCACCTTTTTCTTTTCATCCAACTTGCTCTGCGTTGCATTGTCTCTTGATTTCTCATCTTTCTTGTTCATGGCTTCCTTCTACAAGAGGCTGAACGACTCTCTTGAAAATGTGTTCCTTTCTTTCCAATCTCAGCAATCTAAGCTCACTCCCTTGAGAGACGTTGACATGGGAGTTTGGCATGGCCTAGGAATCATCATTCAAACACCAGTATGCTCAGTTGGAAGGGAATTATGGTCATGTTGAACAATTCACTCTTCTGATCAATCGAGTTGACATCTTGGAGCAGCGACAACAAAAAATTCTAGATGAACTGTCTTCAATTCAGTATGAGCATTCTGGAAAGTCGCCATCTGCAACTCTGCAGCTTCTTCCTTTGCACCCAACCTCTGAGTATAACATGTTGGTTCCATTGGACTTGGAGCTTCAACTCGCACATCAACCAGACTCAGATCTTGACCTCGAATTGCGACTTTAGATTATTCTGCAATTCTCAATTTTTCCATCTTCTTGAGCTTCGCCTTTCTAGCCTTAGCATGAAGTTTCTTCTAATATTCACTTTGTAGAAGACTCATGCATTTTTTAAAAACACAGATTTTGAATATAATGCAATCTCCAATTATGTATCTATGTTTTTGCGCAGACATATGATTTACTTCACAATACCATCTGTTTGTACCTTTAATTTTATTTCCATTGCATATATGTGCCTTTTGTGTCATACTTTGGCTTCAACATAACTCAACAACCAACTTAATATATACATGCACACATCTTTGCTTAACTAAAATATTAAATCTGTTAACACACACAACTTCTTGCAACATTTGACATTCTATGCGATAAACATTTTCAGACCATAACCATCACTAATATACTCTAATTCCTAAGATTCATCATGTTGAATTCAAGTATCTCACCTAATATTCTTGAGATCAGCAAGAGGGGAAGCAATCACTTGCTGCTTTAGATGTACCCATATTGTCTACTTCTTCTACACATTTTTGAGGATATTTCCTTACCCATGTTTTCATGTGCACACTCTCGTTCTTATTTTGCGCTTGACTGTCTTCCCTATGGATCCTTGCATTGTGATTTCTTTTGCGCAACACGTTTTCAAGAAAGTTTACTACTCTTCAACAATACAAATCCTTATGTCCAAAACCATCACATGCATAACATCTCATAGTTTGGAAATATTTAGCAATATGACCAATGCGATTGCACTTTGTGCACTTCCCTCTATTGATCCTTCTTTGGTTAGTATAATGAAAGGATTTGTAATTATTGAAGGAACTATCATACTTGAAAGACTTCATTTCATTTGGACGATGTTCACTATCGCAGACCTTCCTAAATGTTCTTTCATAACCAAGACTTGACTTATATTCAAGTGATCTCTGATCATTCAAGATTTTGTTCAGAATTGATGTGCTTCCTTTGAACTTGTTCTTTACTTCTTCTTCAAGACTGGCCATGTCACTTTGTATATGTGTGTAGACAGGAGTGTCACTTATGATTGGATCTTGGACTTGTTTCTTTCCCTTTATCTCAATCAACTTGTCTTATAAGCGAGATATCTCTTTGCCCTTCAACTCAATTTGACTTGCTAGCATTTTATTTTTCTACACTAATTCTTCCAAAGAAGCCTTCAATGCAAGTTTCTCTTCTTCAAGCAATTTAACCTTGTCTTGTGCACAAATTAGTTGTTTCTCATAGTTGATCACTTTTTCACAAATATGTGTATCAAGATACCCTTGAAATTATTTAGTAGCTTGTCACGTTCTTCATACTTTGACAGCTGTTCCTACAAGAGTTTATTCTTATTTCTTCAATTCTTCAATTCATCCAAAGCACTGATCAATTCTCCTTACCAATCAACTTCTGCAGCTTCTTATTCTTCATATTGACTAATAGTATTAACTTATGTGATTGGATTTGGAGGAGTCTTAAAGGAACCACTAAAGAAGTATTTATCTAGTGATCCTGGTTTGCTTTGCGCAGCTGGAGTATTCTTCTTGATTAACAAACTGCTCTTCTTCTTTTCATCATTTATTTCTTATTTCACAAAATACATGAATAGTACCTCTTTTAGCTTTTTGTCACAGTCACTTTCTTTAGACACATTGTTGTCTTCCTCGGTATACAAACTCTTCCTCGGTTTTGGAATATTCTTTTTTAGTTCTGTGCTCAGTACGTGCAGTTCTTTGTTCATGATAACTAGCTTCTTCCTCACTGTCGATGTCTCCATCTTCCCTATTATTAAGGAAACTTAGAAGCAAAATGGCCTATTCCTCCACATTTGAAACATTTTAAAGGCAACTTGTTTTTGTACTTACCTCGTCCTCTTTTCATATTTCTTACAAACTTTGACTCCTCATCATTTGATTCATTGCAAGAGTCCTTGTCATGATCATGTTTAGCATTTCCAATGGATTTGAAAGTAGCTTATTTTCTAATGCGAATATCTTTCTCAGTTCTCATCTCAGATGATGTTAAGATCCCCTGAAGGTCGTCCTTTTTCAGGTCTTCAATTTTTGCTCTGTCTTCCAACATAGATACCTTTGCATCAAATATTGAGGGCAGAGTGCTCGGTATCTTTTGTGCTACAGATTATTCTTCCAAAGTAACCCTAAGACTCTTGATAGCATTAACTATCTCATCAAATCTTAAGAAGTAAGAGGTAATGCTCTCTTCATCTTTAATTTTCAAGGATTCGAATAACCTTGAGTAATTCTGTAGCTTTTCCTTATTTACCTTTTCGTCACCTTCATAGACAGCTCTGAGCTTGTCCCAAACTTCCTTGGATTCCATGCAATGCATAACCTTGACGAATTCAGTGTATGTTAACCCACACAGTAGTGTGTTTCTATCTCTTGCATTGCATTCATATGATCTCTTCTGATTTGGTTCAACTAGTATGACTATTGAGACATTGTAGCCATCAACAATGGAATGCCAAACATCAGTTCCTAAGGATTTCAAATGAAATTCCATCCTGACCTTCTAGAAGGTATAGTTGGTGCCATCAAACCTTGGTGCTCTGTTGGTAGAGATACCTTCCTACTAGTCAATAACTATGTGCGGATTTATCTTCCAGATATTAAGTTGTTACTGTAGACACCCGCTCTGATACCACTTGTTGGAATCTATTTAATACTGAGAGGGTGGGTGAATCAGTATTAGCGCAGTTCTGAACAATTTTTAACTTCTTTTACAGATTAATCTGAACTTAAACTTGATCTTCAATTATGCATCCATCATAAATAAAACATTCATCCATGTATGCACAAAAATATAGAACATAGAACACACAAAATGGCTTCTAAACATAGAGCATCCAGAATGGCTTCTAAACCCATAGCCCACCATGATTATGTCCCTATTTCAATTGTTACGCCTACTAGTCCAGTTACACCCTCCATACCACCAGTCGGACCTATGAAATCCACAACTAAATCGCAGTCGGTCATTGATAACACCTCCACAGGTGATATGAAAAAACCAAAGTTGAAAGGCCCCCTCCTACCGAACCCTACACCCGATTCGTCAAAGGTTTCTCAGCTTAAAGTAGTGGACATCAACCAACAACAGTTAAAATCCCTAGTATCAACCAATCCGCCCACCTAGAGAGTCACTCCACTATGCGCTCTTTGTGGGAAACAAGACCATGGGACAAACCTGTGCCCCATCTTGCCAGAACTTTGGAACTTGCTAAACACTTGGTTAGTGTCACTCATGCCCCACCGACCATAGAATGGGGAACATCATCATCGCCCAATCCCAAGTCACAGATGTTCGATTTGTTCATAGTTTGGGAATTACACCCACCATTGTCCCGATCTCCCTCAATTTTGGGATGCAGTGGAAACCATTCATCTCACTCAACCGACGGTTGAGAACTCTTTTCTTCCAACACATGGAGCAACTTCTATCAATGTGGTCACTACATCAACAACAACACCAGTTTCTCCTCCATCGCAACCTGCCCTTATGGAAGTTCTTGTTGTGGAGCATACAATGATGCAAGATCCCCAACTTATCAATCTTGCAATGACAACACCACATAATGGATGCTCATCCTGCGGGAAACAGACCCATATTCTCCCCCCTACGCCATCATAGCCATTTTGGATCAATTCAACTCGCCGATGACATAGAAACCCCTCTGTTCCCAAGTCCCAGAAACCTGGAAAAAGGTATTGGGGTAGTTATAATGCAATAGGGACACCCCTTGGTGTACAATAGTAAATAATTGTATGATAAAAACCTCGGTAAATAGACATAGGTAAAGAAAATGATGGGTATTCTTCATGCAATTGATATTTGGTGTCCAAAAATAATTGAACATTATTTCCATATTAATTTAGACTATTGTTGGAGGGGACCCTTTGGGATCCTTAATTGTCATTAGTTACTTATGTAAAAGTATAGTTAAAGAAGTCGTTGGAGTGGGTGCAACCACTCCAACCACATGTAACATGTATAAATAATACCATCAAGATGAATATAACCAGCTGGATGCATTCGACTCATCTCTCTTGTCTGGATTATATCTCTATGTGTGCTTATACTCTCTGCTTGAATACAACATCTGGTGCCATTGCCGTTCTCTTTTGGTTGGGTGACAACAACAACAAAAGAGGAGCAGTTTGAACCTGCAAGAGATCATGAGAAGAAAGAAACCTGCAAGAAATGCTCAGAAATGGTTACGCTGCGCGAAAGATTAAAGAATGATGCTGCCATAGAAGGATGGAGAGTGGTCGACCGAAGCAACCA
The DNA here is from genome assembly GCA_027924585.1 of Larix kaempferi. Taxonomy (NCBI): domain Eukaryota; kingdom Viridiplantae; phylum Streptophyta; class Pinopsida; order Pinales; family Pinaceae; genus Larix; species Larix kaempferi. The sequence continues at coordinate 15,857,944 of BSBM01000101.1, read as the reverse complement.
ACAGGCTATTGTATCACCCTGCGATCAATATTCAGTAATTCGTATTCCAAGTAAGAGCCGAACGGTGGATGGGTGCTGACTGCAAACTGCTTAAAGCAGTGGTCGGGGTGGCTGACTCCCTCTGACTGCTGTAAAAAAATCCTTGCAAGAACGTTTGCTTGTACGTACCTGCATGTTGAAGCTTGCAAGATTGCTAGTGTGCTCTATTCAAGTCAAGGATGTCGCTATAGGAGAAATTGATCAGAAAATTATACTCACTGGAAGATTATGAAGAGCAACCAGTTAGTGAATACCATGTAAACTATGTTATGTCGACTACACATTTCATCCACTCAGAAGTTGTGAAGTTCACTCTTATCATTATTAACCTGTACAAGAATAAATTAAGAAATTGTTGGCAATATTAATGCACATGAAATATGATCAAGATTAAAAGAAATGAATCGAGGAAATAGAGCCAGTGCTGGACCTGATATAATGATAAAGATTCTGCTGTAATAAGACCGTGAGTGTGAGAGATGAAGATTCACTGCCAAGAAATTGATCGAGGACAAATTACCAACTCTTTTGGCATGTAATATCCGCGAATACTTGATTTCCTGTGAATTCATGGTCATAGAGAATGTTTCATGTACTATCACACAGAAGCAGCATTCTTGAATAGTGTTCATCTCTTCCGGTCGATGAAGAAAACTACAAGGTTGCTTATTTTATCTATATAAAGTGAAGAACTTGTCGAATATGTCATTTGTAGAACCTGTTGATCAGAACCTGTCGAATATGTCATTTGTAGAATCTGTTGATAAGAACCTGTCGAATCTATCATTTGCAGAACCTGTTGATCACCACAGTTCGTCAAATGAATGCCTGATACCACTAGTTCCATAGACTGTGGTGGATGTATATGAACACCTTCACTTACCAACTCGAGCCGATACCTAACCCTAAGGTGTTAGCTCTTACCCAGACTCCACACATAGAATCAATAGAAGCCGGAGAACAATCGGATAGCAGCACAGAGTCCGACAATCCAGAACATCTTTTAATAGATGACAACATACAGAAGGTAGCAGCTCAATTAGTTACATCCCGACAGAACAAGGTCATACCGACCCAGGGGAAAGGGAAAATAAAAGTAACATTTCAAGAACCAACGGAAGAAGACAAGATTGAGTTATATGACACCGCTACTCAAATTCTTGAAGATGAAGCCAAAAACAAAGTACCTGTTGAAGACCAGTTTAGAAAATTCCTAGAAACAGATAAGTACCCATCTTCTAGAATTCTTGTTAAAAAACCCAAAATTCCAGTCGAACCCCATGTCGACTTAACCATTCAGTCTCCCCCCTCTTCCCCAACCGCAATAGAAGAAGAAAGCACCCTGTTAGCATTACCTGCTCTGATTAACCTAGCAGACGCCACTCTGAATACTTTTATTGCAAATCTTCCGATACTATGCCCCAAGTGGCGCGAGATGGTTATTCAAGAACCAATATTTTCATTTTCGTCCACTTTCCCGATTAACCTAGCTCCTTCTGACACCATCCAAATCGTAAATTTACCCTTACCGTCGACAGTTCAAGAAATTATCGGTCACAAGAAGACCCACCATATTAGAAACCCTAATCCTTTAAGTCCAATGTATGCACAACAAACAACTGTCTATACCCTTCTCCCAGTCACTACATTACCAAGAGTCATTTAAAAGGAACAACCCCCCGAAGTTGTTATTCCCCATGTCGATTCTACAATTGAGTCGAGTCTAGTTGATCTGGGTCTACTCGACAGTACCAAATTATTGAGTCCACTCATGTCACCAGTCGACCCTCCATCACTCTCGACAAATCAATTGAGTCTCCCTATCAATGGATCTAAGTCCAGTCCGGTTACATAGCAGAACAACAAAGAAGCAACCACGATAGAAGCAGTCGAAGCCCTTTCTTCTCAAGCCAAGGAATCAGCTGCAACTCAAGAAATTGCAGCCGACACGACAACACCGTCAGAGCACACAAATAATCTAGATACCAGTACAAGCAATATGGAAGCATCCAGCATATCAGCTGATATTCCGCCAAGTGCCGAAGTTGTTGAACATGATATTCCAACCACCACAGCAGTAGTACTAAGTACACAAACCCAAGCAGAACAAGTTGTTACCACCTCTCAAGCAGTCATCGACAATCATCCAGCATCAACCGAAAAAGATAAGGGGCCAGAGCAACAAATCTTAAGCAAAGAAAAAGAAAAAGAAAAGAGTAGCCACAGAAAACATAGAGAGAAGAAACACAAAGAAAGAGAATTACAGCAGCAAGTGCAAATGCAGCAAACATAGTCAGGCAAATCAGAAAATACTCTTTCTGTATACTTAGATCAATTTGGAACTGCTAGAAGCTATTAGCCACAGCTAGCCTCCCAAGAAGAACTTGATTTACTTGAAGATGCAATTTTTAGAGTGCAAAGATGTCACCGACAGGAATCAAAAGAACAGATACTGCACCTACAAGAAGAAAGAATTACATTCCTCACTAAATGTGAAAACTTAGTTGAGCAAGTTATTTCGCTTCCAGCCAGTTCCGACATGACCTCACCTCTCGATAAAGTATATCAGTTATTTGAATCTGTCGTGTCAATGCTACAAATCGAACTTCTCAAGAAACAACAAGATCAAGCTGTCGAGGTAGCTTCCCTCATGACAAATCAGTTTACAACTTTTTCAGAAGCTCTCAAAGTACTCAAGCAGTATGATAGTCGAGCAACAAAACTTATAGAAGTTCTAAACAATTGGTATGTATATTACGGCGGCGTTTACAAAGATTTTGAGAAAACAAGAACACTCCTAAGCAAACTTCAGCACCAGCGCTTGACTGCAGAGGAAGCCAGTATTGGCAAACTTGATAATCAGATTATCATGGAAAATAAGCGATTGGATAAATTAGAAAAACAAGAAGTTCAGTGTCAAGGCGGCCTCAACAAACTTAGAGAAATTCAGCCCCAATTCCATCAGTTACTTGTTGCTGCTGAAAGAACAATTACCATGTTCAGTCCCGACATGACCCATTTACAAGCTACATCTACTCACGACAAGATGGAACACTTGTCGAACCTTACAACTCTGACTGTTGACATCTAAAATCTGTTGCGCACTTGGGAAGAGTTCCAACACCATCTCTCTATTTCTGCCGAAGTTATTCTTGAAGCCTGTCTCCAGATACCTGATGCTAGTGGTTCCAGCTTACCTTCATCATAACCGTCTTAATAACTCTTTTTGCAATTTTGATCTCTCCATTTCTTCAGGACGAAGAAATATTTTGAGGTGGGGGAGATGTTGGAGGGGCCTAGGTCGGCCTATCGACTAGACCCTCCGCCCGACCACTCTGAATCACATGTTGACTGGTCACGTCGACTAGTATAGGTCGGGTCAGTTGAATAAACCGATAGACGGTTATGTAACTGTACTTGCATAGATATATATAGATATAGATATAGATATAGATATAGATATAGATATAGATATAGATAGATAGATATATATATATATATATAGATATATAGATATATATATATATATATATATATATATATATATATATATATGCTGTTGAGCTGATGTACTAGAGAGGATTGGTTCTATGATTATGTTCTGCTCTTGCTGGTTAATATAAAGGCTTGTGTTCTCTCTATCTATCTCGTCTCTTGTATCTGTGTCACTGCTTATGCTTGCTTATAATCATGTAATGTATGTATGGTAACCTCATGAACCTTGGGACTACAACAACTATTGTAGTTTGAAATAATTATTGGAATAGAGTTTTTCCTCACCAAATCATTGAAGAACATTGTAGTTTGAAATGCTTCTTGGAATAGAGGTTGTTCTTGCCAGAGCAATAAAGTGTCTTACTAAAGTGTTAGATACGATTAAAAAACTCATCTATAAGAAGGGCAAGGAGAACATAGAGGTAGATGCTTTATCTAGGAAGTACGAGAAGGAAGGCTCCCCATTTTCTGTGTGTGAGAATATGAATATATAATATTTATGTGTATGAGAATATGAATATGTCATTGACGATGATGATTCCAATGGTGTCTTTTATGATGATGATGATGATTACTAACGACGATGATGGTTCTTATGATGATGATGATGTTCTTGATGATTATGGTGATGATTACTGGCGACGACACAATGATTCTTATAATGACCATGATGTTCATGATGATGATAATGATGACAATGATTATGATGGTGATGGCAACGATGATGATGATCAGGATGGTGGTGATGGTGATGGTGATGGTGATGATGATGATCGTCACCGACATCGATGCCGTCATCCTCATCATCATCGACATCATCATTACATTTTTAATATGTTTGTTTAAATCAAAATTTATTTTCAAATTTAATCGTATTCTTCATTTTAAGTTAAAATTTATTTTTCAAAATATATATGTATATATATAAGTACATACATACATATACATTAAAAAAAATACATAATTATTAAATATAAAAAAAAAATACATTACCTAAAAAAACATAAACATAATAAATAAATTAATGATAATAAATTAATTAATTAAAAATTAAAATTAATAAAAAATCAAAATTTAAAAATAATTTAAAAAAACATAAAACAAAACAAACATTTGAAACCTTACCTTATATGCAACTTACCTCCTCTCCCACGTAGAGCGTTTTTGACATTTTGCACTTCCTCACCAAGCCCAAAGCCTAGAGGTCATTGCAAGGAGGCCAAGGAGGACACATAGGGGTTAGAGAGGTTGTCGAGGTCGACGAGAGGACACAATGACCACTAAAACGTTCAGTACCCTATCATTTAACCCCCATTACTCTGTAAAATTTCTCAATGTTGGATGGAAAAACGATTCATAGTTGGATTTAGTGTCAAGAGTTGGATTTAACCCGTGATTTTGACATAAAAATATTTTATCTCCCTCAATGCCTTTCATTTGGCATCATCTCAGCGAAAAGTGATTTCGTCTTTATTTGGGTGTGTCAAATTTGTTGGTGAAAGGTCATTTTTAGTGTTTAATTTCGTTTCCCACTAACCATATCTCTATAAACCACGAAATCAACAATTTCATGGTACTTTCAGAGGCTCTATTTCACTATAAGAGGGGTCGATTTCAATGTAAGAATCAAAACAATATTATGAAGGTCCTATACCTCTTTGTTTGGCACGAATTAAAAAAAAAAAAAAATCTGTTCTGATTACGCAGGAAAAATTTTGTTGATTAGGGGGTCGAATTCATTTGCAGAGGGGTCATTTTCCTATAGTTCTCCAATGTTTTGCTTAAGGCGTGATCTCTAGACTCACAACGATTCCATTTTCAAACTTGTGTCTTTAATTGAATTCACCCTAGAATTTTTAGAGGGTTGTCTTGCTATCTGTTACTGTTGTCTTGCATTTGGAGAGTCTTGGTTTGACATTATTTCATTTTGCAAGAAAATTTTGAATCGAATTTATAATATAAAACCTTCTTTGAATTTAACTCTTTGCAATTCAATTAGCCTTGAGGTTTCTTGGAGACTGATATGATCCTTAGAGCACAAAATGGTGTTTAAATTATTATCGATTATCTTTTGAAATTTAAACATATGAAGCTGACTTCATTGTTCACTATTAAACCTGTAAATCCTCTCCTAGTGAATTTTCTATTGGGTGTGGTATAATTTATCTTATTCACTGGCATAGTTTGTGTAGTAAACATCAAATCTCCATTGTAACCTGGCCAATTCCCTATACATTTGGTAATTTCAATTTTTTTTGAGGTGGGTTGGATTACTACTCAAAGTACATTCCCAACAAAGATGCATAGGTAAGCTTTCAAAAAATGATTTTTTTTTTTATGTTATGACCCATAATTATGTATTGTAGATCTGAAGCAACCCTTTGAAATAGAAATAGATGCATCATATTATGCCATTGGTGTGATTCTTAAAAAAGGAGGCCACAGTATGGATTATCATTTATGAGACATTTATTGAAGCCAAGGTGTGGTATAATACACATGGAAAATAATTGTGTGCCTTGGTGTAGGCATTGAATTAGTGACATCATTATATTCTTGGTGAATAAACCATCACAAATGCAAATCATCATCCCTTAGTTTTTCTCAACTCCTAGTCCGAGATTCTCTTTGCAACACTAGTAAGACCACTCATCATAAGCAAGTTTTGTACACATCATTATCAATTCCTTCATGCCCAAGGGAGTTCATAATATCCCCATCTCATAATTCTAAAAGGAATCCCTTGATCTATATAATATCAAATGCCAGAAGATGTCATTTCCTCATCAATTTAGCTCTCTAGTTGTGAATTATGTATTGTTGTTCAAGGTGTCATGGAAAACTATATATATATATATATATAGTGTGCCCCCAAAACTATTTCAACAAGGTTGCGCTAGTGATATATATATATATATATATATATATATGGGTATGCGCAGAAAGATGCTCCCCAAAACTGTTTCAACAAGGTTGCGCTAGCGGGGGAAAAATAGGAATGTGCACGCACCTAAGGTAGCATGCACGCGCCCGTGTTAAGGTTTAAAAAAAAACCGTGATTTCTTTTCATTCTTACCATTCCAGCCGAACGTGGATGAACCAACGCGTGCATAGAGCTACAACAACCCAAGTGCACCATTTCCACTCAAAAAACCACCTTCATCCATCCACCAATTGCATTGCATAGGTAAATGCCATTGTTTTTTTCATTTAATTCATTGTTTTTGTCATTTAATTCATTGTTTTTGTCATTTTATTCATTTTTGTTTGTTTATTAAAGTTGTAATAATCCCCAAATTATTAAAAAATTAAAGAATTTTTCAATTGCAGAGTGTAAACCCACATAATGAATGAACAACATTTTAACATGGAGTCTGATGGAACCAATGAAAACCCTCAACAAAATCCAAATTACCAAGAAAATCAAAACCCCCATCATAATTTTGACCAAGATGACTTGAACCATTCTCTAATGAGATAAGAGTGCACACTCGAGAACTAAGAAACACATGGGAACCATCTCGAGTGTCCCTTGCCACCTCAATTGAGAGCTCAATTGACTCCATCATCCATGCACATTACCAATTTACTGACATGACTGAATATAGAGCTAGGATGCGGGAGTATTATTCCACAGGCATTTCCAAGGAAGAAATAAAAGATTTGAATATTACAAAGGCCCAATTGTACAATATGTTCACCGATCCAAGAACACAACAACCACCGTACATTAAAAAGCCACGTGTTTGCATGGATTGGTGTCATTTCCAACCATGGATGTACAATTGGATGCATAGGTGGTTCATGGTTTATGATAAACCTCCCTGCAATAATAGAGAGGTTCCACAGTACTTCCTTTAGAAATCGTGGGATGAGTTTTTCCTCGATTTACATGTTAACTATTTTGACATAACCGAGTTCCAGGGTATTGGGCGTGGCTCTGCCCAAGATCGACCTGCTGCTAGGAGGAACCCACTAAGAGGACCACCAACTCCTAGGTGTGAGCCCAACTCCTCTCCCCAGCCGCCTCAGTTACCCCACAAACTTGATCATATCGAGGACGCGATGAGGAGTGTTTCATGGGGACTGCTTAGACACACTGCCTTTGTAGTGGCTACTACAGCGGAGAGACAGGCTGACCTTGATAGAGACGCAAGTGCAGGGCCTCCATGACAGATTCAGGATAGATCTGTCACCAGTGGTAGCCATGTTGGGCCTTCTAGTTCCACGGGGACAATGCAACATCTTTTTCCCCATTGCGGGCACACTTTCCCTGGCCCAATCAAGGGTTTCTATATGGAGTAGGTTAGCACTTTTTTTAATGTGTTTTCAATCACCACTTGATAATTTGTAAAGTAAGTTTAAAGTATGTTTGATTGAATTAAACTATTATTTCAATGTACAGCTATTTAGAGTTGACACACCTTCATGGGAGAACGCAACATCTCCCAACCTGGATGCAGCAATGACAGTTGCAACTGATATTGCGGCACCTCAAACAGAGGTATGTTGGTCACCCTATATGTCAGTTAATTAAAGCTAACACACAGAATGGTCAATATAAATTGTCAAACCGAGGAAGGTCTTTTATTTCAAAGGCAATAAGCACAGTCTATGCATAAACAGATCAAGCAGTTGATTTGCTAAATGTAAATAATGATCCTACCTATGTGTCCAGCCAACTCATTCCATAAGAACACTAATCTAATTCACACATCTAAGAATCCAGAGTGAAACAACTTCCCTACAGAAATAAACCTATCAAGTTAATGATCTAATGATGAAATGAAACTATATTACTTTTCCAAGAAGTTAAATCCTATAATGATCAAACTATAGCATTCAATCTTTACCAAAATGATCTATCCAGTAGCTATTGTAATTCCACCATTAATTGTCTAATCTATGAATGAAATTGAAGATACAACAACGACCATAATTAAAACACAAGCTTGAACTCTAACTAATAATTACTGGAAATCCTAGAAAGCATAAACAACTAGAAGATAATTGGAATTGAGCTTGGTTGTCACAGCTGATTAAAACACACATGCAATTAAGTGAATTATCCTACACAGTTGACTGTCACACCACTCTGTTACAGCTATTCAAGATGCAATTACAAACTACCAGAAAGGAAGATAATCTCTGTTACAGCTACCAATAATGTCTGCAATCATTCCACATCACACAACAGAAGTAAAACTAAACTACTCTACCTACTTAAACCGACTATCTTTGTGAGAAGGTGGGCCCTGGCCTTCTAACAGAGACACTGAGAGTCATAGCAAATTAAAACACAGAAGTAAGGAACTCTGCTCTCATATTACTGATGGAAGATTGTGAGTCTCAGTGCTATGTTACAACTTACACAAAGTAATGATTGGCCAGACCCAGGCTATGAGAGCCTTTTGGAATTTATACAAAGGAAATACAGTTTCAGATCCACTAAAATCACGTAGCAATGAAGATCTATGATCTTCATACTATGGAGTTACAACTAACTGATACAACGTATTAAACAGGGCTGTTAATTGTGAAAGATGATGTTGCTTTGATAATTAATGGATCAATAGACTCAGCAGCTCGAACGCCACCTATCTGTCACAGCTAGGCTCTGCTTCAGTGGAATCTGTTACAGTGGGGATCTGATACAGCTTGCGTGGAGGATGCGCTGTCCCTTGGAGTAGGAGGAGACGGTGCTTGAAGAGTAACAACTGGCGTTGCTGGGCTGATACACCTGCGCTTTAGACCTGAGCTAAATGAAATCACACAGATCAGTATAAACCAAGGACTAAAATCCACAATCTTTAACAATCTTAGGCATAAAACAAATAAAGTAATAACAAATTATACCTTCCATATTATTGGTTGATATGAAGAAAGACATGGATACAGCTTAAAGTAGGATGAAATTAGGACAAAATGGTGTAATAAGGAAGGCCAAAAAGGGGCATTTCCTAGACCCAACATCTCCCCCCAACTATCCAATTGCATGTCCTCATGCAACAACCTCCCTTAATCCGAATCTGAGTCTGAGTGGAATCTATTGATATTTGTAAGATTGTAAGCAAGTTCTGGTGCCTCCCCTCGAGGAACAAACCCATAGCAGGATACCCAATGCCCCCACCACGACTCTTCTTCTTCTAATGTTAGAGCATAGCTGGTTCTATAAGAATTGCTTATAGGCAACCAAATGAGAGGGAATTTGAATCTCAAACCAAGACACAAAGACCCACACCTTTCCATGCATAGCACATATCTAGGAATCCTTGTCAAAGCTTGCCTAAAATTTTCAAAGCCATATGGATCCATTTCCTTAAGAGATGAGGAAGAGTACAGCCATCTGTATTCACTACCTTCCAATGCATCTTGCTGCATATTGAGAATCATTGGGACACATGTGGTAAGGAGTCTATCTCATAGTCTCTCAAAATATCGGGCAATTGAGGGAACCCTAAGAGTTTTAGCATGATTTTCCATCAATGCTGAGGGATTCTAAGGTTCCCCCCTAATCCAAAGAGTAGAATTCTCCTCATTCCTAAGGATGGTTTGGAAAGCATCTCACCATCTTACATGGTTAATGACAAAGGAGGCAAATTCCCTCAGCTGACTATCCCCAAGAACAGGTAAAGGATTAGATGGAAAGTCAATGTAGCAAGCCTTGTCATGTAAATACAATTCACATAACAAATGCTGGTCCTCAAAGTCACTCTTCAGAAAAGTCTCCAAAAAGTGAGTAGTTGTTGCCAAATCAAATGATCTCCCATCCTTGAGAGCTCTTAATTGGAATAAGGTTCTCTTCTCATGGAGAAAAACAGGGTAAGAGGGGGATGGAGCCCTGTAACTCAACAATTCTATGGAGAGAGTGTACATTTTGTCTTTTTCTTGTTGCAGGGACTTTTGTTTCTTTAATCCTTCCAATTTTTCTTGAACTTTCTCCCACCGAAGTTTCTGTAAGAATAAATCCTCATCCCACTTTTCTCTCAATCCCTTAATGACATTCCTCTGTTCTTGGAGAGAGATCATACCTATTATGAACTATTCAATCCACTTGAGCCATTTATCCAACTCGAGATTTAACCAGAGAAACTTCTTCTGCAGCCATTGAATCTTTCTGTCTTCTACCTCCTTCTCATCATCATACCTCTTTCTCATCATCATAATCTATATAAATGACTTCCTTATCTTGCCTTGGCACAATGAAAGTTTCATCCTCTAGTGGGGTTGCAATGGTCTGTGCATGTAGTGCAGTCTCAACCATGGGTTTTAGGGATGCTAGTTCTTGTGTAATAGCATCCTCCTTTTCCATTTCAATCTTAGCCATCTCAGTTTGTGTTGCCACTGTAGCAAATGATTTTGGAAACATTGGTTCTTGTGTAACAGTGTTTTTATCTTGGTCCTTGATAATAGATGTTGCTATCTGAATTGCAACTTCACTAAACATTTTCAAGGGTATTGGTTCTTGTGTAACAGTACCCTGTTCCTCAATTTCTTTGAGTCGCTGAGATTGTTTCTGGTTTATATCATATTTTTCTGACTGATGAGACTGGTCCTAAAGAAGCTCAGTGTCCCCTGATGGCTGGGACTGTACTGTTTCATCCCCTAAATTCAAATCAGGGATCTCTTCAATTCTTGGCTCATTTTCCCCTATCAATTCGATTCCTAGCATTCCTTCTTCCACCTCCTCTATCTGTACATGATTTTGCGATGAAAGTCCCAACACAATGACTCTGTGTCCTACTGTAGAAAATATATCTCCACACTCTGGACAAACAGTCTCCCCATACTCCTCATTTTCAAATGCAAAAGATGGATTTTCCAACAAATTTGCAGCATTTGCTAAAAAGTGTTCAAATTTTTCTCAGCTTGTTTTCCAGCCACTCCATTCCATCTTTCCAGCTCATTTCGCAATATCTGCACCTCTTCTTTTAATAGTTCATTTTCAAGTAGGAGATTTTCAATTTGGGGTTCTTCTCTGGGAGGTTCCTTCATAATAACAGATGACTTAGGGTTCAAAATGGGAATCTCAAAATCTATTCCTGTCATAGGTATTTCCTCCACCCAAGATGGTTCCCCATTCTATCTGACTGCTCCCGCTGTCTCTGCAACTTCTGCTACTTATGCTATCTCTGCTAGGGGTGATTCAATATTACCCCCAGTTGCATCCATTATCTCCACTTCTTCTATTGTTTTTGCTATCATAGCTGCTTCTTTTGCTGCTGCTGATCGAGTCCTTCTTCTCACCTTTCCCACAGGGTGTCCTCCATGCCTACTGCTATTGGTGCTTTAACAGTTCTGATTTTCCTTTTCTTTGTTACAGTAGGTGTTTGGCTCCTGTTTCCTGATCTTACTCCTCGTTTCTTTGACATAGATGTCCCTACCTTAGTCTTTTCTTCTTCAATAATAGTACCCCTTATTTCTGAAGAGGATTCAACTTCCAAAAATTCCACAATCCCTTCTTCTACTGTCTGATGTCCTTCCCTTTGAATTTCTGTTTCTGCAATTGCAGCTTCAACTGTCGCAGCTTCAACAGCTACTCCAATTTCAGCTTCTTTTAATTGAATATCTTCTTCTGCAGTTACAGATTCTCCTCTTTCTTCCTCCTGTTCTAGTGTTTCCATCATAATTTCCCCTACTATAGGGTTTTATGTTACTGCTGCTTCTCCTTTATTTACTTCCCCTTCGTTATTGGACTGATTTTTTGTTGCTCTAGCCTCGCCCCCAACTGGGTTTGAGGAATTCTAGTCCTCACTATCTTCACCAGCACCCCCCACTTCTAATACAGGTTGTATGATTGGCGCATCTCCAACCAAAAATTGCTCCCAGGTTAAATTACGAATTGCAATGGCTCTTAGGACCAGTAACTTAATTAAGCCATGATTAGAAAGGGAGGAAACTAGGTGGTTCTTGCATATCCAGACATGGTTTGTAGGTCTTTAAGAAGATAGAATGGTATATTTACTAAATTAACATGGCACAAATGAGACAGTAAGGAAGTTCAGAAAAGGAAACAACTTGGTACCTACCTCCACAAGAAATATATCTTTTCACAAAGATTACTACTTGATTCTAGGGTGGTGGTAAGGAAGCCAATTCTAGCCCACGGTGCTTTGGAATAACCTGCTCTCCAACTGACAAAACCTCCCTCACCGCATTTGCATTATGTGCCTTCTGTCCAAATAATCTCTTCCCAACCATGGGTAAACCAGTAACCTCAGTTATGATTTCTTCCGTAGAATCCGCGCGCAGTCCTCTCACCTCATAGTGAGTATCATTAAAGTTGAGGGCAAATTGCAATGCGGTTTCTGTGTGAAATCCATTCACCCATTCAAAATATGCCATCCAACCTGCTGTTATAAAAATATTAAGAACCTCTGCATTGGCACGTATAGCGTCTGTATTTACTGGTTCATGTCGGACTGGGTTTCCCATTTTAATCTCTCCTCAAGGTTCAAAATTCAACAATTTCCAATTTAGAAGTAGAAAGTTGCAGCTTACGAACATGCAAAGGGTCGTTGGGGTTCAAAAATTGGGTTTTAGGCCAGTCTGCACCAATATGAACGTTCTATTGAAGCGATGAAGTTGGCAGATAGGAGTAACAGGTGCAAAATCGGATAAGGTAACAGAGAATAATGACCTTAACATAATCCCTAAAGTGTAATTTGCATGGGTTCATTAATCGAGGGTTGTGACAGGACATAATTGTTATACTATATTAATTTTCTGCCAAATAATGTAAAAGATGGGATTCATACCTTGCGTTTATGAGTTTGAGCCATGGATGAATCATTACAGCAGGTCGTCGTCCTTGCGGATATAAATGCACATGTGCCAAAGTGTCGTGGCCACTGCCACTCGGATTGACAGCTACTCAAGGCATCCAAAATTTCCTTTGTGGTGGATCATAATTGGACCTTGTGGAGCGAGCGCCAAAACTGACACCTAGTCACATCATTATTGGCATCATTAATAGGAGAGCAGGCAAACTGGCGGAGTATCACCTGCGAAATCTAGCAAAATAAGCAAAAAATGGCAGAGCCGCAGCTGTACGGAAGGGGCGAGAATGAAGTGGAAAAGAATGGAGTCACGGCTGCTAGATTTAGCAGAATCAACCAAGGATAGCGGAGTCACAGATGCTAGGTTTAGCGGAATGGGAAAAGGTAGCGGATTCTCACCTGCTATATTTAGTGGAATGGATAAAGGTAGCGGAGTCTCAGCTGCGGAAAAGTGGCAGAGTCGTAGCTGCAAAATTTGAAAGGAAGCGGAAATAGCGGAGTCGTAGATGCGGAATTTGGCCGAATGAGCAAAAGTGGTGGAGTCGCAGCTGCGAAATTTGGCAGAATGGGAAAATGTGGCGGAGTTGCAGCTGCTCCAGACTGTAGTATAAGCAAATTGTATCTGTGAAAGACCACGAATTAACCATCTTTTTCAACAAGCTTTATTAGATCAAGAACAAATATGGGGTGTCTGCAATCGTCTGGCCTAGTCACGGCTGCTGCTCCTCCAATAAGTTCTTGCACACAGTTCTTCAAAACAAACTGATCAAGTGCAAGAAAAAATTAAAAATAGATAAAATACAGAATGAATGAAAAGCCAATTATTTATGTACAAAAATATGTGTGGAAATTGCAAGTTTTAGTAATTCACAGGGTTTAAGAATCCCTGCCCTGACGTTAATTGATACTCTGGATCAACTGCAACTAGTGAAATAAAAACCTCCCTTGAGATTGGCCTGTGATACAGTCGCAGCCGATGACCATTTGCGAATAATGGTACTTTGTTCTCGTCAATGGTGATCAACCATATTGTTCCATTATCAAATACCCGATCTATCTGATAGGGTCCCAACCAACAGGTGTGCAATTTGCCTTTAAAGTCCCTCTTAAATCGTGAATCATACAACAGGGCCCAGTCTCCTTCCTGGAATACTCTTTTTTTTATAAATCTGGCATGCCATCTATAGCGCTGTTGTTGGATTAAAGCTGTATGATGCACTGCATCTGTGCGCTTCTCATCCAATTCATTGAGCTGATTCAGTCGATTCCTCTGTGCCTCTGATAAATCTAGGTTTGCCTCAACAACTGTTTTTAAAGTTCTAATTTCAAATTCGATTGGGAAAACAACATTCTTTCCATACACTAGTTCATATGGGGAAAAACCAGTGGTGTTACGCCAAGTGGTACGATAGGCCCACAGTGCCTCTGGAAGTCTTTCAGCCCAATCTTTACGATGTCCCACTGGTTTTGTTAGAATAGCCTCAATAACCTTGTTTGTGCTCTCCACCTTCCCATTGGCCTATGGATGATATGGTGAGGTTATTCTGTGTTGAATATGAAATTTCTGCAACAGTGCTTCCAGCTTGTGAGATACAAACTGTAGTCCACCATCTGTAATGATCTCATTATGTACTCCAAACCGAGTAAAAATATCTTCATACAAGAAATCAATCGCAACCTGATCATTGGCCTTGACCAAGGCTACAGCTTCTACCCATTTAGTCATGTAGTCTGTGCAAACCAAGATATGAACTTTTTGCTTTGAGGGAGGGTTGATAGGCCCTACAAAATCTAGAGCCCACCTATCAAATGGTTCAACCACAAGCTGTGCCTGTAAAGGCATCTCATCTAATCTGTTGGGTTGGCCCATCCTTTGGTAGTTATCGCATGCCTGAACATACTTCTTCCCATCTTTGAACAATTTAGGCCAGAAGTAGCCCATTCTCAAAAATTTATGACCTATCCTCTTGTCAGCAAAATGTCCCCCACAGGGCTCATCATGGCAAGATTTAAGAATGATGAAGATTTCATCTTCTCTAACACATCTTCTGATTTCTAAATCTATCCCTGTGTAGAAAAGATGGCCATCAATCTAGCAATACCTAGCACTTTGCTGTATGATCTTCCTTTTTTCTCTCTTTGAGAGATGTGCTGGAAGCTTACCTGCAGCCAAAAAGTTAGCAATATTTGCATACCATGGGCAATGAGCTGATATTGCAAACAAATGTTCGTCAGCGAAGGAATCTTTGACTGGTAAATTGTCATCACTGTTAGTAAGTCAAGATAAGAAATATGCGACAACATTTTCCTTTCCTAGTCTATCAATAATTGTAATATCAAATTCCTGTAACAGTAACAACCATCTAGTAACTATAGCATTCGTGATTGGTTTATTCATTAAATACTTGACAGCAGAATGATCAGTGTACACAAAAGTGGAATATCCAGTAATATAATGTCTAAATTTTTTGATGGCATAAACAATGGCAATAAATTCTTTTTCCGTGATAGTATAATTTAGTTCAGCAGGAGACAAATTTTTACTAATATAGTAAATGGCACAAGGATCACTACCTTCCTGCTATCCCAAAACTGCTCCAATGGAAGTATCTGAAGCATCTGAAGAAATGTGAAAAGGCAGAGCCCAATTGGGCCCTCTTAAGATGGGTGCTGTAGACAGCCTTTTATTTAGCTCAGTAAACGCTGTTTGGCATGCATAATTCCAGAAAAAATGTGCATCCTTCATCAATAGAGTGAACAAAGGAGAAGCTAGTTTGGAAAAATTTTCTATGAACCTTTTGTAATAGCCAGCATGCCCCAAGAAGCTACGTACATCCTTCTGTGTTCCAGGAGTTGGTATATTTTCAATTACCTTGATTTTGGATGGATCTACCTGGATACGATCAGAAGAGATGAAGTGCCCCAGCACTATGCCTTTACTCATCATCATGTGGCACTTTTCAGTGCTCAAAGAGAGTTGGCTTTGTTCATAGCGTTTCAAGACCTTTTCTAAGTTCTTCAGTGCTTCTTCATAACTGTCACCATATGGAGTAAAGTCATCCATAAAGATTTCCATGCAATCATTCACCATTTCTGAAAAGATTCCAATCATTTCTCTCTGAAATGTAGCTGGTGCGTTGCACAACCCAAAAGGAGGTACTCGGTATGCAAAGGTCCCCCAGGGGCAAGTGAAAGTGGTTTTGTCCTGATCTTCTGGAGCAATCTGAATTTGGTTATAGCCACTGAATCCATCTAGAAAAGAGAAATATTTCTTCCCAGACAAGGTATCAAGGACCTGATCGATGAAAGGTAAGGGGAAATGGTCCTTCTGCGTTGCCTTGTTCAGTTCTCTGTAATCCACGCAGACCCTCCATTTCCCATTCTTGTTCGGCACAATCACAAGTGGAGAAACCCACTCACTGTCTGAAATTGGGTATATAAATCCCGCTTCCAAATTTTTTTGTATTTCCTCCTTCACTATGTCCCTTAAGTTCGGGTTCATCCTTCGTTGGGGTTGACATATAGGCCTGGAGTTGCTCTTAATATAAATGTGATGGGTACACAGATGAGAAGGAATTCCTTTCATGTCTGTGTACTCCCAAGTGAAGGCTCCCTTACACTATTTCAGTAGAGTGACTAGTTGTTCCAACTCATTAGGTGCCAATTTAGGATTGATATTCAATGTTTTTCCTAGCCCAATTTCTACTGGAACACTCTTCAAATTCTTAAGTACTGGAATTACACTGTCATCACCAATCAGAGTTTCTTCTGTAAGATTTTCTTGTTCTGTTACAGCTAGAGTACTGTCCAAGATCTGATAGACATTTTTATTGACTGACGTGGGCTCACTAATGAAACTATTAATGGCATCATCCTCTGTTTCATATTTAAATGTTAAGGCTCTCCCTATGGTTAATAGTGGTTGGATGCCCTCTTCCTCCTCCAAATCTGCCCATAATGGAGAATCAGCTTCTGTGCTTGGTCAAGTTGGAGGGTACAGGGTTAGATTCTTGATCTCACTCCCATCCGAAATGGTCATAGAACCTGAACAACAGCTGATACAGGCATCAGCTGTGGCCAACCACGGTCTTCCCAGGATCCGTGGGTGTCCCCCCAACTGAGATTTTGGTTGTAATACCAAAACATCTGCAGGGTATTCCCACAAGTCAACTGAGATTACGAGGTCATCTAGGATTCCTTCAGGATTGATCGTTGATCTATTAGCAAGTTCCAAAACAGTAGAGGTTCACCGAAGATTAGTGAGTCCCAATTTCTTCACAGTTTCTATGGTCATAACATTAATACTTGTGCCCAAATCCACCAAGACATTTGGAATTTGTGTGTTCCCTATGTGCACTATAACAGTCGGGTTCCTAGGGTCATCATATTTTGCCACAAGGGCCTTTCCCATTATTAATTCTGAAAGTTTTCCCAGCACGTGGACAGTGGGAGGATCCCTGGGCCTTCTTCCTGGTTTCTTAACACACAAATCTTTAACTGTCTTAGCATAAATGGGCACATCATGGAGGGCCTGTAATAGTGGAATTTTAACATACAAATTTTTCAACTCTCCCACGAGATCAAATCGGGGCTGTTCCACTATCTTCTGTAGCTGCAATCGTTCAGGGTACGGTGGTTCTCTATTCAACTGTGTAGGCTATGACAGATCATGTGTTGCTTCCTGAGTTTCAACTGCTGCTTCAGTAGGAGTATCAGCATCCTCAATAATGGGGCTTGCTGAATTAACCATGTTCTCATAGTGCTGATTTACTCCAGTTTCAATCACTGGGGATGACACATCCTCAGTCAAAATAGGCTCCACTACCCTCCCTGATTGTAATTGTATATCATTGAAGGGAATCTAAGTAATGGAATACGCAGGCATGTTGGCAGTCTCAAATTAATGGACTGCTTTATTGTTTGGGTTCAGGTTAGGTTGTGCAGGTAGTTGTGGTCGAATTGGTGCATTCATAGGTGCAGCATTGTTCTAGAAAGGGAGCTGTGGTTGCTGATACTACTGATGCGGATACTGTTGAGGAGGGTACTATTGATACTGAGTCTGGTGATGGGTAAAGTTATTTCCTTGGTAAGAGTTTTTCCAGTTGGAATTCCAAGGAGCTTGGTTTGACTACTGTGGCCATGGTGTCCATGAATTAGGATTTTTCATTGGGTTCTGAGATGGAGGCCACTAGCTATTGGAATAATGTGAAGGGAATTGTATATTCATATTATGAATGTTGTTCATTCCATTCATATTATGTAGGAAAAATGTTGGCTCTGGATTCATACCTTGGTTTCTAGGCTGCCATGGTTTCTTCTGTGCCATAAAGTATGTTGGCTCTACATCTGGAATAGATGCCTGCAGGACTGCTTTAACCTTAGGTAATGAAGGACACTCCTTAGTATCATGCTCGAGTTCACATATCCTACATACCTCTTCTTTGTCCAACGGGCACTCCTTCAATGTATGCTTCTTTCTACATTTAGGACAGAATACCCCAAGTGTAAAATCTTCTACTACTTGTTTCTGTTTTTCCCTCATGGCATCCAGCTCTGAGGAAATGGAGCTCATCATGTCTATTTTAAAGTTCTCCAGTAGGTTTCCTATTTATGCTCGAGTGGCACCTTCACTAGCTGACTTATGAGTCCTAGTAAAGACATCCTGGTCTCGGTCTTTGTCTTGTTTGCTGGTTCTAGAAGATCGCCTGGAGTACCTTCGACATAATTCAACAATCTTTTCAAAAGGTTCCTTCGAGATATCCCCTTTCCCCAGTATATTCAACATATCAAGGAAATCTTCTCTAATTCCTCTTAGCAAGATAATCTTGAGCACATCCTTACCAATCTCAGCATGACCAGATCTTTACAAATTGTACAACAATCTCTCCACAAAGTCTTCCAAACTCTCTTCATCCTTCTAAACCATTTTAAACAACTCTTCGTTTCTATCTCTAGTTCTGCAATATTCTTGATATTTAGAAAGGAAGGTGTTCTTCATTTGGTCCCAAGTAGTAATGGTCTCACGACCCAAACTCATGAACCAGCGCAGAGCATTTCCTTTCAAGGTGGTTGGGAATAACTTCAGCTTTGAGCACTAGAGGTGTAATCATAGCTGCAACAGAGGATATCAAACTCAAAAAGAAACTCATCAGGATCCTTAGAGGACTTACCATGAAAATTAGGGAGCATTGATGGTGTGACGTTCTTCATAGGAGCTGCTCCAGGTGTCTGAAGGATAGGGAATTCTAATGTAGCCACAGTATTACCAGGCTGGTTATTTTCTCCTTCTTCCTCCCGGTGATCCTCATGTTCATTCTCACCCCCTCGTTCTCTACCAGCCATGGTTCTAGTCCAAAATTCACCAGTCTCTTTTATGCGTTCTTCCTCTACTTTAGCTTCTTCTTCTTTTCTCCTCTCTTCTCTTTGCCTTCTTTCTTCCTTTTCTATTCTACGAGTCTCCAACCACAGTTCCTTAGTAAATCTGGTTCCTTTAATATGATAAATCTCCTCTCTATCTGGTGCACCTACAGCACTTCCCTTATCTTCAGGAGGTTTACTTTCTGCAACAGGAGTTGAAGGTCCCGTTGTATTCTCCACTGTGGATGTTGAATGTTCAAGATTGGGAGGAACATAATTTCCGTTGCCTGTAGAGTTCCGCAGTGGTCTATTGGAAGAATTAGCTCTAGCAATTATCTCATCAATATATGTGTGTCTTCCCTGACTTGCATTACGACATCGACCTCTTCCACCTGCAATGTTAGTATTCAAAGGGGGTTCCCGATTTGTTTTTCTTGTATTCATGCATGCTGTAAAAAATTGAACTAAAATAAAATCAAATGAAACCAACTACTAACTCTGTCTATCTATTACCATCCCCGGCAATGGCGCCAAAATGTTGGTCACCCTATATGTTAGTTAATTAAAGCTAACACACAGAATGGTCAATATAAATTGTCAAACCTAGGAAGGTCTTTTATTTCAAAGGAAATAAGCACAATTTATGCATAAACAGATCAAGCAGTTGATTTACTAAATGTAAATAATGATCCTACCTATGTGTCGAGCCAACTCATTCCATAAGAACACTAATCTAATTCACGCATCTAAGAATCCAAAGTGAAACAACTTCCCTATAGAAATCAACCTAGCAAGTTAATGATCTAATGATGAAATGAAACTAGATTACTTTTGCAAGAAGTTAAATCCTATAATTATCAAACTACATCATTCAATCTTTACCAAAATGATCTATCCAGTAGCTACTATAATTCTACCATTAATTGTCTAATGTATGAATGAAATTGAAGATACAACAACAACCAAAATTAAACCACAAGCTTGAACTCTAACTGATAATTACTGAAAATCCTAGAAAGCATAAACAACTAGAAGATAATTGGAATTGAGCTTGGCTGCCACAGCTGATTAAAACACACATGCAATTAAGTAAATTATCCTACACAGTCAACTGTCACACCACTATGTTACAACTATTCAAGATGCAATTACAAACTACTAGAAATGAAACTAATCTCTGTTACAGCTACCAATAATGTCTGCAATCATTCCACACCACACAACATAAGTAAAACTAAACTACTCTACCTACTTAAACCGGATATCTCTGTGAGAAGGCGGGCCCTGTCCTTCTAACAGAGACGCTGAGAGTCACAACAAATTAAACTACAGAAGTAAGGAACTCTGCTCTCATATTACTGATGGAAGATCGTGAGTCTCAATTCTCTGTTACAGCTTACACAAAGTAATGATTGTCCAACCCCAGGCTACAAGAACCTTCTAGAATTTATACAAAGGAAATACAGTTTCAGATCCACTAAAATCGCGTAGCCATTAAGATCTATGATCTTCATGTTGCGGAGTTATAGCTAACTGATATAGCGTATTAAATAGGGCTATTAGTTGTGAAAGATGTTGTTGCTTGATAGTTAATAGATCAACAGACTCACTAGTTGGAACGCCACCTGTCTGTCACAGCTAGGCTCTGCTTCAGTGGAATCTGTTACAGTGGGGATCTGATACAGCTTGCGTGGAGGATGCGCTGTCCCTTGGAGTAGGAGGAGCCGGTGCTTGAAGAGTAACATCTGGTGCTGCTAGGCTGATACACCTGCGCTTTAGACCTTGGCTAAATGAAATCACACAGATCAGTATAAACCAAGGACTAAAATCCATAATCTTTAACAATCTTAGGCATAAAACAAATAAAGTAATAACAAATTATAGATGCCATATTATTGGTTGATCTGAAGAAAGACATGGATACAACTTATAAAAGTAGGATGAAATTAGGACAAAATGGTGTAATAAGGAAGGCCAAAAAGGGGCATTTCCTAGACCCAACAAGGTATTTTCAATACCCCACACAATATTGTTATTACTTATGGCATTTCTATTTTTATGTATTTATATTTATGACATACATGATGACAGTTCGTACAATATTTTTTAATATTTTGATTGACTGAATAATTACTGGTTTAATATGTTTATAACGTGCATGCGTTTTGGTGTCCAAAGGCATGCACGCAATAGAATGAACAACCATCTCCGCTAGGGGTCGGCAGATCACCATATACATAGGTACAATGTGTATTTAAAAGCACACTTTTAATTTGAAATGCTACGACATACTATGGTTTAATTTGTTTTTTATTTACTAAACTATGAGATTATAAATTTGTATGTAGGGGCTGCCAATAGCTGCAGGCCTCTTTAGTTTGATGTTTCCACTCTCTCCCATGAGTCTCACCCCTCACCTCTATCCATACCCCTCCCTCCATCCACCCCCTTCCTTCCATCCACCCTCCCCTCTCCATCCATACTCCCCCCTTGTCCATCCTCCCCCATTCGTCCACGCCCCCCATTCCATCCAGCTTCTCCCCCTCATCCACAAGCTCTCTTATAATCATCCTCCTCCCTCTATCTAGGACTGACCTCCCATTCACCATACCTCAACATCCCCCATAGCCCTTTTGGGTCGATACCCCTTTTGTCTAGCCGGTAGGGATTTATTTTCCATAATGTCCTCGTCCACCCCATACCACCATTTCCTCTTCCACCACATCATCTCCAGTTCCCTCCACTATTGTGGAAACTATTGTGGTCGCACCCATAGTTCCTCCATCTACATCTTTTCCCTCCCCCATGATTGCACCGGAGCAGGTTTTCCATCCAACTGCTCCACCTGCTAGCCCAGAAGCTCAGCCATGTCCATTGTCGGAGGTGTTCACGGTGAGAATCAAGTTAATTTATGAAATTTTTTTGATGCATTAACTAAAAATAATTTAAGAAATTATTATTTTTCAATGAAATGATTTTCATAAATGTTGTAGGGTGGAATTGCTAAGAGGCTCAGTAGATCTAGGAAACCTGCTTCTTGTCTCCCACTCGAATCAGCGGTGAGTTATTTAAGATTTGAATTGCACATTCATTTTATAAATGTGGCAAATGTTACAAATGCTTGAAACTAATGGCACCTTATATCATTTGTTTTAGAGAGAGGAGAGATAGTCTACTCCTAGACAGAAGAAGACCCGAGGTAGTAGTAGCTCCAAGAAGAGAAAGATCGATTTTGGAGATGCACCAGGGAGTGACCAGGGTGGTCACAATGCTTGACACGCCATGCTATCTACATTATCCACGATGTGGCACCTTTGGGCACCAGTTGTCATCTATGGCATGAGTTGTCGGATTTTTTATAGGGCACTAGTTGCCATGTATTTTGGATCTACAACACGAGTTGTCAAATTTTGTATAGGGAATGAGTTTCCATCGTATGTACATTGGGAACCATGTTCCACTATTTTCCTGAAAATTTATATATTTGTTAGAGTTTTGTTCCACTATGGTTTTATCTCATGGATTTATATATATTTTTGTTCGAGTTTTGTTCTATATATGTGTATAATTATTTGGATTCAAATGTATGTCATGGTGATTTTGGATGAAACCTAGAGCACCATTTTAGGGTTTTTATTGCAACAACAACAATTATTAAGGCCAATATTTCAAACCAAATGTAATTTTAACCCTGAATAAAAATGAAGGTGATTTTGGGAGGACCAATTTTTATTTGGAGATCAAGTTCACTTGTATCCAAGACAAGTTCTCTCATAACTAAGTTAATATTCTGACTACATAGTACTCTAGGAAACTCATCCAACCATAAAAAAATCATAGCACTCTGTTCCACTACCCTACTTAACACAATGAATATTTTCTCTTTCTCTACTCAATAATCCCTTAGGGATATTGTTCCCTTACAATGGTCTTTAGTATAAGTAGAAACAATCAAATCCAATAAATTATTTTACGAAATAACTAGATAAGGAATACAACTTGTTTCCTAAGCAACCAATGAGAAACATTAACCAACAGGTGAATAATTTCTACATTTCCTAAGCTTTAATATGTTCAAATACAACCCCTCTCTCTCTCCCCCAATATCTACAAATTCCTCTTTTATACTACTAATTCTGTCATTTTCAAATTTGGTCAATGGGTAACAAATATAGAGAATACAACATGAGGAGCAGAGAGTATGAACTTGAGAATTGGAGAATAATGGGATAATGATTCCCAATGAGGTAGGAGAATGAACTACTCTGCACACTTCTACAAACTAATTTTACTTTTCCCAAGCTTGCATAACTACACAAGGTAGACTTCCTCACCAACTTCCACATGAATTTATGATTGGATTCACAAGTAAAGGAAGTGGATGAACTTTATTAAAGACACATGATGAAAACATGGGTGTTCTTAGAATGAAAATTTGTAATGGATGATTAATTTCTCATAAGATCCCTTTATGTTTCTTCTCTAGTGGAATCACAACCCATCATGTGGTCTTTGCAACCATCTTTGAATGCTATACATTAAATTCTAACATTAATATTTTCATAGCTTTGAGTTCATCATGGTAATCCTACCACATCGTTCATACAAGTGTATTTACAACATCTACATGACTATCCATTCATTAGTCGAGGCTTGGCCGTGAGATGCATATTTACAACATTTACATCAAGTCCAATCTAGCTTCAAAACCTACCCAAAACTAGTTATAATCTTAGACATACTGGGCAATACATCAATACTGATAATAATAACTACATATAATCTGCATAAATTATATTAATAGCCAAACAACAAAAATTCTGAAGAAATACTCAACAAAACCCTAGTTTCCAAAATGGACCTACCAAATGACACTTGGGCCATGGGACAGGAGGAGAGGGGCACCCCTAGCACTATCCCGATGTCCTGAATCCAACGGAGATGACGGTTTGTCAATCCGAGCCACGGTCATCATTCTATGGCTCGTTCTATCTCGCATCCAAAAGGCCTTCAG
Source organism: Larix kaempferi (assembly GCA_027924585.1). NCBI lineage: Eukaryota > Viridiplantae > Streptophyta > Pinopsida > Pinales > Pinaceae > Larix > Larix kaempferi. Next base: position 15,833,260 of record BSBM01000101.1, on the reverse strand, counting down.
GGACACCTATTGGATACTTACCGGGGCATAGAATTCCAACCGTACAACAAAACCAGGTTCTAGGGAGTCCTGCAAGTGTGTCTAGGAAGGTTCCAGTTGGGAACACTATCCATAAGTGTTCGGTTGATGATTTTGCAAATTTGACCCCAATGTGCAAAACTTGCACACTCCCTTACTGAGCAAAACCCTAGTTTCCAAAATGGACCTACAAGATGACACCTGGGCCATGCGACCGGAGGAGAGAGACACCCATATCACTATCCCTATGTCCTAAATCCAACGGATTCAATGGTTTGCCGATCCGAGCCACGATTGTCATTCTATGGCTTATTTCGTCTCTCATCCAAAAGGCCTTCAAGGAAACTTGCTGGACACCTATCGAGGGCATAGAATTCCAACCGTGCAACAAAACCGGGTTCCATGGAATCCTGCAAGTGTGTTGATGAAGGTTCCAGCTGGGAATGCTAGCCATAAGTCCCCGGTCGATGATTTTGCAAATTTGACCCCAATGTGTAAACAATTGCACACTCCCTTACTAAGAAAAACCCTAGTTTCCAAAATGGATCTAGAAGATGACACTTGGGCCATGGGACCGGAGGAAAGTGGAACCCCTGGCACTGTCCTGATGTCCTTAATCCAATGGATTTGATGGTTTGTTGATCTGATCCATGGTCATCATTCTATGGCTCATTCCATCTCGCATCCAAAAGGCCTTCAGGAACACCTGCTGGATACCTACCGGGGGCATAGAATTCCAACCGTGCAACAAAACCGGGTTCCGGGGAGTCTTGCAACTTTGTCTAGGAAGGTTCCATCTTGGAACGATAGCCATAAGTTCCCGGTCAATGATTTTGCAAATTTGACCGCAATGTGCAAAAATTGCACACTCCCTTACTGAGCAAAACCCTAGTTTCCAAAATGGAACTACAAGATGACACCTGGGCCATGGGCGTGGAGGAGAGGGGAACCCCTTGCACTATCCTGATGTCCGACGATTTTTCGATCCAAGCCATGGTCGTCATTCTATGGCTCACTCTGTCTCGCATCCAAAAGTCCTCTAGGGACACCTGTTGGATACCTACCGGGGGCATAGAATTTAAACCATGCAACAAAACTAGGTTCTGAGGATTCCTGCAAGTGTATCTAGGAAGGTTCCATCTAGAAACACTATCGATAAGTTCCCGGTCAATAATTTTGCAAATTTGACCGCAATGTGCAAAAATTGCAGACTCCCTTATTGAGCAAAACCCTAGTTTCCAAAATGGACCTACAAGATGACACCTGGGCCATGGGACCGGAGGAGAAGGGTACCACTAGCACTATCCCGATGTCCTTGTGAAGATCCCGCAATAATTAATTAATGCAAATACATGAGATATCAGAAATAATAGAACTCAGAATCACTTTTATATTGATCACAGGCCACTTCGAGGGGGAAAACTCCTTTGAGCAAGCTCAATACAATTAACTTCACAGTGCCTTCAATGACCTCAACACACACTTATATACTAAGTCTATGTCCAATACTATGAGTCAAAACCATGGGACATATAATACTACGGGATGACTTAGAAAGCATATGCGTCCAATACTATGGGTCAATACCATGGGCTAATATAAACTATGGATCAACAAATACTACAGGATGACTTATAAAGCATATGTGTCCAACAACAATATACTAACAAAGTAAAGAGAAGGGTTGACACGGGTTCCTAACATCCCCTCTCCCTTAGAAAAATCTTTGTCCTCAACGCTTTGGTTGGGGAAATTGATGCAGAATCCGAATGAGTGGTTCCTTGGTAGCATCCTCGGGTTGCATTTCGGGCCACTGACGCCTTTGGATTTTCTGGGAGGATTACTTGGAAGGCTGTAGACGAAGAAGAACCATATCAGTTGCATGAAAAGTGCGCTCATAATGGTGTTGATCGGCTTGTTGTTGCAGTCGAATTTTGGCTATGTGAAGATTGTCCTGCAGAATGAGAAGAATATGATCGTGGTTTCGAAGAATCGAGTCAATTTCCTGAACTGGGGAGCTGCTAAGGGTGTATTGAAGAAGAATTGGTGGTGTCTATCCATAGACTGCTTCATATGGTGTCCTTTTAGATGTGGTATTGTACCACCAGAGCGCTTCTAGGAAATCCATAGAAATAGTTGGCCAAATCTGTGTAGGGATGGGAAAGGGTTTGAGCAGTCCCGAAAGGAGTGTCGTTTCACCCTTGTTGACCCGGAAAGTATCACCGTCAGCCACCATCTGTTGAATTTTCATTTTTAGTCCATGCCAAAAGAAGTTACATTGTTCCCGGTCATACATTTTGAAGAACCCGGAGTGCCCTGCTGATGAAGAAGCATGGATTTCATAGAAGAGATAGCCCTGTTGAACATATTGCAACAAATTTGGAACAAGCAGAGAAATAGCTGTAAGAGAAACTGGGTCATCAATTGTGCGAGAAGGAGCATCTGCCACCATATTGTCCTTACCCTTATTGTAAGTGATCGTATAGGGATAACCCATGAGTTGGATAACCCATTTCAAGTGTGTTGGGGAGGAGACCCATTGTTCCAGGAAATTTTCCAGACTCTGGAGATCAGTCTTGATGCAAAAATAATTCCCTAATAGGTATGGCTGCCACTTCTGTAAGGCATGCAAAATAGCCATCATTTCCTGCTGAGAGGTAGATGCAGCTAAATTCTTACCGGAAAGGTCTCTTGAAGGCAGCAAGCTCATTGGTTCAGCAAAGACACCTGCATATCTATCCAAGGAAGTAGTGGAGACTGTTGATGGGTGAATCTGAATGGAATGGAGCTGAGCGATGACACCATGGGAATTCTTCTGAAGGATTTTTTCCAAGCGATGTGAACTGATGATGCAGAGAGACCCTGGTTGTAAGCCCATAAATTTGTGTGTGCCCCATTGACTGAAAATTGCATCCAAAGTTCAGCAAAATCCCATAAGATGGGGCCAAGTGTGCATAACCATTGAACGCCCAAAACCACATCCCATCCGCTTAAGGACAAGGAAAACATGTCAGAGCACAGGTTATAATCTTCCATAGAGATACGCACATTGTGACACTTCCCCTTGCAAGGTAAGGTGCCCCCATTGGAAACCATGACTTCAAAGTTGGAGCAAGGATGGACAAAACAATTAGCCTTTTTGGAAATCCGAGGGTCAATGAAGTTATGAGTGCTACTAGAATCAATGAGTATGGTAAGAGGGAGCTTCTTGAAGTATCCCCTGACCCGCATTGTTTGTGGGGTGGTGACGTCGGTTACAACATGGAGAGAGATCTCGGGTGGGTCGTCCTGAGATGGGGTGTCAATAGGTGGGTGCTGAATGTCAACCTGATCATCTACTATATCTAGAGCTTCTTCACCAATTTCAGAGGCAGGCAGAGAATCCACATCCAAGAGATAGAGCTTTTGTTGAACACATTTATGTCCCCGAGTGAATTTCTCATCACAATTATAAGCATGCCTGCATCTCTATTTCAGACAAATGCTTGATAGGAGTTAGTCAAGGAGCAGGCGTGATGGGAGGTCGTTGGGAACCCATATTTATGAAGGGAACAAAGGTGGGTTTGGAGCATTGTTGAGCTGCGATCTTGTCCTCGGCCAACTTAGCCAACCCTAGGACTTCCATCATTGTGTTGGGACAGAACATTTTGACCTCTGAGTGGATTTCGTCCTTGAGACCACTGATAAAACAACTCCTATAGAATTCATCAAACAAGCCTTCTGTGTGATTGGTTAGTTTCTCAAATTCCATCTGATACTCTCTCACTGTACCAGTTTGGTGAAGTTTAGTGAGTGCTCCTGTGAAGTCGTCAAAAGCACTAGGACCAAATCGTGGCAAAAGGAGTTGGCAAAAATCTGTCCAGTTTGGCTCGGGATGAGCTTTGATGTACCAACGGTACCATTGAAGGGCTTCCTGTTCCAAATGAAAGGATGCAAGTGGAACTTTCTGGACATCAAAAGTATTATGCAGACTGAAATATTGTTCTACTCGGTATATCCATCCAATCGGATCAGTACCATTGAAGCGAGGAAAATCAAGCTTTGGCCCACGAAAATTGCTGGAAGAAGAGAACCCGGTGGCTGCAAAAGATTCTGGCTGTCGGTTATTGTTCATGGCTGAATGCTAAAGATGGAGGCTAAGAAATTTTTCATCCAGATCTTGGAGTTTGGTTTGGATGGCTGCAAGTGCTTCCTCCATGGTTTTTGCTCCTGCGTGGGTGGAAAAATTTGAAGGCGTTTGGGTGAAAATTGAAGGAGTTATGGCAAACCCTAAAAATAGACAAATTTGGGATTTTTGGACTTGGGAAGTGGAATTTGGGATAGGGTCTTTAGGAATGAAATATGCAAAAGGGGATTGCATGGATGTCAGTGAAGCTTAAGGGAAAACAGAGTTGAAACAAGGGAGATATGGCCCAAAGGGATTGAAAATGAATGGATCTGAAATGACGACTGGATTTGGAACGACTTTCAAAATAGATTTGAAATGGCTGGATCTGGAGCGGAACTGATCGGAAATAGTTCAGCTGAAAATAGATATGGACCCTATGTATGTGCGACTTCCTATCGGTTCAGGGGATTCACTCTACCACCAATGCTGTCTAATGGCTTTCATATTGGGGCAGTACCCCTCACTCCATGACTCAGGTAAAACGGAGAACCGCTTTGCCACAAATGACAGCTGTTGGTTTACCTCACAGGTGGGAACTAGTCAATCAGGTAGGGGTCATTGCCCTTTTCGCTGGCAGGTCCTCTCAATGGGACAACTACTTTGGGGCTCCTGTGGTACTCCTCACAATGAGTTTTATGGCTTATGCCCAAGTACTTCCCATAGTTAAGTGGATAGGGATTATTCCTAGATCCGAACTTGCAACAGATGCAAAAAAAAAATTGGCAGAAATTCCACCCAACGAGCCCAAGAAAGTTCTTTGATACCAGATGTGAAGATCCTGCAATAATTAATTAATGCAAATACACGAGATATTAGAAATAACAGAACTCAGAATCACTTTTATATTGATCACAGGCCACTTTGAGGGGGCAACCTCCTTTGAGAAATCTCAATACAATTAACTTGACGGTGCCTTCAATGACCTCAACACACACTTATATACTAAGTCTATGTCCAATACTATGAGTCAAAACCATGGGACATATAATACTACGGGATGACTTATAAAGCATATGCATCCAATACTATGGGTCAATACCATGGGCTAATATAAACTATGGATCAACAAATACTACGGGACGACTTACAAAGCATATGCGTCCAACAACAATATACTAACAAAGTAAAGAGAAGGGTTGACACGGGTTCCTAATAGTCCTAAATCCAATGGATTTGATGGTTTGTAGATCCGAGCCACGGTCGTCATTCTATGGCTCGTTCTGTCTCGCATCCAAAAGGCCTTCAGGGACACCGACTGGATACCTACGGGGGGCATTGAATTCCAATCGTGCAACAAAACCGGGTTCCGGGGAGTCCTGGAAGTGTGTCTAGGAAGGTTCCAGCTGGGAACGCTATTCATAAGTCCACGGACGACGATTTTGCAAATTTTACACCAATGTCCAAAAATTGCACACTCCCTTACTTAGCAAAACCTTAGTTTCCAAAATGGACCTACAATATGACACTTGGGCCATGGGACTGGAGGATAGGGGTAACTATAGCACTATCCCAATGTCCTGAATCCAATGGAGTTGATGGTTTGTTGATCCGATCCATGGTCATCATTCTATGGCTCATTCCATCTCGCATCCAAAAGGCCTTCATGGACACCTGTTGGATACCTACCGAGGGCATAGAATTCCAACCGTGCAACAAAACTGGGTTCCGGGGAGTCCTGTAATTGTGTCTAGGAAGGTTCCAGCTGTGGACGCTAGCCATAAGTTCTCGGTCGATGATTTTGCAAATTTGACCCCAATGTGAAAAAATTGCACACTCCCTTACTTAGCAAAACCCTAGTTTCCAAAATGGACCTACAAGATGACACCTGGGCCATGGGACTGGAGGAGAGGGGCACCCCTTGTACTATCCTGATGTCCTGAATCCAACGGAGTCGATGATTTGTCGATCCAAGCCATGGTCATCATTCTATCGCTCGCTCTGTCTTGCATCCAAAAGGCCTTCAAGGACACCTGCTGGATACCTACCGGGGGCATAGAATTCCAATCGTGCAACAAAACCGGGTTTCGAGGAGTCCTGCAAGCATGTCTATGAAGTTTCCATATGGGAATGCTAGCCATAAGTGCCCGGTCATCGATTTTACAAATTTGACCCTAATGTGCTAAAATTGCACACTCCCTTACTGAGCAAAACCCTAGTTTCCAAAATGGACCTACAAGATGACACCTGGGCCATGGGGAGAAGTGGGGCACCCCTAGCTATGCAGAATATCCAAGCTCATACAATCACCCCACAAGTCCAAAATCCATGCTCAATGTGCCGCAAGAAAAGAAAATGTGAAAATCATGGTGAGAGTGTGTAGTTTATATAGCTCAACATTCATCCCTATTGCCATAAAAACTGAAACCTAGATTTTTCGTCCCTATATCGACAAATGTTCGTGGAACTTTATAAAACGTGGATATTTCCACGATTTTTCCACCCTGACAAAAAAAAAGTTAAAAAATAATTTTTTGAACCCATGAATGTTGAAAATGTGGAAAATTTTCGTGGAACAATCCGCCCATATGTAGTAGTAATTTGTTTGATTAAGTTTGATAGAATTGAAAACCATCATTAAGCATACTTGTTTACAGATCTGAAAGGAATCATTGAGATGTAAGAGATGGTTCATGAGAAGTGCTTTCAATCTATCTGAAGCCAATCTATGATTGTATCGTCGCATTCAATTTTTTTTTTAAAACTCGTAGGTATCATCTCTATATCGACGAACATCAATGTAGGCTATACAAAATGTTTCGACGTAGTTGCTGAACCTACCAAAAATGTTTGGGAATGCAACTGTGGATACTGCGACAATGATTCGTGGAACTATAAAAGTATCTTCCACGCAGGTGCTGAATCTACCACGAAAGATTGTGAATGGATTTGTGTATATTGCGATGAATATTCATGGAAGGTTCAACACATTCGTGGAAATTTATAGGAGTTGTGAGTTGATATAGAGACAAAATTGCATGGAAGGATTCATTTTCCATGGATATGAGAAGTGCTGTGTTGTTGACACGTGGCATCAACGAAACGTTGCTATTGCCATGAAGTGGAAGTTTCGTCTCTATATCCATGCATTTCTTTCCACGAAAAAAACAAACCCCAATCGTTGAAACAAGGAAAAAAATTCGTGGCTATTACAACGAACTTTCGTGGCAAATTAGACCATATGTAGTAGTGGAAGGAGGGAGATAGAGAGGTAAAGATAGAGGGATGGACAGAGGGAAGGACTGAGGTAGGGAAAGTGAGAGATTAATGCAGAGAGAGAGAGAGAGAGAGAGAGATTTGTATATATAAGAAATACCTTTCCACCTGTATAAGGAGGATCAAAATCTAAATTCCCAATCAAATTTTATGGCAAAAATAGTGAATGCATGCTTTTATGTAACAAAAACGTGGACGCATTTTATTCTATTGGTCAAAATATTCATAATAATATTTTAAAAATATAAGCAAAATGGTTATGAATCATAGAAAACCTAAAATATAAAAGTTGTAGATCCCATAAATACCTTTGCAATGATATAAGGAGCATCAAAATTTGAATTTTGGATCAAACGTTATGGTAAAAACAGTAAAGGCATGTTTACATGTAATAAAAGCACGCACACGTTTTGATAATGCATGAGCATTTTGATAGCATGTGCGCATTATTAATGTGTGTGCATTTTGATAGCACCCGTGTACTATTAACGCGTGCATTTTTCTACAAATTTAAAAAAATAAGGTGAGACAACCTCTCTTCATCTATGTGGTGGATGAGTTGGTCACTTTGGGTTTAGGTTTGGATTGACAAACCTCTTGGTTTGGACTCCATAAGCCAAAACACATTCATTTCTTCAGCTCGTTGTTTTTCAACAACAATTCTACATATGCTCCAGATGTTCATTTGGAATGAAACTGCACATAGTTATAGAACTCTGTGTGTAGATTCTAAATATATATTTTTTCCATAAATAATTTATTATTATTTTTATTTGCACATATGTGAAAATTTTAAAATACATGGGTCTTTTATTTCCTCTATAACTTTTGATTGGCTTAACTATTTTGAAAACGCGAATGAATCCGCAAAAGTAGAGACAAACACCTATGCGCTATAAAAAAGATAGTTGATTGATTAGGTTAAGACCCTCATATCAGGGCTTAATGCTTGACCTTGTCATTTTAGGGCTTCGTTAACTTCCTTAATTTAAAAAAAATATAAAATTAACTTTGAAAATATTGGAAAAATAGCATTGAACAAGAACCACCTGTTATCTACAACTCTACATAATTGTTTTCACAAATTTGGACTATTTACATACTAAAATAGAGGCATAACGCGAACATATGCATTATGTTTTAGAAAACAAAATAACATACCAATCTTAGAAGAACTCCATTTTTTGGGAGTTATAACTATTTTACATAAATAAAAATTATATATTCCGGAAGGTGATCTGATTGTCTACGTTTCATATTTTTACACCACACTAAAAAGTTGTGTGGGTACATTTAAAAATTCATTTTAATGATCATATTTTTGTTTTTCCGGAAGTCCATTGCAACTAACGCATCATAAGTGGGTATCATTACCTTGCACTAGCCCTTAATTGCTGGTTGAAGTGACCAAGATAAAATGAAAATGGTTAACAAAGGGTGATATTGAATTACTGGCATAATGGCCATGAGCGAAGTTGTTGACCACATCTTTTTTATCACTAATGAGTTGCTTTGGGTGAAAAAGTTGTTGATACATGCTGATTCGAACATCATCTATCATAGTTGGCTATAGATATATAAAAAATACATGAGGAATGTACTTACAGACACCTATCTAATTGAAAATGGTGTTGAATACATCATCCCCCGTGCCAACTTTCTTGTTTCTCGACATTTGACCATAAGTGTGCAGGAAAAAACATGACAGGTCAAACCCAAATAAATTACAATTCATGACCAAGACTAGTTAAAATCCTGAAGGAAGATACAAAAAATATGCCCGAAACGAAAAAATTAAAACCATCATAGATCCATCTTAAACCCTAAAGGATCAAATTTATTGAGGTGTAAATTTTTTCTAGATGTGTAAAAAAATTAAGATAAAAAAACTACATCTAATTAAATTGGATCCCTCTCAGTGCTTTATAGACCTGGGTTTAAGATGGATCTATATTGGTAAATAGATCAATGAGCTCAAACATGTTACATAGGAATTCATGCCTCCAACTCTGCCTTCATGTTTTGTGATTTCAACATTATTTTTTACAACATCCATTTAATGAAATATTTAATATAAATATTTAAATCATTAAATTTTTAAAAAAACTTAATGACATAATGACCTATTTAATATAAATATTTATATTATTAAATATTTAGAAACGGTTAATAATATATTAGATATAAATTATTGTAAAGACATAAAAAAATCCATTAACTTAACTAAAATCCTTCCCATCATTAAATTAATAAAAATGTAAAATATGAAGAGATACATGAACCCAACTAAAAAGCTTTTCACAATATATATAGCTTATCTCCATTGAATAGGCTATGCTCTTGCTTCCTTAATAGTAGAAGAGAAGATAAAGAACGCACATGAGCAAAAGGCTTGAGGCATGAGGGTTATAATTAGTTAGCTAGAAGAAAATGTTAGTTGAATATTTCTCATACCACAAATTTTAAGGTTTAATTAAATTTAAAAATAATGATTTAATAAAATTTAAAATCTAATAAAATAAATAAAGTGAATCATTATAATAAAATAATAATCACAAAGCGTCCATGTTTGTGAGATTTTATAAATAAGATACACTAATATTAAAGGGATTATGTACTATTGATGATACGTTGTTATGAAATTTAAATATTATTCTTATAATACAAAATCCATTGAGTCAAAATTGAAAAAAAAGAGATAAATAATGAAATGAGATTAAAAAACTCCTAAGTTGATATTGAAGAAAAAAATATGATTCTTAATAATCTCTAATGCATCTTCTTTGATTGACATGGTTATGTGACATGTAATGCATCTTTAATTCACATGGTTTTGTGTAACATTTAATGCACATTATTTATTTAAAAAAAGTGAATAAAACACAATACTATTACCTTTTTCACAAATTTTGTGTAAAATCTAATTTTTCACAAATTCTCTGTAAAATCTAATGCATCTAGTTGATGCACAATAAAATTCACCAAAAACTAATTGTAGAATCATGAACCATTCATCTTTTTAGGATATGAGATTAAAAATTTAATTAAACCTAAATAAATATATGCTTCTCAAATTAATTAATGAAAAAAATAAATACATTTATTTTTTTCACAAGATGTTGATAAAAATCTATATTTCTCAAATATTTGCCATAAAAACATATATTTTTCTTTGATAAAAATGAAAACTAAATAAAATTTGTCTATATTATATTACATTTATGTAAAATATTTCATAAACTTTGATGTCATTTTATACAAGAAAAGAATACAACCTGATATGGAACATAAATATACATGACCCCTGAAAGGAAATGGCGAATGAGACTAATATCTATGTTTCATAAATAGACCTTAACCCTAAAAGGAAATGGTGAATAAGACTAGTCATCTATGGTTTGACTAGAGAGAAATCCAACTGGAAGCTACCACAATTTGATTGAATCACCAAATCAAACAAATTAGCTCGAATATATATTTCTTTAATACCCACTCAAAGAGGTGAGATATCAAAAGGAATCAATAGTAACAGGAATAAGCATCAAGTTGTTGATGTGAAATTTGCCTGGCTTTCACAATGATAGTATTCTCAAATAATTCAGCAACGCATTTAGTTAAATAATAAAAACAACAAAACTGTTACAACATTACAATACACGAGCAGATGGGTAAAAGAATTCTCATTTTACTGAGTCTTCCATGCAAGGCTTTCCAAAAAAACAATGGTTCAAGAATCCCAATATTCACGAGAAACATCAAAGATCAATAATTATTATTATGCACATAATACTTATCTTTGACCTCTCTGCTTCATGCAAAAACTAACAAACATTCAAACAAAACAAAATTGAAATGAACAATATATCCGAAAACTAATCACTCCACGAAATGCAACAACTTCATCCAAATTTACACTTTTATAGAGTTTCTTTCAATTGAAGAATCCTTGCAGGAGTTCCATACACCTTTGGAACCTACTACCAATACAACTTCATCAATATTCTCTTTACTTATCTTGAAATCTTCCACACATTGTTTCACAATTTGTATCTAATTTTCAAACCAGACAGCAATGAGAGCTTCGAACTTGGATTTGATAATATTTATATGAAAATATTCCTGTTCATAGAGAGAGTCGATGTCAATCATGGTTTTTATAGCACAAGATAGAATTTTTTGGCCCTCTAGCATTCTGAACGGAGTCTACAAAGCGAATTCACACTTGTTGTCAAGTCCACTCTGTTTCTATTTTATAACTGTGTTTTAAGTGTTGAACGCAGTACCCTAAAGTATTTCCCCTCCAATATCCTTCACCTCAAATTTACCATTTTCAATAGTTAGAACATAGAGGTCACAAATCAGGATTATGTTTTTTCATTGCACTCGTTGTTCAACTCATAAGCTATAGCTATAGTTGTGGGTTCATTTATAATTCGTCTAACATTAAGGCCCACAATGACAACAACATCTTTGGTAGCTCTTCTTTGAGAATCACATAAAGTAAGGAGGGACTGTGATTTCAACATTCTTGACATCATATTTGAGATATGCAAAAACATTTTTAAAATGGGGTTTTGAAACATAACCAGAACAACCAAAATATTACTATTGGGAAGAATATGACGTGGATCATGAAACTATTCATCATTGATAGCCTCCAAGTTCTTCCTGGTATCAATAAGGAGATCAAGAGGCACATGGATTCCAACCTTCATATAATTGAATGTCAATGTCTGGTGTTCCAACCCCTGCCATTGAGATTGAGTGAAAAGACGCCTAACTCCATGCATTCACATCAAACCTATTTTACTTGAAGTGATCCCACTGCATATACTTACTTTTTCTAGTTCTAGATATAGTTGGAAACATGGGAAGTGGTAACTTCAAGAATGATCCATGAAGGAAACTCTAGAACATAGTTGATTTTTCATTACCATTCCTAGTTGTTTCCTACCATACGCAAAAAATTCTTATTTTGGTTATGAAACCCTAAAACAAAAGACAAACCCCCACTTGTTTCTGGAAAATAATTATAATTCATTGGTAATTGACTTAAACATATATTAATGGGTTTTGAGCTATTGTTGTTGAGCTTGAGGAAGAACAACAACCTATAGAAAACGGAAATGGATTTGCCAAGATCATGTAATTGGGTTTAGATCTTATTGAAACATGCTACCTGACTTTCATCAAAACTACAACAAGTGGATTCTTTAAATTCCTAGGATTTTCTGTGAATGGGTAGTATGCTATGAGAAATACTATGCAATTTTTGAAACCAACGAGTACACTAGAAGTGCCAAAACACTAGAAAATATAGCCTACGCAATGGGATCTAACGAGTAAGATGCTCCATGATAAATACTATGCAATTTTTGAAATCGACAACAACATTGGAAGACCCAAAACACTAGAAAATATGCCTACAGGATGGCAACTAATGACTGTGCATTTGTTAACCTGGCCAACCCTGTCAGCGTACGTTGAGAGCTTCAAGAAATTGGCCATTCAAAGTTTATCATGTTTAATACCATCCATCAAAATCATTTACTCCTGTAAAAGGATTCACGAATATGGCCATTCATATTTTTTTTTAATACCATCCATCAAATTCATTTACTACTGTAAAAGGCTTGGCTTGCAATGGCATGTCACTAACATCCAAGTGTAGAGTAGGAGATACAGTAGAACATTTATTGTTCTGTGTACATACAATCAAATCCAAATTCTTTGTTTATTAAAAAAAATGTCGTCCCAGTTTAACCACACAATGCTTAAATGATTTAGCAAAACTGCTATCAAGTTATTATCATCTTTACCATTTTCAAACATGGAATATAAACATAACATAAACATGCATCTATAGATTTCATTAGCTTTGAAAAAATTTATATGAATGAATATCACATAAAAAATTAAACTCATAAGTAACAGGTAATAACTCTGACTATGAAAAAGTGAAATAGTTAATATAAGAGAGAAAAATATGTTGTAATGAGAGAGACAAGGGAAGGAAATGTTAAGAACGGATAAAATGGATAAAAATGCAACCAACTAGGAGAGAAATTAAGCATGAACTGCCATACCTGGTGTATTTCAAATGTCCTAAATAGGGAAAATTGAAGCAATCATCCATTTTTCGATGAGTGTGAATTATTTTCATTCTCCTTGTCAACAATGCCTCTAGTATCATTCTTTACACCAAATGCACCAAGTTTCACCAACTCAACAATATTTTCCTAGGAATGTGACTGCCAAAATCTCTTGCTACTGAGGAAAATCAATGATTTTCATAACACACCAATCACAGAATACGCTAACAAAGTGTTGGAAGTGGTTAATTACTCCACCGCTTGATAGTTGGCCGCTGAAATTTCTAAAAGGCAACACCGCCCAGATTAGTTTATTTTATTTTTGAAAATCCATCATCAAATCAAGACATAAACAGACTCAGAATTTTTGGCTTCTCAAATCCTTGAAGAGGCCTCCACCACCAAACTGATTTAAACATTAAAGTTGAAGAGACATTCAAAAGATCTATTCCAGCCTATCGAATTTTGAAAAGGCATTTACAACCCACATTTTAACTCTTCCAGAATGTAACAGAACATAGTATTTATTTCTACATAGGTAATTTTGTAATGAAGGGTCAATTAGCATTTAATGACCAACTATCTTGAAACACTATAAATACCCATCGATGTAATATTGATAATATAGAGAGAAGAATACAATTATCAGTTGAAGTTAAACACAGAGTTTTTACTGTGTATTTATGGTTATGCTATGTTTTTGAGTTTGTAAACTCATATCTATTTTGAAGTTATTTTGCTGTAGCAAGATAAGAGATCAGATGCCATTTTTAAGTGTAGATGTGTTAAATGTGTTTGATTGTTGAAACAAAGTATTAGCTTAAGTTTTATGAACGATGGAGTCATTAAAACGAAGTTAAATTACTTGTTGAAATAGTTCTTATAGAATACAGGTTGTTGATACAGTTTGCTGAAACAGTGGCAAAATTTTATTTTCTTGTTGAACGTCGTCCTGTAGGAGATAGTTTCTAAGTTTAGTAATTTGTGCGTGTTGCTGTGAGTAAAAGCAACACTCCCCTTCCTTCCCATAGTGGTATCAGAGCGTGGTTGATCTTTTTTCTCTCATTTTTTCTATTTACAATATTTGGAATTTAATTTGTGATGGCTACTAACAGCAGTGTAGTGTAGCCACAAACTCCTGTGTTGACTGAGATAAATTATGATACATGGTTTATTAAGATGAGAACTATCTTATGTTCTCAGGATCTTTGGGAGTTTGTTACGATTGGATACCCAGAGCCAGCTGATCAAGCTGTTGAATTGGCTCTGCCAAATGCTGAGCATGTTCTGTTGAAAGAAAATAGGAAGAAGGACAACAAAATTCTTAGCCTTATTCAGAAAGGCCTAAGTGAATCCATATTTCTGAATATATCAAGTGTTGAGTCATCAAAGAAATCTTGGGATACTCTTGAAACTTGTTTTCGAGGTTTGACCAAGGTGAAGAATGTTAAGTTACAGAACTTAAGAAGGGATTTTGACAATTTGAAGATGAAGGACAATGAGACCGTTGAAAATACTATGACTCAAGTCATGAATATTGTAAACCAATTGAGATAGTATGGTGAAGGCCTCTCAGATCAACGTGTGATTGAGAAATTGTTGAGAGTTTTTCCAAAGAAGTTTGAAGCAGGTTGTTCCCATTGAAGAGTTTAAAGATCTGAGTCAAATGCACATTGATGAGGTGGCTGGTTCTTTAATTGCTCATGAATCAAGAATGAATAGGTATGATGATACTCCATTAGAAAATGAATTTAAATCTCAGCTACATGTTACTAGAGGAAGAGGCAGAGGAAGGTCTAGTAGCAGAGGAAGAGGAGGTGGAACTGCTGATCATAGTGACAGCAGAAATGATTCAGAATTTGAAGAGAAGTTACAACATAATACTCCTAGTGTAAGGGAGATTAGCAGCAAAACATGGAAGCCAAGAAATCAAAGGTATGATAGATCTAAAGTTCAATGTTTCTATTGCAAGAAATTTGGGCATTTTGCTAACAAGTGTTGGAAGAAGCAAGCACATACTAGTACGTTGTCTACACATATTAGATAGGAGACTGAAAATGAAGGGAATCCTATGCTTTTAACTTGTAATGTCACCCAGAAAAGTTCAAATGATATATGGTTCTTGGACAACGCATGCAGCAACCACATGACTGGAAATAAGGAGCTATTTTTAAGTCTAGATACAAGCATTTAATCTGAAGTGAAGTTAGGTAATGAAAGTAAGGTAAAAGTTAATGGTAAAGGTGTGATTGTTGTATATGCCAAGAATGGTAAAATAAGAACAATTCATGATGTTTATTATGTTCCTAGTTTAATGTGTAATTTATTAAGTGTTGGAAAGTTATTAGAGAAGAAGTACAGAGTGTTCTTCAAGAACAAGGTATGTACTATTTATGACAAATATCCAAGTAAGTAGTTGATAGCCAGAGTAGAGATGACAATGAATATAATGTTTCCATTGATTACAAGGAATGATTTGACTAACTCTTTGAATGATTATAAGACTAAGAGTTTAGATCAATCATGGTTGTGGCATTTGAGTTATGGCCATTTACATTTTGGTGGCTTAGATTTGCTACAGAAGAAGCAGATGGTAAAAGGGTTGCCCAATATTCAGCAGCCAGCAAGCTCATGTGAGAGCTGCATATTAGGAAAGCATCATAGAGAGAAATTGATCTCTCGAGTCTCATACATAGGAAAAGCACCATTGGATTTGGTACACAGAGATTTGTGTGGACCGATGCAAAGACCTTATTTGACTGGAAATGTTTATTTTATGACTTTCATTGATGATTTCAGTCAAAAAACTTGGGTGTATTTGCTGAAACAAAAATCTCAAGCTTTTGATGTGTTTAAAATTTTTAAAGCTATGGTTGAATAGGAGAGTGACAAATTTATTAAAGTCTTGAGATCGGATAGAGGAGGTGAGTATATGGTAAATGATTTTGTGGAATTTTGTCACTATTATGGAATTAAAAGACAATTTATTGCTCTCTACACTCTACATCAAAACTAAGTGGCAGAAAGAAAGAATCGAACCATTATGAACATGGCTCGAAGTATATTGAAGGAGAAGCATCTTCCAAATGAATATTGGGGAGACATTGTTACTTGTTCAGTGTACATTCTGAACAAAAGTCCAACTAAGAGTGTGAAGGATAGAGTTCCCTAGCAAGCATGGAGTGGTAAGAGTAGTAGCATATCTCATTTGAGGATTTTTGGGTGTGTAGCTTATGCACATGTACATGAAGAGATGAGGAGAAAATTAGATGACAGAAGTTAGAAGTGTATTTTTGTTGGATATAGTGAAGAATCTAAAGCATATAGAATCTATAATCCCATCACCAAGAAGTATGTTATAAGCAGAGATGTGGTGCTTAAGGCAGAAGAAGCATGGGATGGAAACATAGATAAATTGGTTGTAAAGGACATTGTTACACCTCACGCAGAAGATGAAGAAGATGAGAATGGCATACATGGAGGACAATTAACTCCACATACGTCTACACCAATAGTAAGGACACCTATCTTAACGCCCAAAACTCAAGATTATGGTGAACCATCAAGTGTTGGTGGACAGCAAGGAGCATGATCAGAGGTAAGTAATGAGTCAAATCCTACATTAGCTTCATTAATAAACAAAGTTAGAGGTCAGAAGAATAGAAGTTTAAGAGAACTGTATGAGCAAAATGAAGAAGTAGATCAAGTTTAAAATTTTGCATTGGTAGCATGTGATCCTGCAAATTTTGATGAGGCCATTAAAAAGGTTGTTTGGATAAAAGAAATGGATGAAGAAATTGATGCCATAGAAAGAAATAATACTTGGGATCTTGTAGATTTGCCTAATAATAAGAATTGTATTGGTGTCAAATGGATTTATAAGGCTAAGTTAAATGCTGATGGTGAAGTTGAAAAATACAAAACAAGACTTGTAGCTCAGGGGTTTATTCAACAACCTGGTGTTGATTATAATGAGACTTTTGCACCTGTAGCCAGACTTGATACGGTAAGAATGGTATTAGCGATTGCTGCTCATAATAAATGGTATATACATAAAATGGATGTAATGTCTGCATTTTTGAATGGATCTTTAGAAGAATAGGTTTATGTGAAACAACCTCCTGGATATGAAATTGATGGACAAGAAGACAAGGTCTATAGATTAAAGAAAGCATTGTATGGATTGAAGCAGGCACCCAGAGTATGGTACAATAGGATTGATGAGTATTTGAATCGTGAAGGATTCAACAGAAGTCCAAGTGAGGATAAACCTTATATACAAAGGTAAACCAAGAAGGTAAAATACTGATTGTTTACTTATATGTTGATGATTTGATCTTCATTGGAGATCTTTTAGTAGATGAGTTGAAGACAACCATGAAAAAAAAATTTGAGATGATTGATTTAGAAATGATGAAATATTTTCTTGGTATTGAAGTAACTCGGTCCGACGATGGTATTTTTATCAATCAAACCAAGTATGCAAATGATGTACTGAAAAGATTCAGAATGTTGAATTGTAAGCCTGTTGTAACTCCAATTGCAACTGACACAAAACTCAGTAAGATGGATGATGGGTCAAAATTTGATCCAATGTTGTATAAGAGACTCGTAGGAAGTCTCGTGTACTTGACTGCAACAAGATATAGTGTTTGCAGTAAGTTTGATTTCGAGATTTATGGAATCTCCAAAGAACACCCATTGGCAAGCTGGAAAGAGGATTCTGAGATATATTGATGTAACAACAAATTTTGGTATCCAGTATACATTAAATTCAAATTTTAAGTTGATTGGATATACCAAAAGTGATTTCGCAAGTTCTACAAATGAAAGAAAGAGCACATATGGATATGTATTTAGTTTTGGATCAGGATCAGTAGAATGGGATTCAAAGAAGCATCCCATAGTGACATTATCCTCTGTTGAGGCATAGTATGTTGCAGCAACATCAACTGCATGTCAAACTGTGTAGATGAGAAGAACCCTTTCTGAGTTACAACATGAACACGATGAACCAGCTCAGATATTTTGTGACAATAAATCATCCATTGCACTATCAAGAAATCACGTCTTTCATAATAGAAGTAAGCATATTGATACGAGGTATGTCATGTCCCCATTTTGACCCTTGTAATATTCTGGGCTGTAATGTAAATATTGTATGCATATTATGTATGATTCCTAGTGTGGAGCTCAAGGCCAAGGTCCTGCTAGTGAATGCTCGACCTTGAAGAGGAAAGTATTGGACATTATGTTACCCATGCACTAGTGAACCATGGGGATTGTAAATATGCATTTTAATATAAATGCCCACAACTAGCTATGCAATGCAACAAGAGATGGGGGCATGATGTTTACAAGGAATTGTGAGGGAAATATTCAAACCCTTGGGCTAATCAAGTCAAGCCAAGTGTCAAAGAGAGAACCCATGAACCCTCAACTACCCATGTTGAATTTTGTACCCAATCATTTATTTCTCCCAAGAGTTGGTTGAGGTAGTTAATACCTTGGGGAATGGGAGGTATGGCTGTCCAAATTCGGGTATGAGAAAGCCACCCTTCATGGAAAATCACGTTTTGCTTCTTGGGAAAGAAAAGAGCCATGAATTGTTCCCCAAGCCATTGCCCATCAATCAGTTTTCTCTCCCTCACGAGTTGGAGCTACCTGGGCATTTTCCAACCACGTTTTTATGGTTTCTTATTTTCTTCTAGCTGGGAGAAGGGCATTTTTATGTGGCAGACCCATGGGGAAGGAAGGGGAAATCGATTTGGAGACCATAGAGGTTGTTTTGGCCCACTAATTGCTTGTATAACTGTGGGAGAAATCATTTTCTTCCCTATGGTCTATTTTCCCTCTCACAAATCCGTTTTTGGTGTGCCCACGTTTTGGGGAAAACCCATGTCCATCTAGTTTCTAAGTCCCATTGCTGAAAATGTGTTTCCAAGCCCATATCTGAGTTTTGTGTGTAAGAGAATGCTGGGGTTGAGATGGGTATCCATTCCTTTGGCTGAGATGAGCTTGAGAGACCCAATTTCCTTGTAGATATCATGCCCAGTTCGGGGGTGGTCTCTGAGTGTTGAAATAATACAGGCTGAGCAGAGACCTATGGTTGGGTGGAACGTTGCAGCGACATAGCAAGTTGCATGGGACAGTCTTACAGTGAGATAAGTATATCCTCTTAATTTTATTTACTTCTGCATTGTTTTAATTGATGGATAATTGTTCTTGATATGATAGATGCTTGTGGAAAGTGTGTGGATATTGTTTTATTCCGCTATGTATATCTACTTGAATTGCATCCGCACACATATGCATTGCATTGTAATGCCATTTTGTTTTATTCATGATGAACTTGGCTAAGTTTTGTGTAACGGTCAGATTTTAGTGCCATGTTCCCTTCCTTTCATTAGATAGATAGGAGGGGATGTGAAAAGGTATCATTTTATTCGAGAATTGATAAACAAGAATGAAATCAGTATGAAATTTTGCAGATCAGAAAATAAGTTTGTAGACCTATTTACAAAACATTTGGGGAAAGAGTTGTTTGAGTTTCATAGATAAAACATTGGGGTTTGTAAGTTGTAACAATTGTTGATTAACATAAATCTAGTGTTACAATGTTTTGTTTTTTGGGTGAAGTAATTAAGGGGGAGAATGTTGGAAGCGGCTAATTACTCCACCGCTTTATAGTTGGCCGCCTAAATTTCTAAAAGGAAACACCACCCATATTAGTTTATTTTATTTTTGAAAATCCATCATCAAATCAATACATAAACTGACTCAGAATTTTTTGGCTGCTCAAATCCTTGAAGAGGCCTCCTTCGCCAAACCGATTTAAACATTAAAGTTGAAGAGACATTCAGAAGATCTGTTGCAGCCTATCGAATTTTAAATAGGCATTTACATCCTGCGTTTTAACTCTTCAAGAATGTAATATAACAGAGTATTTATTTCTACAGAGGTAATTTTGTAATGAAGGGTCAATTAGCATTTAATGACCAACTATCTTGAAACACTATAAATACCCATTGATGTAATCTTGATAATATAGAGAGCAGAATACAATTATCAATTGAAGTTAGACATAGAGTTTTTACTGTGTATTTATGGTTATGCTATGTTTTTGAGTTTGTAAACTCATAATTATTTTGAAGTTATTTTGTTGTAGCAAGATAAGAGATAAGAGGTTATTTTTAAGTATAGATGTGTTAAATGTGTTTGATTTTCAAAAAGGAGTATTAGTCTAAGTTTTATGAACGCATGGGTCATCAAAACGAAGTTAAATTACTTGCTGAAACAATTCGTGTAGAATACAGTTTGCTAAAATAGTCATGTAGAATACAGTTTGTTGAAACAGTTGCATAATTTTATTTTTTCTTGTTGAACGTCATTCTGTAGGTGATAGTTTTTGAGTTTAGTAATTTGTGCGTGTTGCTATGAGTAAAAGCAACACTCCCCTCCCTTCCCACACAAAGATCACTTACAGAACAGGCTAAGCAAAACACTGAGTAAGCATGCTCGATAGCATTGAACATATGATCATGTCATCTATCTTCTCTCATCTGACATAGTTCTACTGGGTATTTCTCTAGTATCATAGCCTACTGTTGGTTATTTGTTGAGCCAGCCAACATACCCAAAGAGGCCACCAGAGTTGTGGTTTTTCTAACGACAATGCTCAATTGGGCTGAATCTCAGATAGTTCTTAGGGCTCAATATTGTAGCCGAGCATAGGTATGAATCTAGGTTGGAGTTCATATTTAAACAAGCACGTATTGAGATTAAGGCTTCGAAGGGTTTTGCGAGTTCAAGAAAGCTGGGGATTGTGGACTTCACACGTGGATTTGCGGTGAAGATCACAATGTTGGTGAATATGTTGGTTTTCTATTCGGCTTCTACGGGAAAAATATGGGTTATGGCATCCAAGATCAAGACTGACATGGAACTTCCAAATTGAAGGTTGATGGGAATGGGGTTAGGTTTTGGCCCCTACAACCTATTGTTAATGGAAAGCAAAAGAAAACTACCTATCAAAGGGTTTCCATGTGCAAGAGAAGAGAAAACGAATTCTCTAGTAATGAAGGTGGAATTCATAGTGATTTGAATTAGAGAAATTAAAGGCTAAGTTCTTAGCATATTGTGCCTAAGAGCATAAGGCTAGAAGGAAACCACGGAATTCAAAAGGGAAATTATTTTTAAAACAATGGATTTTACTGAAACAAAAACTTAGGTAAACCCAAATCCCCTTTACCTCAGCAAGCCTTACTTGTTTTTAATTTCCTCATGCTTACACTACCCAGAATTCTGTGTATATGTGATGCAAACCCTAGTTATCATTTAGTGAATATTTAACACCCATGGGATAGTGTTAAGTGGATGTGATAATATAAGTTTCTAAAATAACTTTTACTATTGTTGAAAACAAGTTTTTTTTTCAATTACATCTAATAAAATGAAGGGAAATTTATACAAAATTATTGAACACGAAAATTTACATTACAAACAACCATATTTACAATTTTATAAAATTCTTCATCTTGGATCACAAAAAAACTAAACAAATTCAAATCTTATAACCTTCCTTATTTTAGTCTCTATGTTTTGAAACTTGTTGATCCCTAACATCCCTAGCTTCTCTCTTCAAACAGCGAATTTCATCCTTTCCCGTGTCGATTTAAGCTCTGGACAGGGTGGTAAAAACTCAGATTCGCCTCAGCTCAAATCTCTTACGTCCCAGACATGGAAGAGGTCTGAGGTCCAGACTTCAACACATTTAAACCACGTTTAGTGCATGAAACGACCTATCTATCTATCTATATATTTTCTTAGGTCACGCGGAACAATCCATCGTAAAATTGCCAAAAAATGAATAAAATATTAAAAGCCAGGGGAATCCGTCCAAAAAGGGGCAGAGACGGAATAAAATATTTACATGTTGATAATAACGAGTATGTGCAGTGGCATCTTCGAACCAAACACACGTGAATAGAAGCATGTTGATAATAACGAGTATGTGCAGTGGCATCTTCGAACCAAACGCACGTGAATAGAAGCATGTGTTATGCGTCTTAAACTAAATTATTCAATCCAATGCGAACATTCTGCTCGATACATTGTTTTGTGTGGATACGTTCGAAGACGTTTGAATGGATACATATTTCTTCATAAATGTGCGGGCAAGACATCGGAAGTCGTGGGAATCCATAGTAAAATAGACAAAAACGGTTTAATAAATATGCAAGTAGATGCTCGTTATAATCGTGAATAATTGAGCACAAACGCGCTGCTTCTGTTTATATATAGATCTATCCAAGGCATGAGAGGGAAAATCATATCGATAGGGAATAGCCCAGGTGTCAACTAGCTCCTGAAACGATGGGGTTGCAGCTCTTCTTTTTGTTTGGTATTATGGCAAGTGTGTTTGTGAGAGGAATATTGTCCATTCCAACAACATTGCAAGGTCCGTTTAAGCCTGTGACTGTGGCCCTCGATCCCAGTTTGCGCACTGGAAGCGATGATTTGCCAAACTATGACCCTCGCCTGGTCAGGAGGGTTCCCTCTATCTTCCCAGAGCAGATTATGCTTGCCCTTTCAACAACCCCTCATTCCATGTGGGTTTCCTGGGTAACAGGTCTGTCTCTTTCTTTCATTCATTCATATACCATCAGATACATTCATTTTCATTTTCATATGTTTGCTTTTTTATTTAGGTTATGGGAATCACTAACTTGGCCTTATATGGTTGCACAAGTTATTCTAAGACTTTGAATTAGTGACCTTATAAAGAATATCTTACAGTGCACTTTATCATAGAGAATGTGACCAGAAGTGACTTAACAATGCATCATATTACCAACTAACTACCTTAGGCTTTTCTTTTCACTTTCATATATTAAGTTAGTGACTTAACAATGCATCATATTACCAACTAACTACCTTAGGCTTTTCTTTTCACTTTCATATATTAAGTTTAAGAAGAGTTTATCAATGTCGGGCAGGTGATCTCAGAAAGGACCCAAGGTAACGCCATTGGATCCTTCCTCAGTGGCGAGTGAAGTGTATTACGGCACTAAAAGTGGCGTACACTCATTTAAAGCTGAAGGGACATCTGTGATCTATAGGCAAACGTATACAGATAAAGGCCTTTTGAATTACACCTCCGGAATTATCCACCACGTTCTTGTCAAAGGTGAGAAACGTTGTTACAGACAATCAGAGTTATAAAATGTAGTCCAGTTCTTTATTTTTCTATCGGAGAATTTTTCCTGCGATGTGTAGTTGGTTATTGCATGGAATTTCATTTTTAATGGAATAGATCATATATTATTGAACAGGTCTCCTTCCAAGCACCAGCTACTATTATATATGTGGAGACAAATCCTTATCTGCTTTGAGCGAAGAACACGAATTTGTCACTTTGCCTTCTCCAGGCCCAGATAAGTATCTGTCTCGAATAGCAGTGGTTGGAGATATGGGTCTCACTCATAGTTCCTCCACAACATTTAATCATCTGGTGCAGAATGACCCCTCCATGGTTCTCATGGTTGGAGACATGTCTTATGCAACTAATTATATCACCACTGGTGATAAATCCGCTGCCTGCTTTGAGTGCGCCTTCCCTGGTGCTCCATCTTATCAAACGTATCAACCTCGCTGGGATGCATGGGAAGGTAGGTCATTTTTAATTCGCTCATTTTTATTTCACCTAAACCTAATCTCTGTTATTCGTTTTTTATTTTAATTTATTTGAAGGTTCATCGAGCCACTGGCATCACGTGTTCCTATGATGGTATTGGGTGGAAATCATGAATTAGAAACTCAAGGTGGAGGCGTCCAATTTGCATCTTACAACGCCAGATTTGCAGTCCCATCGAAATAATCTGGATCCCACAATAATCTCTATTATTCTTTCAACGCTGGAGGAGTGCACTTCGTGATTCTAGCATCATACACTGACTATAACAGAACCAGTGAGTTATATATATTTAATGTTACACTCAATTAAATTTATGATGATATTGTCCTCCTCCACTTCTCAACAGCAGCAAACTCCGTTAACAGGTGAGCAGTATAAGTGGCTGAAGAGAGATCTGAAGAAAGTGGATCGAAGCGTGACGCCATGGCTAATAGCATCATGGCACAGCCCTTGGTACAATAGTTACAACAGCCATTATCAAGAGTTTGAATGCATGAGACAACAGATGGAAGACCTTCTTTACAAATATGGTGTGGACCTTTCTTTCCATGGACATGTAAGAGGCCATTAAAACATAGATCATATTCTTTATCCAGTAAACGAGCATAATTGCACTATTAGTTTCTCTTATATATCTTCTCTAAAGGTCATGGACGTTGTGTATCATATTGTAGGTTCATTCATACGAGAGAATGAACCGAGTTTATAACTATGGGTTGGATCCATGTGGCCCTGTATATATCACTATTGGGGATGGAGGAAACATTGAGAGGCTTGCCACGCATCATGCCGATGAACCTGGATACTGCCCCAATATCACAGATATAAAGCCAGAATATGGAGGCGTGTGTCCTTTCAAATACACCTCAGGTCCAGCCAAGGGCAAGTTGTGCTGGGACAGGCAGCCAGAATGGAGTGCTTACAGAGAATCCAGCTTTGGTCATGGTATACTTGAGGTGAGACCTAACAGACCATAGTGAAGTATCACTTCTAACCATATACATGATAAGATATCCACTAACTTAAATTCTAGTGCTTTCTTGTCTTTTTATAAGTGAAGAATCTTATCATCCAGCTTTGGATATGCGTTGTAGGTACACAATTCAACACATGCGTTATGGATATGGCACAGGAATCAAGATGCATATGAGAGTGCAGGTGACCAAATCTATATTGTTAGAGACTATAAAAAAATGTTCTCATCTCCACAAGGCATCTGAGAGCACAGATGAATTGTAGAATTGTAGAATTGGAGGTTATGAACAGTGCAGGTGACCAAATCTATATTGTTAGAGACTCTACAAAATGTTTTCATCTCCACAAGGCATCTGAGAGCAGATCTGAATTGTAGAATTGGAGGTTATGCTTATTTTAACAACAGCAAGTTTACAAGGATTGGTTACTGGTAATAAATCATGCATAAAAGGCATGCAGAGTGGGAAAAACTGCAAGATGTTCTGTTTCTCTGATAAGTAGGTCTACGTAGAATCTATAAATTAATTCAGTGAATTCTCAGTGTCATGGAGACTAATTGCGTTGCTTGCTTTGGTACGAGACTAATTGAGTTGCAACCGCAGATTTGGAAGTGTATACTTCATTTTTCAAGAGTTTATGTTGCAATGCTCACTTGAAATCATTTTATAAATTTATTAAATGTTTCTACTGAAATTTGTTTTCACCGCATGGCCAAAGTTTCAGAAAATTAGCGACATGAATTTTAAATGGGTTTGGAATTTCTTCGCTAATGTAGGCTGACTGGGGTAAACAAATTAATTAGTCAATTAGCATAGCAGAGTTAGCGGAGTTAAGAAAACGGTCTATTTTATGCTTCTTAGTCTAACTAATTTAACTATGTTAATGCCCATGGTTAGGCGATGTCTTATCAAGGTGAATGTTCACTTATAGTGGGGTTGTAAAGTTAAAAAAATGTTAAGCAATATGTTGCTTCATCGCAAAGTGTTGACAGAGATATTTTAATATATCTATGGATGTGGTTATATCGTAAACTATTACAGATATTTTAATATATCTATGTATATGGATATATCTTAAGGTGTTAAGAGAGATATTTTAATATATCTATGGATATTGATATAGACATTTATATTTCTTAATTTTAGGAATTAGATTAATTTGTTGTAGTTAATGTTATTGCGTATTTGGCTAGTTTGATACTAGGTGCTTAAGAAAGAAGAAGGATGAATAATGATAAGGAATAATAGGTGAAAATTGGATAATATTTCTTAAGTTTACTAAGTCAACCCCATAGCCACCTTTAATCAATAAAAAAATATTTTCATTCTAATTTAACAAGTCCTACACTTTTTTTTTATAACTAGGGGAATCGACAACTGGGATGGGGTTGGTACTTGCGTGACATGGGGTCCAAGGGTCCAATCCTGCTTGCTATCACTATACCCCTAGGTGCACCCACAGAACCCACAAGTATGGGGCACCAGTAAGCCGGGGTGATTTGAACTCGTGACCTCCATTTACAACATGTCCTTTATATCAAGCGAATCGTCGGTTAAGCTACATCCCCATGGGAAACAAGTCCTACACTTTGGTATACAATGAATGTTTAATTTGTGAAAATTCACCTATTCTATCTTTTTAATAAAATAAATTCTTATATACTTGGTGAAATTGCTAGATTATCTGCATCTACAAAGTGATGCATTTATTTTACATATAAACACTACAGAATGGGGTCCCCATATTCGATGCCTGATCGACGGTTTTTAACATAGAAAAGGGGTCATGTTAAACATCAACTAAACGCCATTACAATGATGTCACTTAATGACGTTCATAAGTGTTTCTTAAGCAATGTTAAGGACTTCTTCTTTCTTGAAATCAACATCTTCTAAAGTCGTTGACTAAATGCCGATTGAATATCTGAAAAGAGATGTGTGAAAAGCAGACGGAACATCGGTGGAAAAGTAGAGTAAATGTCGTCTGAACGTCCAAAAAGAGATGTTTACAAAGTAGACGTAATGTCGGCTAAATGTCTGAAAAGAGACATTTGCAAATTAGACTTAACATTTATTAAACATTTGAAAAAAGATGTTTACAAAGTAGACATAATCGACGCTTAAGTTATGGTACTAACGTTCAACCCTCACCACTCAAACGTCAATTGAATGTCCAATAAGTCAAGTTTATAAATGGATCTAACGTGGAAGGTCTAGTGGCTTTTAGATAGTTTCAATTTCACTAGATTCCAATGGAATATGGTATAAGTATATACCTATATCTTTATGTATGGAAATATATCCCCATTTGTAAAATCATTGTCCTCTAGATGCATTTGTTCGACCTTCCCATGCAAATCATGTAAAACTACAACCCATGGGTTAAAAAATTCCAATGGAACTACTTCCATTGGACTTGTAGCCACAACCTTGCTTCTTGATTCCTTTCCCATCATTCCAACTTTCCTTCGATTAACAACCAAATAAGAAATTCTAGTCCACTAGGGGATGCAAATACTGCTTGGCAATTCTTTGCTCACTTGGATAAATAAACTAGAAGTGGGGACATTTATCAACTCATGTTGCTTGAATGAATCAAATTGAAAATGGGATTTCTCCCAGCAAGTGAAGGATGCCATGTCAGCAAGCATATAACATGGGTCGTATAACATTTAATTTCAGTTTGAAGAGATATATGGATATGTCTAATCGTCCAATAAATACTTTCCCTAACACATATCCTTTACCTTTGAGTACACCCATTGACCTTTAAATTCTGTGGATAGACGATATTTTTATTAGATTGACTAGACATGCAACAAAAACCATAAGTTTGAAATCATGAAACCTCATGAAAACAATGCCACTTGACCAAGACTAACCCCAATCTATGTCATAACTTGAATTGTTCCTTTCTAACTCCAAAAAGGATAATTGTTGTAGGAGTGGGGACATTTAGAACATGGAATGTATGGTTTCCCCAACCACATGCTCTTTTTAAGAATAGAATAAACAACAAGCAAAGAGAAATCATAACAACACTAATATCAAATGTTTTTATTCTTGACATGTCAATTGTTATAGAATCAAATTGACCAAGCAGACAAAAGAGACTTCAGCCAAAACCCAAAACTAGGAAACCTTACCTACCCCACTCCTTATGGTAGGAGTGCATTAGATTATCTTCATTGGGATGAGACATAGATTTTTACATCAGCAAGGTTCATCCATCGAGGCTTAAGAACACCATCCAATTTATCTAATCAAATTGCATTGCAATCATATATTTACACAACTAAAAATGGTCCTAGCTAATGCATTTGTAACTTTCTTGGATTATTCAAATGCTTACTATCATATAGTATTATAGGATCACCTTTAACAAAGTTCCTCATTTGAATGTGATTATTATTCCATGATTTTATTTGTTTTTTTCTATATATTGATGAAAATAGACCAAAAGCCCATATTAGACATGGGAGGGCCTTTAGATTGGAATTCTCAAAGAACTAATAAACGAGTCTTACTACACCTACTCATGGCTAGCACAATGTAGTTTCAGAGCATATGCACAGAATCAAAATGTCTTCTCCTATAAATGGAATATTGGATGAGAAAATATTGGAGTAATATGCATTGAAGAATCTTGTATGGTTCTTCCTTTATAAATCAAATATATTCTCATGCACATTTGACTTCAACATGGACTGATGGCATAAAATACGAATCTTGTAATCAATTGTACATCTATTCTTACAGAAATAAGAAACATTTTATTCCTAGGGATCCTCATTGTAGGATACAAGGTATTATGTATTTGCAATTTGATTAAGAATACATTGAACCAATTTCCTTTGACTTCAAGAGCTCCTTTGATACAAAAAATAAGCATGTGTCTAAACTAGGATCCCAAGTCCTATTAAATTATTATAGCAGGATAAGATTGTAACATCATGTATGGCCTCATAAAAATGAGACTATATAGGATTTACACTAAGCATTATGATTCTAGAGTTAGTTACTGGAAAATGGTAGGCAACCCATTTCCCCATGGAAAGTTTGTGTTTGATCCAAGAGTGTGGTGTAATGGTTAGTTTCACTATATCATAGTGTTGCAATATGGTGTTGTTAGATTTGATCTACAAAATGGCATTTGTATTAAACTTGTTGAAACCATGCCATACTGTATTTAGAGAATAGTTGGTCTTGGTTGATCACAGTTTATTTAGTAACCCAATTCCTCTAACCTGTTAACCCATATTGACCCCTCTTGCTAATACGGAGTATTAGTCAACATCAGTCCCCTATCACAACTAGTTTCATATGCTTGGCCTACTAAATAAACTATTAGCCATCTATGCCACTATATCCCTACTACTCACTAATCATAGTAACTCACTAATCCTTGACTATCATCAACCATATTAATTCTTTTTTACTATGGTTGATCTCTATTGACCATATTTATTATAATCTTAACCCACAGCAAACCATATTTTTCTTTACCATATTAACCACATTGATCCACTAATTCCTAGCCCACTTTCCCACTAACATAATTACCTCCTATCGTCTAATCCAATTACCATGGAGTCATATTATCCCACAACCCACAAACCTACTAACCTAATAATCCAAATAACCCACCAACCTTTCACCAGCATTAATTAGGATGGTTTCTATTGACTATGGTTGATCACTTTTGACCAATGTCGGTCATCTTGACCATGGTGGACCATAGTCAATCATGGTGGATCATAATTAATAATTGTTGACCATGGTTTCTATACTAACCCATTCATTCATAACCCCTTATCCCATGTTGGCCTATGTTGGATAATTTGAAGTATATGCTAACATTGATCCCATCCCACAACTAACCATATAGTACCCCTATCCCACTAACAAACTGATTAACCACCTAACACTATCAACCACAACCCACAAACCAACTAATCTAATAATCCAAAGAACCCACTAACCTTTCACCAACATTAATTAGGATGATTTCTATTGACCATGGTTGATCACTTTTGACCAATGTTGGTCTTATTGACCATGGTGTAACATAGTCAATCATGGTGGATGTTAATTAATCATTGTTGACTATGTTTTATATACTAACCCATTCATTCATTCACATCCATAGATAAAAGATCACAAACCACTGAAAAGTAGTTTGTGCAATACTACAATTATGGAATTGCTAAATAAAGGAATAACTTCATAATAAGGAAGAAATATATGTACACTAATACATATATATTGAAACAAGGATTGATTATTAACATTAAATTTGAAGTCTTATCATTTTCTCAAGAGTGATCTAAAGTATGGATTTTGGACTATTTCCACTCAAAAGAAATGGATATCTTTGTACATTCCAAGGAAAAAAATAGTGTTGAATTTCGTGTCATGTTTGAGAAGTTATGGCCTTCCAAATAAAAGATTCTCCAGTGAGATCATGGTACCCCGACAACTTACATATTAGGCAAGTTGGTATACCTAAAATTAATGTAGGTTGGCCTCATACCAAACTAGGTCTCTGACCTTATCAAGGACCTATGGTGATATAAACATGGAGGCCACCAATTTCTCCATCATTTAATGCATCTTATTCATGATAATTATGGCTATTAATAGCATAAATTGTAGGTCGAAATTCACCTTTCATGGCAGATGTTGGAGTGGGATCAAGAAGGAACCTGTTTTGGAGAACACGCACAAAGATGCAGTGCACACATGAAGCAAATGGGTGGACGAGTGTAAAATAGAGAAATTAGTTAGGGTTTTGGTCTGTTAGGCATATTTTTGGACTATTTGTGGGATTTGGCCACCCACTAGAAAAACTATAAATAGGTAGTAGATAAATAGACAGAGATAGAATAGGTGGAAATAGGACATAAGAGAGAGAGAGAGAGAAGAGAACTAATATGATATTCTTTTGTCTAGGGTTTCTATCACCCAGTCGTAGGATATGTATAGTTATGGATGACTAATAATATAATGATCAATATGTTTTCGAGACCCTATTTGTGCACTGTTGAATGCTTTTCAATATGATGTTAAGAATGTTAGTTATAATTATGGATGGTGTTTCTGAATGACAGATCTAAATATGTTTATGTTTAATATGTTGTTAGATATATGATGTGTGTGCACAGAAATGATACAATTTCCTCCTGACCCTTCATGTCTATATAAATATAGTTCCTACAGCCCCACTTGGATGCCTCGGGAAAGACTTCATATGTTTAATAGGTAATGCCATATGGGCTGGTATCTAGGTGCTTTGTTGGTATTTTCATGTTAGAACTCGGGTCTGTCGTCTGCATGCCAATAAATGGTTTCATTACCAGGACCCAGATTAGATATTGAAGGGGATGTGGAGGCCAACTACACAAGAGATAGATTAGTGTCTGGATGAGAAACAACACAATTTTACATGATAATAGAACTCTAATCTAGGTTTAAGTGAAGAGGACTGATTGGTAGGTATGTATTTTCAGAGTTCTATGAAATAATTTTCTATCAGTTCCCTACAGTACTAGTGGATTTATTGTTGAGATTGATGGCTATAAATCCAAGATATAATCCTACGATTCTGAGAAATTGGACCCCTTAAAAGATCCAATGATTGAAAACTATGAGTAACCCTATCTCACGTGTAATTGATTTCTAGACAGATAGTGTATTGGAAGGGTACATTGTTGAGTGTTCCATAAGTGGGACACGATGCTATTGTGATGTAGAGAGAGAATTCTTGAATGGACCACATGGATGATATATTGGTCAAATATCTCCTTGGATTAAGATGTTATTGTGCAACAAAGGTTGCATGATGATGGAATCTTAGCACTAATTGTTTTGCACACACCGAAGAACTGGGGGATGACTAGAGAATGAGAGTATGGGAGAAAAGATGACGGTGGAACAAATGAGCTGAGGATGTTGAAAGGGGAAATTACGAAATACATAGAAGTTGGATTTATGTGCAGTGGAAAAATATTTAGGAGAGATAGGAAGAGGAATGCGATTGAGAGAGAGGAGAAATATATTGAGTTCGAAGAAAGCGATTACTGCACAAAATACCTAAATGAAGGGAATTTGTATGCAGAAGGAAGGGATTATTAGCTTAATCGAAAGGAGGAAGGGATCCCTACTCTGATCCGGATCTGTGTGGAACCTTTGATCCTAGGTGTGTCTCCATCATAAGAGGTAATACCTAGTTCAATAGCTAAAGTAGTATTAGTTAGTGCAAACCCCAGTGGTAGTAGCAGTCAAAAGGGACAAGGTAGTGTAAGTGGTCATACAAATCCTACATAGTCAAACACAACATCAAGAAATATGTCATATCCGAAACTTAGGATTCCTATATTCGATTGGAATGGAAACAAAGATCCATAGCAATATTTGTTTATGTGTAATAATATCTCAGAAGTAAAGGAGGTCCAAGACGAAGCTAAAAATATAGCATAGTTGAGAACTACATTTCAGGAGTGGGAATTACATTGGTATAAGAAGTATCAAAATTCTATACCAGAGGGACAAGTTAGAACCCTCACACAGATATGTGATGCATTCAAAATAGAGTTATGGAATCCTATGTATGAGTCGTAGTGTATTACAAAACTGAAGGAAATTAAACAGATGATAAATCAAATTGTATGGATCTTTGATCAAAGATTCAATAGATTGTTAGATAAGATGCCTTTCGAAGTCCATCCGAAGCAACATAAAGAATGGTTTATTGTTGCATTATTACCACACATTCCTCAACTATTGGCACAACAGGAACTCACGACATAGAGGGATCTGCTGGAACTAGCGATGAAATTGGAAGCTTCTCCTACAACAGACACTAATTCAAGTATGGATCAAGTCCAATCACATTTACAGGAGTCGAAATCGCAGATATAAGAGATTACCAAAGGGAGGGAGAAGCATGAAGGAGTATGCTGTACTAATTTCCACATATAAGGTCATCATAGGGGAGAATGCCCCATGGTCGCAGACTATTTGGTAGCAAGTCACCATAATCCATTGGTTCTAGGACCACGAGGAGGAACCTGGTGTGATATATGTAAGGTTTGGGGCCATCTGATAAATAATTTCCCAAAGATGCAGACATATCATACTACACCTCAGAGTTTATTCTGCAATTTTTGTAAATCGGTAGGGAACGATGAAAATGATTGTCATGCACTAGACATTACGAGGGAAACAAATTTAGACTTATACAGACTCCAAGCGAACCCTCGAATAGTAGAAGGGGAAGTGCAGTATAGTGAACCAACTAGAAGAGGAGGGTATATTTTGGGTGGAAGAGGAGGATTTGGGGGCTATGGCCAAGGAAGCAGCCTTGTAATATGTTATAATTGTGTCTAGGAAGGTCATTTTGCACAAGAATGTACGAACCCCTATTCTACATGTTCATATTATCATGTGATAGAGGATTGTCCACAATTAATAGCTAGATGAAAGGAGAGGAGGAAATAGAATCAAAATCAAAACTAGCACCAAAATGTACAGATGATAGCTGCAGAACCTCAAGAGGAGAAAAATATGGTATCCATAGTTGTGCATGGAGGATTCAAAACTAGAGTAGATGCAATAAGTGTGATGAATCATAAAATACCTCTGGTTAGAAAGGTAGCAGCGTCTCAACCAAAATTTGATCCTAGGAGGGAAAAGGAAATTATGTTTATGCATGATATGAACTGCAACAATTAGAGTAGGGTGAGTCTTATGTGCTAGAGATTTAGGATGGTCATCTTGTCTATGATATGCCTCCTATATAAAATTATGCCATTTAAGGAGAATCAAAGAAAAAGGTAAGTAGTGTAGAAATTTTCTTGAAGAATTGGTTGGAATTAGTTAAAGATGATCAACTGTGAACACTACACCTAAGATAATATATCAATGTGCAAAAGAAAGGAAATGGTATAAAGTAGTAAATAATATCCAATGTAGAAGAAGAATCGATAAGGAATTGATATGAAGTGCATAAATAGGAGAATATGACATGGATTATGTTATATTAAACTTGGGAACAGATGTAAATGTTTTTCCAAAACAAACTTGGGAATCTATGGGTAAGCCTAAGATGTTTGGTATCTAGTGGAGTTATGAGTGGCCATTCAACTTAAAATATATCCTATTGGGAGGCTTGAAGGAGTAACAGTTGATATCAATGGCATGTGCAACCTAGCATATTTTGAGATTATTGAAATAGAAGATAATAGCATACCATATCTAACATTACTAGGGTCATATTGGGATTTTGATAGGCAAGTAGTTATCAATTTGAAAAGTAGAAAAATGGTGTTTGAATCTGGAGATTTGAGATTAGTTTCCCCGTTAGATCCAAATGAATCAAGACGTTATGTGGACCTTGTGACCATTAGTTTCGAGGATGGAGAGATCGATCAGCTATACAACATGACTACGGATATGGATGATTATGTGGATCCAACAACAGATGGGGTATTAAGTTGGTGCAATATCGCATATTGTGAATCTGACTTAGAGGAAGCTTTAGAGGATTGGCATCAAACGACACATAAAGTATCTACCCATAGATGCATCAGCCTAGCAGGATCATTGCATTGGATTAATACTGAGGTATGTGAACCACTTAGTTTTGATGGATTAATGAGGGTAAGTTCTTTTATAATGAATTTTTAATCATATATCCTAGAGAAAAAAAGAATGTTGGCACTATATGTTGCACTCACAGCGACCCCTGCGAGATGGTGCGGTAGGCACAAAAGTAAAGTTGAAGACTAGAAACACTACAAGAGATTGGTGCATATCAGATTTGAATCTGAGATATATCAACTATACCAAAGTACAATGGGTTGAGTAATCTGAAAGACCATATTACTAGTTGTGTTAAGCAATGGAGGGCTATACCTTAGCAGGAATGGGTACACAGGTTTATTCACACATTAGATATTGTCCCCAAGAACTGGTATATAGAATTGGAAGTGCGCAAAGGCACAATAGAGTGGGAAGAGTTGTTGTAGAACATTGTAGTCACACTTAGATTTGAAATATGAAAATATGGATGTTGATGTAGCATTACAAGTAATTAAGTAGAAAATTTTCCCTATAAATGAGTCAGAATCCTATTTGAAGATGCATCCTATAGTAACGGATATGCCTGAATTGATAGATATTATAACATAGCCAATGAAACTGAAGATGATGAAGATCCAAGAAATATACAGATCCTGGAGACATAGGGGTGATGTGCAGTGGAAGGTCCGACCTTAGAAGTCCCAGATTATGCCCAGCCATTGAAAACATGGAAAGTCGACATTGGGACAGAAGAAAAATCCAAGTATACAAGCATAGGAGATTATTGGAATGAAGAAACGGTCCAAACGATCACTAATATTTTATCAAAGTATCAAGATTTGTTTCCCACCACGTTTTCTGAAATGAAGGGAATTGCTGGAGAATTAGGAGAAATGAAGATTCCATTAAAACTAGATGCAAAGCTAGTTAAGCAGAGACCTTATAGACTGAATAAAAAATACAAAGAAAAGGTAAAAGAAAAACTTGATCGAATGTTGGAAGTTGGAATTATAGAACCTGTCACGGAATCTGAATGGATCATCCCTATGGTTGTACAAGATAAGAAGACTGGAGGAATAATAATTTGTGTTGCTTTGCACAAACTAAATTATGCATTTCTGCATGATCCTTTTCCGACCCCTTTTACAGACGAAGTACTAGAGAATGTGGGAGGATAAGAAGCATATTCATTCACAGATGGATTTTTTTTGGGTATCACTGGATTAATATAGCCAAAGAAGATAGAAACAAAACTACCTTTGCAACATAATGGGGTTAATTTCAATATGCCATGATGCCATTTGGTTTAATAATGTGTTGGCTGTATTTTCAAGAATTATTGTCGCAACTTTCAAGGATTTTATACATAAATTTTTAGAGGTATACTTGGATGATTGGATAGTATTTAACTTGTTGAAGGATCACACTGAACTTCTACAATTGATGTTAGATAATTGTTGACAGTATCAGATTTCTCTAAATTTGAAGACATGTATTTTTTGTGTTCCATTTGGAATCTTACTAGGACATGTAGTATGTAATCAAGTACTATTGGTAGACCCTACAAAGATAGCTATAATAGTAACTTTACCACCACCTACATCTGTGTCACAATTGAGAGCAACATTGGGACATACTCGATATTATAGAAAATTCATCACGGGATATGCACAGATCATGCCACCTATGGAAAATATGTTGAAGAAAGAAGTCAAGATCAATTGGAATGAAGAAAGCCAACAAAGCTTGGATATCTTAAAATAGAGGCTAGTAAGTTCCCCAATATTGGTTTTTTCCAGATTGGAAGAAGGGATTTCATGTGCATGTAGATGCATCATCTATTTCTTTAGGCGCGGTATTGGCTGAATGAGGGGAAGGATATTTGGACCATCTAATCGCATTTGCAAGTAGGAAACTTTCAAATGCATAGAAAAATTACACTACTACAGAGAACGGAGGGTTGGATATGGTTTATGTGATACAAAAGTATAGATACTATCTACTAGGATGGCATTTTAGAATGTACACAGACCATTATGCACTAAAATACTTATTCAATAAGCCAGTGTTGGGGGATGAGAATTTGTAGTTGGTTTCTATTGTTCCAGGAGTATGACTTTGAAGTAATAGTGAAACCAAGAAATATGAATGCCAGTCCAGACCATTTGTTGTGGTTAACTTTAGGAGAATATGATAGGACATTGGATGAAAACTTGGCTAATGCACACCTATTTGCAGTACATATGGTAGATGAATATTTCATAGAAATTACATAGTTTCTGAGCACTAGGGCTGCTCCATCATAATATATCATTGCGCAGAAGAAACAACTAGTGGTAAAAGAAGCTCATTATCAACTGATTGAAGGAAACTTGTATAAGTTGGGCACAGATGGTATTTTCAGAAGATGTGTACTGTCACAACCCCAATTTCACCATTTTTTTTTTTATCTAAGTGTTTTATGATGACATTATTCATTTGTCGCAACTATACCAATGGAATGAGGAGAATGCCCAGCTCAGCATTGCACCATCCAGAGGTATAAATTGTGTTGTGAAATCATTACTAAGTTTTCAAGTTGTTCTTGCGGAAATGACGAATGAAACTACTTGTATTTATAATTTAATTATGTGTTATTTTCCTCGTTGCATAATATTATCGTGTTGATCTCTAGATCATCTTTGGATCTATTCGTCTTATGCGATAATATAATTAAACAGACCAAGAGTCCTTATATATATATGTATATATATATCTTTGTCTTGTTTCCATAGTCTTCATACTTGACATTCTATATTATTAACCCTATGCATGAATTATATACATATCAATATAGTTATAATGCTAAAATTAAATCCTAACAAGGTTCATGATATGGCTGTTTAACCTTACCATAAAAATAATATATTTATATCACTGCGGGAAACCATAGGAATATCACATCTTTGTATTGATTTAATACTATAGTAGTATTCATATTCATGACTATATCAAGTCTAAGTGCTTGATACCAAGCCTTGATTAATGCGAATGTTTATACTATGGTGTTATATAACACATGGTGTAATCCAATAGGATTTATGAATTGAATGTTACGATCTTGTTAATTAATAATGTGATTGCACTAGTTTTGCAGAAACCACAACGATGTGCCAACGTGGATGAGGTTTGGTAGAGCCATGTGATGGAATTTACATAGGTTGGTTGTACCAATCAGGCCCTTCATGTGACTTGCTGTGCATCGTCGAAAACAGTTTTCTTGATATTGTAACCAATCTCCCATGTAATGGTCAAGCAAGGTTGCTCGTTCTCCATTTGCTCCTTCACGACACTAGGTTATGTTGTTGCACGGTAGAGCTTGGCTCTGCACAGAAACCCCCGAGCCTATTCGCTGGACCACAAGGACAAAGATTGTTGAACCAATTCTGAACTATCACTTAGTTCCACTCCTTTACTCAACAAAGATATTTTCCCTCTTCCACCCAAGCTTCCTGCTTGTCTTATGGGAATGCTTATTTAGATTTTCTTAGGACTTAGGTCTATCATGAGCCTCATGCTCTAGAACCTCCATCTAGAGTTCTGACCTGAAAAATAGGGATGATGCCTCCTGCAGTTGTTGAGATATTACATATCTGTTTTCACCAGTAATGGATTTTTGTCCAACACTTGTCATTTCTCCTTGTGGGCCAGCAAACACTCTTTCAACAGCTACTTCGAATTGGATTCTCTTGTTTTTATTTATTAAATAATAATAATATTTCAATATCCTCATACAAGTGTCTTTTACCACACTTGGTCAAATAATCGTTCAAAAATAATTAAAACAATATTACAAAGTATTAAACTTTAATTAAGGTTCTAGGGGTATTACATGTACTAGAACACGAAAGGCCTATGATACTAGAAGAATCTCATGAAGGAGTTGGCGGTGGACACTATACAGTAAAAGCAACATCACAAAATATATTGCACGGTGGACTCTGGTGATGCACAATGCATAGGGATGCAAAGGAATACTGTCAAGCCTGTGATGTTTGTCAAAGAGTTGGAAAACCATCAAGAAGAGATGAGATTCCACTAGTCTCATAGATTACTTTACAACCTTTTGAGAAATGGGAAGTAGACTTTATTGGATGTATTAATCCCTGTTGGAGCGGGATTAAGAAGGGACCGTTTTGGAGAGCACGTGCAAATATGTGGAACAAGCACATGAAGAAGATGGGTGGAAGAGCACAAACAAGGGAAAGTAGTTAGGATTTTGGTATGTTAGGCATATTTTTTGTCTGTTTTTGGGATTCCACCCCCCCACTATAAAAAATATAAATAGGTATTTGATAGATAGATAGATAGAGATAGAATAGGTGGAGAGAGAGAGAGAGAGAGAGAGAGAGAGAGAGAGAGAGAGAGAGATAATATTGTAGTAACTTGTGCAAACATAGCAGTTGACCTATCTATGAAGGTTGAATCTCATTTATTGCTGATTTCACTTCTTCACAAGGAACTTTATGTTGTTTTCACCTATTTCTTTGAGGATAAGTTAAGTTTTAAGTCGGGAATAAAATAATGTACACAAAATATTATAATAGTGTTTATATATGAATTAATGAACACCTATTCCCTCACCTATGCAAAACTTGGCCAATTTCCACTTCATATGGCATAATAAGATCTTAAAATCAGAAAAAAAAAGACAAAAAATCCAATAAATAATTATTAACTAGATGATACTACAAACTAGAACTTGAAAAAAAAGATTTCATAAAACTCTCCCTTTCAATATTAAACCTATAAAGGCTAATATATAAAGAAATCAATGCATTTCACATGGCACTTCTATTTGTTGCAATTCACAAAGAATGAAATCTAAAACGATAGAACAATAAACACTATCAACAACCAAATAAATCGGCTTAGATTTCCAACTGACCTAACAAATGAAACAACATGTTTTGCAGCATGGTAGGGTATTGAAAACAATCTAGCAACAAACCCTAAGATGTTCTAATGCAACATAGATTCATATTGATTCTCATCTAACACTTTCCACAAAAATAACCCTAAAAATATTGGGCCTAACAACCTTTAAAATTAGGAGCCATATCTGGTCCATGATTACTAAGAATTAAGTTACTCCCATGACATATGAGAGACACCAATTTGCAAAGATGTTCTAAGGTAGATACTCATCAAAATTTCCATATTTCACAAGGTACAAACAACCTTAGAATTACTAGAATCCTAAAACATCACAGGGGTAACCAAATTCGTTAAAATTTTAGTAAAAGAAGTCCAACATATAAGATAAGGGATGATCAAAGAATCCTTTTGTTTTAGCTAATAGAAAATAACATTATAATTTTGAAAAATAATCTGCATTATCTACACGTAAGTATTTATATAAACTTTAAAAGTATTGACCATGCTCTATAAAAATTCATTTAAAACAAGAGCATAAACATTATATGGAATTTTACTAAAATTTGCACTTCTTATTTGGTCAATATCTTACATGGTTAATATAGAAGTATTTATATAAAGGTATTATTGGCCATGTTCTGAAAAAAAATTATTTAAATCCTGAGCATTAAGATTCTATGGAATTTTGATATTACTAACATTATAACATATTATTTGGTCAAACATCTAAGGTACCTACTTAAATCTTAGAGTTAACTAACTAATCTCTATTAACTGATAGATTGGTTTAGCGAAATGGATAGTACATGTCCTAATGTAATGTTATTGGAATTTCAAATGGTTTACCTATACTATTGTACTAGAATTTCATATATTTATTCAAAAACTACTTTGAAATAGAGTTTTAGGCATTCCCCTTCAAAGAAACCTAATTAGACCAAACCTTAGAAACTATGGAAAAAAAATTGTCCATCTTCAGGGAGGCAATTATATGTATGCATGTCATCATATAGTAATGGGATACTTCCTCATGTCCTGAGTACTTTGCCAATAAGCAACCCACATAATAAGGTGAACTACAATGAATATATGATTTAGAAGAGCCCCTTGAAATGAGTATAACAATAGAGCCATACTTTCAAGGAACTAGAGCTAAACATTAAATTTCCAAAGGGAAAATTTTTGTAATAGCATATCCAATCACAAGTACTAACACAAGACCTTTAGAGAATCGTGTGAAACTTATGAACATGACAAAACCTTGACATAAAGTAAAAAATGGAATAAATGCATTAGGAACTTGATAAAGATAACACCAATATGCAAGCAGAAACAAGCTGTACACAAACAATGCCAATCCTCTACAAATTTTAAAATATATAAACATACAACAAGGTAGATTACATAGTTTTAAATACCAACACTTACAATGCAGAAAATATATGTGTGAAGCATATCCAAATTACTAAGTCATCTAATGTTACTTTGACATAAGGAATAGCACTACCTCCCACTCAGTTAAAAAGTATCCAATTCCCAATTACTTTCAATGTATGATAATGTATTAAACAAATCAAGAAGGAACAAAATATATAGAACTTTAGGGGCAATTAAAGCATAATAATGGTATTTTATAAGAAAAGAGATTTGGAATGAGATGATTTATGTTTTATATATAAGTACAAAACTAAAAACTTCGATGATAAATAACATAACTTACAAATAAAATAGAAGTTTCCAACATGAGCATACTTCTCTTCTAATTGATGCAGGAGCATCGGGGCCTAGGCGAAACAGTTGAAGATAATCGACAAAAGGAGGCTGACCAGAGGGAGTGCCAATGACCACTGGTGCGGAATTTAAGACAGGCAGTCGAGAAAGAGGTCGAGATTTGACATGTTGAAGGTTGACAGACGAAAGGATTGGAGCAGAAGGTCGAAGGTCGACATGTTGTCGAATCATGACACCGACATGTTTGCGGCGAGAGTCTTGCGTGGATGAAGGGGCAGATTGGATTGGTGAAGCGGTAGAAGCGAAGTGAATACGACGGGTAAGTTGAAGGATGGCGAAAGACAGTATGGTTGAGGTCTGTGATAAGACCGACTACTGTAGCATATTCAAAGAAGCTCATAAGTCAAGGCAGAGTACTTGGTAGTCGTTCGGGGTTTCTAAGGAAGTTATAAGCAGTTAAGAAGATGGTTGGGACCAGATCAGATGTCACCAAAGGAAGAGGTTGTGCAGCACGGCCAGAGGGCCTTGACAACGGCAGGTTTGCAGGATCTGGTTGATTTGACGGATAGAGGAAGAGTGTCTCAGGGAACGGAGTTGACCTCAAGATGAGTAGTAGCCACAAGGTAGAAGACCAGTGCACATGCACAGAGGGTGGATTTCTCATCACTCATTGCTCATTCATTCTAGAATTTAACAGAATACTGAGAGGAGGAGAGGGTCACACACACAGAGAACACACCATTTACTTCTGTATATTGTATCAGGCTAAGGCCGACTAGTTTAGCTGTTTACATTTCTTTGTATTTTGCATGTAACCGTAATTTGATTGAATTAATATAAGCCAACTTCTCGCATCCTGTTTACACCAAGTCTATGTGAACGTCGTGTGTGTCATGTGTATTGTTAATAAATAAGTCCTTGCGGGGACCGACCTTGCGTCAAGTGGTAT
Organism: Larix kaempferi; assembly: GCA_027924585.1. NCBI lineage: Eukaryota > Viridiplantae > Streptophyta > Pinopsida > Pinales > Pinaceae > Larix > Larix kaempferi. The sequence continues at coordinate 15,790,920 of BSBM01000101.1, read as the reverse complement.
CAGAGCCGGAAAGAGTCGGTAATATCAGAGCTAGAAGAGAACGCAGTGTTGGGTATGTAGAATAGCTCCATAGGCGGTTGGGTAGAGTTGTGCATGACTTGTGAAATTCCAGTTGCGATTGGATGAGTGGAAGTTTCAGCTGCAGTTGAAAATGGCTCACATAGGCATTCATTTCTGAGGATTTGGACGAAGAGCGCGTGGCGTGGAAGTCACAGTTGATCATGAAATGTTCAACGAGTGCATGAGAACAATGTGAAGTTTGACTAGTGAATTCATAGTGATCAAAGAAAGCCAAAGGCGTGGATGCGTTCCTAATGCATTAGACCACATCGTTGAGAAAGTCGAAGAGGTGAAAGAACGGGAAACAGTAGGAGAAGAACCAGAAGTCAAAATCATCAAGCTACTGTCAGACATGTGTGGAAAGAAAAAGATAGATGTACATACCTACTCACGAAGTCTGGATCCAGAAGACTTGATAGACTGGTTCAGAGAGATGGAAAAATACTTCGACATAAAGCAGATCGAGGATCCTAGATGGGTTAAGACTGCATGTTTGAGTTTTAAGGGTCATGCCTCATTGTGGTGGGACAATGTACAGGCTGACAGAGTCAAGAAAGGAAAGGAGAAAATCAAGTCTTGGGATAGGATGGTCGCCAAGATGAAAGGGAATTTCTTTCCACGTGACTATGCGATTTCCTTGTTTCGAAAGCTGCAAAAATTTCGACAAAAAGAGATGACTGTGAAGGGATACATAGAAGAGTTCTACAGATTGCCGATAAGGTCGAGTTAGACCGACGAAGCCGAAGAAGCTGTTGCAAGATATGTGAATTGCTTGAAGTATGCCATATAGGATGAGTTGATCCTGTCAAGGTTCAGAACGGTTGGGGAAGCCTACCAGTTAGCTCTGAATGCAGAAGAGAAACTGTCAAGGAAAGCCACATTGACCAGAGGTAGGATGACTGGTCGAGGTGCGAAGACTGTTTCTGCGAAAGGCCAAAGTAGCAGAACTAGAAGAGAATCCATTGAATAAAATCGACGTGTGAAAGGGACAACAACCAGAGAGAAGGCACAGGAAAACTGACGAGACGGTCGAGAGACCCGTGGTCGAGGTGTGTATGGTCAAACCGGTCTGACAGAGAAGAAATCCGATAGACCAGCTTTGGTTTGTTACAAGTGTCTAGGAGTCAGACACAAGGAATATGAATTCCCAGAGCACCTATAGGCTGCAGAGGAGTCGAAACCTAGACGTCGAAGAGATGAGAAATCTGACGAGAGGGCGGAGTCAAAATCTGACAGCAGTGAGGATGGGAAAAGAAAAGGTCAAACCATAATGACCAGGAGAACATTGGTTCAAGGATACCGACGCGACAAGAAAGAGCTGACACTATGAAAGGTGATCTTTTGAACCAGAGTGTTCATCGATGAGTGGTATTGCAAGACCATAGTTGATGGTGGAAGTACATAAAATATTGTGTTGACAGAGTTCATCGGCAAGGTGGGTTTGAGATTTCGGGAACACCCAAATCCGTACAAGATATCATGGTTTCAGAAAGTACATCATGTCAAGGTAACCAAACAGTGCCTGATTAACTTCAAGGCCGGGAAGCTTGAAGACAATGTACTATGCGACATAATCCTGATGACATGTCATCTATTGTTAGGAATACCATGGAAATATGATCGGAAGATGATCTATGATGGTCAAGCCAACATAGTCACAGTGTGTAAAAATGGAACGCAGAGGACTCTGAAGCCAAAGCAGGAGGACCGAGCTGACTGCAAGTAGGGGGAGAGAAACTATTGGGAGAAGTGAGTGCTGATGTGTATAGCCAAGGAATTCCTCATGGAGGAGGAGAAGCAGTCAGGATGTTTCACCATAATTTCGAAAGGGCCATGTGTTGAGAGGTTGACAATGGAAAGAATTCCGGTCAAATTTGAAAAGATGCTCAACGAGTTCAAGAGCATAATAGTGGACGAGAAGCCGACGGGATTGCCACTGATGAGAAGCATATCCCATCAAATCGACTTGATTCCAGCATCGAGTTTTCCAAACAAGGCACCGCATAGAATGAATCCTACAAAGGGTCAGGAACTCAATCGATAGGTCCAGGAGTTGTTGGATAGGGGATTGATCAGAGAGAGTTTGATTCCGTGCACAGTACCAGCAGTATTAGGACCGAAGAAGGGGGGAGAGTGGAGGATGTGTACAGAGTCCAAAGCCATCAACAAGATCATGATCAAGTACCAGTTTCCATTTCCGAGAATGGACAACTTGATGGATTGTTTGAGTGGAGTGAAGTACTTCATGAAGATCAACCTGAAGTGCGGTTATCACCAGATTCGGGTTAGAGAAGGAGATGAATGGAAGACAACATTCAAGATGAGGGAAGGGTTGTATGAGTGGCTATTCATGCCATTCGGATTGACTAATGCACCCAATACATTCATGCGATTATTGAATGAGGTACTGAATCCATTCTTGGGAAAGTTCGTCATAGTGTACCTAGATGACATCTTGATATTTAGTCGAACCAAGGTCGAACACTTGGATCACATTCGACAAGTATTGTAGAATTTGCAGGAAGAGAAGCTGATGGTGATCCTGCAAAAGTGTTTCCTTATGAAGGAAGAACTGGTGTACTTGGGATTTGTAATCTCAAGTAAAGGATTAGCGATGGACCTAGAGAAGGTGAAGGAAATATTGGATTCATCAGAATCGACAAGCACGAATGGAGTAAAACGTTTCCATGGACTTGTTAGTTTTTATAGGAAGCTCATCAGGGGATTCAGTCGGATATGTGCACCTTTGACAGAGTGCAAGAGAAAAGGGGAGTTTAAGTGGATGGAAGCTGCCCATAGAGCTTTCGACAAGTTGAAGGAAAAGGTCATTGAGAGCTCGGTGTTAGCACTCCTAGATTTCGACAAAGTTTTCCAAGTCGATTGCAACACGAGTGGAATGGCAATTGGAGCAGTGTTGAGCCAGGAGGGCCGACCAAATTCCTTCTTCAGCGAGAAGTTGGATGATGCGAAGAGGAAATATTCAGTCTATGACCACGAGTTCTATGCTATTGTCCAAGCATTGAATAAGTGGAGGCATCATTTGTTTCCCAAGGAATTTGTGCTATAAACAGATCACCAAGCACTAAGGTATTTGAACAGTCAGTCGAAGTTAAATCAATGACACATGAAGTGGGTCGAATTACTGCAGGGATATACCTTCATGTGGCGACATAATTGGGGCAAGTCAAACAAGGTTTCTGATGTGCTGATTCAAAGAGTTGCATTGTTGAACACGAAGACAGTTCAGGAAACAAGCATAGAGTTGGTGAAGACAGAGTATGTGACCGACGAGGATTTCGCAAAAGCATGGCAGACGAGTAACGAACCATGGAGTGCCGACAGGACTCCATACTTGGATTACTTCATCCAAGAGGGATACTTATTCAAGGGAAAACAATTGTGTATTCCTAGAGGATCCGTAAGAGAGAACCTAATACGAGAACTGCACAGCGGTGGATTGGTAGGTCATTTTGGCATCGACAAGACCAAGGAATTGGTCAAAGAAAAGTATTATTGGCTAGGAATGACGACATATGTCAGTAAGTGGGTACGACAGTTTCAGGTATGCCAGTTGGAAAAAGGAAGAATTCAGAGTACGGGGTTGTATATGCCATTACCAGTGCCGAATACCCCTTGGGAGCACCCGAGCATGGATTCTGTGATAGGATTGACGAAGCCACAGTAAGGTAACGACTCAATCTATGTTGTAGTCGACATATTTTCAAATATGGCACACTTTATTCCGTGTCAGAAGACAAGTGACACCACAAGCATTGTTGTACTATTCTTCAAGGATATAGTTAGATTACATGGGTTGACGAAGAGTATCACGTCGGACATAGATACCAATTTTATGGGGAATTTTTGGAGAACCCTATGGAAGAAATTGGACACGAGGTTGTAGTTTAGCTCGGCATATCATCCACAGAGAGATGGATAGACCGAGGTGGTGAAAATAAGTTTGGGAAACCTTCTGAGATGTTTGACGGCCGATAGACCCAAGCAGTGGGATAACGTGCTGGCACAAGCAAAGTTCGCATACAACAATTCTGTGAATCGGTCGATAGGTATGAGCCCATTCCAGATTGTTCAAGGACAAATCCCACATGGAGTGGTATATTTGGTCGAGTTTCCGACACAAATTAGGAAAAGCGTGGATGTAAAATTGTTCGCAGAGCATACGAAAGAAGTGCATGAAGATGTGTGAAAGCATATAGGAAAGAGGAACGTGACATACAAGTTGAGAGCCAACAGAAAGAAGAGGCTATAGTCATTCAACGAGGGAGACTTAGTCTGTGCATATTTGCGGAAGGAGAGATTTCCGACAGGAACCTATAACAAGATGAAGCTGAAGAATATTGGACAATGTAAGATCTTGAAGAATATTTCAGACAATGCTTATGTGTTGGAGGTGCCGAAAGGCTTGAGAATTTCACCTACGTTCAATGTCTCAGATCTATTCAAGTTTGAAGAAGTTTCAACCAGTGGAGGTGCGAAGTGTCGAAAATCGACTAGATAGTGCAGATTCTAGATCGACGTGACAAAGAATAAATCATCGAAGTACTAGAAGAACATGGAGTCGAGCGTACACACAGTTCACGAAAAAAAGAAAAGTTAGTGCGATGGAAGGATGATGAGTTGCAGGAGGCGACTTTGGTTTCCGAAGAAGAATTCAGGAGACTAATGGGGTAGTCGAGTTCTTTTACACTTGGGGATTTTGGTGAAGGAGCATTAGGGCCTAGGCGAAACAGTCGAAGATAATTGATAGAAGGAGGCCGACCAGAGGGAGTGCCGATGACCATTGGTTCAGAAGTTAATACTGGCAGTCGAAGCCTGGCAGTCGAGCAGGAGGTCAAGAATCGACATATCGAAGGTTGACATATGAAAGGATTGGAGTGGAAGGTTGAAGGTCGACATGTTTTCAAATCGCGACACCGACAGGTTTGCGGTGGGATTCTAGCATGGAGGAAGGGGTGGATTGGACTGGCAAAGCCGTAGAAGTGAAGTGAAACTGACGGGTAAGTCGAAGGATGACGAAAGACAGTATGGTCAAGCTCAGTGATGGGACCGACTACTGTACTAGAGTCAGATAAGCTCAGAAGTCAAGGCAGAGTACTTGGTATCCATTCGGGGTTGCTAAGGAAGTTATGAGCAGTTAAGAAGGTGGTTGGGATCATGATAGATGTCATGACAAGAAGCGGTTGTGTAGCATGGCCAGAGGGAGCTGACAACAGCAGGTTTGTAGGATCTAGTGGATTCAATGGACAGAGGAAGAGTGTCTCGGGGAACGGAATGGACCTCGGGATGAGCATCAGCCGCAGGGTAGAATACCAGTGCGCAGGAAAAGAGGGGGGATCGCTCGTCACTCATTTCTCATTAGTTCTAGCATTTGGAAGAAGATTGAGAGGAGAAGAGGGTCACACATAGAGAGAACACACCATTTACTTCTGTATATTGTATCAGGCTAAGGCCGACTAGTTTATCTATTTACATTTCTTTGCATTTCGCATTGTAACCGTAATTTTTTTGAAGTAATAGAAGACAGCTTCCGGCATCCTGTTTACACCAAGTCTATGTGAACGTCGTGTGTGTCATGTGTATTGTTAAGCAAGAATTCCTTGCGAGGACCAACCTTGCATCACTAATCTACCCAAAATTAGGAAACAATACATGTTTGAAACATACTCGCTTACTCCCCACTCTCAAAGACTATTTCCAAGAGATGGTAACACAAAAATGAAGTCTTCAAGTTGTGGATTGCTATAAGCAAGCTAGGGAAAAAAACCAGTCCGACTTGCAGAAATTTTTAGAGACCATGTGCACATTATGGATAGACTCTATGGATTTCAAATAGAAATTGGTAAGGTCGAATATATCTACTTACATCCCAAGGCCTATGAATATACACAATATTCAACTCCTACAATGTTACACAACTCCACTCAACTATGATTAAGTTGAAGTGCTATAGCTTGTATAAACCAAAAGCTGCACATAGTGGAAAAGCACTATTATTAATGAATCACTTAGGATGATTCAACAAGTAGATGAAATATATTTAAAGCTTAAAAAAGAGTACTTGTTCAATGTAAATTAATAGAGGAGGTCAAAAATAAACACCACCAACATTGATGTACATAGAGCGGGTGATTCCCTTGATTAAATGTCAATCCCATTCCCTCATACATGATAGTCTAGTGGAAACGTTGCAATCCTTAAATCCTGAAAAAAGTTAAGCTTGTTGAATTCTAAATGGGATCTAAAATTCTACTTTTTGCATATGAAGTCTGATGAGGTTGGAACCACTCTCAAACATCCTCAAATAATTATGTTAAAAAATTAAGCAAAGGGATATAAAATGAAAGATAAGGAGAATATCATAATATGACAATATCCTTATCTTTTATTTACTATCCTTCTACATTAAGAATTTAATATTCACAGTAATTACTAGGGTGTAGGGTTAGTTTAGGTTCTTTTTTTACCTTTTTTTTTTAAAATTTTCATGGTCCAAATAATGGTCCCATGTGTGACAAACATACCTATATGAAACCAGCTGGTTTAGGTATTTGGGGCTAGTTCCGTACAAAACAATCCATTTCTATTTTAGTTCATGATTTGTATTGATTAGGCCTATAAACTAGTCAAACCAGATCAGGTTTTGGCAAAAACGATCTAGTTTTGAGAACACTACTAACTGCTTGTGAGTACTCTTTGACAACAAGTTGTGCCTCATACCTTTTAAGAAATCCATCATATTTATACTTGACACTGAAAACCCGCTTGAAGAAGAGCATGTAGTATCTAAGTATTGTTGCTTGTGATGATTCAAAATGGATCCACAGTAAAAGGTCTAATGGTTCATCGATCAACTCAATGTAGTAAAACACCGAGAAAAATGAGAAGTTTGACTATTGAATTTAATATCAAGGCTATAAAGTTGATGACAAGGGTGGAGGATGTGGTTGATAGTGTGAAACGCTCCACGCTAGTTCAACTAGCCATCACTTGCCTCCAAAGCACTACATTTCCAATGTAACCACAAAATAATTAAAAATTAAAGAATAAGACACAAAAAAAGGGAACTCTTATTTGATCATGGATAGAAAAAGACAGGCATAAAGGAAGAGTGAATAACATTTGGGAAACTTAAATACATGGGGATTCCTACCCCCCAGCTACTTTGAGAAAGCTGACATTTTCTATAAAATCTTGCACATCAATGGAAAAGGGGTTCCTTGGCATAGAAGAGAGTGAATTCATAAGAAAATATTGTGATTGTAATGTGTAATGTTCCAGATAGACAAAAAACCATTATAATTCTACAATTGTTAAGAATTAAAGAGTGGTCATAGCCATTCAATGCTAGATTTTTTCCTTTGAGTTTTCTACAAGTTATTCTTTGTGTCTATTATGTTAAATTGGTTGTATGGTTAATTGTTTCCTATTTGTTAACTCATTTTGGAATATTCTTATGTTTATTCTATTCAATCAAAATCCAAATCACTTCCCACTGTCTATTCCTCAAGCCACTGTGATGGCCACAATGGCTAGTTGTCTTAGACCATTCAAACAATAGTCCTCTCATTCATGTAGAGAGTCAGAGACACCCCAAATCTTACAAGTACTACATACTACCATCTTTGTCTCTAACCCTGATACTTGTATGGAAATTAAAACAACATTCACACATAAAGGGTTTAGGAAACAAAGTATATTGCATCAAAATAAACTGACACTTCAACTTGTGCCTTTGCTCCTTCTAATACTATCCACTTCAAGGTAAAGTACCTACTAACTGGTTTCCATGTAATGCAATAAAATTCATTCTATTGTTTGAGGTTATTCTACTGATACGAACAAAGGTGCAATTCCCTAGTCTAAATGGTTTAAATCTAGAACAAAAAGACACAAAACACACAACTTCTCCTAAGTTCCTTATAATGAAGGATGCAAATAAACAAGTATGACCTGTATGATTCATAGATTGTACTTGATTCAATTATCAGCTCCGTCGTTCTATGCAAGAGGCATAGGACACCTGCAAAAGAGTTGACAAGAAGAGAGAACAAGATAATTGCAACCTACAAGAACTTATGTTAACATACAAGGAGGAAAACAACAATATTAAAGACCAGTAATTGTGGGAAAGAAAATGTATTGTTGTATTATTAAATAAAAGAGAGAAAAGTTACAACCAAGCGCCTTGGCATTGCAAGCTTCCACTCAAAAATACTTTTCCTCGATTTCATCACATTGTTCCAAGAGGATGATCAACAAAGATTTGACTCTCTAGCACAATCACTCCAGCATCTAGCCATAGTAGACTCCTCCTTCTCACCCATGGGGATAAGCTTGATTTTATAGGGAAAAGAGGATAAGGGGAAGATGAGAGATAAGAGGAGAAGAATAGGGAAATATCCCAACAGGTTAGGATTCGGTTGAGATCCACCCTAATAGGAGGGGATATACATCCATGAGGGATTCTATCTAGAAACTCCTCAAAGCTTCTCTTTATCATTCTAATGGACAGTGTCGCAATCTGCATGATATCAACCTGCGACATATTAAGGTATCACAGTCTGTACAATAGGAGAAATGAGAAAATTTCACATGTTTCTTGAGAGAAACCCACGACAAGGAAAAGTGTCGCAAGTTGTCCTTCAGCAACCTGCGACACTATTGGAAAAAAGGTCATTTAGAAGGGAAAATAAATGGTTCTCATCTCTCTGACAAGTTTGATCACAATTTCTTTAGGGATTATTTCAAGTTACAGGGTATATGACAAAAATTCCATGTAACACCACTTGTCAAGAAGGTTGATTGTGATGAAGAGATTAATGCCACTGTAGAAAATATTGTTGGAGCATCCTTCTTTGTAAATGTTGCATACTAGTTTTCTCATACATTTAGTTTTTCTATAACATCAATTTGAAAATAGAAACCTCAGATAAATGTATATTGACTTCATTGTACAAGAATTGTTAACACCTAAAAAGTGCTCACTAGCTCATTCCCTTATTCACATGACCCATTTGTCCACTTTTCCACCATCTGAGCCTCTGAAGCCAACAAAAGGTCACCAAAAGACCTTAGTACACCCCTTTTTCCCACTCAAAAAGATTATTTTTCCTAAAAAAGCATAAAAAACCCTCAAAAAGGGTCCAAATTCCCAAAATATTAAAAAGGGAATAAAAATATTAATTTTATTCAAAAAAGAAAAAAAGGAGGGAAAAGTACCTAAACCATGTTGGTCAATACCATTGGTTTTCACAAAACCACAAATGGTATTCCCCACCACCAAAACCTATAAAAAGGTGGTAGGGGCTCCTCATTTCACATCCATCCATATTCCTATCCTCATGCTGCCAAAATCTCCCTTGAGTATTTGGCCATTGTAGCAACCTTGGAGAAAGGACCCATTGGAGATTGGAGCTGCTCACCATTGGAGCTACTCAACAACCTTCGTCATTTGGAGGTATTGTTATTGCAAGCACTTGCTTGCCCCCATTGTCAATACAAAAATTATTTTTTATCTTTCTTGTTCTTGTTCTTTAATTCAAAATGCACAAGCTAGATTAGTTTAGTTTAGATTTAGTTTATTGTTTTTGTTTTATATTGAAACTGCTGCTACTAGTTAGCAGGTGCCCATAGCACTAAGCCTGGTTGCAAAACGGGGCCAACAGTTTTTGGCGACTCCACTGTTTTTTGAACAATAAATCTCTAGTTTTGATTTCAATCTTAGTTTTTTATTAGTTTTTAGCCTTTAGATCCATAGATCTGCCATCCTAGACAGCAGATCCATTGCTGCTCTAGGTTTTGGCCCCATCTATTGTCATTAACAGCCCGGAATTCTCAATTTTCGGGTTCATTTTTTGGTTTCCGTGCACGGATTTCGCCTCGCGGTTTTTAGCCTGACAGTCGCACGGTCCATCGCGGCATTTGGGATTTTTTTCGCACGGTTCCCCGCGGCTTCGCGGCCTGTTTGCGCGCTACACATCGCTGCTTCGCGGTCATTTACCGCGCTGCACATCGTGACTGCGCAGCTCTTTTCCGCGTGGTTCTCCGTGGCTTCGCGGCCTATTTGCGCGCTGCACATCGCGGCTTCGCGGACTTTTTCCACGCTGCACATCGTGACTGTGTGCCGAAATCCCGTGCGGTCCATCGCGACTGTGCGACAGAAACCCACGCGGTACATCGCGGCTTTTCTGTCAGAACCCGCGATGCTAATTTTTTCATTCGGCCGAATCGTTTAAAAAATTAATTTCTTACTGTACTTTCTGCCCACATAGCACATTTTCCAGTATTAAAAATCCTGCTTATTTTACAGCCATCGAAAAATTTCACTAATTAGAATGCACATGTGAAAGAAGTCTTTTTAAAAATTTTCATCAATTGAAAGAAAGATATATTTTTGCATTTTATCTAGATTTACAATTTTGTTGTTGTTTGCTTCTTTAAAATTTTGCCCATAGCAATTATTGAAAACGAAATCCATTTATTTCGAAAAGATGTTATATTATTTGCTTTCTTGTTTGAAAGATCCTTCGTTTTTTGAACAGTCCTTGAAAAGCATTTAATTTCCATTTATTGAAAAAGTCATAAAATTTGTTTTTGTTTTCAAAAGATCCTTTGTTTTTTGAATACTTAGCATTTACTTTTTTCGATTTTCAGTTTACAATACCACACATGCACCCAATCAAACACTTAATTGAACTGAGCTTTAAAACTTACCCTAATTTCAACACACTTTTAACCCCACTTGGGGAACACTAAAAGAACTTTGTAGCTAGGTAGTATTGAGGGGATAGGTGTTCCAATAACACCCCTCAGTTATTACATCTGAGACATAGTTGTTGTCCTTTAGGGAGCTAAAATCTCTTAGTATTTATTGGCGCGGTCACAACCGGTTTGTGGGAAGGCCTCTCCCCTAGGAGGGTTGAAGTTGCGAGGATGGTTCCGGAAGCCTGAGTGGAATACCGAAATCCATTCAGTAACCGAAGGGCTACCATTCGTAGTTCTCGGGATATCCCTGTATTGGGGTATTGCGATCAAGGACCAAACGACAGATTTACCTTTTCTCGATGCGTCATGAACGGAGTATCCTAGTAGCCATTCTTTAGGATTGATTACCCGGTGTCCCTCCCGGTAGGGGGATATCTAGCTGTGGACTTAACACTCAATATTGTCTGACTTGGATTTCATCACCTTGCAGAGAATATAGTTTGTTGATTCACAATACTTTTAGTTAGGTGTTTTCATGATTCAACCCACCTTTGGTCTAGTTACACCTATTTTTTCTAGAAGCTGTTTGCATGTTGGTACTATGACCATTTGTTGCATCCCTCCACTTATTGTAGCACAGCTGCTAGGATAAGTGCCTTTTTTGAGGTTGATTTTTTTGGCCTGAGAGCCTTCATTTTCACTCCCCTTCTTGCACCCTTGGTTGCATTAGGGTTTTGAGTTTTTTTATACATTACCATTTTTACACATACATATTTTTACACAAAACTTATTTTCTCACCATTGAGAATTTTAGACGCTCTCGTCGTCTTCAGGGCGAACTCCCAGAGTTCAGTCTACTTGGCTCGCCACGTCACCGATGCCGAGCCTTATCCCTTGACTCGACACATCGTCGGTCATCCAGACAGTCATCCGATTCTAACACGCCTCACTTCACATCTGATTCTGAGGCAGAATCTGAAAACCCCACTGCGTTATTTCCAACCAACCTTATGGCTGGAACACCTTTTGACCCACTCTTTACCAGCACCATAGGTGAGACACCCACAGACCCTGCTGCTGCGGTGCCATCCATGGAAACCACCACCCCCCTAGGTATGCCTAATATGGCAGACACTCCACATTTAGGAATGCCCAACACAGGGCCACCTCCTGTTATAGGAATCCCCCACATAGGGCCACAACCTGTTATGGGTATGCCCAACATAGGGGTCACACCCCCTCTGATTCCCACAACCCAGATTCCAGGAATCACCACTACTATTCCTAACCCAAGTGTAACCCATGTTGCACTTGGAAGCGCTAGCCCACACCAGACCACACCTATTGGAGGACATATACCTTCAATCCCTAGCATCCCTTTAGGCGCTACTAGACCCCTACATCATACCACCATGACTAGGCATGTCCCAGTCCCAGTCACTACACCTGCTAGCTTACTGTACATGGCAGGTCTGAACCTGCCAGACCTAGCCAGGCTCACCAATGATCCTATCAGACACGATCCTGCGTGGCCTCATATGCCCACCAAACTCCCCTCCGACATCCCTAAGTTTGAGGGCAAGGCAGGTGAGGACCCCCAGAACCATATCATGTCCTTCCATCTATGGTGTTCCTCCAACTCCATAGTGGACGACTATGTCCGCCTCCGTCTATTAAAGCGCACCTTCACTGGCTCTGCAGCTAAGTGGTATATCGAGCAGCCCCATGGGACGCATGCCACCTTTACCTCCCTTGCCTCGACCTTCCTACAGTTCTTTCACTTACCTGTCCGCTATGATGCGGGCATCGAGATCCTACTGTCTTGCGGACAGAACATGGCCACCCACATCACTGACCACATTCATGAGTGGCGTCGACACCGAAGCCTCTGCAAAATAAAGTTAGACGACCGTATCTTCCTAGATTGGTTTCTCAAATCCCTCCTCCCTCTCATTGCGAAGGATGTGGCATCCGAACGACCCCAGTCCGAGGAAGAAGCTATCCTAAAAACTTGGGAATTCGACCTAATTTATGCCCAGTCGGGTTATCTGTATACCATTATACCAGATGCCCCTTGGGGTGATTCATCCCAACACGATGCGCCGGGGGCATCCCATGCCGCAGATGGCATCATTGGTCGTATGGCCTCGCATCCCCAACCATTTTCCATTATGCGCAATAATAACGACCCCGATCGTTTACAGGCTACATCTCACTCTGGAGCTACAACTTTGTATGCTCCCATGGCCCACCCCCACCACACTCATGGACCCCCATGTCCACCACATTGTTATGGTCATGCACCTTCAGCCTACCCACCTCTAGTTGCACCCCCTACATATTACCATCAACAGGCCACACATGCTCCTGTTCACTCACAAGCCCCAACGACTTATTTCCCACCACAGGTAGTCCTTGCTACACCACAACCTCTAATCGCTCAGACTTATCCTCCAAACAACAACAACGCTACCCCCACCAACCAAAACCCTGATCGACCACCGAAACAGGGTAAGAACCCCAATTTACGAACAAACCACCCATGTTCCATATGCGGGGTATAGGGCCATTATACACACACATGCCCACATTTGGGGCGAGCACGCCAACTGTGGTTTGATGACGCCCAACGCCAAGGGCACACAGCACAACCAGCGCCACCTCCTCAACCACAACCCATGGTGCTGCAGAATCCTTTTCCCACACAAGGAGTGGTGAACACTCGTCTGTTGGATCCTCCTCAAGGAACCACAACACCACAACAACAAATCACATATGTTGCACACACAAACCAACCAATGGATTCAAATACTCATCATCTCCTTATGATGTCATCGTCCGACATGAATCTCCAAACACGTCGAAACCCATATGCTCCCATTGCACCTACAAATGTTCTCCCTATGATTGAACAACCAGTTCAGAATGCACCTACATCGTTCGTTTCCTCAGTAGGACTCGGACTTTACTCCGAGGCACCGATGACCTCCACATTCCAGGCCATTCCACCACCGTCACCGGAGACCCACGTCGCTAACCTCTGCACTCTTTCACAAACACCCGGTAATCAACCCTCCTTGTTACCCAAACCACCATTGGTCCCTAGTCACATTGGAGTTACACCCACCCACACAATCCCCTTTCTATTTCCTCCTTCGGGTGTAGTAAGCGCCCCGGTTATGGCTACCCTTAGTCTCCCTGGGTTAACATTGGGATTACCCGTGTGGTATAGTTCGCCTCCCGTTCCCCCTCTGACACCAAATGTCATCCTGTAACCGGTGCAACCCATTGTTACTTCTACTCAACCACCTCCCGGTATCAATACTCCTTCGTCATCGACGAATCCCCCTCCACTCATCAGGCCCACTGGGGGCAGAGGCCCACAACCATACACTGCGGTACCCCCACCCAAAGCAGTTAAACCTCCTCCCGTGTTCCGTACTCCTCCCAAATGCTCGTTGTGTGATGAGTTAGGCCATCCAACCCATCAGTGTCCACAATTACCTGCATTACAGGAACACATGCAAATGTTGGACGACGACCCCAACATCCCGGTGGTCAAACTCGATCCAAACCCCATGCCTCGTGATAAATCACTGCGTACCAACCACCCATGTGCGATATGCGGTATTTACGGCCACTACTCACATCAATGTCCTGACATCCCAGATTATAGAGCAGCTCTCTACGAGATGAATAATTTGGACCTTGAGATGGCGCCCCCCACAATTGAGGAAATTCATCCCCCACCATCTTCCTCCTTGGAAGAAATTAACACCATTTACACGGTTTCCACTGGATACCCTTTTGTCCTGTTTGCCCCTTCCATTGATCCCTTTGACAGACATGTTCAACCCTTTCAAACCGACGAGAAAACCACATGTCCACAACATGGGGGCAAGCCCAAAACCTTGCCGACTCATCATCATCGTGATTCTCATCGGAGATACTGGGGGCATCCACCCCACAAAGGGAATCCCCCATCATCATATCATCACTTCAGTATGCCACCACAGCCCACAGCCTCATGGTATAACACCCCGCCAGCAGTTGCTCAATGCCCTATTGATCTCTCTCTGACACAACATCTGCACCACATTGACACCTCTGAGTTAGGGGGCATAATAGATTAAATCGACCCCAGGATAGGGGGCATGATCAATCATTTTGAACCTTCCCTGTCATCTCTATCTCAACACCTCAATGAACCCATCGTTCAAACCAACACATATGTGATCCACAATCACAAACCCCATGCACATAGCAAGGGGGCAGGTCATTAAACCTGCTGACTTCTTCACATGCGTGATCTCAACCATTTTTTTGAGGTCACATATCACTTGTATATTCGATTTGACTTGATACACCTGGTATTCTCCCCCCGCGAGTCATCATTTCTCCCCACCACAACATCCTTGGCTTGGTGGGCTCACTTTTATTTGTAGCCATTTTTTAACCTAGTTATTTGCTTTGACCATTCCGGAGTCCTTATGACCTCCGTTTTTCGCACCATTTCTATCGTCGGATTCAGTTTTCCGCGCTCATGATGATGCTTGAGATCATTTCTCGCTCTCACCCCCAGATTTATCGAGCATTTTTTTTCCATGCCCCCTTGTCGCCTCGGTTTGCGTTCCACATCTGCCGTTCTCCGTAGTTGACCATCTTTATATCGCCGGATTCAGTTTCCCGCGTTTGTGATGATGCTTGAGATCATTTCTCTCTCTCACGCCCATACTTTTCGGCCATTTTTTCAAAATGCCCTCTCATTGCCTCGGTTTGCGTGCCACAAAGCTGTAGCCCCCTTTTGACAATCTTTATGTCACCGGATCCAGTATCCCGCACACATGATGATGCTTGAGACCTTTTCTCGCTCCCATCTATCCATTTTTGTTCGATATAATTTTATCCCTTTTTTGGGCCGAGCAATCCCTTTTTACGAAAAAGGCACTTAGGGAGTTTCTGTTAAGCTCTTTTCTGACTCCTAAAACAATGAAAAGATCGCCGAGCAATCTTGCTTCCTTTCATGCTCGCTAAACGTATCTAAAAGGGCGTCTACCTGGTATAAGTTTACCCCTTTTCTGGACCTTGCAGACTTATTACGAAAAAGGAATACTCTAGTCACATCGGCTAGAAGAGTTCTCCATCCGCATCATTTTATGCTTTTTCGGGCCTTGGAGACTAAACTTACGAAAAAGAACACCAATGGAGTCCACTTACCACTTTCAGACTCTCTAAACATGAAAGCGACCACGAGCAATCACCATCCTGGGCTCGTAAAAACCAACAGGACAGTAGTCACAACCACTGCAGAGTCTCCTTATCGCTTTCAGACTCCTTAAAAATGAAAGCACCAATGAGCACGAACAGTCCTGGGCTCACAAATCCATAGGACAGTACCATTTTAGAGCACACTTTTATCCCTTCTTGGAGCTCATTATAACTACGAAGAAGGACCCAACGGTGCTTCTCGGTGCCACGACAGATCACGTCTACTCATATAGCAGCTTCCCCATTTTGGTCTCCTTTGTTTAGATTATTCTGCAGTATGTCACCCTGAGAACCCCTCGACAACACCCATCAGCTTGATTCCCCCCCAGAGTCAGTACATACCCTTCAGTCCCTAAAAAGCAATGATATCCACAACTACAAGTCACCTCCCTACGCTGCCAGGTCAACCATGTCATCGTGCTCTGAACAAAGGAAGTTTTGAGTCTACCCACTATATGACCCTAGTTACTTCCCATCCCCACAAGTATGTCAGTCCTACCATCAGTACTACCACACTTCAGTTCTACACCTCGCGCTCCTATCAAGGAAACATCATTGCCTTGTTAGTTGTTGGTCTCCCTCTGTCGACAACAACCAAATTTATTCCAGAGGATAGACCTAGAGGTCCCTGTGTCTTGGAATCATCACCATTTATGATGAGTGCCTACGAATCATTTCGAGAAGAATCCTTAGTGCTTCTCCAAATGGTTGTTTCTCACATGCTCGACTTCAACACCTTGATTGCATCGTGGAGACTCGCACAGGGCATTGGTCCACTCAGTTATTAGTCGAAGACCCCGGATACCTCCTGACTCCTCCACACTTGAGAGTCTACCTATGGATACAACCAGTTTACACCTTTTCTATAGATATCCGGGTTGCGCATGGCGACAGTATTCAGATGTACACCATTTTTATACTCCCTCGAGTATACAGTCACATATACTTCCCAGATGGCTCATAGCCATGATCGTCCCTACAGATGTTGGACACCTTCAGTTTCAGCAGTTCATCAGTTATTCCAGTGTATCAGTGATTGAGTTATGTCATGATCATGAGTACATCCCAAAATAATGTCCCCTCTGGACCATTATGATGTACCAGTATATTTTTTTATGTATTAGATCCCCCTTCCTGGGACTAATTGTTATGTATATGTCTTGATATGAGCATGGGTATGCTTGCCTCATCCATTATCAGAGATTATCCCTCATTCATATTGAGGTCATGTAATATTTGTTTATTTTTTGCAGCTTCCATGGGACGCGGATCCAGTCTCCAATCGATCTTTTCTCCTACCCAAAACCCTAGAATAAAGACAAAAGAATTATGATGTCTATCGGCCATACGATGAGCTCCTGCCCTCACACATCAGGGGGGCAATCTGTTAACACCTAAAAAGTGCTCACTAGCTCATTCCCTTATTCACATGACCCATTTGTCCACTTTTCCACCATCTGAGCCTCTGAAGCCAACAAAAGGTCACCAAAAGACCTTAGTACACCCCTTTTTCCCACTCAAAAAGATTATTTTTCCTAAAAAAGCATAAAAAACCCTCAAAAAGGGTCCAAATTCCCAAAATATTAAAAAGGGAATAAAAATATTAATTTTATTCAAAAAAGGAAAAAAGGAGGGAAAAGTACCTAAACCATGTTGGTCAATACCATTGGTTTCCACAAAACCACAAATGGTATTCCACACCACCAAAACCTATAAAAGGGTGGTAGGGGCTCCTCATTTCACATCCATCCATATTCCTATCCTCATGCTGCCAAAATCTCCCTTGAGTATTTGGCCATTGTAGCAACCTTGGAGAAAGGACCCATTGGAGATTGGAGCTGCTCACCATTGGAGCTACTCAACAACCTTCATCATTTGGAGGTATTGTTATTGCAAGCACTTGCTTGCCCCCATTGTCAATACAAAAATTATTTTTTATCTTTCTTGTTCTTGTTCTTTAATTCAAAATGCACATGCTAGATTAGTTTAGTTTAGATTTAGTTTATTGTTTTTGTTTTATATTGAAACTGCTGCTACTAGTTAGCAGGTGCCCATAGCACTAAGCCTGGTTGCAAAACCGGGCCAACAAGAATGATCAAGCAAAAAATGTCAATTGAGTGTAGATCAGGTGGTTGGGAGGAATGTTGCTATCCTCTCCACCAGTGTTCAAATATCGCTTTGTGACACTTTCTCCTTGGGACTTAACTTTGACTATGTATTCATTGGATGTATTTTTCTGTAGGTACTATTTTACAAAAAAAAAATTAGCCCATGGGGGGGCAAAGCAAGTGGTAAAGTTGAAAATTTGTAAATGGTTGTAAATGGAACGTCTCAAGTTCAAATCCCCCCAAAATTACCCGTACGCCATGGTTCAAGATCTGTGGATTCATCTACGGGTATAGTGGTATCTATATTGGATCCTTGGACCCTGTCTCATGCAAGTACTAGCCCCGTCCCAATTTCCGATTCCCCTAATACAAAAAAAAGAAGAAAAAAATTGATCAAGCAAAATACCATAAAAATATGAAATATTTTGATAGAAGAAAAAAAGAAAACATTGCTTGCACGATATCAAGATGTTCACTTTTTCTTAACTTGATAAACATGGTATATTATTTCTTTTTCAGTTTTTGAGAAAGTTATAAGTCCTAAGAATACAATTAATCACATCAATTAGTAATATACTTATTATTTAGTACCCAACAATGAATTAAACTAGTACTAGTAGTTTGATTGGCTACAAGAAATTCATTCAATTCATTTTACTTAGATTGGCTATATATAGCATGAAATATTGATATGCTTCAAACATCAAGAAAATACAAGTCCCTTGTAACACCCCCATTTTGACCCTTGGGATTTATTGGCTTTTAATGTAAATATTGTATACATTCAATGTATGTTTTCCTAGCATGGAGCTCAAGGCCAAGGCCCCCGCTAGTGTATGCTCGCATTTTATTTTAGAATGCAAGTATTTGATATGTATCCATGTGCTATTAAGCCATGGAACATTGTAAAATGATGTAAATATTAATATTGCAATAAAATACCAAAAACTGGATATGGAAGCAACTAATTAGAGGGGGGCATGTGTGTCCACTAGGGAGTGGTGAGGGGGATTGTGGGATTGAACCATATGCTTCCAAATGTCATCTTAAGAACCCATTTGACTTTCCTTGCTGACATTTAATTATGTTGTAAGGAAGTAGTTGAAGAAATCAATCCATGGCTTTAAAGGAGCATGGGAAGCCCAGAAATTCGTATAGCAAGTATGGGCTTTGTTTCCTTGACCCACAAGTCACTCTACCTCATGGGAATTTGTTCTTCTTCATTCCCATTCCATTGGGGAACATCTAAGCTTCAGTTTTTCATCCATTACACAGGCCCAACAGTGAGAAAAACTAGAAATCGCAACTTTGAGAAAAGCCACATTTTGAAGTGCCAAAAATGCCCCAAAACTCGTGTGGATAGTGAAATCCAATGGGGGATCCATATACCTGAGCATTGGGGCAAATGTGAGAGTGTTAGATGCCCAAAAATCCATAGAAAAACCCTGATTTTATAGCTCGAAAATCCAATTACAAGACATAGTTATTTGGTGACAAAATTGAGAAAATACAAGTGTGAATAACAAAGAAGAAGAGAGAACATAGGTTGGGATTGCTTGACAAACCCAGTGAAGGCTAGAATCTCAAGAAATTAGCAGCAGTACATTTCTATGCCCACCCTGAATAGCACTGGAGGGGAGGGGCACCCGAGGGACCATGTAGCAGAGAAGGGGACCTTCCTTGTGTTCGGTGTGGTAGGTATTGTGGGTTCCAAGGCTGTTTAGATTTAGTTGAGATGCTTGTATCTCTGTGGTTGAGCTCACTGGCTTAGCATCCTTTTCCCTTATCTCTTGCATGCTTGATAAACCCAGCTGTGTGTTGTCTTAACATGATTGTTTGTGTGAAACCATGGTTGTGAGTGAGCCTATTTATTTCCTCCTTATTGGATACACAACCCAGCTCGGGGGTGGTCTCTCAGCTGAAAGAATATAGGATGG
This sequence comes from Larix kaempferi, assembly GCA_027924585.1. Taxonomy (NCBI): domain Eukaryota; kingdom Viridiplantae; phylum Streptophyta; class Pinopsida; order Pinales; family Pinaceae; genus Larix; species Larix kaempferi. The sequence goes on along the minus strand of BSBM01000101.1, from coordinate 15,770,822 downwards.
AAAGAGATCTATGGTTAGGTGGAACGTTGCTCTCACATAGACATTTGCTTGGACAGCTTCATGTTAAAGATAAGTATTCTCTGTGGTTAAAATGATGTCCATTATGTGTTCTGCAATGTGTTAATTTGATGACTGTTATTGATATGCTGAATGCATGATGGATTGTGTGTGGATGAAGTTTATTTCCGTTGTGTATAATTTAATTATGCATTTTATTAAATCGTGAATTTAGTCATATGGATTGGGGAATAATTAGACACACCCCCATGTTGCGGTCATGTTCCCTCTACGGGTCGAGTTGACGGGAGGGGACTTGGCAGAGTGGTATTAGATCCCATGTTGTATCACTGGGGCTTATTGGGACAAACTACGAGTTTACAGGAGGATATCAGAATGTTTAAAGGAGGTATTGATGAATTTTGGAAGTATTTTGATTGAGCTAATGACAGAATCACATTTCTCAGGTGTGGAAGAGGATCACACAGTTCCGTAGTGCTCACCGAGATATTTCGAACGTTACCAAATTTCCCCAATTTGGACTTGGGATGAGAAAGTTACAGGCCTGAGAACTTATGCGGTTGGGCTTCCGCATTACCAATTTCCGCATTGCGGATTGCAGATCACGTAAGTGAAATTTTTGGATGTTGAAAATTTGACGTTCCGCATTTCTGAGTTTCGCAATAGGGATTGCGGATTGCAGATTGCGGAAGTGACATTTTTTAATGTTGAAAATTTGATGTTCCGCATTTCCGAGTTCCACAATACAGATTGCGAATTGCGGAAGTGACATTTTCGGAGGTTGAAAATTTGATGTTCCACATTTCCGAGTTCCGCAGTACGGAGTGCATATTGTGGATTGCAGAAGTGACATTTTTGAATGTTGAAAATTTGGCATTCCGCATTTCTGACTCCCGCATTGTGAATTGTGGATTACGGAATTTGCAGATTGCGGGTTCAATATATATATATATATATATATATATATATATATATATATATATATATATATATATATATATAGCCTGGAAATCGATTTTTGGATAGCAGGAGCATGCGGAATCAGAATTGGATGAGTCCTGTGGTGTTCTGAGGCCATTAAAGAAGGCCATGAAAGAACCATTGAGGGTCCCGAGCCCATTATGCTCCAATTTGGCATAAAATTGGGATTAATGGCTTTTACAAATCGGTGTCCCGAAGCTTGGTAGGAGGTCAGATTGAGATGAAATCAATATGGAGCGGCCATGGAATAGGGACAGTTTTAATTTTGGAATCTTGGAGCCAAAATCCAAAGGATGTGGAGTCGGGGTGAGCGAGAATGCCAAAAAGCACTATTCTAGGCCACTTTTTCAGTATTTTGAAATGCTTGCAGTGGGTGAAAGTTAACCTAGATGTAGGATCCAAGAAATATACTAAACTCCACATTTCATATTCTCATTAAAACAAACAATTTCTGTTACACAAAGATTTCCCAGAAATGCTCGGTTTGGAAGATGGCCATTTTGGCCAAAATTTTTAAATTTTGGGAAAAAGTGGAAAGTTAAAAATAGTCAAACCAAGAATTTTATAGAAGTTGATTGGTACATCGAAAATGAGAACCAAAGGTTGTATATTGTTCCTTGTTATATGGAATAACTTCTCCCGGTGGAAAAATTTTCATGATTCTTTCTAGATTTGCTTCTACAATTGGCTGAAGTTGGCATTTCAGAATAAAATACAATTGTGTAAAAAGTGCAGAATTTTGGTAAAAATTGTCATTTTTTTAGTAATGTAAATTCCACACCCGAAGTTGGAATGGAACATGTAGATAGGCATTGGAAATATTGTCTAGCAGGGAACAATGATGCATAACCATAATTTGAATGAGTTTATCATACATCATATATATGTAGAGAAGAAAAGTGCCAGTGACTATTTTGACAAAATTGTTGTCAATATGGGCAATTTCCAAAATTGCATGAATGGGAAAAAGAAATGAAGGCATAATAGCTCTGAGAATTATTCCATGAGTTTAATTCCGTTCAATATTGATGTTTTATTGTTCTATATGCATTCCTAAGATGTCTAATAATATTTTTATAATGTACAGTGTTTGCAGCTAATAAGATTTCAATAGTTATAGCAGAGGCAGTATACAGGGGAAAGGGGTCTCCAAAGGAAATTGGTGACTATGAATGATGCTCAGGATCCTTATGAACATGATGAAGATGTGCTAGGAGAAAATGTGCAAGAAGACAATGCTGAAACTGCATCCAATGGGAGAAGGGAGCAAATAACTCCTCGGAATTTGGTTGACACCATGGTAAGCTTCAATGAAAGATTGATGAAGGCTCAAGAGGAACAGAACAATCTCAATGTGGCTATTTTGCGGAGCGTCACTGATATGCAGCAAAGTATAAACCTTAGGTCCAACCTAAGAAATGTAGGAAAAGAGGAAATAGATGCAAAGAGTCGCTCTAGAGGTCATTCTAGGAGGAGCACTCCAATCCCAAGAAAGAGTTCTCTGAGAAAAAAAGAATAGAATACCCTCCTCAAGATATTCTTCCAGCAGGTCTTGTGACTCTAGAGGTTCTAGAAGAATTCCAAAACATACTTCTAGCACACTTGAAGGAATAAAGAAATTCAAAGGAATTCCACAGGAAGAATTTAGGAAGGCAAGGCCTCCCACATTTGATGGAGAAGACAAGACTGGCCAAGAGACAGAGGCATGGCTTCTTGGGATGAAGAAATATTTCAGGATTCATGATTACTCAGGGAATGAAAAGGACAGAATTTTCATTTACAATCTAAATGGCAGAGCTTTAATTTGGTGGGAACACCTCTTACAAGTAAAAGAGATCAGTGAAAGGAGGATCAGCTGGGAGCGATTTAAGAAGTATTTCAAGGAAAAATACATTTCTACTAGGTATTATGACAGTAAGAGGAAAGAATTCAATGAACTCAGGTTGGGACAGAAAACTATGGAAGAACATGTTCATAAATTTTTAGAATTGTTGAGGTATGTGGACAATATCAAAGATGAGAGGGTAAATATCTAATGCTTCCTTGGGAGTCTACCTCAAAATTTCAAAGATAGGATTGAGTTTGTTAATCCACCAAGTCTTGATGAAGCCCTTAGGATCGAAATGCATTACTATGAGCAAAGTAAAAAAAAATCAGAGGTTCACTTGCAAACATGGAAAGGAAATCCAAGAGGGAGGTTTGATCAAAAGAAAAGTGGCTTCAAGACACCATTCAAAAATCAGCCCAGAACCTTTCCATAGGGGCAACAAGCAAAGAGTGAATTCAAGCCAGTAGTAGCAATAGATAAAGCATCAAAAGGACCACTTCATTGTTGGGGTTTTTGAGGAAACCACATGCTTAGCGATTGTCCAACTAAAAGGGAGAACTCCAGGAGCTTGCACAACTTAGAGGAAGCAACTACAGTGGAATATATGGCAAGAGAAACACCTAGAATCTATGAAACATTAGATGATCTCTAAGCAGACCATCAATCAAAAGTGGTGGAAGTTGAAGTTAAGATTGCTAAGCAATCTATTTCTGTTTTGATTGATCTAGGATCTACTCATAGTTATGTGTCTCCTAAGATAGTTGAGGGTTTCTCTCTTAGAAAAGTGAAGCATAATAAGTCTTGGCTAGTTCAATTAGCCACAGGGGCCAAGAGAAAAGTGAGTGAAGTAGTGATGGAGTGCCCCATGAAGTTGAATGGATTCCTCACAAAAGTAGATTTGAATGTCCTACCATTAGGATCTTATGATGCTCTAATTGGTATGGATTGGTTGGAAAGGAATAGAGCCAAGATAGGCTGCTATGAAAAGGTACTTGAATGCATTGATGAAGAGGGAAGTCCGAGACTAATAAGAGGAATTCCCAAGCAAGTTTCAGTAAGGCAGACTTCAGCCTTGCAGCTGAATTTTTTTTATAAGAATGGTTGTCAATTATATGCAATTCATATATCAAATTCATCAGAGGACACAGGACCAAGGATAGAAGAATTCCAGGTATTGCAGGATTTCAAAGATGTGTTTCCGGATGAAGTGTCGGGACCGCCACCAAAGAGGGACATTGATTTTTCCATCAATCTTGTTCCATGGGAAGTGCCCATTTCCAAAACTCCTTATAGAATGAGCACACCAGAATTGATCGAGTTAAAGATGCAACTAAAAGAATTAATGGACAAGGGGTATGTTAGACCAAGTGTATCTCCTTGGGGAGCGCCTGTGCTATCTGTAAAGAAGAAGGATGGAAACTTGAGGTTGTGTATTGATTACATGCTTCTTAATATAGTGACAGTCAAGAACAGGTATCCATTTCCAAGGATTGATGACTTATTTGATCAAATAAAGGAAGATAAAGTGTTTTCCAAGATTGAATTGAGGTCTGGCTAACATCAAGTGAGGATAAAGGAGGAAGACATTCAAAAGATGGATTTTAGAACTAGATATGGTCATTATGAGTTCACTGTGGTGCCATTTGGTCTTACCAATTCACCTGCCACATTCATGTGCCTCATGAATAGTGTCTTTAACAAATATTTGGATAAGTTCGTAATTGTATTCTTGGATGACATTGTTGTTTATTCAAGGAATGAACAAGAGCATGAGGAGCATCTAAGGATGGTGTTGCAAGTCCTTAGAGAACACTAGTTGTATGCAAAGTTAAGCAAGTGTGAATTTTATCAAAAGAATGTGCAATATTTGGGTCATGTTATTTTCGAAGAAGGTATTGCAGTGGATCCAGAAAATATTGAAGCTATAATGGATTGGCCTACTCCAAATAATGTTTAAGATGTTAGATATTTTATGGGTCTTGTTGGTTACTACAGAAGGTTCATTGAAGGATTCTCGAAGATAGCACATCCAATCACTTCATTGCAAAGGAAGAATCTCAAGTTTGTATGGTCTGAAAAATGTGAGAAAAATTTTCAATAGTTAAAGCAGTTACTTACCAGCACTCCTGTTTTGAATATAACAAATCTAAGGAAGGATTTTGTAGTGTGCACAGATTCTTGCATTGAAGGGATAGGTGGAGTGCTCATGCAAGAAGGATTTGTGATTTTCTGTGATTCAAGCAAATTAAAAGAGCATGAAAAGAATTATGCCACGCATGATTTAGAATTAGCAGCCATAGTATATGCTCTCAAGTTGTGGAAACATTATTTGTTGGGAAGAAGATTCAAGCTTAGGACAGACCACATGAGCTTGAAGTATTTGTTTGACCAGCCAAACTTGAATGCTAGGCAAGCCAGGTGGATGGAATTTCTCCGTGAATTTGATTTTGAAATTAAGCATGTAAAAGGGAAAGAGAATAAGGTTGCATATTCTCTTAGCATAAAATTTCATGTTGCAGCATTAAGTATGTGCAAATAATATTTGAAGACAAGAGTCCTTGAAGCCCAAAACGGTGATGAAACTTACCTTCAAATTAAAGAAAAGTTGCAGCAGAGAAATATCAATGAAAATTGTGCAGGGTATCAACTTGGTGAAGATGATATCCTCATCTATAAAGATAGACTGTATATTCCAAATAGTGCAGATTTAAAGAAGCTAGTAATGGATGAAATACATCAAATACCATACTTTGGATATCTAGGATATCAAAAGACAATAACCGCAGCAAGAAAGCAATACTTTTGGCATGGGATGAAGAAATACATATTTGAGTACATTGCTATGTGTCAAAAGTGCCAACAGGTCAAGGCATAGCATCAACATCCAACAGGATTATTGTAGCCCTTACCCATTCCAGAGTGGAAGTGGGAAGTGATCTCTATGGATTTTATAATAGGTCTTCCCATTACAGTGAAGAAGAATGATTCAATCATGGTAGTGGTGGAAAAGCTATCAAAGGTAGCTCATTTCATTCCATTCAAGTCCACTCACAAGGCTAATGACATTGAAAATATATTCATGAGCGAGATATTTAGATTGCATGGATTTCCCAAGGCAATAATTTCTGATCGTGATACAAAGTTCACTCCCAATTTCTGGAAAGGATTGTTTCAGGAATTGGGAACTAGACTAAATTTTAGTACAACATATCATCCTCAAACATATCTCCAAATTGAGAGGGTGAATCAGGTTCTCGAGGACATGTTGAGAATGTATGTGATGGATAAACCATCCAATTGGGAGGATTACCTACACTTGGTAGAATTTGCATACAATAATGGGTATCACACATCATTGGGAATGAGTCCATTTGAGGCATTGTAAGGAAAAGGATGCAGGACTCTAATGAATTGGGATAGTTCGGTGAACAGGGTAGTGCTTGGGCCAGAGATGATCAAGGAAATGGAACAAGAAGTTTTTAAGATTAGGAAGAATTTAAAGGCAGCTCAGGACCAAAAAAAGAGCTAAGAAGATTTGAAAAGAGTGCATAAGGAATTTTAGATTGGGGATCATGTTTACTTGAGGGTGAAACCAAGGAAAATTTCTCTGAATTTAGGGAGTTGTTCCAAGATGGCACCAAGATACTGTGGGCCATTTGAAGTCCTTGATAGGATAGAGCCAGTTGCATATAGATTTGCATTTCCTGCTAACATAAGAGCTCATAATTTTTTACATGTATCTTTTCTTAAGAAGTATGTACATGATCCTAATCATATGAATAATTGGAATGTGATACAGGTGGAAGCCAAGGGAGAGTTCCAAGTGGATCCTATGTGTATCCTCGACATGAAGGTTGCATTGCTCCGGAACTGAGCCATCAGACAGGTAAAGGTGCAATGGGAGCACCTTCATCCCGATGAGGTTACATGGGAGCTTGAGGATGCCATGACAAAGGCATTCCCATTTCTATTCAATTTTGAGAAAACTGAGGACGGTGTTGTTCTAAGGGGGGAGGGGAATGTAATACCCCCATTTTGACCCTTGGGATATATTGGATTTTAATGTAAATATTATATACATGCGATGTATATTTTCCTATCGTGGAGCTCAAGGCTAAGTCCCCACTAGTGTATGCTCGGATTTTATTTAAAAAGGAAATTATTTGATATTATGGTATCCATGTGCTATTAAGCCATGGAACATTGTAAAAAGATGTAAATATTAATATTGCAATAAAATACCAATAACTGGCTATGGAAGCAACTAATTAGAGGGGGCCATGTGTATCCACTAGGGAGTGGTGAGGGGGATTGTGGGGTTGAACCATATGTTGTCAAATGACATCTTGAGAACCCATTTGACTTTTCTTGCTGACATTTAATTCTATTGTAAGGAAGTAGTTGAAGAAATCAGTCCATGGCTTCAATGGAGCATGGGCAGCTCAAAAAAATTATTTGACAAGTATGGGCTCTGTTTCCTTGACCGACAAGTCACTCTACCTCATGGGAATTCATTATTCCTCATTCCCATTCCATTTTGGAACATCTAAGATTGAGTTTTTCATCCATTAGACATGCCTATCAGTGAGAAAAACAAGAAATCGCAACTCTGAGAAAGCCCACGTTTTGAAGTGCCAAAAACACCCATAAATTCGTGTGGACAATGAAATACAATGGGGGATGCATAGACATGAACCTTGGGGCGAATTTGAGAGTGTTTGATTCCCGGAAATCCATAGAAAAACCCTGCTTTTATAGCCCGAAAATATAATTACGGAACAGAGTTATTTGGTGGCAGAATTGAGGAAATACAAGTGTGAATAACAGAGAAGAAGAGAGAACAGAGGTTGGTATTTCCTGACAAACACAGTGAAGGCTAGAATCTCAAGGAATTAGCAGCTGGACCTTTCTATGCCCACCTTGAATAGCACTAGAGGGGAGGGGTGTTACACCTAAATCTTGCCATCTTGTTGATCAGTGTAAACATCCCTAATGTTTCCTTGACTAAGTTATTAACTTGGAATGGATACAAACCCATTCATACTAGGTTTTGAGAGGTCGTCGCAAGTTGTCCTCAAGCAACCTGCAGCGTCACAGGTTGGCCTCTTGCATCCTCCGATGATGTCAGTTAATGGGAAAAAATAGCCTTTTCAAGCCCATTCTTGAAGCTAGATGACATGGATCCCTATCCTTGACCTTTTGGGAGAGTTGGCATTCGGTTCCTAACCTTTTGGAAGGATCCCCTATCTCTCTCCTACCATATCTCAACCTATCCTATCCACTTAGTCCTATATAAGTGAAGCTCACTCCCATTCCAAAGGGAGGAAGCCTATAGTGTCTACATGCTGGTGAAATTACCTTAGGAGAGATATCTACTCATATATTGGGAGACTCACACTTCCTTGGGAGGCTTTGGCTTTGGTTCGATAGAATGAGGATGGCTATGTCAAGTCTATGGTTGTAATCTTTCTATCCTATGTACTTCCCTTTCAATACAGTAATATAATTGCTTTCGAGTAGATATCAAGTTTTGCAAAAGTAGTTCCATGCTTGGGAAGTTATATGCATCTTTTGGTTCTTATGCTTTTAGGCCATTGTAGTGAAAGTGAAAAGCTTGCATACTCTACTTAGAAGCTCTCTCTTTTCATCACTTAGCATCATTTTTGTTTTGAAAAGATAAAAGAAAAACAAACATGCTTTGAGTTGGCTTAGTAGTGTTGTGTTATTTTTTGTGTTTCGCTTGAAAAGGAAAAGAATACTTCATAGTCATTTTTTGGTAGATTTGGGATTGTGTTGCATTGTGTTTCTTTGGAAAAATCATTGGAAAGAAATTTCTCTCTCCCATACGTAGAGTTCATCAAAGGAAAAGTATATTTTTTGGATGTAGTTAGGGACTGCATTATTTTTACGATTATGTACTCACCTCATGCATTCACCTAACCGTCCAGATAAAATTAACGATAGAACTAGGGTAAACTTTTTAGTAACTTGTGTGTAAGTTAGAGATGTGTTCCGGCATCGTTAAGCATGGCAGCTGTCGTTATTTTTCAGCACTGTATTCCAGGGTTATTGTAGTCTTCCACATACTTATCGGTATATAGAAGCTCTTTCACGTACCTACCAAGTACTTCAAGTACTTGGTGTATATCGAAAGATATTTCACGTACTTAGTGTAGATAGAAAGGTGTTTCACGTATTCGGTAGTATATAGGAAGGTTTCGTGCCGTACGGTTGTGCATTAGACAACACTACTACGGAGAAGATCTCATCGGATTCAAAACTTACCACCCGAATATCCCCTTAACCAGGAGGTAATTTCCAGGGTAAGAATGGACCCACAATCCACGGTCGTGTCACCTGAAGTGGAAAACCCTACTTTGAATGTTTGAGCACATATGTTTCCTCTAGATTCACCTGCCTCTCATCCCCCGCAGGGTGAAGAAGCACCAACTTTTACTTCACAAGACCTACCTCTCGTTCTACCGGGAGAGATTGGATCATTGGAATGGATAACTTCACCCCGGGACAGCCCTTCAGGAGCTACTGGCCCTTTAGTAACTTACTAGACATCTTCTCTAGGCCACCTAGTGGCCCATTTTGCTGTTGCATCCCCACCTAGTTGGGCTACTCCCACCAATCGCATGGAACCTTATCATGAACAATTGGCTAGGCTACGAGCTATGGCCACACAATTTACAAACCGAATCCTTGCACAAAGGGCTGAAGACCCAACTTTAACTCCTTATCAACCACTCCCAAGTCGTTATTTGTCTTATGATTCACCAAAATCGTCCACACAACACGTGACCACTTCTAAGGTCAGTCAACCATCAACCCCTGCACATCCATCTCCTAGACAAGAGACCAGTCCTATACCTCAGATGACCCAACCCATTGAAGGAAAATAGTCCAACACGCCTATGACTACCACGGTTACGTCACCTGCTCCTCCCCCACCCCAAACTTCGAGGGGAGGATAATTTTTACCTCCTACCTTCTTTATAGGTAACGATAATCCTATGGTGGATAATCAACAACCAGTGTTGGGTCAACCTCTACTTAGTTGTCAGCAAGTTGTTGTTGGGGGGAAACCCCCATCTCTTAACCATAAAAATGCAACAGGAGTTCCCATCGGTCCTTCTGTTGGAAATTCCTTACCTCCCGGACCTTCCACTACGGGACTATCCCATGTTCGGGGACTGTCCAACATAATTCAACAACAATCGAGTCAAGCGTATCCAGGTCATATTCACCATGTGCCGGGTCAACTTAATCCTGGAAACGCACTCTACGGGGTACCCTACCCTGGAAACCCTTACACTCTATGGGGACAGAAAAATGTTTTACAACATGGACCCCCGCTTACAGTCCCTCAAGTCCCTTCACCCTCGTTTGGTACACCCCCACCTCCCATTGGAGGCAACGTACCCCCAAATAACTCTGGAGGAGGCGGAACTCTACCTTCTGGTGGAGGAACCCCTCATTCTGGTCATCATTGTCCAACCCCCCCGTGGTGGTGGTGGAGGACCATCCCACCTTAATGGTGGTGGTGGAGGACCATCCCATCCTGGTGGTGGTGGTGGAGGACCTTTTGATCCTGATCGCGGTGGTGGAGGACCACCATCCTACTATGGTGGAGGTGGCGGAGGAGGCTCTTACCCTTCCGGCGGTGGCGATGGCCCACCACACCCTCCCGGCGGAGGTGGTGGAGGCCCACCCTATTTCGGCAGTGGTAGTGGACCACCACCTCCTCTCGGTGGAGGCGGTGGTGGCCAATTCTATCATGGCGGTGGATGCGGACCCCCACCATTTGGAGGCGTCCCACCCCCTCTCGGCGGCAGAGGCAGGCCCCCACCTTATGGTAATGGGCCACCTTATTATGGTAATGGATCACCTTCCTGTGGCGACGGACCTAATTTTGGCCCGGGTGGCCTATACCCCTATGGCTAGTTTCCTCCTGGAACACCCAAGGCCCCATCTACCACAAAACTAATTGGTCACCCATTCCGGTGAAACTTCCATCAGATATCCTGAAATTTGATGGCAAGCCGAGTGAGGATCCTAAAAACCATGTGATGACATACCACTTGTGGTGTTCATCCAACTCCTTGATGGAAAAATTGATCCATCTTAGGTTAATTCAACGGACTCTCACTGGTTCGGCTGCCAAGTGGTATATTGAACTACCACCCCATTCTTTTCCTGATTTTGGTTCTCTTGCTATGATTTTTTTTACTCATTTCCAGCTGCCTATACGGTATGAAACTGGTACCAATATTTTAACCTCGCTCCGTCAAAATACCGCTACTCACATCTCAGATCATATACATGATTGGCGGAGGAGACGACGTCTCATTAAGGCTCCTATTCCAGACCAACTCCTAGCAGACTGGTTTACAAAGTCTCTCATACCTACCATAGCACGAGATGTTTCCATGGGAGGCGCTGTCACTGAGGAACAAGACATCGCCCGTGCCGATTTGCTAGACTTAGTCTATGCTCAATCTAGCACATTGTTTGATATCAATACTAATGCACCCCATAACACGTACGACCCCGCGAAACCACCCAAGGAACCCCAAGCTGATGGAATCATTAGATCCCTTAACACCCAACCTTCTTCTCAAACTGTTGGATCGTTGAACCCCCAAGGTTCTTCCCCATCACCAACACAGGCTGGTCACGGCACCACCAAATCATCCTCTCTTGCTGTCACTGAAGAAGTGAATTCTGTTTCATCAGCTTCACCTTAAAATTCTGGTGGTAAGAAGAAGAACAAAGGGAAACCTAAGAAATCTTCCACCTAGTAGGAGCATAAGAGCACCTTTGATGACACCAAACGTAAAAGGAAGTTGAAGTATCCTTGTCTATTGTGTGGTGATGACCACTTTTCTAAAGAGTGCCCCCATAGAGACTAAGTTCAAAAGTTTCTTAAGGGAAAACCCACACCCACAGTTCTCAACGGTCCCTTCCCTACTCAAAATCAGTAGTTGATTTCTCACACCTCTCCTTCCCAAGGAGAAGCATTTACCACCGCGCATGTTCTCATGATGCGTAGTGAGACCATCAACTTGAACACCCATTCTCATTCGTATGACTCTGTTCCAGAAAAGGAGCCTGTTGGAAGTAATACTGAAAAAGCTTCCACTTCGATGCCTGACGTCACCATACCGACAACTTCTCTCACCATTGAGAATTCCTCTTTTGAGTTAGTGTTGCATCCACCCAAGAGCACGACTAGAAAATCGGTTTTCAATCCCAATGCACGAGCTGCTCAAAACTAAAAAATTGTAGGGGACCTAGCACAAGCCCCTTGTGCTATGTCGATGATCGAGGTCTTGCAAAATTTTCCTAATCAGCGCAAGACTCTCCTCGCTGCCATCGGTGCAGTTGAACCGGATTCATCGAACACCATCATGTTCCAACTAGAATACTTCAAACCAAGGCTCTCCCATAAGCTGGCATTTCAGGTTGCCACAAACATTGCTGGGAAGACAATCCATCGTACCGTTTTGGACGAAGGTGCCTCTACGTCAGTCATGTCGATCTCATGTTGGAGAGCCATTGGCTCTCCCGAGTTGAACCATTCTCCTATCACTTTGAGAGCATTCGATGGACGTGGCTTTCAACCTCATGGATTGTTACAAGCTTTAACAGTCGAGCTGGGGGGCAAGACCGCAACCATTAACATGGAAGTGGTCGCTGCCTCGCTAGATTATAACATTTTTCTTGGTCATAATTGGTTTTACGCCATGACTGCGGTCGCCTCATCTATCTTCTGCATAGTACAGTTCCCCCATCAGGGATGAATTGTCACAGTTGACCAACTAGATTTCTACACACCTGACACCGCTACTCACCCAGGAGATAATGTTCCATCAATTGGACAATCTTTGCATCAGTATGAGAGCATGGGGGTTGGCCTCATTAAGGACTCATCCTTTATGGGCGTTTTTCCTACTTCGGATCCACCAAATCATGTTGCCACGGTGAACATGATCTCCTCGCAGATTTCATCTATCCCCAACTCCACTGATTCATGGCTTGTACCGAATGAAGCCACCACACACCTGATTGGAGACACCATGCCTCTATCACCCGACGAACTCACGTACAAGGCTATCCGGTTAGCACAAGAAGACTACTTGGTTGTGGCCTCCACCCCCTCTTATCTACATCGAACATCATGTGACCCCCTGCTATGGACTTTTCATTCTCACGAGTCCATTATGGAAATCATGAGTGCGGATGATCCTCCATGGGAAGACCTCCATCATCGTTCATCTTTCCCTCCCTTTTTGGATACTATGGAGAATATCATTCACACCATCTTTACATCGGATGTCTTCTCTGGCTCTCAGTCCTCGATACTCATGTGTCAAACAGACTCCAAAGGCAACCTAGCCAACATTGAGCCTATAACTTTGATAGACATATTGGTTACTCCTGGTGTAGTGGAACACATTCAGTTAGGCCAGAAGTGTTACCGTGAAGAATTCATTGCTTACAAGGCCTTATTCAAGTGATTCCGACATGAGTTCGCTTGGACCTACGAGGAGATGCCTAGGATAGACCCCACCATTGTTTTACACGAAATCAAAACCTATCCTGACGTCAAACCTGTCCGCCAAAAGTTGCGACCGGTACACCCTCGGAAGACTGCAGCAATCAAGGCAGAGATTGAGAAACTCGTGAAGGCCAACTTTATTTACCCTGTCCCATTGACAGAATGGGTCTCAAACGTCGTCCCTATTACTAAAAAATAGGGTACCATTCGTGTTTGCGTCAATTATCGGGATCTCAACAAGGCTTGTCCCAAGGACAACTACTCGACTCCCTTTATTGACCAGATTATCGATAATTGTGTTGGAAGTGTCATTTTTTCATTCATGGATGGCTTTTCCGGATACAACTAGATTGAGATCCACCACACTGACCAACACAAGACTGCATTCATCTGTCCTTGGGGAACGTTTGCGTATCATAAACTTCCATTTGGTCTTAAAAACGTTGGTGCCACATTCCAGTAGGCCATGTCGTACGCCTTCCATGATGTGAATGACTTTGTGGAACCTTACTTGGATGACCTCCCTGCCCACTCAAAGCAGTGCGAGTGCCACATAGATCATCCAAAGGCCATTTTCCTCAGATGCAGACAGTACAATATCCGTATGAACCCTCATAAGTGTATTTTTGTGTTGAGTCTGGACACCTCTTAGGGTTTATCGTCTCGAAAGATGAGATCCGCATTGATCCCTTGAAGGTGGAATCCATTGTCTCTCTTCCACCTCCAACTAATATGACAGAACTTCAGATTCTAAAAGGGAGAGCAACTTATTTACAGTGCTTCATTTGTAATTTTGCGCAGAAGACGCAGGGATACATGAGATTGATGAAAAAAGACGTCTCATTCATTTGGGATGACGAAGCTCAACAATATTTTGATAGTTTGAAACATGTCATCATGCATGCCCCTAAGCTCCAACCGCCGAATTACTATCGAGATTACATTCTATGCCTCATTGCTTCCGACACCACTATCGCCATGGTTTTGGTGCAGGAAGACCAGAACACCCAAGAACATGTGATATACTACGCTAGTAAAGGTCTTATTGATGCTGAAACTTGATATTCACATGTTGAGAAGCTCGCTCTCACAGCAGTTATCGCCATGCAGAAGTTCCGACATTACATTTTGCTTCACACCACCACCATCATCACAGATTCGAACCCCATGTACCACGTTCTGACTCATCAGGTGCTTCGGGACAAGTATTCACGCTAGATCGTAATACTACAAGAATTCGATCTTCTTTTCAAAAAATCCAAGTCTAAAAAGTCTTTGGTGTTTGTTGAGCTCATTTGCGACCTCCCCCGTGCTGATGTAGAATCTGACCCAATGACTCTTTTCCAGATAAGTCATTGTTTCTTATCAGTACGTATGATCCGTGGTATGGAGATATCACTTTATATCTTCAGACCCAATGTTTCATCCCTCAATTGTCTCGTGATGACCGTCGTCGAATACGCCACCATGCGAAGTATTACCTGATTATCAGTGATACTTTGTACTGCCGTGGTATTGATTCTATTATTCAACGTTGTCTGACTCATGATGAGGCTAAACACGTCCTAAATGATTGTCATGCTGGGGCTTGTGGTGATCATCTCTCTGGGATTGCTACAGCCCAGAATATTCTTTGAGAGGGATATTATTGGCCGTCTATCTTTAAAGATTGTATTGAGGCCGTAAAAAAATGTCCTCCATGTCAATATTTTCATACGAAAAAGCACACCCATCCCACCCCGTTACGCATGGTTATTGCCATTGGCCCCTTTGCTAAATGGGGCATTGAATTCATGCATTGTAAGCCTACCTCGGCCGGGGGGCATAGTTACATCATTGTAGCTGTGGACTACTTTACAAAGTGGGTCGAGGCAATGCCTAGATACACGAACAACAGCAAGAACATCGCACTCTTCATGTTTAATAATGTAATAGCGCGGTTTGGAGTTCCTCAAGCGATAGTTTCTAACCATGGCTCTGACTTCATGAACCACATGGTGGACGAGTTGAGCAATAGATTGAGTTTTCTCCATTAAAACTCAACACCGTACTACCCACAGTCAAATGGACAAGTAAAGGCCATCAACAAGGTCTTTAAAACCATGGTGATACGCATGGTGGGTACGCACAAGTCCAATTGGCATAACATGCTCTTCTCCGCACTATGGGATTATCAAACTTCCGTTAAAACCACCACTGGATTTACTCCCTTCCAACTAGTGTATGGATTGGAGGAAATCCTTCCTCTTGAGTGCGAGATTTCATCCCTCAAGCTTGCCATCAAACTTCTGCCCAACACTTCTGTCGAGGAAGAATGTTTCCTCTACCTAGCTAAGCTCGACGAGAGTCACCGAGATGCTGCTCTTTCCAACGAGGCTCATAAGAGACGCATCAAAGTGCAGTACAACAAGTCGGTAGAACCTCGCGCCTACAATGAAGGATATTTGGTACTCACATATGACCAAAAACATGATAAGTTGGGGGCAGGAAAGTTTGAGTCCATGTGACATGGACCTTACGTAGTGAAACACGTCTTAGAGAAGGGAGATTATGAGCTTGAAGACTATGACGGGATATCTTTGGGTGAGCCCCACAATGGGCTCTACCTGAAGAGGTACTATGCCTGAGTATTTCATGCATAAGTACTTTTGTATATACTGTACATGGCGTGTGTGTGTTTTTGTGTGGTGTGACGCTTTGATTTTTTGCGTGTTTAGGTCTTGTTTCATTTCTTATACCATGTTCTATCTGCATATGCAGATGGAAACTTGCTATGGATTTGCGGACGATGCCAGCTGACATACCCGCAACCTTGCTTCGGCAGCCTAGGTACTTTATTCACCTACTGGAGAACTTATCATCTTAGGAGGAATGTGTCTAGGTTTTGCAACCAACGATGCTGCAGACTATCAAGTAGTCATTGGAACCCTAACCGACGCTATTTCTTTGGGTATGGACCATGTTGTCATGCATTTGGATTCTCAACTAGTGGTCTCTCATCTTAACCGAGTTTATGCCATCCGTGATCCTACCTTACTCCATCTCTATAGACAAGTCCGTCTTCTGGAAAGGTCCTTCGAGTCCATTCAATACCTGCATATTCCACGAGACATGAACACAGTTGCCGACTCCATGGCCAACTTCATCTTAGATTCTCGCATTGCACACACATAAGCATATTCATGAATTGTTAAACGTAGACATAACATGTAAATAACTCATTTTATAAGCAAACACATAAACAAGATCACATCATTCATCCATTAAAAACACATAATGTATAAAACCACCAAAATGTCTGTATATATATATATCATCATAAAAAGTAGTGCTTGTACAAAACCTAAAGCACGACGGCTTTCAGTGAGTCTATACAAAATCTGAAGCCTCATAGCTTTCAGTAGTACAAAATCTGAAGCTTTTAAGCTCTCAGTACATACATAATAGCAACATAAGGCCTAACACCTAGCCCGTACACCCCTAGGTCTCGTAGCTCTATCCTGCTAAGTATGGAAGCAGTCAACTGCTCTTGCGACCTTGCGGAGCAGCACATTGAAGCGCACGAACACTCCCACCGCATACCTCTGCATAGGCAGCGGTAACACATCCAGTATCATCTCTGGAACGTCTAACGTCAACCCACTCAGGTTCTCGTAGACGTCCTCCATATCCACAATGGCATCATGTACAGCTGGGGCCATGGCTGCTCCCCCTCCTCTCCTCACAAGAAGAGAGACTCCTACTGGTTGCACGGGGCCCACATCTGCACACACATGTTATTAAATTATCAACATTATAACAAGAAAAGATATAAATACACAAAACTAAAAAGTACAAGGGTCATTGTTCTTACCGATGTCTCCCCACTCTACTCCCTCAGGCAGTGCTAAGTCTGGGTCCTCTCTATAGTCCGTACCACTGTACGGGTAATCCTCCACCATTAGCAGCTGGCCTTCTAGCCAGGTGAACAAATCAGGACCATACCCGATGATAGGACCCCCACCATGGTGGGCCATCACCTCTGTCCATCTGGCCATGTGAGGATCCCTAGGATCCCTATCATCTAGAGGCACCCGCGGGCACAAGAGGGGAACCTACTCCAATAGAAATGAGATCACTATAGATCCGTATCCGAACTATTTGAGCTCTCCACGCAAACACTTGGTCAGTTGAGATCGAATGTTTGCGAGGAGTCCCTCACACTAGTTGAATACCTTCAGAGACATGCAGTCCTACGCATATAGCATATGGGACCTAGTAGCTAGATGGGGCGCTTGGCTCCTTGTTATCCTCGTGATGGTGAAAAGAATAGCTCGCATTGGATGTTCTCGTACCTCTTTGATGGGAATCTTCCCACTAGAGGCACGGGTGTGAGGAGTACAATGCTGAAGGATCAAGTCGTCTATTGTCCGATCACTTCCCTGTGATCGGTAAGAGCCGCATTGCCCCCCGTCTGGGACAATCCTATCAAGAAGTAGATGTATTCCACATCTATAGTCAAAGTATGCTCTTCGATCACAAAATACTGTTGTGCTATGTCCCAACAATGGACCATGTGTTCCAGCAATGGTACTTGGGCCCTCATGCCCTGAATGTTGAAGAGCTACAGTAGCCCGCAGTTCCGTAATGCCTCTACACATAATGGGTCACTTGCAGCTTGCACATCATCTACCTCGTGTTCTCGTTCACGCCACTCTAAGACCATGTTGGATGCTACTAACCTGCCAAAAGGAGCTTTTTAATACCATTAGAACTCACTTCAACCACTGAAATTTTATCTTTTGGGCTAGGTTTGTTGGTGGGGTTGGACATTTCCGCCGTCGCACCCTGTCAATACTGAAAGTGCGACATCATCGCAAACCAGCTTTGTGGTCTTTGCAACGACCTAGGTTTGTCCTAGTTCCCATAAGGGCGACCTGCGACAACCCAAGTACGCAATAGCCCTCCACAAACCAACTCAAAAACCCAAAAAACGAACTAAAATTAAAATTGTAAACCACTGGAAATGTGCTGGATGAAGTTTAGAGTTACCTGCTACGAACGGCTCGTGAAATGGTTGCTCACAGCTCCTGGAGTTGATAAGTGAAATTTTGGCTCCAAATGGCACTTCTTCTCCCAAATTTGGCAAATGGACAATGGTAACTATATTTGGTTTTTTGTTTCTATTTATAGACAAAAAGCATATTCTTTTTCAAATATTTGATGCTTTTTAGGTCATTTGCTATAGTTTGGCTCATTTTTATTACATTTGAGTGCCTGGTCGACTTTTTGACCTAGTTTTCGAGTGTGCAGGAGTTGTTAAGTGTTCTTTGTGCACCATTTTCACATTATAACGGTCATTTCATGTATGGACAATCCTTTGAATGTTTTGTCATTATTTTGTATCCGTTAGGTTGTAATTATTTAATGATGATGAGCTTACTCTTTGTTCTTTCTCGTGCTCTTAAAACCATGAGAATAAGTTACCGAGTTATGATTTACCACTTTTCCGGGCTCGTTAAACTCCTACGGAAAAGAAACCCCCCCGGATTCTATCTTTAAGCTCTTTTTCAGGCTCTCGAAATATGAAAAGATTGCCATGCGAACTTGTCGTCTTCCTGGTGATAGTTTACCCCTTTTTCGGACCAGGGGGCACTATTTATGAAAAAGGTATACTCCAGCTAATAATTACTAGAAGAGTGCTCTCCCACATTGTTTTACCCTTTTTCGGGAAAAGAGGCTAACTTTACGAAAAACGGACCATTGGAGTCTTCTTTAGTTCTTTTCAGACTCTCTAAACATCAAATGACGACCGAGTTTACCTTCTATGGACTCGTTAAACTTTCACATCGAAGGACCCGTCATGGGATGAACCCCTCCTATCCCAGGTTCGAAAAATATTTGGGATTGGACTCATCTATGAGATGAGCTATACCAAGCATCTGGTTACCCTCATCAAGCTTGTAAAAAACACATGAGGCACTCATCGTTCATGATGGGGAAAAAGGAAATCTCTTATGTTACACACCTTTATCTATGGCAGTACCTAGTCGTTCTTGAACATTGCACTCATTTGCATTTGCATACGGCACTTGGATCATCCATTTGTCCTTGAGTTTCATCTACTTCCTGGGTCTTGCTACTCCTTTGAGTCATTCAAAGAATGCTTCCATTATCAGTTGCATTAAGAAGTTATTGTCATACTCATCATGTCAATACTGCCGAGCCATGCCATGCCCATGTTCAAGAACACTCTCACCATTCATTATCTACAGTCAGTACACCTTCCACCATGTCGGTCTACTCTGAGTTAGTCTTGTATGTTACTGTACTATCCGATCTACTTCAAAACATCTGTTGTCATGTTTCATGTCGATGATGGGGGATTCATCATGGCCCTCCTTTAATGGATTCGTCCTTGTCGACTTCAACACATCATCCAAGGATTGAATCTAGAAACCAATCAAGTACCTTGGGCCTACATGCCTCAATGGTAGGTTACCTCGCTTTCGACATGAGTTTACATCATTGACTCTTGATTGAAAGATTTCATCTAGCGTTTGACTTCAACTCATTTATTCACGCTCGACGATATGTACTATGATACCTTGGGAATCATTAACATTAATGGTGATTTACCTCGCACTTGTTAACGGTATACATCAATGACCGGTAATCAAGTGGTTTCTACCATGTTTGATGTCAAGACATTTGTAATCACATTGATAGATTCATATCATTGCGGGTTCGACTTGAAGATAGTGGGGAGTCATGCTTTACCCAGGTTGCGATGGAGATTGTTTTGAGTCCACATTTGTATTGGTTGTGGCTATGTTATAATCTCATCATGGATCTATGCTTGTGTCTAGTAGCCATGATTGTGTTCAGTCAGTCAGTACTACCATGGATCTATAATGTATTGATCGACAGCCATGTTGTACGTTATATGAGACTATGTACTCAGATTCAGTTGTAGTGCAACAGCGTCCTTCATCCGATGAGCCATTTCCATTCCTTCTGTCAAAGCATTTCACCTGTCCAGTTTCAAACAACTTCATGCTTTGGGGGGCATTTTGTTACACCTAAATCTTTCCATCATGCTGATCAGTGTAAACATCCCTCATGTTTCCTTGACTAAGTTAGCCTGGAAGAGATACAAAGCCATTCATACTAGGTTTTGAGAGGTCGTCGCAGGTTGTCCTCAAGCAACCTGCGATGTCGTAGGTTGGCCTCTTGCAACCTGTGATGATGCCAGTTAATGGACAAAAATAGCTTCTTCGAGCCCATTCTCGAAGCTAGATGACATGGATCCCTATCCCTGACCTTTTGGGAGAGCTGGCATTCAGTTCCTATCCTCTTGGAAGGATCCCCTATCTCTCTCCTACCATATCTCAACCTACCCTATCGACTTAGTCCTATATAAGTGAAGCTCACTTCCATTCCAAAGGGAGGAAGTCTATAGTGTCTACATGCTGGTGAAATTACCTTAGGAGAGATCTCTACTCATCTATTGGGAGACTCACACTTTGTTGGGAGGCTTTGGCTTTGGTTCGATCAGATGAGGATTGCTGCATCAAGTCTATGGTTGTAATCTTTCTATCCTATGTACTCCCCTTTCAATACAGTAATATAATTACTTTCCACCACAATCTCATTGTGTTAATGATATCTTGTGTAGTTCTTTTACATGACTGCTTACTTAGATCTATTATTGTATAGATGCGTTTTACTTGTTTTGTTGTCTTGTTGTCTTGACAAGTTTTACAGTTCGAATATGAAGATCATCAAGCTTGGAGCAGCATTCAAAGAGGAAAGGATTAGCGATCCATAAGGTAAACGTATCTAGTTATTTGATCCTTAATTAGATCTAGGAAAGTGGATTATATTCTGTCCTATTTGTTTTAGACTCGCGTTGAGCTAGGGAGATCACACCTCGAGTCCGCTCTTGGTAGATTGTCCGTCGAACAGGGGCACCCAAGGGACTGTGTAGCAGATAAGGGGACCTTCCTTGTGTTGGGTGTGGTAGGTATTGTGGGTGCCAAGGCTATTTGGATTTAGTTGAGATTCCTGTAGATATATGGTTGAGCTCACTCGATTAGCATCCTCCTCCCTTGTCTCTTGCATGCTTGATAAACCCAGTTGTGTGTTGGATTAACATGACTGTTTGTGCGAAACCATGGTTGTGAGTGAGCCTATTTAGTTCCTCCTTAGTGGATACATAGCCTAGCTTGGGGGTGGTCTCTTAGCTGAAAGAATATAGGCTGGACAAAGATCTAGGGTTGGGTGGAACGTTTCTCTCACATAGCCAGTTTCTTGGACAGCTTCATGTTAGAGATAAGTATTCTCTGTGGTTAAAATTATGTCAATTATGTGTTCTGCAATGTGTTAATTTGATGACTATTATTGATATGTTGAATGCATGATGGGTTGTGTGTGGATGATGTTTCTTTTTGCTGTGTATAATTTAATTATGCATTTTATTAAATTGTGAATTTAGTCATATGGCTTGGGGAAGAATTAGACACACCCCGATGTTGCAGTCATGTTCCCTCTGTGGGTCGGGATGACAGGAGGGGACATGACATCCGTAAGGAATTGTTTGGTCCAAAAGGAAGGCAATCATATCAAAATCAAAATCAAAATAACAATGGAAAAATAGATAAGTAAAACATTTATAGGAGAGTGAGGTAAAAGTATCTAATTTTTAGGCATACCACAAACTGAAAAATGTTCCCCAACAATCATAGAAACGAATCAATGTTTAGGTATAATCAAATTAACCAACATATGATTTTAATTTTCTCTTGTCCACATAGAAGAAAGAAAAATTTATAATAAAAATTACAAATGCATTGAGTCATCGACAACTGGATTTTATGCTACATCAAATCTATGAATGTTGTATAGCCAAGCAACATGTACAAGAAGAAAACCATAATTAGATATAATGAAGTGACAACTAATTTCATGAATCTAATGGATGTAATAAAAATGAAAAGAATTTATTTGTTTACCTCATTAAGTGCAGTAATTATGATAGCCTCGACATTCTCTTGAGAAATAATTTCCCTCAAATCATCTAATTTTTGTTTGATAGAACACCATATCCATTCCAAACAATGTATGAAAATAAGTGATGCTTCATGCAATGACCTGTCCTTCCAAGAATCCAAAATTAATCTACTAGGTTTTTGTCTAGTTGAATGTACTTTTGTAGCTTCTTAAAAAATGCTTGCTTCCATCTATTTGTAGTTTCTACTTAAATACACCATGGATCCACAACTATTGCTAAATTGTTATTGAAATTATATCTCCAAAATGAAACACTTACATTAGTCCATGCATCCTAAGTATAAATACTTGTTTTCAATAGAGATCCTCCAGGCTCCCTTTATCCATTGCAGAAGATGTGGACCTCAGAATATATAATTAATAACATAACATGGAGATTGAACTCAAACTCGAATGACAACAAAGCTTCCAATGCCACACTAAGTGAAGACGCTACATATATTCAAACCATAGTAGCTATGTCACTAACATCAAAAACTTGAGATTTCATATATATTCTTTTATTTTTTAACCTAAAATTATTACTACAATTCATTTTTTTTTTTTCTAAAATGAATCTAATTAAACAAACCATTGAGTTGGAATAAATGGAACATAATATAAGGAACTAAAAAAGGATATATGATAGAATAGAATAGAATATGTTTATTAACATCCTTAGAAGGGCCCTGTAGGAACTATGGGATTAGCTAAGTTACAATAAAAATAAATAAAAAATAAAATTATGAAGCTTAGCTAACTCCACTTACAATATGTATATTGTGTCAATACTGTAAACAACTTAAATATAACTACCTAGTTTCTTTGAAGTTCTAAAACACCTTACACATAATTACCTACTTGTTTAGACGGAAAATTAACAAGCTATGTAAACTATTCAAATATTCATGCTTTATCAAGAGTTTCTTCTTACTTTCTTGTATACAAGTTATGTAACATGTATATAAACCCATCTAAAAATGCATGATGTTAAACCTAGCTTGCTTGTTTAGTTTTTCCATTTCAGACTCTGTTGGTGGTTGCAACATTATGAACTGCCTTTGTGACATTTTCATGTACAACAGTTTCATTTTCTTCCACCAGCTCCTACAGGAACATGATCAATAGGAAAATATGATACATAGACATGACAAGGTAAGACATATATAAATTGTTAATTTTATCATAGAGAATAACAACATCATAACCCAATAACACCAACAACACTATGGATAGAATCATCATAGGAAGGTGATGACCTTGGCAATAAATACAAAGGAAGGATTTAAATATGCAAGCATGGGCTACACTAGATAAACATAGAAATATTGTCATCATATAGCATAATAGCAATATATGAGCCCATCGAAAAATGCTTGATGTTAAACATGAGTTGTTTATTTTCACCATTTCGGAATCCATTTGTGGTTGCAACACCATGCCTTTCCTTTGTGGCATTTTCATGTGCAATAGTTTCCTTTTCTTCCATCTCCTACAGGAACAAGCCCAATAGGAAAATATGATACATAGACAAGACAAGGTAAGTGTAGCTAGGGTTATCACCCTAGCTTGTGCAAATGAGCACCTACTAAGGAGAAGGGACTCCTTAGTAGCAGTTCAATAAATGGAAATTACAAGACAATACATTGAAATAAAAATTACTTCTAAACATGTGCATGAGACATAAGAGACAAGAAATAATAAATGGTTTTCTTTATATTGAAATGTTACCTCAAGTGTAGAGGTTTGGTGAAGTCCTTGCAATGATCCAAGAGGGTTGCTCCAAACTCCAATTTTGCTCCTTCTCTTTCTCCAATGGTGGAAATGTGCCAAAAGGGGCTCTCAATGGTGAAAGTAGCTCAAGGGTCATCTAGGGTTTCAAGAGAGATTTTGGTAGAGTAAGGGTATCCTTGATTGTGGATATGAAATGAGGGGTCTCCATCACCTATTTATAGTTTTTTGGTGGTGGAGTGCTGGCCCATGGTTTTGGGAACCATATGGTTTAGGTTAGCTGTATAGGGTTTTTTCCTCCTTTTTCCTCATTATTTTATATTTTTATTCCCTTTTTAGGGGATTTTTGCTATTTTAGAGGAATTTTGGATATTTTTGGAGGGAAAAGGGGTTTTTTAGCCTTTTTGAGGCTTTTTTGATGGTTTTGTGGCCTTTTGGAGGCATTTTAGGCCTTTTGGAGGCTTTTTAATGGGATTTTCAGGGTTTTTAAGGGAAAAATGGTAGGAAAATGGACAAATGAGTCATGTAATGGGGTATATGAGGTAGTGAGCACTTTTTGGGTGTTAACAGATTGCCCCCTGATGTGTGAGGGCAGGAGCTCATCGTATGGCCGATAGACATCATAAGTCATATATGGTCTTCCTGGGGTGTGGAGAAGAGAAGAAACAAATTGGAGCCCGAAACAACGATCCCGAACAACTACAAAAACTAAAAGTACATAACCTCAATAATGGATGAGGAATAATCTGATCATATGGACGAGGTGGGCATTCCCATGCTCGTATCAAGATATAAAACAATGGGGTCCAAAATAGGGGGACTTGACATATACATGACCTCAAATACTGAATGAGGAAGAATCTCAATATATGGACGAGGCGGGCATACCCATGCTTGTATCAAGATACATAAAAATAACAATGAGGCCCGAAAAGGGGGACCTGTAGGATACATAGAGAACTACTGTGTACATCATAAGGGTCCAGAGAGGACACAAATCAGGGACATACTGCTGGGCTGACCATGTCTGAGCTGAAGAAATGATACAATGGAATGACAACAGTGCTACTGAGTGTGGTACCAAAGGAACTGATGAGCTGCTGGATCAAAGTGACAAGGGTCATACTCTCAATGGTACACTGAACTGGAACTGAACTGGGACGGAACTGGGTACTCAAGGAAGCATATAACTAGATGGCTTCCGAATACAATCGCCTACGCAACCCGGACATCCACAAGAACATATAACTCGGCGTTCCGAAGTGACTCACCAATGTGCTAGAGTCGGGGGAGATCCGGGGTCTTCGACCAAAAATGGAAGGGATATAAACCCGGCGCGATTCTCAACGATGTGATCAAGGTGTTGAAGTCGAGCATGTGAGAAACAACCATTCTGAGAGGCAATGATGACTCCTCTCAAAATGGTCCGTAGGCACTCACCACAGATGGTGATGGGTCCAAGGCGCAGGGACCTCTGGGTCTATCCTCTGGAATAGAGGGGCTGTCGTCGACAGAGGGAGACCTGCAACGAGCAAGGCAATGATGTTTCCCTGATAGGAGCGCGAGGTGCAGAACCGAAGTGTGAGAGCACTGATGGTAGGACTGACAGACTGGGGGGGATAACTGGGCAAGTAGAGTGGGAGGACTCAAACTTCCTTTGTTCAGAGTATGATGGCGGGGACGATCGGGCAGCATATAACACTGACTGAGGGGAAAGGGATCATAGCTGTAATGGATCGAGGATGGTGACTGGGATGAGGGATACTGAAGCTGGTGTAATATGGCAGGAGACTGCAGAATACTCTGAACAAAGGCGACCCGATTGGGGGTGCTGCCGAGATGATCGATCATAGTGCCGAGAGGCACGGGGGGACTTCTTCATGGGTTAAGGAACTAGAAGAAGTGAGTGTAAAATGGTACTGTCATGTGGATTTATACGAGCCCAGGACAGTTCATGCTCATGATTGCTTTCAATTTTAAGGAGTCTGAAAGCGGTAAGAAGACTCTGAAAGAATGGAATGGTACTATCATGTGGATTTGTACGAGCCCAGGATAGTTCATGCTCGTGGTTTCTTTCAATTTTAGAGAGTCTGAAAGCGATAAGAAGACTCCAGGGGGTTGCTTTTTCGTGTGTTAGTCTCCAAGGCCCAAAGAAGCATAAAAGGATGCAATGAAAAACTCTTCTAGCCGGTGTGACTAGAGTATTCCTTTTTCGTAATTAGTCTACCAGGTCCGGAAAAAGGGTAAACTTATACCAGATAGACGCCCTTTCAGGTGTTTTAATGAGCATGAAAGGAAGCAAGATTGCTCGATGATCTTTTCATTGTTTTAGGAGTCAGAAAAGAGCTTAACAGAAACTCCCTAAGTGCCTTTTTCGTAAAGGACTTGTCCGGCCCGAAAAAGGGATAAAATTATACCGAACAAAAGGAATGACTAGGCAAGGAGGAAGTGCTCAAACAAGGAACATTTATGATGACCAAGAATGAGGGTAGGGGGGAACACTTGTGGGCCTCCTTGCGGGGTAGTGAATGGTGGCAAAATAACGAAATAATTGCAGTATGACAGGAGTGAATGGCTCATGTAAAAATGTGGGACAATCTAATGGTGGCCGATGTGGTGCACAAACCGAGGCAGCAAGGGGTCGGGACACAATGTTGAAACTGTACCAAGTGAGAGCGAGAAATGATCTCAAGCATCATCACGAGCTCGGAAAAATGAATCCGGCGATATAAAAAGTGTCAAAAATGGATAACGACCGATGTGGCATGCACACCGAGGTGACGGTTGGTGTTTTGGGAAAAAATACCCGAAAAATCTGGGGGTGAGAGCGAGAAATGATCTCAAGCATCATCACGGGCTCGAAAAAATGAATCTGATGATATAAAGTATATCAAAAACGGGCTACGGCCGATGTGGCATGTAAACCGAGGCGACTAGTGGCATTGGGACACAATGTTGATATTGGTCCTAGTGAGAGCGAGAAATGATCTCAAGCATCATCACGGGCATGGAAAAATGAATTTGATGATATAAGGTATATCAAAAACGGGCTACGACCGATGTGGCACACAAACGGAGACGACAAGGTGTCGGGACACAATGTTGATATTGGTCCTAGTGAGAGCGAGAAATGATCTCAAGCATCATCACGGGTACGGAAATATGAATCCGGCGGTGCAAATGGTGCGAAAAACGGAGGTCATAAGGACTCCGGAATGGTCAAAGGAAAGAACTAGGTTAAAAAATGGTTGCAAATAAAGGGGAGCCCACCAAGCCAAGGATGCAGTGGTGGGGAAAAATGATTACCCGCGGGGGAAGAATACTAGGAGTATCTAATCAAATCATATATACAAGTGACATGTGACCTCAAAAATGGTTGAGATCACAAATGTGAAAAAGTGAGCAGGGTTAATGACCTGCCCCCATGCTTTGTGCATGGGGTTTGTGATTATGGATCACATAGGTGTGGGTTTGAACAATGGGTTCACTGACGTGCTGAGATAGATGTGATGGGGAAGGGACCAAATGATTGATCATGCCCCCTATCCCAGGGTCGAGGTGATCTATTATGCCCCTGAGCTCAGAGGTGTCAATGCGGTGCTCTATAATAGCGGGGTCAAGACCAGGCATTTTGGTATAGGACCAGGTAAAGACATCGCAGAACTCTTAGAAAAGTTCCTTGTACTCTCCGATCTCGTGCTTGGTGCAGGAAGATCCTAACGAAATGAGTTCAGGAGCACCGGTTGGGGCAGAGATATCGATGTGGATGACGGGTGAGATATTGGCCATGTTACCATCCTCAAAGGCATCAGGAGCAGGAATAGGATCCTTAAACCAGTCAACCTTAGTGGGAAGGAAATCTTTGGATTCAACTGCAAATTGGGTAGCTGTGCTAGAGGAGGATTCTTCCGGGAGGAAATAGGAACGATGGTGCATGTCATCCCAGGGATAATCCGGGGCAGTGAGTGCCTCGAGAATCTCCTCATCAGAACGGAAAGTTGGAGTTGTCAAATTGGTTGACGAGGGAATGGTGGTGGAAGAGATCATATAAATGGTGTATGGAAGAGATCATATAAGTGGGATCACATGAGCAGTAAAAATCAAAGTCACACATGTGCTCCCAACACCGTGTATGCACTTTTGGTCTAGCGATTGTTGAACCTCCACTGATGCATCATTGTTGGCACAAAAGCGCATGTGCGTTAATAACATGCACATGTTATTAATGTGCACACATTATTAAAAATGCATTCATGTTAAAAACATGTGTGCTTTTAAGAATGCCCAGGTGCTTTTAAAAACACGAGCATGCTTTTAATACATAAATGAACAAAATTAGTAATTTGGCCCTAACTTTTGATCCTGAACTTGGATTTTAATGCTCCTTAACCATTGGAAATGTATTTTTGAGACCACAACTTTGTAGTTTTACGTTTTTCATGATTCAACATCATTTGTTTCCTATTTTTAAAAAACTAAATATATGACTCTTTTTTCATTTTCCTCTCTCAGGCATAGTCAAGGGAGGGAGGGATACTAAGAGAGAGATAGAGAGGGAGTGAGGAGAGAGATATATAGATGAAGAGAGAAGGATAAAGAGAGACATGGATAGAGAGAGAGAGGGAGAGAGTGATAGAGAGGGAGTGAGGAGGGAGAGAGAGATATATGAAGAGCGAGAGAGAGAGAGAGAGAGAGAGAGAGAGAGAGAGAGCGTGATGGATGGTGGGAGTGTTAAATTTTCAGAATTTACTTCAATCTGATCTAGGATATTAACTGAGAGAACAACATGTACAGCATATCTACAGCATATCAATCATGGAGACAATAATGCAAGCACACAAGAGACACAAAGATTTACTTGGGGAAAACCATAAAGGTGAAA
The DNA here is from genome assembly GCA_027924585.1 of Larix kaempferi. Taxonomy (NCBI): domain Eukaryota; kingdom Viridiplantae; phylum Streptophyta; class Pinopsida; order Pinales; family Pinaceae; genus Larix; species Larix kaempferi. Next base: position 15,741,785 of record BSBM01000101.1, on the reverse strand, counting down.
AACCCCAATAACTTCCTCAGAGATAGATAGAGCAATGATACAACCCACCAATAGAGATAGCCATAACCTAGCAGCAATCCTCCTCCTCCATAAGTGCGCCTCTCCTCCTTGAGAGCATGTGTGAGAAGTGAGTGAGCAAATAGAGTGCCTCCCGCACTCTATTTATACTTGACTTGACTTGCCTTTTTACCTAACTCATGTCGGCTCGAACTTAACCACATAACATAATGCTGAGTGGGCCGACCCCCAATAGGGTGGTCTAATAACCCTTTGACCCACATGGCCGACCCCCAATAGGGTGGTCTAATAACCCTTTGACCCATATGACTTATACAGGGCCGACCCCAAACAAGGTGGTCTAATAACCCATCAAGTATAAGTTACGACACTTACAATATAAATGACGACACTTCCTTATAGAGGAATAATACCATCTCTATAGGAATACAATATACATATATGTGAAATACATTCCGAAGTTACATATACATCAACACTCCCTCTTAACTAGGAAGGTATTTCTCAGCACAGTTCTTCTAGCACAAGTCATCTACTCTGGATCATCGTCACTGGATAATCGTCATCGAGTCATCATCATCGTCACTGCTGCTGCTATCTCAATCAATCTCTGAATCTACTCGTCATAGGAAGTTCTACAGAGCCAGTCCTTTTTCATACTGGATGTAGGCCCACCACCTGCAGGTCTTCGTCATCACTGGCCATACTGTGGAATCCTCAGGACTTTTACGTGCGTCACAAAACCTCGAAAGAGCATTTGCCAGATGTCCCAGGGCACAGATTACATGCCATAGGCAAAACCTCGAAAGACCATCTGCAAATCTCCCAGGGCACAAATTATATGTGACCTCACCACAAAACCTCGCAAGAGCATCCCAGGACTGATTACGAGCACACAGCTCAACCTATCGGATCTCCCAGGGCACAAATTACATGTGGTCATGGCAAAACTTCGCAAGAGCATCCCAGGACTGATTACGAGCACACAGCTCAACCTATCGGATCTCCCAGGGCAAAAATTACATGCCATAGGACAAAACCTCGAAAGAGCATCTGCCAGATATCCCAGGGCACAAATTACATGCCATAGGCAAAACCTCGAAAGACTATCTGCAGATCTCCCAGGGCACAAATTATATGTCCTCCCAAGCAAAACCTCGAAAGAGCATTTGCCAGATGTCCCAGGGCACAAATTACATGCCATAGGCAAAACCTCGAAAGACCATCTGCAAATCTCCCAGGGCACAAATTACATGCTTATCTGCACAACCTGATCCACGGCCATAGAGTATCAACTGATACTCACCATACATCATCCTGATGTATCCATGATCATCCTGATCATTATCACTGCAACATCCTGCTGCATGTCATCTGGAGCAACATCCTGAAGCTCGTCATCTATGATCATCCTGATCATCAATGCATCTACCTGATGCATACCATCTGGAGCAACATCCTGAAGCTCGTCATCTATGATCATCCTGATCATCAATGCATCTACCTGATGCATACCAAGTATCTACCTGATACATATCATCATACATGATCCTCCTGATCATCAATGCATCTACCTGATGCATACCAAGTATCTACCTGATACAAATACAAATACATGATACATATCACCATACATGATCCATCTGATCATACAACGTACCCTACCTGATACATACACAGATACATGGTCCAAGCATCCAACATGATGCATATACAAAATACATACACATGATCCAACCGATCATATCCAGCATCTACATGATGCATACATACATGCAAAAATGATCCAACTGATCATATCCTGCATCCAACATGATGCGTACATACATACATAAATGATTCAACTGATCATATCCAGCATCCAACATGATGCGTACATACATACAAAAAATGATCCAACTGATCATATCCAGCAGAAACCAGAACATCATCCTGATGCTCATCATCCAGCGCTTACATCCACAGCCATGTGAAGGATCCTCCTTCCAACATGCTTGGAATGGATTCAGCAAACGTGTCCATCACTTCTTCCTCGAAGTGTCCTCGATCTGAAGAACGCCAAGCCTCTCTCTGAAGTACTCGAACTTCACCCTGGCTAGTGGCTTCGTCAGCACATCTGCAATCTGCTCGTCCGTCCCAACATACAGGAGCTTCACAGCTCCTCTCTGCACCATATCCCTGATATAGTGATATTTGATCTCTATGTGTTTCGATCTGTCATGAAACACTGGGTTCTCGGACAGCTTCACACAACTTTGGTTATCACAGAAGATACCAGTAGCCTCCAACGGGAGATCAAATAATTCAGACAGTAGCTTCCGTAGCCATACTGCCTCACAACTAGCTGAACAGGCTGCAACATACTCTGCCTCAGTTGTACTCAGTGCTATGCAGGACTGCTTCCTGCTAACCAAGAGATCACACCTGATCCCATACTGAAGCAACACCCAGATGTGCTCTTCCTATCTGCAGCACTGCCATCCCAATCTGAATCAACATAACCCTGCAGGTTAAACTTTTGATTCGCCTCATATCTGAGCCCATAATCCACTGTACCCTTCAGGTACCTCAGAACATGCTTTACAGCAAACAGGTGAACACTCCTTGGATCCGTCAGGAACTGGCTCAATGTGTTCACATCAAAGCAAATATCTGGTCTCGTGTTCGTCAGGTACATCAAGGACCCAATAATCTGACGATACATAGAAACATCAACTGGCTCAGATGAAGCATCACAAAGAAACTTCAGATTCGATGCCATAGGTGTGGCCATGGCTTTGTAATCCATCATCCCAAATCTCTTCAGGATATATACTGTGTACTTCCCTTGACCAAGGAAGATCCCACCTGCATTCTGCCACACCTCCATGCCAAAAACAAATAGTGCATCATCCCCAAGTTCTTCATCTCGAACTTGGAAGAAAGATTCCGCTGCGTGTCGGTAATCAATCTATCTTTACCTGTAACAAACAGGTTATCTGCATATAAAAGTAGTATCACTGGATTGCCTTCCTCAACCTTGTAGTAAAGGTTGGAATCCGCTTTACTCTTGGTAAAGCCCAAACTGGATAGAAAGCTGTCTATCCTACCATACCAAGTTCTGCACACATATATGACTACACCATGCTGTCTTGAATCCATCTGGTGTATCTTCTATTTCATCACTTTTATATTTCTCAATGCTGCCATCTGCAACATGCTTGATCTGATAGTTCCATTTGGAAGTCATAAAAAACTTCCCTTCACATCTTGGGACTACATCCCAAACATCATTCTTCATGATCGATGGATCATGGCATTCCATTTCTTCATCCCAGATCCTGGGAACTTCAATATCTTCAATAAATAAATTTGTTGCTGAACAAATGTTGTAGTTCTTCTTTTGTAGGAGATGGCATACGATCTTTCCTACACAACAGGTTAAATTGCATGATTAGAAAACATCTCATAGTTTTTAGAACAAATTCTTACACATAAATAAATATGTCATACAGTCATGCAATTATCTTAGCCAATGCTTCAATACAACATTTATGCATATCCTGTAACTTTCTAGATGCCTTCCAATCTCTACCAGAACATTGTTAAGAGTGTGCACAACTCCCAACATGTCAGCAAAGAGGTTTCATTCTAGATAAGTAGCAATGGAATGTTGTACAGTGCCATAGGCCACTTACCCATGTGTATTAGTAGTATACTGTTCATTAATGCAACTATTCTAATATGCACAAGACATATCCTAAGTCTAGGAACATGAGCATATACATCATTGAACAATTTTACTTAAACAAACAAATATGCAAGAAATGATAATTAAAATACTTATCTTTCTTTGTTCGTTGGGTGGACTCCCTCTGAGTCTTTGCTTCCTTGCAGGAGCTATTGGAGTCCTAATCTGAAGTAGCTTCTTCTACACTTCTCTGTTGTGGAATGTAGAAAGATGGTCAACTCCCTCTGAATATCTGCATCCTTACAGAAACTACTGAAGTGTGCTCTTTTTCTTTCTTGCAGGAACAACTGGAGTGTGCTCCTTTGCTTTCTTGCAGGAACAACTGGAGTGTGCTCCTTTGCTTTCTTGCAGGAGCAACTGGAGTGTGCTCCCTCTTGATCTTTGCTTCCTGAATTACCTGTTCTTGAACTCATATTCATCCTTGGTCCCTATGCATGCTTATTAGTATCATGATTGTGTTATCCTTGTGATTTCATATGGAATCATACATTCATTAGTATACTATTAAAACACAATAATTTCAAGCATGTATACTCATGATCATTTCAAACAGAAATAAGCATTAGCATTCAAGGTTTATGTAGTATTCTTATGGTTAATCAAATCATAGGGAACATAACATGTCTAAACCTATAATTACTCAAACCTATGACACTTCAGGTTAGTTGAATCATCAATCAAGATAAGAGATATAATATGCATAAAACCATGACTATTCAAACCTATGATTTCATGATTCTTCTTGGTTAGTCAAATCATCAAACAAAGTAAAAAGCATAATATGCCTAAACCCATGATTACATAATCAATCATGCCAAGTATACTTATATAGAGGATCTTATCACAAGATGAGATTGTAACTTGATATAGGAAAAACATACCTGGATTAGCATGCTAGCTATTTATGTCTAACATACTCACATGATGTCTTCTTGTTCTTCTTCAATGACTTGTGCTAGTAACCTGTATATCTCATAGGTTAACTATTACAAAACCAAGTTATACATACCTCGTAAATGGATCTTCTATGAGATCCATGACAATGGATGAATCTTTGTTCTTGAACAAAAACATGATTTGTCTTCTTGGTGTACCTTTCATGTTAGTAGACAACATAAAACTCATACAACATCACAATGTGGTAGTACAAACATAAGTTTCATACTCCTAATAAATGAATGACTTCTATCATGCATTCATAATTTTATTAAGGTGATATGATAAGTCTAAAATCAAGATTGTACTAACCGTGATAACATGAAGAAAAACATACCATAAACTTAATTATGAACAAATCTCAAAGCATACCTCGATGAGTCATACCTGTCGAGATCACTTGTAATCTTCTTATGTAAGGCCTTAGCCTCATCTCCCTCTGAAACAGGAACTTCTTCACTTATGCAAGTGACCAATCCATCTTCTTCTAGGATCAACCCAATCCACTTGATTTGCAAGAACTGGACCTGGAGCTGTATATGGGTTTGTCAGAGAGACTCCAAAAATTCAAACTTTGAATTTCAAACTTCCGAAAGGATAGGAATATGCGCCTTGATGAGCTAATCAAACTGGTATATTCAGAATTTGAAAACTGCAAAGTTTCACTCCTCAATTTTGCCTTTGAAACTTCCGGATTCACTGGACATGACCCTGAACTGGGGTTTGATGTAGCCCACTCTTTTTCCCCATCAAAAAGTTTGATCCAAAGCTCTAAGCTTCTGTTTTTCTGAGAAGCTTCCAGCCGTGGTCACAGATTTCAAAAATTCCCATTTTTACAGAAGCCCTAATTTTCCACTTTTCTGATCAAAGTCCTGAACTAGGGTCTAATCAAGCCCGGCCTTCTGCCCAACCAAAAATTTTGATCTTGGTCTCTAAATTTCTATTTTGAGGAGCAGCATCCAGCCGTGGTCTCCGATTACAACAATTCCAACTTTCTCCAAAGCCCTAAATTCCGGAAGCCATGAATGAAGGTACCAAAAAATAATTCTGTTTTGACAGAAATATGTACCTGATTGTTTCTGGTGTAACTCCAAAATTTTTGATCCACAGGGTCTGAAAACGTTTCCTGAGATAGCCTGACCTGTTAGTTTTCCATCCTGACAGGTCTGACCTCAATTGGATGTTCTGAGAGAGAGTTATGCCAAATGTCGCAACGTGACCTGTTTTTGGGAAAATACAGGAGAGTGAACTTGTACGGCGTTCCACGTGTCACTGTTTGACCTTCGGCCTCTGAAAAAGTTTTCTGCGATAGCTCTGCCTGTGTACTACCTGTCACTTTTCACGAAATTTCATTTGGAGCTTCCTAGCCCAAGTTATGACCTTTTTCCCAAGGTCACCTGATTTTGACTCAGATCTGGAAGAGGCAGAAACCCTATATTGTACGGATCATAAATCACAAAGTACAACGAATTAGAGGTTTTCCTTTGGACACAAGATACCTGGAGATCTTATCTTCGTCCTGTAACAATTTCAGATCCGAAACATTCTCCAAAACGGATTTATAGCGAAAGTTCTACGACGACTGGTTTTTACTATATCAAGCCCTAGCATCGTAAGTGCAACAAGTGTCATACATGCCATATCATGCCTTCTTTCAGGCTAGCTCTGATACCATGTTAAATTTTCAGAATTTACTTCAATCTGATCTAGGATCTTAACTGAGAGAACAACATGTACAGCATATCTACAGCATATCAATCATGGAGACAATAATGCAAGCACACAAGAGACACAAAGATTTACTTGGGGAAAACCATAAAGGTGAAAAACCCCAATAACTTCCTCAGAGATAGATAGAGCAATGATACAACCCACCAATAGAGATAGCCATAACCTAGCAGCAATCCTCCTCCTCCATAAGTGCGCCTCTCCTCCTTGAGAGCATGTGTGAGAAGTGAGTGAGCAAATAGAGTGCCTCCCGCACTCTATTTATACTTGACTTGACTTGCCTTTTTACCTAACTCATGTCGGCTCGAACTTAACCACATAACATAATGCTGAGTGGGCCGACCCCCAATAGGGTGGTCTAATAACCCTTTGACCCACATGGCCGACCCCCAATAGGGTGGTCTAATAACCCTTTGACCCATATGACTTATACAGGGCCGACCCCAAACAAGGTGGTCTAATAACCCATCAAGTATAAGTTACGACACTTACAATATAAATGACGACACTTCCTTATAGAGGAATAATACCATCTCTATAGGAATACAATATACATATATGTGAAATGCATTCCGAAGTTACATATACATCAACAGGGAGGGATATGGAGGAATGGAGAGGAAGATATAAATAGAGATGGATATAGAGTGGGGTGTAAATGGATAGATATAGAGGTGAAGGGAGGGATGGTGAGAGAGAGTGGAGGAGGGTGGAAGATAGAGAGACGTAGAGAGAAAAATAAAGAGAGGGAGGGGAGGACTGAGGTAGAGAAGAATGTAGGGTGAAAAATAGAGTGAGGGAGGGATTGAGTCTTGGAGAGAGAGAGAGAGAGAGAGAGAGAGAGGGGGGGGGGGGATTTATGGAGTGAGAGAGAGAGAGAGAGGGGTAAAAAAGGACCAAGGTGGGGGTTAGAAAGAGATTGATGCAAGAACATAGGTAAGGATAAATGGAGGATGAGGGAGAGAAATCAATAGAGATATGGGGGAGAAGAGTGAGGGAGGGATGGAGGAAGGGAGTATATAAGAAATAGTGAGGTATGGAGGGAGTTAGAGGGATTAAGAGAGAGAGAGGGGGGTATAAGGTGGGTTTAAGAGAGATACCTATTTAATAAGAGAGAGAGAGAGAAGGGGGAAGGGAGGGTGGAATAGAGATTGAGGTGGGGAGGGAGTTAGAGGGATGGGGAGAGAGATAAATAGAGATCGAGTGGGTTGGATGGAGGTAAGGGGAAAATTGAGGGAGGGAGAGGGTTGAGGGGTGGGAGTGAAGTAGAGAGAGTGAGAGGTAGGGAGTGAGGGGGGTGGAGGGAGAGATATAGGGATGGAGGGATACAACGATGGAGGGAGGGAATGAGCATGAGAATGTGTGTGTGTATGTGTGTGTTTGTGTGTGTGTGTGTGAGAGAGAGAGAGAGAGAGAGGGAGAGGGAGGGAGAAAGAGGAAGAAAGGTGTATGTGTGTGTGTGTGTGTGAGAGAGAGAGAGAGAGAGAGAGAGATGAAAGGGGGGTGATTTCGAGAGAAAGGGGTGGAGGAAGAGAGAGGGAGTGTGAGAGGAGGTGGGAGAAATATGGAGAGAGGGATGGAAAGACAGGGAGATAGTTGAAGGGAGGGATGGAGAGAAGAAAAGAGTTGGAGAGAGAGAGAGATTGGGGGTTAGGAGTTTAGAGAGAGAGAGAGATTGGAGGGTATGGGTGTAGAGAGATATAGATTGGGGGTTGGAGCAAGCTCGGTCCCTGCAAGAAATTTTTGCTTAACAATACAAACGACACATGACGCTCACATAGAATTGGTATAAATAGGATGCCAGACACTGGCTTCTATTACTTCAATCAAGTTAACAATTATAATGCAAAGAAATGTAAACAGCTAAACTAGTCGGCCTTAGCCTGATACAATATACAGAAGTAAATGGTGTTCTCTTTGTGTCTGCGATCCTCTCCTCCTCTTAGTCTTCTTCCGAATTCTAGAATGAATGAGCATTGAGCGATGAGCAATCCCCCTCCTCTGTGACTGTGCATTGGTCTTCTACTGCACTGCAGCTCATCCCGAGGTCCACTCCGTTCCTCGAGATAGTCTTCCTCTGTCCACTGAATCCAGCAGATCCTGCAGACCTGTAGTTTTCAGCACCCTCTAGCCATGCTGCGCAACCTCTTCCTATGGTGACATCTATCCTAATCCCAACCACCTTCTTAAATACTCATAACTTCCTTAGCAACCCCAAATGGCTACCAAGTACTCTATCTTGACTTCTGAGCTTCTTTGACTCTGTTACAATAGTCGGTCCCATCACTGACCTTAACCATATTGTCTTCTGTCATGCTTCAACTTTACTTGTCAGCTTCACTTTGCTTCCATGGCTTCTCCAGTCTGACCCTTTCTCAACACTTGGATTCCGCCGCAAACCTGTCGGTGTCATGATTTGACAACATGTCGACCTTCAAACTTCTGCTCTGATCCTGTCATCTGTCGATTCTCGACCTTTAACTCATGTCAACCACATATCGACAGCTTCTCGCTTGACTTCCTCACTTCGACTTCCAGTCTCCCTTCTGCACAAGTGGTCGTCGACAATCCCCCTAGTAGACCTCCTGTTAATCAACTTTGACTCTTCTGCCTAGGTCTCGATGCTCCTGCATCAGACTCCCTAGGTGAAAAATAAATTGACTGCTCTTTCAGTCTCCTAAATTCTTCTTTGCAAATCCATGTTTCCTCCTACAACTCATCATCCTTCCATCGCACTAAGTATTCTTTCTCTCGCAAACTGTGCATACACCCAACTTCGCATTCCTCTAACACTTCGATGATTTCCTCCTTGTCGCGTCGATATGGAATTTGCACTATCCAGTCTATGTTCGACACTCCCGTGCTGCTATTGGTTGAACCTTCTTCAAATTTGTATAGATCTGAGACATTGAACATTGGTGATATGTTCAAGTCCTTCGGCAGCTCCAACACATAAGCGTTGTCTGAAATCTTCTTCAGGATCTTACATGGTCCAATCTTCTTCAGCTTCATCTTGTTATAGGTTCCTGTCGAAAATCTCTCCTTTCACAGATGCACATAGACTAAGTATCCCTCGTTGAATGACTGCCTTTTCTTTCTGTCAGCTCTCAACTTGTATGTTGCATTGTTCTTTCCTATGCACTTTCGCACATCTTCATGCACTTCTTTCATATGCTTTATGAAAGATTCTGCATGCACGCTTTTCCTGATTTGTATCGGCATATCGACCAAATCCACCACTCCATGTGGGATTCTTCCTTGAACAATATGGAATGGGCTCATACTTGTCAACTGATTCACATAATTATTATATGCGAACTCTGCTTGCCCCAACATGTTCTCCCACTGCTTGGGTCTATCAACCGTCAAACAACTCATAAGATTTCCCAAACTTATGTTCACCACCTTGGTCTTTCCATCTATCCATGGATGATATGTGGATCTAAACTGCAACCTCGTGTCTAGTTTATTCCATAGGGTTCTCAAGAAATGCCCCATAAACTTGGTATCTCTGTCCGACATGATACTCTTCGGAAACCCTTGCAATCTGACTATTTCCTTGAAGAATAGTACAACAATGCTTGTGGCGTCACTTGTCTTCCGACACAGAATAACGTGTTCCATCTTCAAAAATCTATCAACTACAACATAGATTGAGTTGTTACCTTGCTGCGTCTTCAACAATCCTAGCACAAAATCCATGCTCAGGTGCTCCCATGGGGTATTTGGCACTGGTAATGTTGTATACAACCCCATATTTTTACTTTTTCCCTTTGCCAACTAGAAAAATCGACACCGTCGTACCCACTTCCTAACATCTATCATCATTCTAGGCCAAAACGACCTGCTAATCTGCCTCTATGCAACTCTTAGATTAGTTTCTCTCTTACGGATCCTCTAGGAATACACAACTGTTGTCCCATGAATAGGTATCCCTCTTGGATTAAATAATCCAAGTATGGGGTCCTGTCGACGCTCCATGGTTCGCTACTCACCTACCATGCTTTCACAAAATCCTCGTCGGTCGCATACTCTGTCTTCACCGACTCTATTCCTATTTCCTGAACTGTCGTTGTGTTCAAAAATGAAACTCTTTGACTCAGCGCGTCGGCAACCTTGTTCGAATTTCCCGACTTATGTCGCAATATGAAGGTATATCCCTGCATGAATTCGACCCACTTCATGTGCCGCTGATTCAACTTCGACTGATTATTCAAATACCTCAGTGCTTGGTGATCTGTGTATAACACAAATTCCTTGGGCAAGAAATAATGCCTCCACATCTGTAACTCTTGTACAATAGCATATAAATCCTGGTCATAGACTGAATATTTCAGCTTCACATCATCTAACTTCTCGCTGAAGAATGCAATTGGTCATCCCTCCTGGCTCAACACTGCTCCAATTTCCATTCCACTCGCGTCGCAATCGACTTGGAAAACTTTGTCAAAATCGGCATGCGTTAACACCGGGATCTCAGTAACCTTTTCCTTCAAATTGTTGAAATCTCTCTCAGAAGCTTCCATACCCTTGAACTCCCCTTTCCAAATGCACTATGTCAAAGGTGCACATATCTGACTGAATCCCCTCATGAAATTCCTGTAGAAACTAGCAAGTCCATGGAAAATTCTTACTCCAGTCGTGCTTGTCAATTCTGGCCAATCCAATATTTGCCTCACCTTCTCTAGGTCCATCCCTAACCATTTACCCGAGATTACAAATCCCAAGTATAACAGTTCTTCCTTCATGAAGAAGCACTTTTGTAGGTTCACCATCAACTTCTCTTTCAGCAACTTCTGCAATACTTGTCGAATGTGCGCCAAGTGTTCTTTCTTGGTTAAACTAAATATCAGGATGTCATCTAGGTACACTATGATGAACTTTCCCAAGAATGGCTTCAGTAACTCATTCATCCACCACATGAACGTACTGGGTGCATTAGTCAATCTGAATGGAATGAATAACCACTCATACATCCCTTCCTTTATCTTTAATGTTGTCTTCCATTCATCTCCTTCTCTAACCCAAATATGGTGATAACCGCTCCTCACGTCGATCTTTGTGAAGTACTTCTATCCACTCAAACAATCCATCAACTCGTCCATTATCAGCAATGGAAACCGGTACTTGATCATGCTCTTGTTGATGGCTCTGGAGTCTGTACAGATCCTCCATTATCCACCCTTATTCGATGCTAATACTGCTAGTACCATGAACGGATGCAAACTCTCTCTGATAAATCCCTTGTCCAACAACTCCTAGACTTGTTGATTGAGTTCCTGGCCCTCTTCCGGATTCATTCTATGTGGTGTCTTGTTTGGAAAACACGATCCTGGAATCAAGTCGATCTGATGGGATATGTTTCTCATCGGTGGCAATCCCGTCGGTGCTTTTTCGACTACTATGCTCCTGAATTCGTCAAGAATCTTTTCGACTTCGACCAGGATTCTCTCTACTCTCGACCTCTCGACACATGGCCCTTTCAAAATGATGGAGTGTTACACCTAAATCCTTATACCATCATGAGACTCAATGTAAACATCCCTAAATTTTCCTTGGATAAGTCATTAATTTGGAAGAGATGCAAACCCATTCATACTAGGTTTTGAGAGGTCGTCACAGGTTTCCCTCATGCAACCTGCGGCGTCGCAGGTTGTCCTCTTACAGACTGCGATGATGTCAGTTAATTGACTAAAATAGCTTCTTCGAGCCCATTCTCGAAGCTAGCTAATGTGTATCCCTATCACTAGCCTTTGGGGAAGCTGGCATTCAGTTCCTAACCTCTTGGAAGGATCCCCTATCTGTCTCCTACCATATCTCAACCTATCTTATCCACTTAGTCCTATATAAGTGAAGCTCTCTCCCTTTCCAAAGGAAGGAAGTCTATAGTATCTAATTGCTGGTTAAATTAGCTTAGGAGAGATCTCTACTCATCCTTGAGAGATCCATCATCCCTTTGGACGCTTTGGCTTTGGCTTAATCGGAGAAGGATTGCTACGTTAAATCAGTGGTTGTAATCTCTTCATCCTATGTATTTCCCTTTTAATACAGTAATATAAGTGTTTTCCACCAATCTCATTGTGTTAATGATATATTGCGTGGTTTGCCTACTTAACTGCTTACTTAGATCTATTATTGTGTAGATGCGTTTTACTTGTTTTATTGTTGTGTTGTCTTGACATGTTTTGCATCTCAGATCCGAAGACCATCAAGCTTGGAGCAACATTCAAGGATAAATGGATCAATGATCTAAGAGGTAATCCATCTAGTTCCTTGATCTCTAATTATATCTAGGAAAGTCATTTATGTTCTGTCTCTATTTGTTCTAGACTCGCATTGAGTTAGGGAGATCAAGCCTCGAGTCCGCTCTTGGTAGATTTTCCGTCAAACAAATCTGGCGACCATATTGGGGAGTAATTTTGTTTAGTTTTCAATTTGATTTCCATTTGCAGTTGATTTATTTCACAAGCCATTTTATTTTTGCTTCTAATCCTTTTTCACTATTGGATCTTCACTTTGAAGAGTTTATAGTCCTCCTATGAGTCTATACTCACTCTTTTCAAACCATTTCATTGCTCATTGTTTGGAGATTTGTTCATTCTTGAACTTGGATCTCACCCATCGCACCTCGGCAGTGGAGCCACAACGACACTGTGTCATTTTTTGATCTCGGTTCTCTGTCTTTTGGCCTATCGTCGCAACCCATCCACTGGTGTTCTGCGACATCGTCGCATTTCCTGCACTAGTGACCTATGACGGTCGCTCTGTGTATACACATAGACTGTACCGATCTGTTAAAATTGGTATGTGGGAATCCCCCTCCATCCTTTTGATTTGATTTTTGGTTTGGTGTGTAGACCCGCTCTGTGCTACAGGATCCAGTCAGAGACCCTTTTGATCAGTGCATTGAACTTGCTTGGTTTTTGTGTGGGTTGTATTGGGCCTCATTTCTTAGTAAGCATAATCTTAGTAGTGGTGGATACTTTGAGTTCCCCCATCTTCATCCACTTATCCTTGTCATCACCCCTCTCCTCACTTGGTCTGATCCCTGCATTGGATCTGATCCCAAACTCCCTTTTTACACTTGTCATTAAGCTTTGTTTGCATTTCAGTTGTTTGATTGAGTGTTTTGAGTATTGCGAAGTGTTTTCAGTCCATTTGAGTGCTTGTCTTTTGCTTGAGATTTCCCGAGTTTTAGAGTGCTGCAAATCAATGTTCTTTTCAGTTATCCATGCTTAAAAATATCAATATTATCAAGTTGTTATCTTGGCATATCATTGGAAAATTGAAAGTGCATCATTTTTATTGTTTTCAAGTTCATTTGGAAACCGTTGTAGAAATTACTTCATGCATTGGAATTGTCATTCAATAATATTTTGGAAAGTTTGAAGAAGAATTAGTCATTTGTGCTTTTCGAGAATTGTGAATTATTCATCTTTTTGAAAACTCAAATGAGTTCAAGTTTTTTACAAAAGTGGCTCCATGCTTGAAATAATCGTATGCATTTTTGGTTTTTTGTCTTTTTAAGCTATCATAGTGAAATTGAAAAGTTAGAGTGCTCTAGATAGGAAATTTCTCTCTTTTCAACTCTTAAACTTCGATTCGAAAAGACAAAAGAAAATGTTTGGACTTGGTTGTCATGCTTGTTGATTTTTCGAGTTTTGCTCAAAAAAACGGAAAATGAAAAGAGTACTTTTTATCAAATTTGGTAAATTTTGGGATTGTGTTGCATTGTGTTGCTTTGGTAAGATCATTGGAAAGAAGTTTATCCCTCCCATACATTGAGTTCATCAAAAGAAAAGAATACTTTTTTCATCTAGTTAGGGCCTGCATTATGTTTACGATTATGTACTCACCTCATGCATTCACCTAACCGTCGAGATAAAATTAATGGTAGAACTAAGGTAAAAATTTTAGTAACTTGTGTGTAAGTTAGAGACGTGTTCCATCGTCTTAAAACGTGGTAGCTGTCGTTAATTTCCAGCATTGTATTCTAGGGGTATTGTAGTCTTCCACGTACTTATAGGTATATCGAAGCTCTTTCACGTACCAACCAGGTATATTGAATCTCTTTGACATACCCACCAAGTACTTCATGTGCTTGGCATATATCGAAAGGTGTTTCACGTACTTGGCGTATACAGAAAGGTGTTTCACATACTCGGTAGTATATAGGAAGGTATCGTGCCGTAGGGTTGTGCATTAGACAACACCACTACAGATTTGAGCTCCCATGTACCTTGCATATATTGGGAGACACCATTAGGATTCCTAAGACCAACTGAGTTAACCTTTTGGCCGTCTTGGCAGAGAAATACACCAAGAACAACACTAGGGGAGATTACTATGCACATACCATCTAGATAATTGGGTATTCAGGAAAGGGTATGGTCCCAATCCTCCTTGTCGTGTTTTACTGTTGGACCTTGCGGTATATAGCGATTTGCGAAGCCTTGACAATCCTATCAGGTTCCAGACTTTTGAGTCCACTCTTGTCACATAAGCTTGCTTACAGCCTTAGTTTGAGTAGGATTTTTCTGGACTGCTTTTCTTTTGTTTAGCTTGCCCTAGGAGAAACTTTTGTTTCAGTCACTCTAGCTGACTTTCCTTGGAGAAGGTCCCGTAGGATTCAGAATTTACCGCCCGAATATCACCTTAACCAGGAGGTAATTTCGAAGGTAAGAATGGACCCACAAGCCGTGGTCGTGTCAACTAAAGTGGAAAACCCCACTTTGAATGTTGGAGCACGTTTATTCCCTCTAACCCCTCCTGATTCACCTGCCTCCAACCCTCTACAAGGTGAACAAGCACAAAATTCTACTTCACAAGACCTACCTCCCATTTTTCCAGGAGAGCCTGGATCGTTGGAATGGATAAATCCACCCCAGGATGACCCTGCAGCAGCTGTTGGCCCTTCAACAGCTTATTGGACATCATCTCTAGGCCACCCAATGGCTCATTTTGTCGTTGCATCCCCACCCACCTGGACTACTCCAGAAAATACTCCGCCAACCAACTGGCCCACTTCCGCCGAGATTTTCAGACCTCTTCGTGAGTGCCTGGATCATTTACGTTCCTTGGGTGATGAAGTTCGAAGACAAAGTCTTGCACAAAGGGCCAGATTTAGAGAAATACCAATTCACATAGTATCTTTTGATTCAGTGGAACCATCTATGCACAACCTGACCATTCATGAGACTGGTCAACCCTCCCAGGAGACCAGTCCCATACCTCAAATGAACCAACCTATTGAAGGACAATAGTCCAACATGCCTATTACTACTACGGTTACATTACCCATTCCTTCCCCACCCCAAAACTAGCGGGGAGGATACTCTTTACCCCCTACCTTCCTTGCGGGTAATGTCAATCCTACAGTAGATAATCAACAACCTGTGTTGGGTCAACCTTACTTAGTGGTCAACAAGTTGTTGCTGGGGGGAAACCCCCATCTCTTAACCATAATACTACAACAGGAGTTCCCATCGGTCCTTCCATCTAAAATTCCTTACCTCCCGGACCTTCCCCTATGGGATTATCCCACGTTGGGGGACCATCCAATATAATTCAACCACCATCGAGTCAATCATATCCAAGTCATCTTAACCCTGTGTCGGGACAACTTAATCCAAGAAACACACTCTATGGGGTAGCCTATCCCGAAACTCCATACACTCTATGGGGACGACAGAATGTTTTACAACATGGATCCCCACCTACAGTCCCTCAAGTCCCTCCACCCACGTTTGATCCACCCCCACCTCCCATCGGAGGCAGTGGGCCCCTACACAACTTTGGAGGAGGCGGACCTCTACCTTCTTGTAATGTCCCCAGCTTGACCCTATTGCATTAATATTGTAAATGATGTAAATATTGTTATTTAGTAATGGTGAGGAGCTCAAGGCCAAGGCCCCACCATTGATTTATTGTTCTATGTATCGGCAATTAGAATAGATGCATAGAGTTCTTGCGCTAGGGGTGCACAATGTAAAATCGGACATCATGTAAATATGCAATTTTAATGAAAAAAAAACCCACAATCAGCTATGCAATGCAACAAAGAGATGGGGGCATGATCTTTACAAGGAATGGGGACGGAAAAATAACCAAACCCTTGAGCCATGGTGTTAAGCCATTTCATTGAGGAAACCCATGAACTCTCAACTACCCATTTGGTCTCATGCACCCAATCATTTAATTCTTCCAAGAATTGGTTGAGACAATAAATGCCTTGGGATGGGAGAGGTATGGCTGTCAATTTTCGTGCATGGGCAAGCCATCAACTTGGAAAATCGTGTTTTTACTTGTTGGGAAAGAAAACCCCCACGAAATTGGCCCAAAAGCCATTCTTCACCCATGGCATTCATCCTCTCACGAAGTCTGAGCATGTTGGGGGTTTCATCCTTCACGTTTTTCACCATTTCCTGCGTTTTTCCATGCCCATAAACTCGTTTTTGGTTAGCTCATTGGCGGGGAAGAAGAGAGCCACGATTTTTGGGGTTATGGAGGTCGTTTTTTCCCACGAAATGCCCAAGAGCATTCTTCTGAAAACAATTCTGCTCTCCTGGGGTTGAATTCCCATTTTCTCCTTTTCGTTTGGTTGCCCACGTTTTTCTGGAACTGTTAGAAACCCATTCTTGGGAGCTTCACTATAGAATCGTTTTTCTCATGCCCAGCACTTACTCTTTTTCTGTTATATGCATCCATTACCTAGCCACCTCAGAAACCCAACTGCTGGTCGGTATGGCTGATTCTGGTGTATCTATGGCTATGTGAGACCCTGTTGTTCCCTAGTTCCTTGTGGAGATCATGCTCAGCTCGGGGGTGGAAGTGGTGCTGAGAGATTGAAGAGCACACTGGCCTATGGTTGGGTGGAACGTTGCAGAAGCGTAGCTAGTTGTTTGGGACTACTTCATTAAGATAAGTATTCTCTTGTGTTATCTTTCAATTGTTTAATTGATGAATATCTTGAATGTGTGATGATTGTGTATTTCATAATTTAATTCCGCTGTGTTTTCTGATAATTATGCATCCTTATATCTCTGTTATATTATGGGAATGCTTAGTGGTTTAATATTTATGGGGCTAGATGCCCAATTTTAGCACAATGATCCTCTCTATCATGGTATGATAGGAGGGGACATTACACTTCTACTGGAGGACCACCTCATTACAGCCATCATGGTGCACCCCCTCCTTGCGACAAAGGTGGAGACCATCCCCCTTCCGGTGCAGTCAGAGGACCATCCCAACTTGGAGGTGGTGGTGGAGGACCATCCCATCCTGGAGGTTGTGGTGGAGGACCATCCCATCCTGGTGGTGGTGGTGGATCACCACCCTACCATGGTGGTGGTGGTGGAGGACCACCCTACTACGGTGGGGGTGGTGGAGGACCACCCTACTATGGTGGAGGTGGTAGAGGAGGCCCTTACCCTTCCGGCAGTGGCAGTGCACTACCACCCCCTCCTGGCGGAGGCGGTGGAGGCCCAACCTATTCCAACAATGCTGGCATACCACCACCTACTCCTGGTGGAGGTGGCGGTGGCCCATCCTATCCTAGAGGTAGTGGAGGGCCCCCACCATTTGGAGGCATCCCACCCCCTTACAGTCAGGTTCCCTCGGGGACACCTTACAATCAGTCAATTCAAGGTCCTACCAGTCCATACATGCCTTATAAGTACTATCAGTACCCCCAACTGAACCAACAGCTGCCCTTTTTGGCTCCTTTTGACTTACTCGACTTGTCTCATATGACAAACGATCCCATCTTCCATGGGCATAATTGGCCACCCATTTCGGTTAAGTTACCATTAGATATCCCCAAATTTGATGGCAAGCCTGGAGAGGATCCTAAAAACCATGTGATGACATACCATTTATGGTGTTCATCCAACTCCTTGATGGACGACTTGATCTGTCTTAGGTTATTTCAACGGACTCTCACTGGCCTAGCTACCAAGTGAATTGAGTTGCCACCAAATTCTTTTCCAGATTTCTAATCTCTTGCTATGTCATTTTTGAATCACTTCCAGTTACCCATTCGCTATGAAACTGGTACGGACTTATTGACCTCTCTTCTCTAGAACACTGCCACTCATATTTTCTATCATATTCATGAGTGGCGACGAAGAAGATGTCTCATTAAGGCTCATATTCCCGAAAACCTTTTAGCTAACTGGTTTACAAAGTCACTCTTACTCATCATAGCTCGAGACGTAGCCATGGGAGGGGCGATCACTGAGGAACAGGCCATTTCTTGTTCCCATTACTTAGACTTGGTCTATGCTCAATATGGCATGTTGTATGAAATTGTTCCCGATGCACCTCGCCCTACGTACGATCCCGCGAAACCACCCAAGGGACCACAAACTGATGGCATCATTGGCTCCCTTGCTTCCCAGCCTTCTATTCAACCTGTTGGATCGTCGAACCCCCAGGGTTCCTCCCCATCTCCAGCACCAGCTAGTAGCAGCACTACCAAACCCACTACTCCTGCTTCCACCGAAGCAATGAATTCTGTGCAATCAGCTTCATCTCAGAAGTCCGGTGGTAAGAAGAAGAAGAAAGGGAAACCTAAGAAATATTCTAACCAACAGGAGCCCAAACCCACTCAAGGAAACACCAAACAGAAGAGAAAGCTGAAGTATCGTTGTTTGTTGTGTGATGACGACCATTTCTCAAAGGAATGTACTCACCAAGATAAGTTCAGAAGTTTCTCAAAGGAAACTCTACTACTGCAGTTCTCAAAGATCCCTTCCCCACTCAAAACCAACAGCTGATCGCACAAACCTCTCCTTCCCAAGGAGAGGCATCCTCCACCGCACATGTTCTCATGATACGTAGTGAGACCGTCAACGTGAACACCCATTCTCGTTCATATGACTCCGTCCTGCCGAAAGAACTCATTGGAAGTAATAATAAAAATGCTTCCACTTCGATTCCCGACGTCACCGTAAACCCCACTTCTCTCACCATTGAGAATCCCTCTTTCGAGTTAGTGTTGCATCCGCCCAAGAGCACGATTAGAAAATCGGTTTTCAATCCCAACGCTCAGGCCGCTTAGAACTACAATATTCTAGAGGACTTGGAAAAAGCTCCTTGTGCTATGTTGACACTTGAGGTCTTGCAAAACTGTCCTAACTAGTGCAAGACTCTCCTCGCTGCCATCGGTGTAATTGACCCGGATTCATCGAACACCATCATGTTTCGGCTGGAATACTTTAAACCGAGGCTTTCCCAAGCAATTTCGAGAGCTGTTTTCTTGGACTTATGAGGAGATGCCCGAGATAGACCCTCCTATTGTTTCACACATGATTTAAACCTATCCCGACACCAAACCAGTTTGACAAAATTTGCAACCGTTGCACCCCCCGAAAGACTGCGAGGATCAAGGTAGAGATTGAAAAGCTCTTGAAAGCTGGTTTTATTTACCCTGTCCCGTTGACAGAATGGGTCTCAAATGTTGTTCCTGTTTCTAAAAAGCAGGGTACCATTCGTGTTTGCGTCGATTATCGGGATCTGAACAAGGCTTATCCTAAGGACAATTACTCGACTCCCTTTATCGACTAGATAATTGAAAACTGTGCTGGAAGTGTCATTTTCGCTTTCATGGATGGCTTTTCTGGCTACAACCAAATTGAGATCCACCCAGCTGATCAGCACAAGAAAAATTTCATCTATCCTTAGGGTACATTTGCTTATCACAAGCTCCCTTTTGGACTCAAAAATGCTGGTGCCACATTCCAGTGGGCCATGTCGTATTCCTTTCACGACGTGAAGGATATTGTGGAACCTTACTTGGATGATTTACCTATCCCTTCATAGCAGCACGAGTTCCACATTGATCATCTGATGGCAGTTTTCCTCATATGCAGGCAGTATAACATCCACTTGAACCCTCACAAATGCATCTTCTACGTCGATTCTGGACGCCTCCTCCGTTTCATAGTCTCAAAAGACAGGATTTGTATTGATCCCTTGAAGGCGGCAACCATCATTGCTCTCCCACCTCCCACTGACATAATGGAACTTCAAAGTTTGCAAGGGAAGGAAACTTACTTAAGGCATTTTGTCTATAATTTTGTGCAAATGATGTAGGGCTACATGATATTGATGAAGAAAGACGTCCCGTTCATTTGGGACGACCAAGCTCAACAATCTTTTGAAAGTCTAAAACATGCTATCACACATGCCCCTGTGCTCCAGCTGCCCAATTACTATAAGGATTACATCCTTTATCTTTCCACTTCCACCACCAGGATCACCATGGTCTTGGTTCAAGAAGACAACAACGCCTAGGAGCATGTGATATATTATGCAAGTAAGGGTCTCATTGACGCCGAAACTCGCTATTCACATGTCGAGAAGCTCGCTTGTTACAACATAATATTCCACCTTGTGACAATCAGCATTCTTTGGCCTGTAGGATAGATTTCACTGACACAGATTCAATTTATATCCTTCAGACATATTTTTCCTCATTTTTCCTCTGCCCCGCTTGTTGCATAATTATAGCAAGCGTACCCGCGAGTTGCATCACTATAGCCCACAGTATCAAGTAAAATGGTAAAGATCACTAGTTTATTACTTTTTACTCCCAAAAAGTGGTCATTGGGTAACCTTTGGCTCTCCATATGCCCAAGTAACGTCTCGATGTGTCCTTTCACTTACCTTTGAGAAGAATATATATTGAGCACATATGGCTTATGGAGGGGAGGAGAAAGAAGAGCAAGAGAACTCTAGTGGATTTTTTCCCTATCATGAGTCTACACTCATTGATCTTTGTAGTTGTGAACCCTTTATGTTCACCTTCCAAACTCCTATCTAGTTTGAGTTTTCCATTCATGGAGGATTGAAGTGGTGGAGGTGCAAGTGGATTGATCCAGATCTTGGTTCAGATTGGTTGCCGGCAAGAGGTCGTATCACTTTGTACTTCTTCTTGTTTATTAATAGAAATACTCATATTCTCATCCATTAATGTTGTAAATGTTGTTTATGTTACATTGGGTTGCCTTTACTTGTTATATCATGGACCATTGCTATTGATGATGTTAATGCCGTTTATATATTATATGTACTTGTTGTTTATTGGCTGTCAAGACTAATTTGCAGATTCAAGTTCACGAATCGGAAAAGCTCCAACGGGGATCTACATCAAACGTTTGGATCGAGGTTGGTTATCTTCTTCATTATCTTAGCATTGTCATTTATATAGCATAGTTCTAAGAATTGAGTTGATTTCTAGTAGTCATCTATCTGTTGTGGTATACCCCAAGCCATAGTGAGTTTTCTCCAACACAAAAATGGTGACTCCGCTGGGGAAAACATCCATCTTGAGGATTTTTTGAGCATTAGTCCATAATTAGAGTTGCTGTTTGTCGAAGCTCTGTGTCACTTATCTACCGTTGAGATACACTATATAAAACTCGCTTTTTCTGAGCCATTGGACTCTCTTTTTGCCAATTTTCCTTCCCTCACTCGCGGGCTAGCTTAGCTCTGCCTGCGTATACCCGCCTTTGTTTACTTTACTGCTTACGGGTACCCGCAGGTATTCCTTCGACAGTAGCGTACAACTCCAAATTTTGTTGGTTTATGACCTTTGGTTGTTGCTGGGTTGGTTTTGGTTGATCTTGAGTCCTAGTTGGCCTGTTTCTTGACTGTTCCATGCCTTGGTTGTGACCAGAACTCTTCATTTCTCTTGGTTGAGACTTGCTGGTTTTTTAGCCATTTTTGGATTTAGCTTTGTTGGTTTTTTCCTTTTGAGCTCATTCCTTTGGCCGAGTCTTACTGTTTGGTATCTGCCTAGTTGTCTTAGTGATCTCCTTGGCATATCAGTGACTACATAGTAGGATTTTGCTTTCATTTTTCATTTCCATATATTGAAAAATACAAAAAAATTACACATAGTTTTTTGCATATTCCTTTCGTTTATAAGAGAAAATGCAAAAAAAAAAAAAAATCTTTTATGTATTGCATCTTAAATTGAGTGCAGTTTGTCTTCATTTAGATTCTGATTGTGCATTGAAAAATATAAAAGGATTGCATATTTATTTCGAAATCGTTGCTTTGATTGTGCATATTAGGGGCATTGTTTTCATTGGATAGATGAGTCTAGGATTTGACGATTTTGCATACTATTGAGTCTTAGACATCACTAGTTTCACGATCATATCCCTTGAGTAATCATAGCCATTAAAATTAACGCTTAATCTTAAAATTGATTAGACCGATTTTATTTATAGGGTACACCAACTAGCATAGGTTTAGAGTCTTGGAACAGATCATTGTGAGTTAACAATCCAAGGCTACTAGACGAAACATTTGTAAAATTAGTCACAGCAGATCTAATGAACAAGTAAATCAATCACAACAGATGAACATAGAAAATATGGTGCAAAATTGTGCAAAACATGCAGCAGTGCTCTCTATCCCAGAAAGGGTGAATGAATTACAATACAAACTGTTACAATGAACAGAGCAATTCGAATTGCCTAAGGAGTTCATTCGAATCACTGAATGGAGTAGCTTGACTCTATCTAGGATTCCTCATCAATCATCGGTGGTGCTCATCAATCACACCAACCAGTCATCCAGGTGTCAAGCTGAGTCTAACTGATCATAATAAATGTAACTGAAGTGTGTAGCACTGATATAGGATCTGGAGGCTCAGTGGGGGTGCATGGGAGGCTAACTGGAGTCAGAACAAGTCACCTAATCGAACTGGAGGTCAATCGGAGGTGAAACAGTCAGTCAGGAGTGAAATCGGAGTGAAATCAATCAGAATCGGAGCTAACTGAATGTAACTGGAGTGAATCTGCAGTGGTAGGTGAACAAGTGCGCCCTTCTCTGTCAGTAGGTGAGAAGAGGGCACCTTTCAGCTTAGGAGGGCTAAAACTCTGTGGAAAGTGGCTCCCGGGTGCTAGAAGAAGGTGGATAAGGTGCTGGAGGCATCAAACTGGTGACTGGACTGCATATCCTGAAATAGATCATGCAAGATCCTGAAGTAGATATGTATCCTGAAATAGATGATCCTAAAATAGATATGTATCCCGAAATAGATGATGGATATCCGAACACCCCCCCTCAAGCTAGACTATGATGTGCCAACTAAAATAATGTGGGGCCCTGGTAACTAAGACCAAAGGTCACCCCAATACAATAATCCAAAAATGCTGAAAAATAAACTAAGTGAGGAAAGAGGGAAAACCTAGTAGGAAGAAAGCCCCCCCTCAAGTCTAAAGCATAATAATGAATCAATCTGTCTCCACCATGATGGAACTCACCCCCAACAGTGAACGGAGGTAAGAGAACTTCTTCTCAGTGAAGCTCTTGGTGAAGATGTCTGCAATTTGCTCATCAGTAGGGCAATATTGCAGAATGATGGTGCGGTCATGCACCAACTGTCGAATGTAATGCATATGAATCTCAATGTGCTTGGTCCTCTGCCGCTGAACTGGATCTGTGGAGATCTTGATAGCACTTTGATTGTCACAAAATAGGACAGTCGAAGTAGTGCCACCAAAACCAAACTCGGAAAGAATACCCTGCAACCAAACTGCCTGAATGCAGGCATTGACTGCCCCTCGATACTCTGCCTCTGCTGAAGAAAGTGCAATGGCTTCTTGCTTTTTGCTGGACCAGCAAATAGCACCATGACCAATCATGAAAACATAACCGGAAGTGGACTTCCGATCAATGCTATCACCTGCCCAATCTGAATCAGTAAAACCAATGAAATCTAGCTCAGAATCTGCAGCATAATGTATGCCAAACTGTCTCGTACCTTGCACATACTGCAAGATCCACTTGGCTGCTCGCCAATGAAGCTCATGTGGCTGCTGCATATATCTTGACACGGCACTCACGGCATATGAGATATCAGGCTGTGAATGTGTCAAATAAAGTAGTGAACCAATCAACTGTCGATACATACTGCAATCTGCAAGCGGTGTGGAATCTCCCTCCTCAAGACTGATTCCTGAGAGGAATGGGAATGGGGCTGCCTTACATTCAGCCATATTAAACTTCAATAACAGGTCGGAAGCATATTTTTGCTGAGATATAGTGATCCCATCGAAATTTTGAGCTATCTCCAAGCCCAAAAAGTGACTCAGCAAGCCCAAATCGCTCATGTCAAAAGCTAGATTTAGGGCAGATTTTAGCTTGTTTATTGAAGTAAGTGTGCTACCAGTAATAAGCAGATCATCAACATAAAGTACAATAACCAACAAATTACCTTTAACTCGTTGAAGATAGACATTCGGATCAGATTTGCATCTTTGGAAATTCTGAGAAAGAAGGAAGGAGTCCATCTTTGCGTACCAAGCTCTTGAGGCCTGTTTTAACCCGTACAAAGACTTCTTCAATCTACAAACCAATGATGGATCTGATGTATAACCCTCTGGCTGCTACATATAGACCTCTTCAGCAAGGTCTCCATGTAAAAATGCACTCTTCACATCCATGTGATGCACCTCCCAGTGCTTGGATGCGGCAATAGCTAAAACAAGGCGGATGGAATCCATGTTTGCAACCGGTGCAAAGGTCTCTGTGTAGTCCACTCCTTGGACTTGGGAAAAACCTTTTGCCACCAACCTTGCTTTATATTTGCTGATAGTGCCATCAGCAGCAACTTTAGTACGGTAGACCCATTTACACTTCACTAATTTTCTTCCAGGTGGAAGAGAAACTAGCTCCCATGTATTGTTCTTTTGAAGAGAACTGTACTCTTCATCCATGGCATCTTTCCATCTCGGATCTCGATGGGCTGAATAATATGATTGGGGATCTGAACCAGCCATCAAATAACAAATCTCAGGAAGAAATGGATCAGCAATAGAAAGAGCCATACCTGCCCTTTGAAAGTCTCCTCTTGTTCGTCTCGGATCAGCAGGATTTCCAAGACTAGAACCAGCAGATTGTAGAGTATTTTGGGCCCACTTTGGTAACTGAGGGGGATCTGAATGGTCGGATTCCGAACCTGATATGTCATGATCATCATATGCTGCTACAATATCAGAAATATCAGAACTCATACCTTCATTATCGCTGCTCGAATCTTCTTCTGGTGAAGGCGGTGAATCGGCAGTTTTCTCCTCAACTAGTTGCAATTCTTGAAGCGGTTCTTCAAACTGCACACTGCGCTCTATGAATATCTTTTTAGATCTGATATCCATGAGTTTATATGCTTTTGATTCTTCCCCATATCCTATCAATATGCACTCGATACTTTGTGGATCCAAAGCTCGTCTCTTCTCAGAAGGAATTCTAGCCCATGCAGTAGAGCCAAAAACTCTCAAATTTGACACATCCGGTTTGTGACCAAAGAATGCTTCGAAAGGAGTCATACCTTTCACGGATGAATGTGGAACTCGGTTCTGTATATATGCAGCAACATTGATTTCTTCAGCCCAAAGATTTGCAGCCAAACCTTTAGATTCAATCATGCATGTAGCCATCTCTTTCAGTGACCGGTTTTTCCTTTCCGCTACACCGTTCTGCTGGGGTGTGTAGGGAACTGTATGTTGGATTTTGATTCCACTTTGGGCACAAAGTTGCAGCAACTCGGACTTGATATATTCCCCACCATTATCAGATCTAAGAGCTTTGATCTTGCTCTCAGTGGTGGTCTCAACAGAAGCCTTAAAATCCTTGAATTTTCCAAGCACTTCTGACTTGTTTTTGAGAAAGAATACCCATGTAAAGCGAGAATAATCATCAATAAATGTCAAAACATACCTTGAACCATTTAATGACATATGGGGCAGCGGACCGCTGATATCAGAATGGATCAATCCCAAAATAGTAGAGGCTCTGCTAGCCTTGCCGCGGTCGAATCTGTTGTGGGGGTGCTTCCCAATAATGCAACCGGTGCATATTCCCTTCGAGGAACGGAGTTGTGGAAGCCCATCAACCATGGATTTATTTGATAGCAGCAGCAAATACTTATAATTTAGATGTCCAAATCTTTCATGCCAAAGCCTACTAACCTCATTACCATGTGTGCGAAGAGCAGTGGGCTTTGCAAGCGGAATAAAGTGCGAAAACTCATAACATTTTGCAGTGTGGTTTGCCTTTCCAACCGCAACTAGTCTTCCACTTTTGATATCAGAAATTTCAACTGTATTAGGGCTGAATGTGACTTTCTTTGGATCACCAGTATGTGTCATTTGATACACAGAAAGGAGATTCGAAGCTAAGGAAGGCACATAGAGAACATTCTGAAAGCATCCATGATCTACATGAATCGTACCTTTGCCCTTTGAAGAAATTTTTGAGTCATCTCCCAAATGGATGGGGATGGAGCTGTTTGGATCGAATGAGGAAAAAGAATCAATATTTGCAGCCATATGATTTGATGCACCCGAATCTATCAAGAGAGTGGGCTTCGAAACCGTTGCCATGAGTGCTTGTCCTCTTTCATGATCGTCATTCCGATCCTTCTTCCTTGCACCGTCAGGAAGGGTTATGTTGTTCTTTTCCAAAAGGAGGGCCATTTGATCTATA
Organism: Larix kaempferi; assembly: GCA_027924585.1. Classification (NCBI taxonomy): domain Eukaryota; kingdom Viridiplantae; phylum Streptophyta; class Pinopsida; order Pinales; family Pinaceae; genus Larix; species Larix kaempferi. Next base: position 15,714,868 of record BSBM01000101.1, on the reverse strand, counting down.
GTCTTCTTCATACATAAACTTTCGGGATGAAAGCCACGGTTACAATAAGTACATTTAGATTTTTGGTTACCTTCTTTGCCCTTTTGCTTGGATTTCGAACTGGATGGTGCATCCGTTTGCTTGCCTTTGTCTTTTTGCTTGTGAGGCTCGAATTTGGGCTTCTCCTTCTTTAGCTTTCCTTTACCATTCGAGATCTTGGGTCCTTGAACAAATAGGGCTGAATCTTTGGAGCTTATGGACCCCATTTGAATCAACTTGTCATGCTCTTTCGTAACGGACTCAATGAAGGCATTCAAGGTAGGCATCTTCCAATTCGGGGTAGTTAGCCGACCGGAATTGAAAGTGGAGACAAATACCGAATAATCTTTCCCAAGCTTGCCTAGAATGGAGAGGATCAACTGTTTATCCTCTTTGATAACACCACTGTTCTTCAATTGCAAGTTCAAGTTCTTGAATTTTGTGAAGAATTCATTGATGGTCTCGAAATTCTCAGGATTAAGGCCAATCAATTCATTCTCTAATTGAAAAGCCCTAAGCTCATCCTGCTTGCCGAATAGTGTCTCAAGTTGCTCCCATATGGCCTTTGGAGTCTTCAATCCGCTGAGATGGAAGTGAAGATCTTTGGAGATGGAGAGACAAAGAAGACCGTAAGCTTCATCAAGCTTATTGTAGTGTTTGGTTCTTTCTGCCACATTGTTTGGCTCCAATTCAAGACCAAGAGTGACTCGGTAGTATCCTTTTGAACGTAATATGATCTCCATATCATCTTTCCAATCAAAATAATTGAATGGGGTGAGGATAGGCTTTGAAGAAGAGTATTCCATTGCTAGGAGCGAGTCAAATGATGAAGAAGAAGCTTGCATGCAGACTATAGCGAATGGAAATGCTGTAGGGAAGCTTGCATGCAGAATGTAGCGAGTGCACTTGGAGGAGATAATTAACCTGCAAATCACATAAGAACAATCACAATAAGGTCGAACAATCCACCCTTTGAGAGTTGCATCACACCTGGGATTGGATTTCAAGTTATGTTGAATAGGTCCAATGTATCAGATCCAGGAATTATGTGGTAACTCAAGCTTCTGGAGTGGTATTGGAGTATTTTTCAAGCTTTGCATGCACAGGAGCGAATGCCCTTGAGATATCTCATGCCAAACTTTTTGCAATTTTTAGCAATTCAGTCAAATCTTCTTGTATAAACACCTGTAGAAAAGAGATCTTGTCCCTGCAATGGCTCTGATACCATGTAAAATTAGTCACAGCAGATCTAATGAACAAGTAAATCAATCACAACAGATGAACATAGAAAATATGGTGCAAAACTGTGCAAAACATGCAGCAGTGCTCTCTATCCCAGAAAGGGTGAATGAATTACAATACAAACTGTTACAATGAACAGAGCAATTCGAATTGCCTAAGGAGGTCATTCGAATCACTGAATGGAGTAGCTTGACTCTGTCTAGGAGTCCTCATCAATCATCGGTGGTGCTCATCAATCACACCAACCAGTCATCCAGGTGTCAAGCTGAGTCTAACTGATCATAATAAATGTAACTGAAGTGTGTAGCACTGATATAGGATCTGGAGGCTCAGTGGGGGCGCATGGGAGGCTAACTGGAGTCAGAACAAGTCACCTAATCGAACTGGAGGTCAATCGGAGGTGAAACAGTCAGTCAGGAGTGAAATCGGAGTGAAATCAATCAGAATCGGAGCTAACTGAATGTAACTGGAGTGAATCTGCAGTGGTAGGTGAACAAGTGCGCCCTTCTCTGTCAGTAGGTGAGAAGAGGGCGCCTTTCAGCTTAGGAGGGCTAAAACTCTGTGGAAAGTGGCTCCCGGGTGCTAGAAGAAGGTGGATAAGGTGCTGGAGGCATCAAACTGGTGACTGGACTGCATATCCTGAAATAGATCATGCAAGATCCTGAAGTAGATATGTATCCTAAAATAGATGATCCTGAAATAGATATGTATCCCGAAATAGATGATGGATATCCGAACAACATTAGGTGTCTAACCAGGGGGTGGAGGAATCCATGGTATAAATCGGTGTTCTGAAGAAGCTCTACTCAAGCCAGAGCTAAGCACGAGGTCACGGGAGGTTGGTTGAAGGGATATCCCTTTGATACAGGCTGAATGTGGGAGATATTTCTAGGATTTGTTCATATCTGGGGGTACCAGAGGTTCGTCCTCTTGTGCTTCGGGCTTAGCTACCCTTCCCATATGACGGATCCCACCTGCGAATGTCCCCCTGAGCATTGGTTATATTGCAGTGACCATAGTTGCCTTACCTAGGTATCGCACAGGGTACTTGTGGTGGTTATACTGTTTGTGTCCTGTGTCAGATAGGGATTGGACAACATAGTTGTGTTTGTGCAGTGGACTTGACCCTGTACACGCAGTGAAGCCTGGGTGTCTCTATAACTGATTCTGTTATGTCCGGCTATAGTTTGGGAGTCTCAAGCCTCTGCTAGGAAATACATACCAGCTCTAGTGTTAGGAGATCATTTAGCCACTCTGTTTGTCTGCTCTTGGCTGTAGTTTCTCTAGGTGTGTGCTTTTGATTTACTGTTTTGATCGATAGTTTTCCTTTAGGGGACGTTTCGATTATATATTCTCTCCGGAGATATCGTGGCACGGAGCCCTACTCTCCATCGATCTTGTCGGTTGGATGGTTTAAAGCTGGTCGAGCTTTCACGTTGTGTTGCTAGAGGACGCCGGAGGGCCCCCTCTAAGTCTTCGGATTCTTACGAGACATACATCCAAGACGTCATGACTGCTACACACTCCGATACTGAGGAAAGACCTTCGACTCCATCGGGTAGAGTTGACCACACTTTCGATCCCCATACTCCTCGTGAGGAGTGGGGAGGTGATCCACCCGAGAGTCAACCTGGTTCTATTTGGCCTAATCGACTTGAATGAGATTCGTTTGATCCTTCGAATCCGGATAATTATATTTACGGAATGCCAACCTTAAACGAGGATGAAGAACAGGACAATCCGTTCGTTCCTTTGTTTCCACACAGTTATAGACACGGGATGCCAGAGTTACATGACGACATTGGTCCTACAATCAACCCAACAACACTCTCTTTTGGTATGCCTAATTATAGTACCGTCGAACCTTCCACTACGTTTGGTAGTCAAGCTGGCACTAGTCATGGTGTTAGCAATACTATACCCACTGGGGGAACTACCCTTGCTGGGGGCACTACATTGTCCACTCACACACATAGTATGGGGACTGGTCATGTTCCTCCTAACGATGCTAATGTTGGAAGAAGACCACCTCCTAGGATTTCTCAACCTAATAGGAACGTTATTCGAAACACGACTCGCCATCCACCACCTAATACAGATGCCGCTACTTGTCAACCTAGGACTACTTTTACGGATGTTAATGCTCCTCCCAACCACGGGAGTGGACATATGCCGCATACTTTTGCGTCCACTGCCGCCACTAGTAATGCTAATGTAGGAGGTGGGAATATCTCCTATCCACATGGACATCACGCCACCATCCCTGCTACTAGTCACACCAATGTTGGGGTTGGGAATACTTTTCATACTTCTGGTCACCACAGGACTGCTCAAGCTAATCCTAATGATGGGGGTGGGAACATACCATACCATTATGGTCATTACAACATGGTTCCTGCTATGAATAGTACATATATGCCCCATACTCATGGTGGAAACCCTTACTACAACACAGTCAGTACTGGACACCAGTACAATCCACCACCCCAATATGGTGCCAAAAATACCCACATACCTGCTTACTCTCAAATGGGTCAGGCAGGAGGAGGTTATCAATCCTATGGCCATGGGAAAGCTTATGGTCTATCAGGTCCTTATTATCAGTAGTATAATCCTCATGGCCAAGCTTTTGGTCCATATTATAACACGGTTCCGTTTAACCAACCTTTTATGGGGGCTTATAATCAAGCTTTCGAGCCTTAGCTCCCATTCCTTGCATGCTTGAATCTTCTAGATCTTTCGAAGCTCATGAATGATCCAGTGTGTCACGAACCTACTTGGCCCCCGATCCCTACCAAGCTCCCTTCGGACATTTCTAAGTTTGAGGAGAAAGGTGGTGAGGACCCGGGAGATCATGTCATGACATTTCACCTTTGGTGCTCCTCGAATTCCTTGAATCACGATTCTGTTAGATTGTGACTATTTCAACGCACCCTCACGGGGGAATCCATGAAGTGGTACGTCGAGTTGCCTGGAAACACCTACAAGGGTTTTAAAGAGATCGCTTTGGTTTTCTTAGATCATTTCCAATTGCTGGTTCGCTATGATACTGACACTGAACTTTTATCTACCTTCCGTCAGAACAAGGCCATGCATATTTCTGACCACGTTCAAGAGTGGCATCGGTGGAAAAGGTTAGTGAAAGCCCACATTCCTCCAGAGTTCCTGTTGGAATAGTTCCTCAAGTCTCTACTCCCATACATTGTTAAGGATGTTTCTTTGTCTGGCATTGTGACTGAGGAACAAGCTATCTTGAAAGTCCAGTAGTTACACTTATTATACTCTCAGTCTGGATTTTTGTATGACATCATCCCTGACGCACCGCGTACACGTCATGAGACCACATCAGTTCCTGGACTGCATCCCAATGGAATCATTGGATCTGCAATCACTCACCCCGTAGATTTGGTAGCTAATCAAATGCAGAATTTGTCGCTAAACCAATCTACTCCTGGACAGGTTCACACCTTGTCCACTTCCACCCCATCGTCCGATGTACATAGTGTGCAAACAACAAACCAGTCAGGTAACTAGCAACCTGGTGGTAAGAAAAAGGGGATAAATAATCGTAAGGGTTGAAACAATGGGAATAAAAATAGCAATCGCAATACCCCCGTAAGGATAATACCAACCCTCCTCGAGAAGGCGGAAATGCTGGTGAGGACCGTAAACCTAGGTGTAAGGTGAAGTTTCCTTGCAAGCTTTGTGGGGGAATACCATCTTACTCACTTATGTCCTCGTATTGAAGAAGCATCGAAGCACTTGGCACAGAGCCCAACTGTGTTGAAGGATCCCCTACCTCATCACCAAAACATGGCATCACATGCTCCCACAACTGGTTATGGACCTACTGAGATGATAACGTCTGCTTCCAATACTAGTGGTTATGGATGTGTGAACATGGTTCAGTCAGAGGTTAGTGTTGCCACTTGTCAGTGCGATTATGATGCACCACAACCCAATTTGGGGAGTGAGCCTCCCCCTCCTCCTGACAATTCCTTGCATATCAAGAAGCCCTCTATTATGTCACAGATACCAAAAGGTGTTCTTAAGTTCTCTACGCATAATCCTAATGCTCAAGCTACCCACAACTACTCCATCGTAGAAGATTTGGGCCAAACTTCGTGTGCCATGTCGGCTCTTGAAGTTTTGCAAGCCTGTCCTTCTTAGAAGCATGCTCTTTTGAGTGCGTTAGGAGTGCAAGATGGGGGAAGTCCCACTATTATCAAGTTCGACACTACTGATGTCCAACCTCGCTTACCCTACCATGTGGCTTTTCAAATCCAGGTGGTGTGCCTTCAGATTTTTCTCAAATGTACTATGGTTGACGAAGGTGCCTCTGCGTCAGTAATGTCATTAGCTTGTTGGAAAAATCTTGGCTCTCCTCCCCTACTCGCAACTAGAACCATGCTCACTGCATTCGACGGTCATTCATTTAAGATGCATGGAATTATCCCTTCCCTTGTTGTCTCCTTGGGAGGTAAGTCTATTCCTATTGAAGTCGAGGTGGTTGATGCGCCCATCGACTATACCCTTTTCCTGGTTCAGAATTGGATGTATGCCATGAAAGCTATCGCGTCCACTGTATTCAGAGTTATCTGGTTTCCTCACGAAGGCAAGATTGTGACCATCGATCAGTTGGATTACGTTAACTCGTCTTCCACAACATCCATGGGATCAATAGTCCCTCAGGTTACTCATTCTTAGCTGGCAACTGGGAACATGGGTGTTGGCATGTACCCTTCATTGATGGGAACTTATGATTTTGCCGCACCTGTGAATTTTATTGGAACCATTACCGACGATGCGTCTCCTCCTTTGCATAATATGTCATTTCGGACTTCCTATTTCGATGATCCGTGGACTTTACTGTCCACGAGTTCCACGTCTGGAAACATTTCGCATGTCGAGATCTCTATGCCACTGTCTGTAGCTGAGCTTGCTTATCAGCATATTCAACAAGCTGCTGCAGAGCCGGATCTCTCTTCTTCCTAGACAGTCAAGGAAGATCCCATTACGCTGCCGGTTTGGGAAGCCAACTCATTTTGTTCCCATGATTGCCTCAATGATACTTTTCCTTCTGATGAAGCTATTATGGAGGCCATGTGTGGTAGTGAGAGACCTTGGGAATATATGCACCATCGCTCTTACTTCCTTCCCAAACTCGAGCTCGCCGAATGAGAAGAGTTTAGGACGACTCTAGCAGAGATGGTTGGTCACCATGTGGATCTTTTGGAGTCACATTATGTTTTTGTGAAAGAGAATATGGCTAACATTTCCCCAACCACATCGATCAATATCTCTCGTACTCCCGGAATAGTTGAGAATGTCTACATCAGTGACGATTGCACTCCTGAGGAGATTGCTATTTACACTGAATTGTTTACAGAACTCTAGGAAGCTTTTGCCTAGTCATATGAGGAGATGCCAGGAATAGACCCCCGCATTGTTGAACATGATATTAGAACGTATCCCAATGCTAAACTGGTTCGACAATGCTTACATGCTGTGAACCCTAGAAAAGCAGCCGCTATCAAGGTAGAGGTGGAGAAACTGCTCAAAGCTGGTTTCATCTATCCCGTTCCCCTTACCGAATAGGTGTCAAACTCTGTTCCTATGGATAAGAAGCAGGGACCGATCTGTGTATGCACCGATTTTAGAGATTTGAACCGTGCATGTCTGAAATACAACTTCCCCACACCATTCATAGATCAAATCTTGGATGCTTGCGCCAGAAGTGAGATTTTTTCCTTCATGGACGGATTTTCCGGATATAACCAAATTCAAATCAAACCCGAGGATCAACATAAGACAACTTTTATTTTTCCTTGGGGAATGTTTGCATATCGTAAAATTCCCTTCGGCCTTAAAAATGCCAGAGCTACATTTCAACGTGCCATGACCTATGCCTTTCACTATCTTAAAAAGATTATGGAGGTTTTATTCGATGATCTTGCAGGCCATTCCTGTAAGAGGATGGACCACCCCAAGCACCTCCGCATGATTCTTGAATGATTTATACAATACAAGATTCGATTGAATCCTAACAAATGCATCTTTTCTATAAGGACGGGTCGCCTTCTGGGCTTCATAGTTTCGGAAGAGGGTATTAGAGTCGATCCTCTCCAAGTTGAGGCAAGACTTCATTTGCCTCCTCCACGCAATTTGTTACAACTTCAGAGCCTCCAAGGGAGAGCCACTTTTCTATGTCGTTTCGTAGTCAATTATGCTAACCTTACCAAAGGTACTAACCGAAACTCTAAACTTCAATCCCAGAGAAAAATGAGTTGATATCGATGGGAAGAAATCCGTTGGAAGGGAGGCCTTGAGGCATCCTCCATCATCAAACACGAGGGACACTCAACTGGTATGAGCTGATATGGAGTAATATATGTAACAAGACTAACTCTAGGATGGCCGATGCATGAGGTCAAGGTAAACTGCAGAATGGCCAACATGGGCTATATCCTTGAATAGTAAGCACGACACAAAGTGACTTAGGCAGTTTTCAACATAATTGGGAAAATGATATAAACCTGTAACATAGGAGACATTAGCAGGCCCTCCATATGGTTGGAAGAATAACCAACCGGGGGAGTAAACAACTCGGAGATCAGGTTCACCCTAAGGTCAAAAACTAAACCCAACTGACATGATAGACTCAAGTAGGTGGTGTGTTCAAGGATAGGACTGATTGAACTGCCTTTGAAACTGAAGATATGATACATCCTTCTTATCCCTTATTCTTTTTAGATAAAAGAATACCTTTCTTGTTGTTTTAATGAGTCCAAGAAAGAATGAAAACTCAGTAGATCCAACCATGTAAAAAGTTTAACAAGCCCATGGGAGGAAGACTCAGGACCTTCTTCATTGTTTACAGAGTTCGAAGAAGAGATAGAAGATTACTCTATATTACCGATCTCTGGATTTTAGTATCGAGCCGAGATTTGTTCTTGCTTGCCGGTGTTTCAATTTTAAGGAGTCTGAAAAACTTAAAAAATAACTCCATACACCTACTCGTGGATTTTAATATCGAGCCCAAGTAGGCTAATGCTCACCGGTTTTTTCTTGTTTATAGAGTCTGAAAAACTTAAACAATCCTCTATACACCTACTCGTGGATTTTAATATCGATCCCAAGTAGGTTAATGCTCGTTGGTGTTTTCCTATTTATAGAGTCTCAAAAACTTAAACAATCCTCTTTTTACCCTCTCGTGAATTTCACATTAAGCCCAAGTAGGTCAGAGGAGGAAATAAGGAAGATATGTTCATCCGAGAATGATGATTCTTCCTCTATATGCTCTAACTCACTCGGAAACTCTGAGATTAACTCAACGAACACTAGTGATTTCTTCGACTTAGTCGATTGAAAGACCAAATCAAACTCTTCTAAGATTACAATCCATTTATTGTACTTCCCACCGATGATGCGTCGAGTGAGAACATATTGAAAAGGATTGACTTTTTCTATCACAGTAGTTGTTCGTAAAAGGATGTAGTGACGAAGCCTCTGTACCACATAGACCGCAGCTAGTGCTAACTTCTCAACATGCGAATATTTAATCTCAGGAGCTATCAATGTGCGTGAGAGATAGTAAATGACATGCTCTTGGAGCGTGTCGTCCTCCTAAACTAGTACTATGCCAATTGTGAAAATAGACACCGCTAGATATAAGAGAAAATCTTTTGCATAATCAGGTGAGCTTAACAAGGGGGCTGAAAGTAGTTCCTTTTTCAAGGCCTCAAATGATGCTTGAGCAGCCTCATCCCACACGAAGTAGGTATCTTGTTTAACCACTTTCATAAAACCGTTTGTGATCTTAGCATAGTTTATGATAAAGCATCGCAAGAAGTTAGACATGCCTTGTAGACTTTGGAGTTGTCGCAAGGTGCGAGGAGGAGGCAGATTTACAATCGCCTCAACTTTTAATGGGTCGACCATTATACCACGACTGGATACAATAAAACCCAGTAAATGTCCCGATTCGATGCAGAATATGCACTTGTTAGGATTCAGTCAAATCTTATATTGTCTGCATCGTTCAAACACAAGTCTCAAATGAGATGGATGATCCTGTCTCTTTCGAGATCGTGCCAGGAGATCATCCAAGTAAGGTTCAACTATGTGCTTGATATCGTGAAAAGCGAAATTCATAGCTCCCTGGAACGTAGCTCCAGCATTCTTTAAGCCAAACCGCATCTTCCGATAAGCAAAGGTTCCCCACGGGAAAATGAAAGTTGTTTTGTGTTGATCTTCAGGTTTGATTTGGATTTGATTATATTCCAAAAATCCATCAATGAAAGAAAACATCTCATGTCCTGCACATGCATCTATGATCTGGTCGATAAATGGTGTGGGATAGTTATCTTTCGAACAAGCTTTATTCAAGTCCCAGAAGTCGGTACAAATTCGTATGGTACCTTGCTTTTTATCGACCAGAATAGGGTTTGAAACCCATTCCGTCATGTCAATCAAGTAGATAAATCCGGCTCTAAGCAATTTTTCAACTTCTGCCTTAATGGCGGCCGCTTTTCGAGGATTCACAGGACAGAGCTTCTGTCTCATAGGTTTTGCATTAGGGTATGTTGTGATGACATGCTCAACGATGGCTAGATCGATGCCTGGCATCTCCTCATAAGACCAGGAAAAAATGTCACGGAATTCTTTAAAAGCTTGGTATACAGAGCGATTTCTTCTGGAGAACAGTCTGCTCAAATAAAAATGTTTTCCACGACCCCGGGTTTGGTGGAAATGTTAATCAGGATGGTTCTCGATATATTAGCCATATTCCCTTTAGCGTAAACAACTCTTGAAGTAGAAGGAAAAGATGACAAATCAACAAATTCATCGGGTCTCATAGAGAATTCTCCTCTCTCTATCCTGTCTAGATTTGGAAGCAGGTAAGACCTGTGATGCATATGTTCCCATGGATGGTCCAGGCCCATCATGGCTTCCAAAATGGCTTCATTAGATGGTAAGACCGTGTCTAAACAGTCAAAAGAGTGGGTAGAATTCAATGACCATGCAGGAGCATAGTCAATATCTGACTCAGCAGAGACTGGCGGAGTCATGATATGTTCCATTGCAGCATGTTGTGCTTCCATGTATGCTATCTCTGCAATGGTTAAAGGCACTGAAGCTTCTGATACAGTAGGAAGGATCCATGGATCAATCCTAAGACCAACCGTGAAAGTTTCAGTATAAGTACCTACATCAGAACGCATGAAAAGAATAGGGGAGGGAAGGTCAAAAGTGCTTATTAATGACCCGTAAAGCCCTACTCCTAAACTCTCGCCTACTGGGGCAGATTGATCAACTAAAGGAATAGTGGGATCTGATGAAATCTGGTTGTTTTGCTGAGGGAATGAAAGTTGATCGACCGTGACGATCTTGCCTTCGTGGGGGAACATAACAACTCGTAAAAATGTTGATGTAATGGCTCGTATGGCATATGTCCAGCTCCTTCCTAATAACATACTGTAATCAAGTGGAGCATCCAGAACTTCAATCTCTACAGCAACTGTCTTATCGGCAAGTGTAATTTCAAATGATGGTAGAACTCCGTGTTGATGGAAAGTCCTGCCATCGAAGGCAGTAAGTAGTGTGTTAGAGGGGGCTAGCTTTGGAGAGCCTAAATCTTTCCAGCAACAAATGGACATCATGCACGTCAATGTGCCCTCATCTACGACAGCCCGTCTAATGGTCATAGGACCATGAACCACTTATATCTGTAGGGCAATGTGGTACGGCAATCGATATTTGATGTCAGAAATATCAAAGCGCGTAGTCATGTTGGATGATTCCATACTTCCAATCGCTGCCAAAAGTGCATTTCATTGTAACGGACAACTTTTCAAAACTTCTAAGGTGGACATAGCACAAGGGCTTTGGGCTAGATCTTCAACCACATTGTAGTTGGAAGCAGCCCGAGCGTTGGGATTATGCGAGGCCCGTTTCAAGACACCTTTCGGGATCTTGGGCAACGAATCCATTGGAATGTGGAGAGGAATGGAAGATTCAGGAATCTCTTTATCCTTGTTCTGCACATCCGGAGTATAATTTATTGCTCACGTTTTCAAAAGTGCATCTGCGCTAACCATATTAATGAAAGTTTGATCAACTGAAGCATGAGTAGTGCCCCCAGCTTTGGAGGTGCCAGAAGCTGAACCCTGCCCCTTAGGAAATGGATCTTTAAGTACGGCAGGTTTCTTTTCTTGAAGCAGCTTTTGGGCTTCTTCGAGTAGAGGGCATTGGTGAGTGAGGTGATCCTACTTGCAAAGCTTACAAGGGAACTTAACCTTCTTCTTTTCTTTGTTACTCTCCTCGGCATTCTCTTTGTTCTTGGGATTTTGCTGGTTCCCCTCTCCTTTCTTTCCCTTCTTTTTGTTGTTGGGATTTCGAGGGCTCTTTTGATTGTTCTGAACCTGGTTTATAGATTCAGGAGTAGAAGGAGAGGTTGTGATGGAGGTCACTTTTGAGTCGATTGTTTGACAGATAAGGCATGGACCTGTTTAGTCAATGCTTCGAAAGCTATAGAATCCACTAAGCCCACTATGCCGTCAACATTTGGTCTAGGTTTAGGTCTGCCAAGATCAGTGTTTGATCATGGTGCATCTAGTATAATCTCATAAAGTAGCCCAGACTATGCATAAATAAGGTCTAGCTGTTGGGTCTGTAAAATGGCTTCTTCCTCTGAGGACACTCCAGAAGTAGCTACTTCCTTAGAAATGTAAGGAAGGAGTGATTTCAGATACCACTCGAGAAGAAATTTTGGAGGTATATTGGCTTTAATGAGCCTCTTCCATCTTCGCCACTCCTGAATGTGATCAGATAAGTGAGTGGCTTTATTTTGTCTAAATGTAGACAAAAGATCTGTCCCAGCATTGTACCGAACAGGAAGCTACAAGTGGTTCAGAAAAACAATTGTGAGATCCCGAAAATTAAAAAATGTAGCTGCAGGTAACTCAATGTACCATTTAACCGCAGCACCAGTTAAGGTTCTTTGGAAAAGTCTCAACCTAATGGAATCTTTGTTCAACGAGTTCTAAGAACACCATAAATGGAAAGTGGTGACATGATTACCAAGGTCCTCACCAGTTTTTCCTTCGAATTTTTGAATGTCCGAAGGTAACTTAGTAGGAACTGGTGGCCATGTCGCGTTATGGTACACCGGATCATTCGTTAACTTGGAAAGATCTGGAGAATTCAGAGTTGCCAGAAATGGTAAATGAGGTCTATAAGATGGCATTTGATAAGCTGGGGTCATAAAGGGGGAACCACCCATAGTTTGACCCGTAAACTACTGGTAGGGGTTGACCCTAGCCATCTGCTGGTAGGGGTTGCCCCCAGTCATCTGTTGTTGTGTGAAAGTGTTGTTGAAATTCCCCCATCCAAATGAAAGTGGGTTAGTACTCTGAAATTTTGTCCACTGAAGTTGGGTGTTAGCCCCGCCATATTGTTGATTAAGGATGTTACCCCCTCCTCCTGAAAATAGAGAAAAAGGGGTGTGTCCTGTAGGTACATTATTTTGAGTCATGTTGTAACCTACAAATGTGTTAAAACCAGGGATAGTCGAGGTGGATGGCACAGTCATGGTACTCATGACAGACATATTTGCAAAAGCGTTCGGCCCTACATTGGGTGTGGAAATCCAAGTACTAGGTATATGGTATGACTGTTGAGTTGCAGGAGGTGGAACAAGATTCACTGTACTGCTGGGTCCAAAAGTGGGTGTAGAGGCAGATGCCAAAGTTGTTGAACTTGGCATGCCTAAGGTATCGGCATTAAAGCTGAAGGATAGAGTCGAAACAGAAGTTGGTTGTGCCGAACTCGGTGTAGCAGTGAGAGGAGGATTTATAGTATTTGTATTCATACCTATTGTGGGAGTCTGTGGACCTCCCTGTTCGCCTCCTGTATTAGTCATAATATGCTAATGTGTGAACAAATATGCACTATAATCAAGTTGCTGGAAACCAATGGGTATCAGAAGAGGAATGTTAAAATCAGTTAGGGGAGGATTAAAAGGAGTACTAAACTCACTAGAAGTGAGATCCTCAATCTCAACTGTATTAAAATCTTGCTGATATGGAGTCCTAGGTTGTGGTTCCTCAGGAACCTCTATTTCACCAGTAGTTTCGAATCGACCACTGGAGTCTGTCCTCTGTTGTCTTGGTGGTGGTAGTGGTTCCACTCTAAGTGGGAGAAGGTTTTGCAACCTTCGAGACCTATGAAGTTGTTGGTCTTCCATGATTATATATAAAAATAAAACTAAGCAAAAACCTAGTGGCCACTAAGACTAGGGGGCAAACAGCATTCCACTAAAAAATCCTAAGTATGCAAACCAGGAAAACAAGATGCCTTCCAGAGAAGAGTCTGGGATGATGAGGGCCCATAACAGATCAACGAAGGAAGAAGAACAATTACCCGGGGTCCACAATACAATGACTAAGGGTGCAAGCACTGGAATCACCCAACCGCCCTCCCAAAGACCTGCAAGGGATTTCCTCCCACATCTGTCCTAGGTATAGCAGCTATAATCCCCTGTTGTCACCTGTGTATGATCCTATAGGGCTGATACTAAGGCTACCATAAGTACGAAATATCCTGGGGGGACAGTCGTCAACCTGATCAAAACACGTGGGCAGGGTAGCAAAGCCCGAAGTCTAGATGGACCCTCGTACGCAAATCGACCCTGGTTTATGGTTCAAGGGAAAGTGAGGGGATATCCTCAACAAATTTGATCTTCCACGGCCTTCGTGCTTAGCTTTGGTTTTAGTAGAGTTTCCTAGGAATATTTGATACAGATGGGTTTACCTATATGACAGTCGCAATACGATTTTTGAGTAATGAAATAAGCTTCGAGCAATTTAAGGTGTTTTAAGCTCGAAACTCTAGCCTAGACTAGTTGGTGTCGTGTATCCCTATAAAGAAAATCGTTTCTAATTGATTTTATTAAGATTCTTTTTAAGGTTACTTTTTACTCAGTGAGGCAGTGCATTGTGTGGTGTGGTTGCAACATAAAGTAAAGTGCATGAAATGAAACAACTTTAAACAACAAAAAGAGTCTTTTATTTTTCATTTTATATTCTTTCCAAAATGAAGATTAAGAAAACCTAAACAAAGATTTCTTTTTGTTTTCTTTTCAAATTCTGAACAAAGTAAACTATGCTACTCTGCAAAGATTATAATCCTCACTACTCTAAGCTACCAAAGTTATTTTGTTTTTTCTGTTATATATGAATGAAAAAGAACTTGAAAGCAGAAGCAAGTAAGACCTACAAAAGATGTGCAAGTATGGAAAAATGACTCTAAAGTTCACAACAATCAAATCAATGATCCGACAAAGACTTGTCCTACAAGTTTTTTCAAAGGAAAAAACTCTTGAACTTGGAAGCAAAGTGGGGAGAAAACAAGGATGAAAGATGCTTATAACTGGAAATCAAACTTAGAAGAATGTTCCAAAGCACCAGACCCTAAACAAGAACACTAAGCCAAGTAGTAGGTAGGCAAACGAACTAAAGACAACCTTACTAACACAAAGGCTCAAAGGTGAAGCAAACTAAAGTACTTCAAACTCACTTAATACTGGAAATGAAAGCGAGGTCAAGAAATGTTGGGACTCAAAAAGCTTTGGAAGACACCCCAAAGGCTCCAAAAAATGGGTCAAAACCCTAAATCAAAGGATGAGACACCCAAAGAGCATACAAGTGTCACAACAAACAATAAATGCTAAACACCAAGGTTTGTATACCTGCAACACACTACTAGGGTATGGACGAGCAGCTATGTTCACTAAGGAACAATGCACGGTCTCCCAAAAAGAGTCAGAAACGAACAAGACACTTCAAAAGTAATCAAATGACCAAAAGATGACCTAAGGGACTCAAAAAAGGCTAAAGAGACTCAAAGACGGATTGTAGACCTCAAAGACCAGTTAAGAATGCCAATAACAAAGTTAGAAACCAAACAAAAATAGGTGGAAAACCAAACCTTACATCAAACAGAGAGCTACAGGAATGTGCTCTACTGTGTAGTAGGCAAACTAGTGCACTCTAGCAGGTGTGCACTACTGTGCAGTAGATAAACTAGTGCACAAACTCAGGTATGCGCTACTGTAGGTATAGTAGAGTAGCGCAAATATCAGGAAAGGTCAGAAATCAAGCTTTGCAGAGGTCTAAAAGGCTGAGTTAGACAAAAGACAGCAGGTAGGGATGACCTACAAGGCCCCTCAGAGGATTAAAAGGATCAAAAAGTACTGGAAAGACAACAAAATGGGTTTCCTAGAGCAAAAAAACAACTAGCTCCCCAGCGGAGTCGCCAGTCTATTGTTCGGGAAATTCACCCTATAGTGAGGAAAGGGACACTATCAACTTAGGGGGAGACAGATAAACACAATGATTACGCTACAGAAACATCTATAAATGCAAATAGATCAAAGATCTTGAAGACGTACATTATTACTGACGTTTGATCCTAACTTTGCTTGATCTTGCGTTCAATATTCAACTTGATATTCCACTTGAATAGACCTGCAACATAAAGATACCTTCCTCAGCATATCTTGACTGATATAAAGATGATAAAATTGAAATACAATTCAAACATCAAGAACAATCAAGCATTTAACCAAATAGATACACAATCCATTAGGCATTATATTTGGGACAGGAAGGAATGTTTCAACCTTTATTGTCAAAAGCATATAATGATTACAAGTTATACCTGATCAATGCAGCATGCTTGTGCAACCGGATTCTGGGCTCCTGCTCTTCTCTGGCTTGAAATCTTCCAGCATAAAAACCCTTCATACAAATTTCTCTTCTTGTGAATGAGAGTCACAACAATGTCTAATCCCTCTCCTCAATCCTCCTTGTATTTATAGGACAAGGAAGGCAGTTTAGATCGAGAGGTGGTTGTAATGGAAGTTGGGGAAGTTGCAGAACCAACTACAACTAATCCCAATTCGTCAAATTAATATATTTTTGATCATATTTTAAGGTGTGCGCGAGTTTTTCACAGTGGAGTAGCGCACAGTATGCAAATTCAGTGTTTAACAACTAGTGTTTGTAACTTCTTTGAGGGTGCACGCTAGTTTACTGAAGTGGATTAGTGCACAACAGTATATGTGTGGTACTATTGAGCCTATGGAGTAGGGCATGAGTGCTAGTATGCTGAAGTAGAGTAGCGCATAGCTCAAAACATGAGGTTTTTCAAGGATTTTCTAGCTTGCAGAAGGGTAAGTTAGGTCAAGGTATCATCCAAGGTCATCATGCTCTTCAATCCAAGTTGTCCTTTTGTGTGATCGACAGCTCAAGGTGATCACGGATGGAGAAGTGTAGATTTGACCTATAACACTACCCGCTGCAGTAGCCGCACCTAGTCACTTGGAACCCCCACTACTTGGCGCTACATGGCCTCAGGTAGTCTCACCACCTCTATCTATGGAACCCTAGAAACCATCCGTGTGAGGTTGCACCGCAAGGTCTGTAGAGTGCATCCTGGTGCAGCATCGCCTACCTCCTCACCCCTGCCCCGGCGACCATGTCTCGGGAATCCATCAGGTCTCACTGGGCCTTTGTCTGCGAGCAAACAGTCAACCATTAGCATATGATACTACCACCAAAAATATTTTTGCATTTACATCTATAGTAAAAATCCATAAAAATTTAATACACAAAAAACCTACAAAGAGTACTCACCAATGTCTCTGAACGCTGCGTCTGGTGGGAGTGGCATGTCCCTATCCTGGCAGAAGTCTATCCCTGCATAGGGGTAGTCCTCTATGGAAATGAACCATCTGTCCCACCAATGGAGGAAATCCTCGGTATATGGAGATGCCAGACAGCCACCACCCTGTCATGTCAAGACCTCAGCCCACCGGGTCGGGGCTGGATCCTAGAGACTATGAGGAGGGACATCCACCCTCGGACTAAGCCCTGGAACCCTCTCAAAGAATAATCTGCATAGGATACTCCCATACCCAAAGTTTTTGGCCTTCCCTTCTTTGCATTCTGTCAGTTGGGTCTTCATAGACCCCAGCAGTGTCATAAACCAGTCAAATACTATAGGCTGCATGCATTGTGATGCATAGAACATCACCGGCCTGGATGCCTGGTGCAGAGCTTTGGATCCTGTGATCCGCACTAAGGTAGCCACAATGATCTTCATGCTCAGATTTACTATGGCATTGATGGGCACCTGACTTCCCACTATGCGTGTGTTTACGGGGAAATACCGCGCTATGTAGTTAAGGATGGTGATCCCACCACCCACAGTACGAGACCCAAGACTAGCCTCCTCACCTCGATGGGACAAACCAGTAATGAAGTAGATGTCATCCACTTCCAGTGTGAGGATTTTCCCATTGAGATTGAAGTTCGGTGGATCAACATCCCAATAGTTGATCAAGTGTCGGAGTAATAGGTTTTGGGCCCTCAAACCCCCTATACTCCAGAATTTGTACAACCCACATGCTTGCACATGGTTGTGCACGGCCTCATCAACTTGGTAATGCTCCCTCTCCCTCCACTCTAGAACCATCCTGGAGTGAAGAAAAACAAGCATTTTAGTCAATTTCTTTTAAAAAAACCAACTACATGGCCATACCCGCGGTTAGTATGTGTATTGACTGTGAGTATCTTGCCCTATCTACGACCCACATAGCTATAGTCCACGAGTAGCACCGAAGCCATTTAGGGCTTGGACAAACAAAAAATCCCACCGCTGAAAATTAAAATGAAAGCATTGAAATGAAAGGTATGGATGAGACTACTAACCTGCTCCGAACAGTTCGATGAACGGTCACTCGTAGCTCCCAGAATCGACAACTGAACTTTCAGGATAAAACTAACCACAACGCTCCAAATGGGTGAATAGTAAAAATGAATTGTAAATTGTAATTTTTTATTACTATTTATAATTTTCAGGACCCACTTGTCTATAGTTTTTACCGTTTTGTGCCGTTATGGACTAATATAGTGTCTTGGAGTAATATTTTTTAATCATATTTCATCGGTGAAAGTTGTTCTGGACCACTTCACACCGATGGAAGGTACGTTTCACACTTGGCGTATAGGTTAGATGCCTTTTCCATGTGCATTATGCATTTGACCTGTTGACCACTTTCATAAACCCTAGGTGCAACCCCACTTTGTAATTGACACAGAACCTTCACACTACTATAGAAGTGTCATTATGCGGCGGTAGGGCTTTTCCAAACATGGGTACCCTAGTTAGAACCCCTTTACGCATTCCGGTGCCCATGCCGTTGTTTGTCCTTAGGATTGGGAGTCCTTTGTAGTTACGCCATGACATTGCGGTAAAGACTCATACTCTACTTTGTCTTATGCTGGCCATATCCCTTAAGGACTCCCCTCAATTATATCATGTTGTGATTGCATTGCATCATCCTTCTTGACGCTTGAGCCTTGTGCCGACTCTCGCTTACTCAGTTGTTAGCCTGGTGCCTAAGCACTTTTCCCTATCGATCCCTACAGAGCTTATATTTTCCCTTCACAATTTGATGACCCTTTTGACCTTGAGGGAACACCCCCCCGAGTGTTCACATCCTGCATGCACTTCCTTGCATTGATCATAGGTATGTTCCACTGCTTGGAACTAGTCTTCCCACTATTTGACACTTGTTCCCTCACTTGTTGTACTATAAGCAATTTATTCTTTTTCAAGCTTTTCCCAAATATGAAAAATACCAAAAAAATCAAATATTCCAAAAAGCCGGAAGGGATTATGGTTACTACTTATTGTTGCCTACTGTTGTGTCGCCTTTGAACAGAGCATTCACTCCACTACGTACATTCTGAGTTGGAACTATAGTTCGACCTTAGGAGCTGTACTTGTTTCTTAGTTTTCTACACAGATTGGTTAAGCTTCCATTCATTATGGAGCCCTTTGTAATGCCTCCTGCATTGCATAGTTTATGTCAAGTCTATGCTGCCTGAGTCTATCCATCTGCTCATGCTCTTATTCAAAGGAAGTTCTGAACCAGTGTCGGCCACTCCTCAGATCTCTTGACTATTGCATGTCGGCCATCCTTATTGAGTCAATCCGTTTCACCTGAGTTCTTCCAAATCTTTCAGCGTAGCTGGTACCTCATGCTGGTTGATGGGGGATGCCTTAATTCCCTCCTTCTAGTGAGTCTCGTTCCATCGACTTCAACCCATTTATTCCGGGACTTGAGGCTCAGAGTTCGGTTGAGTACCTTGAGGCTTGCAGTCATTAGTGGCAGGCTCTCTTTCCATCGATAGTTTTGGGAATACATTAATGTCCCCAGATCAATGGATTCATCCTAGTATTCGACTTCAACTCATTTATTCACACTATGATGATTGTGCTCTGTGCCTTGATGCCCATTTTCATTATTGGTGGGTTATCTCACGTCTGTTAACGGTATACATCATTGACTGGTAACCAGACGCTATCAAATCAGGTTCGACCCCAACTCCTTTATTCACTTGATGGGACTTGCACCGTCGAAGACTTGTGTAGAAGACCCTAGGCGATAGTGGCATTCAATATGCTACTTATGACTTTGACTTTACATCTGAGATATCACCTCTCAGATATCAGCAGTTTGTACCTCCAGTTCGCACGAGTTGTTTCCTTTTCAGCAGGAGACCATATCTTACTGTAGAGAGATCATGGCTATGATCACTTATGACATGTATTCACTATGTACTGCCTATTCATGGCCATTGTATCAGATTGTTGTACTACCAACATGTATTCAGGGATACTATTGTATTATGACGAGTGAGCTTCTCTTTCCACTTGTGTCTCCAACACTCCACTTCTGAGTTTTATAATGTATTTCGGCCATCATAGCATCAGTCTTTGACCTCACACATTAGGGGGCATCTGTTACAACATAATCTTCCACCTTGTGAGCATCAGCATTCTTTGGCCTGTAGGATCCATTTCACTAACTCAGATTCACTTTATATCCTTCAGACATATTTTTCCTCATTTTTCCTCTAACCCACTTGTTGAATCATTATAGCAAGCGTACCCACGAGTTGCATCACTATAGCCCACGGGTATCAAGTAAAATGGTAAAAATCACTAGTTTATTACTTTTTAATCCCAAAAAGCAGTCATTGGGTGACCTTTGGCTCTCCATCTTCCCAAGTAACATCTTAATGTGTCCTTTCACTTACCTTTGAGAAGACTATATATTGAGCACATATGGCTTATGGACGGGAGGATAAAGAAGCGCAAGAGAACTCTAGTGGATTTTTTCCCTATCTTGAGTCTACACTCATTGATCCTTGTAGTTGTGAACCCTTTATGTTCACCTTCCAAACGCCTATCTAGTTTGATTTTTCCATTCATGGAGGATTGAAGTGGTGGAGGCGCAAGTGGATTAAACCAGATCTTGGTTCAGATTGGTTGTCAGCAAGAGGTCGTATCACTTTGTACTTCTTCTTGTCTATTAATAGAAATACTCATATTCTCATCCATTAATGTTGTAAATGTTGTTTATCTTATATTGGGTTGCATTTACTTGTTATATCATGGACCATTGCTATTGATGATGTTAATGTCATTTATATATTATATGTACTTGTTGTATATTGGTTGTCAAGACTAATTTGCAGATTCAAGTGCACGGATTGGAAAAGCTCCAATAGGGATCTACATCAAAAGTTTGGATCGAGGTTGGTTATCTTCTCTATTATCTTAGCATTGTCATTTATATAGTATAGTTATGTGAATTGAGTTGATTTCTAGTAGTCATCTGTCTATTGTGGTATACCCCAAGCCATAGTGAGTTTTCTCCAACACATCGCTCTCGCGACAGTCATTTCCATCCAAAAGTTCTGACATTACATCTTGCTTCACACCACCACCATCATTGCCGATTCGAACCCCATGTACCATGTTTTGACACTTCAAGTGCTTGGGGGCAAGTATTCACGTTGGATCGTGATACTGCAAGAGTTTGATCTCTGTTTCAAAAAGGCTAAGTCTAAAAAGTCTTTGGTGTTCGCTGAGCTGATCTGCGATCTTCCCCATCCTGATGTTGAATTTGAGCCCAATGATTCTCTTCCAGACGAATCATTGTTCCTCATCAGCACATATGATCCATGGTATGGAGATATCACTTTATATTAAGACCCAACATTTCAGCCCTTAACTCTCGCACGATGACCACCGTCGAATACACCACCATGCAAAGTATTATCTAATCATTAGTGATACTTTGTATCGTCGTGGTGTCGATTCTATTCTTCGACATTGTCTCACTCATGAAGAGGCTGAACACATTCTAAATGATTGTCATGCTAGGGCATGTGGTAGTCATCTCTTTGGGATGGCTATAGCCTAGAAGATACTTCGCGCAGGATATTTTTGGCCATCTGTCTTCAAAGATTGTATCGAGGCCATTAAAAAATGTCCTCCATGCCACCACTTCCAAACTAAGAAGTGCACCCACCCCGCCCCGTTATACCCAGTTATTTCTGTTGGCCCCTTCTCTAAGTGGGACATTGACTTCATGCATTATAAGCCTACCTCGACTGGGGGGCATGGTTACATCATAGTAGCCATGCATTACTTCACAAAGTGGGCCAAGGCTATGCCTAGATACAGGAACGACAGGAAAACCACCACACTCTTCATGTTCAATCATGTAATAGCACGGTCTGGAGTTCCTCAAGCGATAGTTACCGACCATGGCTCTCAATTCATGACCCACATGGTCGATGAATTGAGCACTGGATTGGGTTTTCACCAGGAAAACTCAACACCATACTACCCACAGTCCAATGGACAAGTAGAGGCCATCAACAAGGTCTTGAAAACCATGATCCAATGCATGGTGGGTACGCACAAGTCCAACTGGCATAATATGCTCTTATCCACACTATGGGATTATCGAACTTCTGTTAAGACCGCCACTAGATTTACTCCCTTCCAACTAGTGTATGGATTGGAGGTCGTCCTTCTGATTGAGTGCGAGATTCCGTCCCTCAAACTCCCAGTTGAACTTCTCCCCAACACTACTTCTGAGGAAGAACGCTTCGTCTACGTAGCTAAACTCAATGAGACTCGCCACGATGAAGCTCTTGCCAATGAGGTTCATAAGAAATGCATCAAAGCACAGTACGAAAATTTGGTATAACCTCGCATCTATAGCGAAGGAGATTTGGTCCTCACATACGACCAAAGACATGATAAGCTGGGGGTAGGAAAGTTTGAGTCCATGTGGCATGGACCCTATATAGTGAAACATGACTTAGAGAAGGGAGCTTACGAGCTTGAAGACTACGATGGGATATATTTCGGTGAACCCCACAATGGGCTTTACCTGAAGCAGTACTATGCCTGAGTCTTTCATGCATAAGTACTTTGTATATACTGTACATGGCGTGTGTGTTTTGTGTGGTGCAACGCTTTGTTTTTGAGTGCTTAGGTCTTGTTTCATTTCTTATACCTTGTTCTGTTGGCATGTGAAGATGGGAACTTGCTATAGATTCGCGGACGATGCCAGCCGGCATACCCGTAACCTTGCTTCAACAGCCTGGGTGCTCTATTCTCCCACTGGCAATCTTATCAGCTCAGGAGGAATATGTCTAGGTTTCGCAACCAACAATGCTGCGGAATATCAGGAAGTCATTGGAACCCTAACTGATGCTATTTCTTTGGGTATGGACCACATTGTCCTCCATTTGGATTCTCAACTAGTGCTCTCCCATCTTAATCGGGTTTACACCATCTTAATTTGGATTCGTAAATGTTAAGTGAGCCTAATATGTCATTTCGATATATTAAACGCAATATTATACAATTAATGGCCATTCCGATACTCCATCCATCCCTTCACCCGACTCTGAGTTCTGCACTAGGTTTAATGGCATGTTTCTTATTAGGTTCTTGGTTTGTTTTATCCTCGCCTTCTATTTCTCGCCGATCTTGTGAATACCTGCACATGCAAAAAAAACCATGAGTGATGATGAGCTTTGAGCATTGGTTTAAAATTAAATAACGAAGAGAATGAAAAATATTTTTAAAAAAATGGAAATTAAATAAAGAAAATAAAAAATATTAAACGAGAACTAAATAAAGATAATAAAAAATATTAAAAAATGGGAATTAAATATCAAAGCAAATATACCCAAATCCACTTATAATAAATTAACCAAATCATAAAGTGGATTATGACATGGATTGTAATAACTTATTAATTATTTAAAACCATATGTCATGTGCCCAATCTCCCTTAATTCATTTTAAAGTGGGTTCATATATAGTTTCTTTATATAAACACTTTTCTTTAAGAATTTATGTTTAATATATATTACCATTTCATGTTTGGGTAACTAACGGACTTTATGTTTTGTGCAGGCACGCAAATATGGAGAATTATTTTACGCACAGTGAAGAGGAATTTAAGCACAGTGAAGAGGAATTCGCACACCGTGAAGAAGAGAAGTGCATCGAGAAAGGAGATGGAACCTAGCTCCCAATAAATAGAACCCAACAATTATTTAAACCGGCCACCCTGCAATTAAATTATGAGCATATCCAGCTCACCATTCAAGCCTTCAATCCTGCACATATAGTGTTTGCATCTCATAAGCTCCCTTCCCGAGTTGAAAATTTAAGTGTTGAATTAGATAGCATATATTTTACCCAACAGAGATGTGAACACAGTTACCGAATCCATGGCCAACTTCATTCTAGATTGGTACTTTGCACACACATGAGCATATTCATGAACTGTAAAAGTAGACATAACATGTAAATAACTCATTGTATAAGCAAACAGATAAACAAGATCACATCATTCATCCATTAAAACACATAATGTATAAATCCACCAAAATGTTTGTATATATATAACATGATAAAGTAGTGTCGATACAAAAGTCTGAAGCACGATGGATTTCAATGAGTCTCTACAAAATCTGAAGCCTAACAGCTTTCAGTAGTAAAAAATCGGAGGCTCATATAGCTCTCAGTACATACATAATAACATCACTCGGCCTGACGCCTGGCCCATGCACCCCTAGGTCTAGCAGCCCCCTCTCTTGCTGGATGTGGAAGAAGTCAACTGCCCTCTCCACCTTGCGGAGGAGCGTACCAAAGTGCATAGTCACACCGACTGTATACCTCCTCATCGGCCTCAATAACTCATGCACTGTTGCATCTGGGACGTCCAATGTCAACCTCATAAGGTTCTCGTAGATGTCATCCATATCCATGATGGCATCGTGAATGGCTAGCGCTACTGGTGCTCCCTCCCCTCTCCTCGCGAGAAGCGATACTCCCACCGGTTGTGAAGGATCCATGTCTGCACACACATGTTATTAACTCATCAACACTACCCAAAAAAATTATAAATGCACAAAATTAAAAAGTACAAGGGTCATTGTTCTTACCAATGTCTCCCCACTCTGCTCCCTCGGGAAACGCTAGGTCTGATTCCTCCCTGAAATCCATACCGCTGTATGGATAATCCTCCACCATGCGTAGCTGGCCTTCCATCCAGGTGAAGAATCCAGGAATGTACCTGATGATAGGACCCCCACCATAATGGCGGGCCATCACCTCTGTCCATCGGACCATGTGAGGATCCCTGGGATCCCTGTCATCCACAGTCACCTGCAGGAATAGAAGGGGAACCCGCTCCAATAAGAATGAGATCACTATCGATCCATATTCAAACTACTTGAGCTCTCCACGCCGACACTTGGTCAGTTGAGCTCGTAGGTTGGTGAGGATTCCTTCACACCAGTTGACCACCTTCGGAGACATGCAGTCCTCCGCATACAAAATTTGGGACCTAGTAGCTAGATGAGCTGCTTGGCTCCCTACTATCCTCACTATGGTAAAAATTACAGCACGCAGTGGACGATCTCACACCTCTTTGATGGGAATCTTCCCACTAGAGGAACGGGCATGTGGAGTACAGTGTTGGATGATCAAGTCATCCATGGTCCGGTCACGTCCCCATGATTAGGTAAGGGACACATTGTCTCCCCTTCGGGACAATCCTGTCAATAAGTAGATGTCCTCGACATCTATAGTAAGTATATGCTCTCCGATCACGAAGTACTGCTGAGCTGCATCCCAACAACGAATCATATGCTTTAGTAGTGAGACTTGGGTCCTCATGCCCTGGACCTAGAAGAACTTTAGAATTCCACAGTTCCTAAGTGCCAAAACACACAACAGATCATTTGCAATTTGCACATCATCCACCTCATGTTCTCACTCATGCCACTCTAGAACCATGTCGGCGGCCACAAACCTATCAAAAGGAGTATTTAGAAATCATTAGACCTCACTGCAACCATCTAAACGTTTTCTTTTGGCTTAGATTTTGAGTTGTACATGGGCGTTTCAACCGTTGTACCTCATCCTTGAAGACAGGGTGACATCGTCGCAGGACACCCTTGCGGGCTCTGCGACGACCCAGGTTCATCACAGTTCCTGTAAGGGAGACCTGTGATGACCCGAGGGTGCACAAAATCCCCAAAAATCAACTCAAAAACCTAAAAAATGAACTAAAATTTAAATTCTAAACCACTGGAAATATGTTGGATGAGATTTAGAGTTACCTGCTCCGAACGGCTTGTGAAATGGTTGCTCATAGCTCCAGCAATCGGCAAGTGAAATTCTGCTCCAAATGACACTTTTTCTCCCCAATTTGGCAAGTGAACAATGGAGATATTAAGTGTTCCATTTGCGCCGTTTTCACATTGAAGCGATCATCTCAGGTATGAATAGCCCGTTGAATGTTTTTTTTCATTATTTTCATTAGTTAGATTTCAATTATTTAATGATGATGAGCTTACTCTTTGTTCTTTCTCGTGCTCTTAAAACCATGAGAATAAGTCGCCGAGTTACGATTTATCACTTTTCTGGGCTCCTTAAAATCCGATGGAAAAGGAACCCCCTGGAGTCTATCTTTAAGCTGTTTTTAGGCTCTCGAAATATGAAAAGATTGCCAAGCGAACTTGTCGCATTCACGCTTGTTAAAGTATTTGAATGGTCATCTCCTTGGCGATAGTTTACCCCTTTTTTGGACCAAGGGGCACTACTTACGAAAAAGGTATACTACAGCCAATCATGACTGGAAGAGTCCTCTCCCACGTTGTTTTACCCTTTTTCAGGTGATGAGGATAACTTTACAAAAAAGAACTGTCGGAGTCTTCTTTATTTCTTTTCAGACTCTCTAAATATGAAATGATGACCGATTTTACCTTCTATAGACTCGTTAAACTTTCACATTTAAGGGCCCATCATGGGACGAACCCCTCCTATCCCAAGTTCGAAAAATATTTGGGATTGGACTCATTTATGAGATGAGCTATACCGAGCATCTGGTTACCCTCATCAATCTCATAAAAAACACATGAGGCACTCATCATTCATGATGGGGAAAAATGAAAGCTCTTATGTTACACACCTTTATCAGTGGCAGTACCTAGTCATTCTTGAACATGGCACTCGTTTGGATTTTCATACTGTACTTGAATCATCCATTTGTCCTCGCGTTTTTCCTACTTCCTAGGTCTTGTTAATCCTTTGAGTCATTCAAAGAATGCTTCCATCATCAGTTTCATTATGAGTCGGTATCATACTCGTCATGTCAATACTGCCAAGTCATGCCATGCCCATGTTCAAGAATATTTTTACCATTCATTATTCTGCAGTCAGAACACCTTTTGCCATGTCGATCTACTCTGAGTCAGTCTTACATATTATTGTACCATCTGATCTACTTCAAATCATCTATTGTCGTGTTTCGTGTCGATGATGGGGGATTCATCATGGCCCTCCTTCGACGGATTCATCCTTGTCGACTTCAAAACATCATTCGAGGCTTGAATCTAGAAACCATTCGAGTACCTTAGGCCTGCATGCCTCAATGGCAGGTTACCTCACTTTTGACATGAGTTTACATCATTGACTCTTGATTGAAATATTTCATCATGCATTCGACTTCAACTCATTTATTCACGCTTGATGATATGTACTGTGATGCCTTGGGGATCATTGGCATCAATGGTGATTTCCCTCGCACTTGTTAACGGTATGCATCAATGACCAGTAATCAAGTGGTTTCTACAATGTTCGACATCAAGACATTTGTAATCACATGGATATATTCGTATCATTGCAGGTTTAGCTTGAAGACCCTGGGGAGTCATGTTTTACCCAGGTTGCGATGGAGATTGTTTTGATTTATATCACATAGATCCACATTTTTATTGGTCATGGCTGTGTTATCATCCTATCATGGATCTACGCTTGTGTCTAGTAGCAATGATTGTGTTCAGTTGGTCATTACTACCATGGATCTGCAATGTATTGGATGTCATCCATGTTGTACGTCGTATGAGACTATCTACTTAGAGTCAGTTGTATTGCAGTAGTGTCCTTTGTTCGATGAGTCATTGCCATTCCTTCTGTCAAAGCATTTCACCTGTCCAGTTTCAAACAGCTTCATGCTTTGGGGGGCATTCTGTTACACCTAAATCCTACCATCATGAGACTTAGTGTAAACATCCCTAAAGTTTCCTTGGCTAAGTCATTAATTTTGAAGAGATGCAAACCCATTCGTACTAGGTTTTGAGAGGTCGTCGAAGGTTGTCCTCATGCAACCTGCGACGTCATAGGTTGTCCTCTTACATACTGCGATGATGTCAGTTAATGGACTAAAATGGCTTCTTCGAGCCCATTCTTGAATCTAGCTGATGTGTATCCCTATCCCTACCCTTTGGGGAAGCTGGCATTCGGTTCCTAACGTCTTGGAAGGATCCCCTATCTCTCTCCTACCATATCTTAACCTAACCTATCCACTTAGTCCTATATAAGTGAAGCTCTCTCCCATTCCAAAGGGAGGAAGTCTATAGTATCTAATTGCTGGTGAAATTAGATTAGGATAGATCTCTACTCATCCTTGAGAGATCCATCATCCCTTTGGAGGCTTTGTATTTGGCTTAATCAGAGAAGGATTGCTACGTTAAGTCAATGGTTGTAATCTCTTCATCCTATGTATTTCCCTTTTAATACAGTAATATAAGTGTTTTCCACCAATCTCATTGTGTTAATGATATATTGCATAATTTTCCTACTTAACTGCTTACATAGATCTATTATTGTGTAGAGGTGTTTTACTTGTTTTATTCTTGCGTTGTCTTGACAAGTTTTCCAGCTCATATCTGAAGCCCATCCAGCTTGGAGAAGCATTCAAGGAGAAAAGGATCAACGATCTAATAGGTAATGCATCTAGTTCCTTGATCTCTAATTAGATCTAGGAAAGTCATTTATGTTCTATCTCTATTTGTTCTAGACTCGTGTTGAGCTAGGGAGATCAAGCCTCGAGTCCGCTCTTGGTAGATTGTCCTTCAAACATGGAGAAACATCCCAACTGCTTCTCCTCCTCTGTGAGGAATTCCTTGGTTGTACACATCAGCACTCGCTTCTCCTAATAGTTTCTCTCGCCCTGCTTGTAGTCAGCTCGGTCCTCCTTCTTCGGCTTCAAATTCCTCCGTGTGCCATTTTTACATACTATGACTGTGTTGGCTCTACCATCATAGATCATCTTCCAATCATATTGCCATGGTATCCCTAACAACAGATGACATGCATCCATTGGGATTACGTCTCACAGTACACTGTCTTCAAGCTTCCCGACCTTGAAGTTAATCAGGAACTGTTTGGTTACCTTGACATGATGTCCTTTCTGCAACCAAGATATCTTGTATGGATTTGGGTGTTCCCAACATCTCAAACCCACCTTGTCGATGACCTCTGTCGACACAAGATTCTTTGTACTGCCACTATCAACTATGGTCTTGCAATACCACTCATCGATTAGCACTCTGGTTCGAAAGATAGTCTTTTGTTGTGTTGACTCCTTCTCGTTGCATCGGTCGTCCTCAACCAATGTTCTCCTGGACTTAATGGGTGGACCTTTTCTTTTCCCATCCTCACTACTGTCGTATGTTGACTCCACCCTCTCGTCGACTTGCTCATCTCTTCGACATCTGGGTTTCGAATCCTTTGCAGCATGAAGGTTCTCTGGGAATTCATATGCCTTATGTTCGACTCCTCGACACTTATAACAAACCACAGCTGGTTTTCCAACTTTCTTCTCTGTCTGACCAGTTCGACCACACACACCTTGACCGCGAGTCTCTCGACCATCTTGTCGATTTTCCTGCACCTTCTCTCTGGTCGTTGTTCCTTCTGCACATCAATTTTCTTCGACGGCTTCTCTCCTGGTTCCACTACTTTGGCCTTTCATGGAAATAGTCTTCACACCTCGACCAGTCATCCTACCTCTAGTGGATGCGGCTTTCCTCGACAATTTCTCGTCTTCCTTAAGAGATAACTGGTAGGCTTCCCCGACCGCTCTGAACCTTGACAGGATCAACTCTTCCTGTATGGCATACTTCAATCCATTTTCATATATCATGACAACTTCTCCACCTTCGTCGGTTGGACCCGACCTTATCGACAATATGTATAACTCTTCCGTGTATTCCTTCACAATAATCTCTTTTTGTCAAAAGTTCTACAACTTCTCGAACAAGGAAATCACATAGTCACCTCGAAAGAACTTCCCTTTCAGCTTGGAAACCATTCTATCCCAAGACTTGATTTTCTCCTTGCCTTTCTTGACTCAGTCAGCTTGTACATTGTCCCGCCACAATGAGGCATGATATTTCAACCTCAGACATGCAGTCTTAACCCGTCTAGGACCCTCGATCTTCTCTATGTCGAAGTATTTCTCCATTTCTATGAACCAGTCTATCAAGTCTTCTGGATCCGGACTTCCTGAGTAGGTACGCACATCTATCTTTGTCCGACCTCTCATCTCCGTCAGAATCTTGATGAGTTTATATTCTAGTTCTTCTCCTGCTGCTTCCCGTGCTTCCACTTCCTCAACTTCCTCATCGTTGTGTTCTAACGCATCAGGAACGCATCCATGCCTTTGGATTTCTTTGATCATTGCGACTTCACTAGTCAAACTTCGCATTGTTCGCATGGATTCGTTGAACATTTCATGATCAAACGTGACTGTAGCGCCACACACTCTTCGTCCAACTCCTCGGACATTAAGCCCTCTATGAGCCATTTTAAACCGTAGCTGAAACTCCCACTCATCCAATCGCAACCGAACTTCACAACTCGTGCACAACTCTAACCAACCACAGCTAGAGCTGTCTACACACTCACAGGTTTTTCCGCTCAATAGATTTAACTTCTCAACCATACTTTGCTTCTGGGCTCTAATCATTAGAGGAAATTTGGGTAAAAAATGGGCCTCCTAAGGAAAATAATATAATAATAGTAGAGAGAGCGTAAAAAACTTCTTTTTTGGATCATATTTTCAATCTCCTTGTAGGTTTACTCAAATTTCAAGTGGGGCGACTCGTTGGATGCATAATTCATTGGATGTATAATTAAATTATGCATCCAACGAGTACCCATGTTGCATACTTTTAACAACATCCACACCATGAAAAATTGAAAATACATTAAAAAACGTGTTTCTAGTGAGAGAAAACACATTTTCTAATGTATTTTCAATTTTTCATGGTGTGGATGTTGTTAAAAGTATGCAACGTGGGTACTCGTTGAATGGATAATTTAATAATGCATCCAACGAGTCCTCTCGCTTGAAATTTGAGTAAACCTACAAGGAGATAAGTTGAAAATAAGATAAAAAAAAGTAGTTTTTATTTTTTCCCTCCAATTTTTTTACACGCACCTTGATTGAATTTTAAAGCATTTTGATTGGCTAATAGGTGTTGACAAGAAATTGTACTTTAGGGTTAAAAGGCCCATTTTTCATCCAAATTTCCTCTAATGATTACCCGCTCTTTCTGGCTCTGATACCAACTAATGCAA
Source organism: Larix kaempferi (assembly GCA_027924585.1). Taxonomy (NCBI): domain Eukaryota; kingdom Viridiplantae; phylum Streptophyta; class Pinopsida; order Pinales; family Pinaceae; genus Larix; species Larix kaempferi. The sequence continues at coordinate 15,683,719 of BSBM01000101.1, read as the reverse complement.
GGTTGGTCCCCATGAGGACTTCTTGATTAACAATACACATGATACATGATGCTCACATAGACTTGGTGTAAGCAAGATGCTAGAAGTTGGCTTCTATTACTTCAATCAAGTTAACGGTTACAATGCAAAGAAATGTCAACAGCTAAACTAGTCAGCCTTAGCCTGATACAATATATAGAAGTAAATGGCGTGCTCTTTGTGTGTGCAATCCTCTCCTCTTATCAGTCTTCTGTTAAATTCTAGAACGAATGAGAAATGAGCAACGAGCGATCCCCCTCCTCTGTTCATGTGCAATCGTCTTCTACTACTCTTCTTCTCATCCCACGGTCCAATCCATTCCCCAAGACACTCTTCTTCTGTCTGCTGAATCCACCATATCTTGCAAACCTGCAGTTTTTAGTGCCCTCTGGCCTTGTTGCACAACCTCTTCTTGTGGTGACATCTATCCTGATCCCAACCACCTTCTTAAATTCGCATAACTTCCTTAGCAACCACAAACGGCTACCAAGTACTCTGTCTTGAATTATGAGATTCTCTGACTATGCTACAGTCACCACTGACCTCGACCATACTTTATTCCGTCATACTTCGACTTTACCTGCTAGTTTCACTCCACTTCCACAACTTCACTAGTCCACCTCTTCCTCCATGCTTGGCTTCTGCTGCAAACCTATCGGTGTCTCTATTCGACAACATGTCGACCTTCGATCTTTCGCTCTGATCCTGTCATCTGTCGACCTTCGACATGTCGACTCTCGACCTTTAACTCTTGTCGACCACATATTGACAGCTTCCTGCTCGACTGCCAGTGGTCTCCGACAATCCCCCTGGTTGGCCTCCTGTCGATCAACTTTGACTTTTCTTCCTAGGTCCCGATGCTCCTGTATCAATAACTCCCATGGAAGAGGAAGAGTCATCTTAGAATAATTGTGAAACTTGGAGCTAGACTCCCTAACTCCTATGACAATAATGATGAATATTCTATGACACTTATGACAAATTTCAGACCTAATTGTTGACATCTGACATATATGACATGCCAGGGATAAAAATAGACTCCAAGAGAGTGCACAAGGGAAGTTATGGCAGCGAAGGTTCCCCCATTCGAATTGATGGAAGATGAGAGCTAGGAAAAGTTGGACAAGTGGCATTCATGGGAATATCTCCCTCATTCAAGCTGGAATGAGTCTCTTGGATGGAATTTGAGCTAAGGAGGCCTTGGGAGGTATATAAAAACAATAAGAAAGAAGGAAACTAGCTTTTTATCATTTCTCATTTTGCAAATTGGAGAGCATAGCTTGTCCATGCAAGTTGAATGTTTATTCTTCTTTCCTTAGTACCAATTTTGAGGGTGCAAGATTTCCATCCTAATTGGAAATTGGAGAGGCCATTCAGACCTTTAATTGGAGCTGCATGAATTCATTTGTTACAAGTTGAATCTACAGGGCTGCTCGTGACCATGTTTTCTTCAACTTGTTCCCACATCTCTCTCAATTTTCTCTTCATATTCTTTCTCTTGGAGGAAGGGCGCACATGGTGAGATGCTGATATATTTGGGGAAGTAAAAGGGGCCCCATTTATTTGTAATGTGATTTATACAATCTGTATTTGATTCTCAGATGAACCTCAGGTTGAATATCCAAGTGAAACTATGTAAGAATGCTGTCATTTTTCCCCATAGATTTTGCATAGCGCACTTGTTGTTGCATATGGTTAGTGAAGGACTATTATTTCAACTTCATTGACATGTTAGATGCTATATATCTCCGTAATAATCATATCATGAGAGACATATCTTGAAACACTATGTATTTCAGGTGATATTTACATTCAAGGAAGAGATTCGAGCCATTTTCCCCATAGCATTTGCTTAGTGATTTTGGAATGGTATTGTACATATTTTATATCAGATTTTGTTGAGTTATTTATAATTTTATGAGCTGCATATGAAGTTACTTTGATGTCCCAAATGATGTGTGTAGATCTCTGAAGTGTTTTTATGGTTTCTGAATAAATTCGAGACTCCTTACCCACCAATTTCACCTCAAAACCTAGACTCTAGAAGCTGTTGTTCATTAGGATGCCAATTCAATGCTAAAACCAAATCTAATGCTGCAGATATATTGTTAGTAATGTCCTATAACAGATCCAAGTCCCAAACAAAGAATTAGTGAAGTTCGTATAGTTTTTGGAAGAGCATCTAATGGTAGACCTAGGGGGGATCTCCACCTCTCAAATTCTTCCCATGCAATTTGCATACCATGGATGGGTATATCAGTTGTTTGGATTTCTGATAGGTGTTTTAATATGTCCTATTCCCCGTCAAGAACTTCCTCCCCAAATTCTAAATCATTTGGAGATGTTTGGAACTAGTTGTAAACAAAACCCTAGAGTCAAAACAAGTTGAATCCAAGGGATTTACTTGGCAGGGACATTACAATGGTATCAGAGCATGGTCCTTGCACCTGTGCATTTATATCATACATTGAAGAATAATTTGCAGCCATTAACTACTGTTGTGATGACTCCTATGAGTACAATGCTTATGAGCAATATGAAGAAGAATGTGAATGGTATGAGGAAGAGGTGCCATCATGCAACACTTCTTACCATTTCATAAGGAATGAGGGTTATTATTATGAATTTGAGTCTGATTAATATGAGTTTGTCACACTACCAAAGGATAATTCTATGAAGTAATTACAAAGATTGAGAGAAACATTTAAAACCTTGCCCCAACAATATCAGGAATATCTTGATTTGTATAAGAGAGATACAAAAAAGTCCATTTCTTTTGAAGACTTTGATGATTGGGTGTTTGAAAATAGGCCCAAAAATGAAGATGTGGAGTTAGTGAAGAAAGGTATATGCCCTTATTGCAAAAGACCTTGTAGATAAAATCATATATGTTTGAGTGAAAAGGAGGAGACCCATGAGCCACCTAGTTCTGAAATATGTAAAGCAAAAGAAGCATAACATAAAGAGGATCGAAAGTCACTCCCAAGTGACTCTGAAAAATATGAAGAAACATCAAATGAGCATGAAGAAGAGTTACATTCTGAGACACACTCTACTTTTGACATGAATCAAAGAGCATCTATTGATGGATGCTTCATCTATGAAGGAGTACCTACTGATGGGTGCTCACACCTCTATGTTGGTGACATAGAGATCTCTTTTGAAAGTGTTTCTGTAAGCCAAAGTTCCATTAAGAATGAAAATGAAGGCCTTGTAGCAATTGAAGAAGAACCAAGATCAAGTTCCCCATCACCACTTGAGCTTAATGAAGTTGGTCCAAGTAGAAAGTACAAAGAAGAGGAGGTCCCTCTATAAAAGCCTCTTTTTCTTGAAGGGTCATTAAATATGAATGAAAGGAAGATCCAAGAGACCCTTAGCATACTCCATGACACTTAAGCATTGGTGTCAAATTCGTGTTGGAGAGTTTCTTGATTGAAGGATTCATCCTTCCTTGAAGACATGGATAAGATTCAAAGAGCAATGTGCAACATCAAAGGTAATGTCATGTCTTTGTTTTCTGACAGAAACAATTTTGTTGAGCTTAATGAATGTTTACATGGAGCATACTTGAATAATAATGAGGATATTCATAAGCTCAAAATGAAAAATGAGCAACTTCTTGATAGGTTGCAAGATACTTGTTCTTCCTCCTATGTTTCATATTGTCAAATGGTAGATTGCTTGGAGGATTCTCATAACATGATGGATCATGAGAAACATGGAAAATTGAAGGTGCTTGATGTGTTTGAATATGATCTTGATGAGAACCAAGCATTTGTTGTGGTGGAAGAGGAACTTGGGTTGCCTCTTGGAAATGGTTACACAATTTTTGAAGAAGTGTATGATTCCACTACATTGGAACCAACCTATGAGGAAAGTTTTTCCCTTTTGAGGGAGGTGCATGATCCTACCCGTATGGAGGATACACATGAGGACACTCTTGCATATTCTTATCATTTGGGTGATTTGGCTTATTCTCCTACATCCTACACTTCCATATTTTGCAGCATTCATCCTAATGAAGTATGGGTGAAAAGTTTCTTTTTGATGGTGCCACATGAGGAGTATGAAACTCTTATATCTCTTTTAGATAATGATATGATTAGATCACTTTCTTATTATTTAAATTTGCAGCAGCATCCTTTGTTACCTTATGATGATACATATCTACATGGATGCACCTATGATGTTCACTTGAGTCACTTGAAGACTTATGATTTTCCTTGCTCCTTGCTTAGCTCGATTGATGTTGGAGGAACTTCATCCAATACTTGGGTGAAGAGATATATGATTGGAGAAAATTATGATTGGAAGCTACATCCTTTGTTTTTTCTTGATTATGCACATATACATGGATGCACTTATGATGTTCACTTGAGTCACTTGAAGACTCATGATTTTCCTTGCTCCTTGCTTAGTTCCATTGATGCTGGAGGAACTTCATCCAATACTTGCATGAAGAGATATATAATTGGCGCAAATTCTTATTGGCAACAACATCCTTTGTTATTTATTGATGATACATATATTCATGGATACACAAATGGTACTTTTGTGAGCCCCTTGAAGGCTCATTGTTTTCTTGGTTTCCTACTTGGTTCATATTTTAATGGAGATTATACATTCACTTCTTGGATGAAAGAACAAAGGGATGATTATTTTGATGCATCTTACATCTTTTTGGAGCATCATTATAGGGCATGGGATCCTCACCTATGTCATTGGAGAAGATTTGATTGGTCACTTGATGCTTGTATGCACTTGGAAAATGGTGGTCTACTTACTTGGAGGTATAAGCACTTTCATGATTCCTTGATGAGGCACCTCCTTGATGTACATTTTATTATGTTGTTATGTACTTTGAAGATCTATCTTTTGTACTTATGATGTTTGGAATAATTCATACAAGGAAATGGGATCCAGGAATTCTCTTTCCTGATGGTATGGGTTGGAGAGCACTCCTAATTGTTGGAGTGCAATACAAGCAATGGGACCTTGGGATAAATTTTAGTCTCATTGGTTTCAATTTTTTAGGGAAAAAAGTAGTATGGGAGATTGGGTCCCCACTTAATAAGGTGACTATAATCATAGTTGTGCAACATCAAGCATGGTGGTTCCTCTCTAAAATCTTCATGGAATCTCGAAGACTCAAAGTTAGGCAACTCAGTGGCAACTTCAAAGAATTATGCAGTGGTATCAGAAAAGGTTTCCAAAATATGAAAGAGGTAAAGAGTAATTGTGCAAAAAAAAATTTGATGGATTTAATTAATATTTTGGTGTTCAGTGGTGATGTCACAGGGGATATCAATATGAAAAATAAAACCCACATCTCCTTGCTTTTGGAAACACACAATTGTAGTGCATGAGTGCCACTACTTAGAGTTTTAGAAGGGAAGTTTTGGGAAGCAAAGTTTTGGAAAAAAAATAGGTTCTTCAACATCCATGTTTGAAATTGCTTGAGTACAAGAATATTGGGAAGGGAGGATTTTCATGTCCCAAAAATTTTCATTAGGTCCCAATGGCATAAGCCCCTTGGCCATATTCATGATAGTTTTTCAAATTGATACTAAGGGTCAAATAATTACCAACCATGATGTCCAAGTTAGTAATAATGTAAAATTAGATCCAAATGGACAAGGTGGGACACATTAAGAGAAAATTCGCAATTCAAAGTTTGTAATATTCCCATCCAAATGAACTATCATGGAGGAAAATTACTAGTTCCCTAGGTTGGGGGTGGAAGCATTAAAAGTTGGAATAAAGGAGCCACAAGACCCAAAATGACCTTAGAATTAAAAATTCACATTAAAGTGGTCAATTAAATAATAAATAAAGAAAATAAGGTGGCATTAGATCATGAGGGAACATAAGAGGTTGTGGGACCCACATGTGGCAAGATTCCCCACTACACTTGGCATGATTCTCTCACCAATTCAAGTTTAAGATGAAGGGTAACATACTTGGAGGAGTTTAAGAGGTATTATTTATGGCATGAATCATGTAAGGTCGAATTGGAGTGGAAGATTAACTCCCATGGAAGAGGAAGAGGAATCTTAGAAGAATTGTGACACTTGGAGCTAGATTCCCTAAATCTTATGATAACAATGGTGAATATTCTATGACACTTATGACAAAGTTCAGACCTTATTGCTGAAGTATGACATATATGACATGTCAGGGCTAAAAATATCCTCCAAGAGGGCACACAAGGGGATTTATGGCAGCCAAAGTTCCTCCATTCGAATTAATGGAAGAGGAGAGCTAGGAAAAGTCGGACAAGTGGCATTCATGGGAATCTCTCCTAATTCAAGTTGGGATGAGTCTCTTGGATGGAATTCAAGATAAGGAGGCCTTGGGAGGTTAATAAAAGACAATAAGAAAGAAGGAGACTAGATTTTGATCATTTTTCATTTTGCAAATTGTAGAGCATAGCTTGTCCATGCAAGTTGAATGTTTATTCTTCTTGCCTTAGTACCAATTTTGAGGGTGCAAGATTCCCATCCTAATTGGAAATTGGAGAGGACATTTAGAACTTCCATTGGAGCTGCATGAATTCATTTGTTACAGGTTGAAGCTACAGGGATTCTCGTGACCGTGTCTTCTTCAACTTGTTCCCACATCTCCCACATCTCTCTCACTTTTCTCTTCATATTCTTGCTCTTGGAGGAAGGAAGCACATGGTGAGATGATGATATCTTTGTAATTTGATGTCTACACTTTGTATTTGATTCTCATATGAACCTCGGGTAGAATATCCAAGTGAAACTATGTGTAAATTCCAAACTATGTAAGAATGCTGCCATTTTCCCCATAGCTTTTGCACAGCGTACTTGTTGTTTCATTTGGTTAGTGAAGGACTGTTATTTAGACTTAGTTGACATCTTAGATGATATATATATTTGTAATAATCATATCATTAGAGACACATCTCGAAACACTTTGTATTTCAGGTGATATTTACATTCAAGGAAGAGATTCGAGCCATTTTCCCCATAGCATTTGCTTAGTGATTTTGGAATGGTATTGTACCTGATTTATATCAGAGTTTGTTGAGTTATTTATCATGGTATGAGAGGAATATGAAGTTACTTTGATGTACCAAATTATGTGTGCAGACCTATGAAGTGTTACTATTGTTTATGAAGAAATTCGAGACTCCTTGCCCACCAATTTCACCTCAAAAACTAGACTCTAGAAGGTGTTGTGCATTAGGATGCCAATTCGACCCTAAAACCAAATCTAATGCCGCAAAATTATTGTTACTAATGTCCTATAACATAGAGAGGTCTCAAACAAAGAATTAGTGAAGGCTGTACAGTGTTTGGAAGAGCATCTAATGACAAACCTGGGGGGGATCTCCACCTCTCAAATTAACTAGTCTTGTTCTGAAACTTCTTCCCATGCAATTTGAAGACCATGGATGGGTATATCAGTTGGTTGGATGTATGATAGGTGTGTTAATATGTCCTATTCCCCACCAGTACCTTCCTCCCCAAATTCGAAATAATTTGGAGGTGTTTGGAACTAGTTGTAAACAAAACCCTAGTGTCAAAACAAGGTGAATCCAAGGGCTTTCCTTGGAAGGGACATTACATCGAACTTGGATTTGATAATATTTATATGAAAATATTATTTTTAATAGAGAGAGTTGATGTCAATCATGGTTTTTATAGAACAAGATAGAATTTGTTTTGGCCGTCTCACATTCTGACCAGAGTCTGCAAAGGGATTTCACACTTGTGGTCAAGTCCACCCTATTTCTATTTTATAACTATGTTTTAATCGTTGAATGAAGTACCCTAAATTATATCCCCTCCAATATAATTCACCTCAAATTTAACACTCTTAATAGTTAGAATAGAGAGGTCAAAAATCAGGATTGTGTTTTTTCATTGCACTCTTTGTTCAACTCATAAGCTATAGCTATAGCTGTGGGTTCATTTACAATTCGTATGGCCTTAAGGCCCATAGTGAAAAAACCATCTTTGGTAGCTTTCCTTTGAGAATCACACAAAGTAAGGAGGAACTGTGATGTCAACATTCTTGACATCATATTTGAGATATGCCAAAACATTGTTAAAATGGGGTTTTGAAACATAACCAGAACAACCAAAATCTTACTATTGGGATGAATATGACATCGATCATGAAACTATCCATCATTGATAGCTTCCAAGTTCTTCTTGGTATCAATAAGGAGATCAAGAGTCACAAGGATTCCAACCTTCATATAATTGAATATCAATGTTTGGTGTTCCAACCCCTACCATTGAGATCGAGAGAAAGGAGGCCTAGCACCATGCATTCACATCAAACCTATTTTGCTTGAAGAGACCCCACTGCATATACTTACTTTTTCTAGTTCTAGACATAGTTGTAAACATGGGAAGTGATAACTTCAAGAATGATCCATGAAGGGAACTCTAGAACATAGTTGGTCTTTCATTACAATTCCTAGTTGTTTCCTACCATACCAAAATTTTGCTTATTTTGTTTATGAAACCCTAAAACACAAGACAAACCCCCACTTGTTTTTGGAGAATAATTCTAATTCAGTGGTAATCGAATTAAACATATATAAATGGGTGTTGAGCAGCCATTATTGAGCTTGGGGAAGAACGACAACCTATAGAAAATGGAAATGGATTTGTTGAGAACATGTAATTGGGTTCAGATCTTATTGAAACATGCTACGCGACTTTCATCAAAACTACAACAAGTGGGTTCTTTAAGTTCCTAGGAGTTTATGTGAATGGGTAGGATGCTATGAGAAATACTATGCAATATTTTAAACCAACGAGTACACTAGAAGTGCCAAAACACTAGAAAATATAGCCTACGCCATGGGAGATAACGAGTAATATGATGTGAGAAATACTATGCAATGCAATTTTTGAAATCGACGACAACTTTGGAAGAGCCAAAACACTAGAAAATATAGCTTACAAGATGGAAGCTAATGAGTGTGCATTTGTTAACCTGGCCAACCCTATCAGCGTCCATTGAGGGCTTCAATAAATTTCCCATTCAAAGTTGATCATGTTTAATACCATCCATCAAATTCATTTACTCCTGTAAAAGGCTTCATGAATATGGCCATTCAATATTTTTTTTTTTAATACCATCCATCATATTCGTTTAGTACTGTAAAAGGCTTGGCTTTCGATGGCATGTCACTAACATCCAAGTGCGTAGTTCTGACATGAGGAGATACAGTAGAACATTAATTGTTCTGTGTACATACAATCAAATCCAAATTCTTTGTTTATTAAAAAAACGACATCCCAATTTACCCACACAATGTTTAAACGATTTAGCAAAAATGCTATCAAGTTGTTATCATCTTTACCCTTTTCAAACATGGAATATAAACATAACATAAAGATGCATCCATAGAGTTAATTAGCTCTGAAAAAAGTTAAATGGATGAATATCACATAAAAAAATTAAACTCATAAGTAACCAGTAATAACTTTGACTATGAAAACGTGAAATAGTTAAATATAAGAGAGAAAAATATTTTGTAATGACAGAGACAAGGGAAGAAAATGTTGAAAATAGATTAAATGGAGAAAAATGCAACCAACTAGGAGAGAAATTAAGCATGAACTGCCATACCTGGTGTCTTTCAAATGTTCTAAATAGGGAAAATTGAAGCAATCATCCATTTTTATGAGTGTGAACGGTTGTCATGCTCCTTGTGAACATTGCCTCTGGTATTATTCTTTACACCAAATGCACCAAATTTCACCAACTCAACAATCTTTTCCCGAGAATGCGGTTGTCAAAATATCTTGCTACTGAGCAAACTCAATGATTTTCCTACCACACCAATCACAGAACATGCTAACAAATATCACTTGTAGAACATGCCAAGCAAAACACTAAGTAAGCATGCTCGATAGCATTGGGCAGACGATCATGTCATCTATCTTCTCTGGTCTGACATAGTTATGCTAGGTATTTTTCTAGTATCATAGGTTGCCGCTAGTTATTTGTTGAGCCAGCCAACAGACCCAAAGAGGCCACCAGAGCTGTGGTTTTTATAACGAAACTATTCGGTTGGGCCGAATCTCAAATAGTTCTTAGGGCCTCAATATTGTAGTCGAGCATAGGTTTGAATCTAGGTTGGAGTTCATATTTAAGCAAGTGGGTATTGAGATTAATCCTTCAAAGGGTTCCGCGGGTTCCGAAAAGTTGGGGATTGTGGACTTCACACATGGATTTGCGGTAAAGATCATAGCATTGGTGAATATGTTGGTTTTCTATTTAGCTTCTATGGGAAAAATATGGGTCATGGCATCCAAGCTCAAGGACGGGCATGGAACTTCCAAATTGAAGGGTTAGGGGAATGGGGTTAGGGTTTGGTCCCTACAACCTATTGTTAAGGGAAAGCAAAATAAAATTGCCTATCGAAGGGTTTCCATGTGCAAGAGAAGAGAAAATGAATTCTCTAGTAATGGAGGTAGAATTCATGGGGATTTGAATTAGAGAAATTAGGGGCTAAGTTCTTAGGATATTGTGCCTAAGAGCATAAGGCTAGAAGAAAACCACAAAACTAAAAGGGGAAATTGTTTTAGAAAACATGGGTTTTACTAAAACAAAAACTTAAAGCAAACCAAATCCCCTTTACCTCAGCAAGCCCAACTTGTCAACTGCATCACTTACTTGTCTTCAATTTCCACATGCTTACACTACCCATAATTTTGTATCTCTCATGCAATCCCTAGTTATCATTTCTTGAGTATTTACCTTTTCTCCCATCTTTTTCGTCTCAAACTAATGTCTCAAAACACTCATGAGATAGTAGTAGTGCTAAGTAGCTCTGCTAGTTTAAGTTTCTAAAATAACTTTTACTATTATTGAAAACAAGGTTTCTTTTCAACCACATCCATAAAATGAATGGAAAATGAAAATTTACATTTTTTATTTGTAATTAGACAAAATTATTGATCATGAAAATTTACATTACGAACAACCATTTTTACAATTTCATAATTACAATTTTATAAAATTCTTATCTTGTATCACAAAAAACTAAACAAATTCAAATCTTATAACCTTCTTTATTTTGGTCTCTATGTTTTGAAACTTGTTGATCCCTCTCTACATCCCCACCTTCACTCTTCAAACAGCGAATTTCATCATTTCCCGTGTCGACATGGAAGAGGTCTAAGGTCCAGACTTCAACACATTTAAACCACGTTTAGTGCGTGGAATCATACATATAAAATATACCGAACCTATCCATCTATCTATATATTTTCGTAGGTCATGGGAAGACGGAACAATCCATCGTAAAATTGCCAAAAATTGAATAAAATATTTGCAATTAAAGGGCATTACAAGCCAGGAGAATCCGTCCAAAAAAATGGACAGAGACGGAATAAATTATTTGCATGTTGATAATAACGAGTATGTGCACTATTATTTTTAGTATTAGTATGTTCTTTGATCTTCTTTTCAAAGCTTTTGGGAGTCAAATTGTTCCGAGTTTTTTTGGATTGAGCTCCGTCTTTTCGGTTGTAACAGTGTATTTTTCTCATAATGCAAAGTTACACTTTTTTCTTTTTGGAAAAAAAGAGTATGTGCAGTGGCATTGGAAGACGTGGAAATCCGTCACAAGATTGACAAAGAGAGGTTCAAATATTTGCAACTGCTGCTTCTGTTTAAATATCAGTCTATCTCGAGCATGTTTAAATATCAGTCTATCTCGAGCATGTGAAGAAACTGCAAGGAGCTGACCGACCAAAAACACATGAATATAAGTATTAAACTAAATTATTCAATCCAACGTGAACATTCTGCCCGATACTGTAGCAGTGGATACGTTCGAAGACGTTTGAATGGATACACATTTCTTCATAAATGTGCTGGCAAGATCACATCGGAAGCCATGGGAATCCATACTAAAATAGACAAAAACGGATTAATAAATATGCAAGTAGATGCTCGTTAGTCGTTATAATCGTGAATAATTGAGCACAAATAATAAAATAGATGCTCCTTAGTCGTTATAATCGTGAATATAGATCTATCCAAGGCATAAGAGGGAAAATCATATCGATAGGGAAGAGCCCAAGGTGCAAGTAGCTCCTGAAACGATGGGGTTGCAGCATTTCATTTAGTTTTGTATTATGGCAAGTGTGTTTGTGAGAGGAATATTATCCGTTCCAACAACATTGCAAGGCCCGTTTAAGCCTGTGACTGTGCCCCTCGATCCCAGTTTGCGCAATGGAAGCCATGATTTGCCCAACTATGACCCTCGCCTCGTCAAGAGAGTTCCCTCTATCTTCCCAGAGCAGATCATGCTTGCACTTTCAACAACTCTTCAGTCCATGTGGGTTTCCTCGGTAACAGGTCTCTGTTTCTTTCATTCATTCATATACCATCAGATAGATTCATTAAATCATTTTCATAAGTCTTTTTTTGATAAGGCTAGGGGAATCCGTAACTTGGGCAGGTTCATTATATCTTATATGAATCCACATTGCAAGTCCCAAGGAATAGCTTAAAAGTGCACCCTATCACAAAAGATGCCTTAACAATACATCCTATGACAAGGAGTGGCTTAATTATGCACCCTATAGCCAACTAGCTATGTACACCTAGGCTTGATAAATTCTGTCCTTTGTGCCTGGAAGATTGCAGAAAGATTGCAGAAAGATTGCTTGGAGAAGATCCAACGTGTTGCGGTTGCTTAGACATTTTGACAAGGATTTGTGATTGGTTAACAGTTGGACAACATAGCGAATACTGGCAGAATAATTGGTCACCGGGAATGTCATACGATGATCTTGATGAATGTCAAACGCATCTACTAAATTTGGTAAAATTTGCGGACACGTATTCATCGTGGATGGATTATTTTGCATGCTTACAAGAAATTTGAAAGGACAAAAAGGGGATTGAATTGATTGTTCCATATGAGTGATTTAATGATACCTTCTCTATCCTCTTAAAGACCTATGTATGCAATATGAGGTGTTGCATGGATTGATATATTTGTCAATCACATCAATTCATTACGAATCTTGGTTTTGTCAATAAAAAGTGCAAATCATATGAAGATGGAGAACAGTGCGGCAACACGGGAATCGAGTATAACATGGAATATTAATACAATTAAGGGGGAGCAACTAGAACAAAGTGATGACATGGGAAGTTAGATGAGGTCTATATGAAGGATCGCAAAAGCAGAAGTAATTAGCACAAAAGGAACAATAGAAGACAGGAACCAGAGCATATGTTCAAGGGAGATCTTGCAACTACGCAGGCGAGCATACAGATTGCAGATATATTTACAAAGACACTTCCAAGAGATACTTTTGAGTATCTCAGACATAAACTAGGTGTAATTCCCATTCCACATTAATTTCAAGCATCTGCGACATGGCAGGAACTTGGCACAGTGTAGTAGAAGTGATAGTGGAAAGAAATGGAAGCATGAAGCTAGGGGGAGCATCCCTTTGCCATTGAAGTCAAAGGGGGAGAGATACTAGGTAGAAATTTTTGCAAACAAGTGCTGAATTAGAGTTTGCATAGGAAGCGCACAAAGGCTCAAATGATGTGAATACAAAGGGAGCACGTTGTGCACAGAAAAGAGGAGCTCATACTTACGGGGAGCTCAATTTTGATTGGTGTTGACATCAATGCCAAAGGGGAATATTGTTGAATTTTGGTGTTGCCATTAATATCAAACAAGAAGCATAATGATGTCAAGCAAGAAGCATGTATCCTTGATGGCAGTTTGAAGAAATATATACAAAACAAGGGTACCTATCCATGCAATATGGATGGGTGCATATCGCACATATGGATGGGTACATGTCGCACATATACTGGGCTTTTGCATAATAAGAAGGAAAATGAAAGTGCATTGAAAATCATTAATCGGATCAAGTGCATTGCATTGGGTAAACTTGATTAGGAATAAAAAGGTAGCCGACATGAATAAGCCCCTACGTGTGTACAAATCAATCTAATCAAGGAAAACAAGTAGCTATATAAATAAACCAAAGATAGAGGTGAAGGGGGTGTGTGCACAATGGAAATGTAAATATATTATGTATTCGGGGAGCTTTAGTTTATTGGAGAATCAATGGCTCGTTGATCCAGAAAGAGGAAACAACAAAGAGCCAAGTGCGCATAGCAATAAGCAATGCGTAGAACTGGAGTAGTGTACAGATTGAAGAAGTGCGTAGAATCAGAGTAGCGTGTTGGATCATAGCAGTACTCAGAATTGAATCAAAGTATATAGAAAATGCGCAGAACCGAAGCAGAGTACACAGTAAATGGAGCATTGCAAAGAATAGATAGAGAAGCATAGCAGTTGTGCAGAACTGAAGTAGAGCACATAAGTGCACATAAAAGAAAGTAAGTGAGGCTGTGAACAAAACAAGTGTGAAGCTGTGTGTAAATCAGAAGGTAGTGTGACAAAAGAATATCTACATCTATCTTAGGGAGGTAGGATGGGGCAAGGACAGGAGATTGAAGTCTCCACCTAGGTGGGTTCCTGAACATAGCAAGTTGGTGCTTGCATAGAGGATTGGTGTCCTCACAGGTCGGTGCCTGTAATCAACGAGTTGGTGCTTGCGTAGAGGATTGGTGTCCTCACAGGTCGGTGCATGTAATCGGTGAGTTGGTGCTTGCATGTGGTATTGGTGTCCCAATTAGATTGGTGTCTCAGTGAGTTGGTGCTCACATCTTGGAGATTGGTGTCTCCCATTTATTTATGTAATCAAATCTTCCATATATATAAACAAAGAAGTTATATTCAAATACTATGCACACAGTTTTCTTTTATCGTTACGTTTTTAAATAGAAATTGGTGCATAGATTTTTAAAATGAAAATCTGTTCAATCTGTGCATGATATTGATTCACTCCCCCCTCTCAGTATCATTAAGAATTCCAACATGTGTTTTGTTTTATTCTCATGCAACATAAATGATGCGTATGGTTTATGGGAACACACTGCAAATGCTGAGCTAATTTTTAAAAAAGGAACCCATTTCTAGTGTGCTCTATGTTTAAAAATAGTGCATTGATGATCAAGGCTAGTGCAAACTGAAAAGAAAAATCACAGCACACAGTTCTTATTTTTATTTTTGAAAAAATGGCAAATGCAAGGAAAATTCTAATTTTTAATCCACTATAAAATTAAATGAGAAGGTAATAATAAAAATACCTAGACTCTTGCTTACCTGGGAGGCATGGTTTCCATGTATAGAATAAATCAAAATTTTCAATTGAATTGTTGGAGAAATCCAACGACGTGCACTGAGTATGGGGGTGTGGGTGTCAAAGAGTAGTTCCAATGCTTGGGTGGGCCAAGGAGGTCTTCGACACTAACAAAAGGATACAATGTCATTTTGGTGTCATTTTTTTTACCATACTTCGGTGCGCCCAATTTTGTGGTGCACCAATGTGCTTAATTTAATGGTAAGCACTGCTCGACAATCCATTTAAAAAAATTGTTTTACATATCATATGGTGTGTTGTATCTTGTTAAGCATCGATGCGTCTTTATAGATATAATGCATTCGAGAGATGTAATGAGTAAATTAAAAACATGTTTTTCCACTATAGTGCATTCTTACGTTGCATGCACAGGTGCATCCATTCATTTAAATGAACCAGAAATGGTTTCCTCAGAAAATAAAATAAAGATATTTATAAAAAATTCATCGAACTATTGTGATATTGGTGCTATATCATGTAGTTCATGACACCAGATTTCGGTGCTTGCTACGTCCATGGAAACCTTTCCTTGTTTTTGCGGGGAATGTAGGAAGGCTAGAATATGACAAAACATAGGTGGCTCAATTAAGAGTCCAACATGTCACTAGCGGGAATTGAACCTAGATAGGGAGGATAATACTCATATGCTCAAACCACTCAGGCAAAAACCAACTGGCACACACACACACACACATAGTGTGCATAATAATATGGCACACTAGTAAGTCAATAATTTTACGATCTTGATGCATCGATGCATGTTTTATGTTTGGGCACACTAGTTGAAAACCTTTGCTAAAGCCTCCACTCGCTCGCCTTTGCTAGTGACCTCCACTATAAATGAATGAATGGTTTTTTTGTGTGCAAGATCTACAAAAACCTCCGCTAGAAGGTGTTTTCCTTGTAGTGCTAGCACCAAATGCTAACAAATTAGGAAAATATTCAACCATAAACAATTATACTCATCAATAATCAAACATGGTGAACAATATCATATCTTAGTGGGAATTAAGTTAGGGGTTAACAATGATGTAGTGCGGTAGAAGTAACCATGGAAAACTATATGTAACCATGGCCAACAACTTCAATTATGGTCAACTATTGTTACAGTATTAAAGTTATTGTTTAGTGTTTAGTACATTTTTTGTGTAAATCATTAACATACTAGCGATAAATTAACCATGGAAAATTTTATTCAAATATATTCAAGAATATAAATTTTAGTGCTTATTTAGGAAGTTAGTGTTGACAATGAATTACTATATGAAACCATAGTCAACTAGGCTCAGTTACAAGGGTTAACCATCATTAATAAGTCAACATTTAATGAGTTAGTTGGTTGGTAGTATAAATTATTGACATATTAGGGCTATATTCAACCATGGCCACTTAGAGTCGCACATGGCTAACCACATCTATCCATAATCGATCATATTTACTATTGGTTATTAGGTTAGAGGTTGGCTCATGTTTAATGTGGTGACATTAACCATGGACAAAAATATGCAACTATGGTTAACCATAATATACTTTACTACGCCTCTCTTACTCAATTATGGGTTAGTGGACTAGTTGGTTGGTCTAGGTTAGTAGTATCAATCATTATCTTAATAGATAAGCATTTAAGGATATAAAACTATGGATGACCATGGTTTAACATTATCATTTAAGTTATATAATAATGGATATAGGGGTCAGAGTTATTAGGGTTATATGGATAATGGGTTACTGATTTTAAACATTAGGTGTTATTAGGGTTTTAGGTCTTATGTACTGTGAATCTAAAATCACATCAAAACAAAATTCTAACTAAGTAACTTTAATTGCTCATGAATCAAGAATGAACAGGTATGATGATACTCCATTAGAAAATGAATTTAAATCTCAGCTACATGTTACTAGAGGCAGAGGCAGAGGAAGGTCTAGTAGCAGAGGAAGAGGAGGTCGAACTGCTAATCATAGTGACAACAGAAATGATTCAGAATCTGAAGAGAAGTTACAACATAATACTCCTAGTGTAAGGGAGATTAGCAGCAAAACATGGAAGCCAAGAAATCAAAGGTATGATAGATCTAAAGTTCAATGTTTCTATTGCAAGAAATTCGGGCATTTTGCTAACAAGTGTTGGAAGAAGCAAGCACATACTAGTACGTTGTCTACACATATTAGATAGGAGACTGAAAATGAAGGGAATCCTATGCTTTTAACTTGTAATGTCACCCATAAAAGTTCAAATGATATATGGTTCTTGGACAATGCATGCAGCAACCACATGACTGGAAATAAGGATCTATTTTTAAGTCTAGATACAAGCATTTGGTCTGAAGTGAAGTTAGGTAATGACAGTAAGGTAAAAGTTAATGGTAAAGGTGTGATTGTTGTATATGCCAAGAATGGTAAAATAAGAACAATTCATGATGTTTATTATGTTCCTGGTTTAATGTGTAATTTATTAAGTGTTGGAATGTTGTTAGAGAAGAAGTACAGAGTGTTCTTCAAGAACAAGGTATGTACTATCTATGACAAATATCCAAGTAAGTAGTTGATAGCCAGAGTAGAGATGACAATGAATAGAATGTTTCCGTTGATTATGAGGAATGATTTGACTAACTCTTTGAATGCTTATAAGACTAAGAGTTTAGATCAATCATGGTTGTGGCATTTGAGTTATGGCCATTTACATTTTGGTGGCTTAGATTTGCTACAGAAGAAGCAGATGGTAAAATGGTTGCCTAGTATTCAGCAGCCAGCAAGCTCATGTGAGAGCTGCATATTAGGAAAGCATCATAGAGAGAAATTCGTCTCTGGAGTCTCATACATAGGAAAAGCACCATTGGAGTTGGTACACAGAGATTTGTGTGGACCGATGCAAAGACCTTATTTGACTGGAAAAGTTTATTTTATGACTTTCATTGATGATTTCAGTCGAAAAACTTGGGTGTATTTGCTGAAACAGAAATCTCAAGCTTTTGATGTGTTTAAAATTTTTAAAGCTATGGTTGAAAAGGAGAGTGACAAATTTATTAAAGTCTTGAGATCGGATAGAGGAGGTGAGTATATGGTAGATGATTTTGTGGAATTTTGTCAATATTATGGAATTAAAAGACAATTTATTGCTCTCTACACTCTACAACAAAACTAAGTGGCAGAAAGAAAGAATCGAACCATTATGAACATGGCTCGAAGTATATTGAAAGAGAAGCATCTTCCATATGAATATTGGAGAGACGTTTTTACTTGTTTAGTGTACATTCTGAACAAAAGTCCAACTAAGAGTGTGAAGGATAGAGTTCCCCAGCAAGCATGGAGTGGTAAGAGTAGTAGCATATCTCATTTGAGGATTTTTGGGTGTGTAGCTTATGCACATGTACGTGAAGATATGAGGAGAAAATTAGATGACAAAAGTTAGAAGTGTATTTTTGTTGGATATAGTGAAGAATCTAAAGCATATAGAATCTATAATCCCATCACCAAGAAGTATGTTATCAGCAGAGATGTGGTGTTTAAAGCAGAAGAAGCATGGGATGGCAGCATAGATAAATTGGTTGCAGAGGACGTTGTTACACCTCACGCAGAAGATGAAGAAGATGAGAATGGCATACATGGAGGACAATTAACTCCACATACGTCTACACCAATAGTAAGGACACCTATCATAACGCCCAAAACTCAAGATCATGGTGAACCATCAAGTGTTGGTGGACATCAAGGAACAGGATCAGATGTAAGTAATGAATCAAATCCTACATTAGCTTTATTAATAAACAGAGTTAGAGGTCAGAAGAATAGAATTTTAAGAGAACTGTATGAGCAAAATGAAGAAGTAGATCAAGTTTAAAATTTTGCATTGGTAGCGTGTGATCCTGCAAATTTTGATGAGGCCGTTAAAAAGGTTGTTTGGATAAAAGCAATGGATGAAGAAATTGATGCCATAGAAAGAAATAATACTTGGGAACTTGTAGATTTGCCTGATAATAAGAATTGTATTGGTGTCAAATGGATTTATAAGGCTAAGTTAAATGATGATGGTGAAGTTGAAAAATAAAAAACAAGACTTGTAGCTCAGGGGTTTACTCAACAACCTGGTGTTGATTATAATGAGACTTTTGCACCTGTAGCCAGACTTGATATGGTAAGAATGGTATTAGATATTGCTACTCATAATAAATGGTATATACATCAAATGGATGTAATGTCTGCGTTTTTGAATGGATCTTTAGAAGAATAGGTTTATGTGAAACAACCTCCTGGATATGAAATTGATGGACAAGAAGACAAGGTCTACAGATTAAAGAAAGCATTGTATGGATTGAAGCAGGCACCCAGAGTATGGTACAATAGGATTGATGAGTATTTGAACAGTGAAGGATTCAAGAGAAGTCCAAGTGAGCCAAAACCTTGTATACAAAGGTAAACCAAGAAGGTAAAATACTGATTGTTTGCTTATATGTTGATGATTTGATCTTCATTGGAGATCTTTTAGTAGATGAGTTTAAGACAACCATTGAAACAAAATTTGAGATGATTGATTTAGAAATGATGAAATATTTTCTTGGTATTGAAGTAACTCGGTCCGACGATGGTATTTTGATCAATCAAACCAAGTATGCAAATGATGTACTGAAAAGATTCAGAATGTTGAATTGTAAGCCTGTTGTAACTCCAATTGCAACTGACACAAAACTCAGTAAGATGGATGATGGGTCAAAATTTGATCCAATGTTGTATAAGAGACTGGTACGAAGTCTCGTGTACTTGACTGCAACAAGATATAGTGTTTGTAGTAAGTTTGATTTCGAGATTTATGGAATCTCCAAAGAACACCCATTGGCAAGCTGGAAAGAGGATTCTGAGATATATTGTTGTAACAACAAATTTTGGTATCCCGTATACATTAAATTCAAATCTTAAGTTGATTGGATATACCAAAAGTGATTTTGCAAGTTCTACAGATGAAAGAAAGAGCACATATGGATATGTATTTAGTTTTGGATCAGGATCAATAGTATGGGATTCAAAGAAGCATCCCATAGTGACATTATCTTCTGTTGAGGCATAGTATGTTGCAGCAACAGCAGCTGCATGTCAAACTGTGTAGATGAGAAGAACCCTTTATGAGTTACAACATGAACACAATGAACCAGCTCAGATATTTTGTGACAATAAATCAGCCATTGCACTATCAAGAAATCAAGTCTTTCATAATAGAAGTAAGCATATTGAGACGAGGTATGTCATGTCCCCATTTTGACCCTTGTAATATTTTGGGCTGTAATGTAAATATTGTATGCATATTATGTTTGATTTCTAGCATGGAGCTCAAGGCCAAGGCCCTACTAGTGAATGCTCGACCTTGAAGAGGAAAGTATTGGACATTATGTTACCCATGTGCTAGTGAACCATGGGGATTGTAAATATGCATTTTAATATAAATGCCCACAACTAGCTATGCAATGCAACAAGAGATGGGGGCATGATGTTTACAAGGAATTGGGAGGGAAATATTCAAACCCTTGGGCTAATCAAGTCAAGCCAAGTGTCAAAGAGAGAAGCCATGAACCCTCAACTACCCATGTTGAATTTTGTACCCAATCATTTATTTCTCCCAAGAGTTGGTTGAGGTAGTTAATACCTTGGGGAATGGGAGGTATGGCTGTCCAAATTCGGGTATGGGAAAGGCACCCTTCATGGAAAATCACGTTTTGCTTCTTGGGAAAGAAAAGAGCCATGAATTGTTCCCCAAGCCATTGCCCATCAACCAGTTTTCTCTCCCTCACGAGTTGGAGCTACCTGGGCATTTTCCAGCCACGTTTTTATGGTTTCTTGTTTTCTTCTAGCTGGGAGAAGGGCGTTTTTATGTGGCAGACCCATGGGGAAGGAAGGGGAAATTGATTTGGGGACCATAGAGGTTTTTTTTTGCCCACTGATTGCTTTTATAACTGTGGGAGAAATCATTTTCTTCCCTATGGTTGATTTTCCCTCTCACAAATCCGTTTTTGGTGTGCCCACATTTTGGGGAAAACCCATGTCCATTTAGTTTCTAAGTCCCATTGCTGAAAATGTGTTTCCAAGCTCATATCTGAGTTTTGTGTGTAAGAGAATGCTGGGGTTGAGATGGGTATCCATTCCTTTGGATGAGCTGAGCTTGAGAGACCCAATTTCCTTGTAGATATCATGCCCAGTTCGAGGGTGGTCTCTGAGTGTTGAAATAATACAGGCTGAGCAGAGACCTATGGTTGAGTGGAACGTTGCAGCGACATAGCTAGTTGCATGGGACAGTCTTACAGTGAGATAAGTATATCCTCTTAATTTTATTTACTTCTGCACTGTTTTAATTGATGGATGACTATTCTTGATATGATAGATGCTTGTGGAAAGTGTGTGGATATTGTTTTATGCCGCTGTGTATATCTAGTTGAATTGCATCCGCACACATATGCATTGCATTGTAATGCCATTTTGTTTTATTCATGATGAACTTGGCTAAGTTTTGTGTAAAGCTCAGATTTTAGTGCCATGTTCGCTTCCTTTCATTAGATAGATAGGAGGGGACGTGAAAATGTATCATTTTATTCGAGAATTGATAAGCAAGAATGAAATCAGTATGGAATTTTGCAGATCAGAAAATCAGTTTGCTGACCTATTTACAAAACCTTTGGGGAAAGAGTTGTTTGAGTTTCATAGAGAAAACATTGGGGTTTGCAAGTTGTAACAATTGTTGATTAACATAAATCTAGTGTTACAATGTTTTTTTTTTTGGGTGAAGTAATTAAGGGGGAGAATGTTGGAAGCGGCTAATTACTCCACTGCTTGATAGTTGGCCGCCAAAATTTCTAAAAGGCAACACCGCCCATATTAGTTTATTTTATTTTTGAAAATCCATCATCAAATCAAGACATAAACTAACTCAGAATTTTTGGCTGCTCAAATCCTTGAAGATGCCTCCTTCACCAAACCGATTTAAACATTAAAGCTGAAGAGACATTCAAAAGATTTGTTGCAGCCTATCGAATTTTAAATAGGCATTTACATCCTGCATTTTAACTCTTCAAGAATGTAACATAACATAGTATTTATTTCTACAGAGGTAATTTTGTAATGAAGGGTCAATTAGCATTTAATGACAAACTATCTTGAAACACTATAAATACCCATCGATGTAATCTTGATAATATAGAGAGCAGAATACAATTATGAGTTGAAGTTAAACATAGAGTTTTTACTGTGTATTTATGGTTATGCTATGTTTTTGAGTTTGTAAACTCATAATTATTTTGAAGTTATTTTGCTATAGCAAGATAAGAGATAAGAGGTTATTTTTAAGTATAGATGTGTTAAATGTGTTTGATTTCCAAAAAGGAGTATTAGCCTAAGTTTTATGAATGCATGGGTCATCAAAACGAAGTTAAATTACTTGCTGAAACAGTTCGTGTAGAACATAGTTTCCTAAAACAGTCCTGTAGAATACAGTTTGTTGAAACAGTTGCATAATTTTATTTTTCTTGTTGAACGTCATTCTGTAGGTGATAGTTTCTGAGTTTAGTAATTTGTGCGTGTTGCTGTGAGTAAAAGCAACACTCCCCTGCCTTCCCACACAAAGATCACTTGCAGAACAGGCTAAGCAAAACACTGAGTAAGCATGCTCGATAGCATTGAACATACGATCATGTCATCTATCTTCTCTCGTCTGACATAGTTCTACTGGGTATTTCTCTAGTATCATAGGCTACCGCTGGTTATTTGTTGAGCCAGCCAACATACCCAAAGAGGCCACCAGAGCTGTGGTTTTTCTAACGACAATGCTCAATTGTGCCGAATCTCAGATAGTTCTTAGGGCTCAATATTGTAGCATAGGTATGAATCTAGGTTGGAGTTCATATTTAAACAAGCACGTATTGAGATTAAAGGTTCGAAGCGTTTTGAGGGTTCAAGAAAGCTGGGGATTGTGGACTTCACACGTGGATTTGCGGTGAAGATCACAACGTTGGTGAATATGTTGGTTTTCTATTCGGCTTCTACGGGAAAAATATGGGTCATGGCATCCAAGATCAAGATGGGCATGGAACTTCCAAATTGAAGGGTGATGGGAATGGGGTTAGGTTTTGGCCCCTACAACCTATTGTTAATGGAAAGCAAAAGAAAACTACCTATCAAAGGGTTTCCATGTGCAAGAGAAGAGAAAACGAATTCTCTAGTAATGGAGGTGGAATTCATGGTGATTTAAATTAGAGAAATTAAGGGCTAAGTTCTTAGGATATTGTGCCTAAGAGCATAAGGCTAGAAGGAAACCACGGAATTCAAAGGGGAAATTATTTTTAAAAACATGGATTTTATCGAAACAAAAACTTAAAGAAACCCAAATCCCCTTTACGTGAGCAAGCCTTACTTGTTTTTAATTTCCTCATGCTTACACTACCTAGAATTCTGTGTATATGTGATGCAAACCATAGTTATCATTTCGTGAGTATTTAACGCCCATGGGGTAGTGTTAAGTGGATGTGATAATATAAGTTTCTAAAATAACTTTTACTATTGTTGAAAACAAGTTTTTTTTTCAATTACATCCAATAAAATGAATGGAAATTTACACAAAATTATTTAACATGAAAATTTACATTACAAACAACAATATTTGCAATTTTATAAAATTCTTCATCTTGGATCACAAAAAACCTAAACAAATTCAAATCTTATAACCTTCCTTATTTTAGTCTCTATGTTTTGAAACTTGTTGATCCCTCTCTACATCCTAGCTTATCTCTTCAAACAGCGAATTTCATCATTTCCCGTGTCGATTTAAGCTCTGGACAGGGTGGTAAAAACTCAGATTCGCCTCACCTCAAATCTCTTACGTCCCAGACATGGAAGAGGTCTGAGGTCCAGACTTCAACACATTGAAACCACGTTTAGTGCATGAAACGACCTATCTATCTATCTATATATTTTCTTAGGTCATGCGGAACAATCCATCGTAAAATTGCCAAAAATTGAATAAAATATTAAAAGCCAGGGGAATCCGTCGAAAATTGGGCAGAGACGGAATAAAATATTTGCATGTTGATAATAACGAGTATGTGCAGTGGCATCTTCGAACCAAACACACGTGAATATAAGCATGTGTTATGCGTCTTAAACTAAATTATTCAATCCAATGCGAACATTCTGCCCGATACATTGTTTTGTGTGGATACGTTCGAAGACGTTTGAATGGATATATATTTCTTCATAAATGTGCGGGCAAGACATCGGAAGTCGTGGGAATCCATAGTAAAATAGACAAAAACGGTTTAATAAATATGCAAGTAGATGCTCGTTATAATCGTGAATAATTGAGCACAAACGCGCTGCTTCTGTTTATATATAGATCTATCCAAGGCATGAGAGGGAAAATCATATCGATAGGGAATAGCCCAGGGTGTCAACTAGCTCCTGAAACGATGGGGTTGCAGCTCTTCTTTTTGTTTGGTATTATGGCAAGTGTGTTTGTGAGAGGAATATTGTCCATTCCAACAACATTGCAAGGTCCGTTTAAGCCTGTGACTGTGGCCCTCGATCCCAGTTTGCGCACTGGAAGCGATGATTTGCCCAACTATGACCCTCGCCTCGTCAGGAGGGTTCCCTCTATCTTCCCAGAGCAGATTATGCTTGCCGTTTCAACAACCCCTCATTCCATGTGGGTTTCCTGGGTAACAGGTCTGTCTCTTTCTTTCATTCATTCATATACCATCAGATACATTCATTTTCATTTTCATATGTTTGCTTTTTTATTTAGGTTATGGGAATCACTAACTTGGCCTTATATGGTTGCACAAGTTATTGTAAGACTTTGAATTAGTGACCTTATAAAGAATATCTTACAGTGCACTTTATCATAGAGAATGTGACCAGAAGTGACTTAACAATGCATCATATTACCAACTAACTACCTTAGGCTTTACTTTTCATTTTCATATATTAAGTTTAAGAAGAGTTTATCAATGTCCGGCAGGTGATGCTCAGATAGGACCCAAGGTAACGCCATTGGATCCTTCCTCAGTGGCGAGTGAAGTGTATTACGGCACTAAAAGTGGCGTACACTCATTTAAAGCTGAAGGGACATCTGTGATCTATAGGCAAACATATACAGATAAAGGCCTTTTGAATTACACCTCCGGAATTATCCACCACGTTCTTGTCAAAGGTGAGAAACGTTGTTACAGACAATCAGAGTTATAAAATGTAGTCCAGTTCTTTATTTTTCTATCGGAGAATTTTTCCTGCGATGTGTAGTTGGTTATTGCATGGAATTTCATTTTTAATGGAATAGATCATATATTATTGAACAGGTCTCCTTCCAAGCACCAGCTACTATTATATATGTGGAGACAAATCCTTATCTGCTTTGAGCGAAGAACACGAATTTGTCACTCTGCCTTCTCCAGGCCCAGATAAGTATCTGTCTCGAATAGCAGTGGTTGGAGATATGGGTCTCACTCATAATTCCTCCACAACATTTAATCATCTGGTGCAGAATGACCCCTCCATGGTTCTCATGGTTGGAGACATGTCTTATGCAACTAATTATATCACCACTGGTGATAAATCCGCGGCCTGCTTTGAGTGCGCCTTCCCTGGTGCTCCATCTTATCAAACGTATCAACCTCGCTGGGATGCATGGGGAAGGTAGGTCATTTTTAATTCGCTCATTTTTATTTTACCTAAACCTAATCAATATCTGTTATTCGTTTTTTTATTTTAATTTATTTGAAGGTTCATCGAGCCACTGGCATCACGCGTTCCTATGATGGTATTGGGGGGAAATCATGAATTAGAAACTCAAGGTGGAGGCGTCCAATTTGCATCTTACAACGCCAGATTTGCAGTCCCATCGAAAGAATCTGGATCCCACAATAATCTCTATTATTCTTTCAACGCTGGAGGAGTGCACTTCGTGATTCTAGCATCATACACTGACTATAACAGAACCAGTGAGTTATATATATTTAATGTTACACTCAATTAAATTTATGATGATATTGTCCTCCTCCACTTCTCAACAGTAGCAAACTCCGTTAACAGGTGAGCAGTATAAGTGGCTGAAGAGAGATCTGAAGAAAGTGGATCGAAGCGTGATGCCATGGCTAATAGCATCATGGCACAGCCCTTGGTACAATAGTTACAACAGCCATTATCAAGAGTTTGAATGCATGAGACAACAGATGGAAGACCTTCTTTACAAATATGGTGTGGACCTTTCTTTCCATGGACATGTAAGAGGCCATTAAAACATAGATCTTATTCTTTATCCAGTAAACGACCATAATTGCACTATTAGTTTCTCTTATATATCTTCTCTAAAGGTCATGGACGTTGTGTATCATATTGTAGGTTCATTCATACGAGAGAATGAACCGAGTTTATAACTATGGGTTGGATCCATGTGGCCCTGTATATATCACTATTGGGGATGGAGGAAACATTGAGAGGCTTGCCACGCATCATGCCGATGAACCTGGATACTGCCCCAATATCACAGATATAAAGCCAGAATATGGAGGCGTGTGTCCTTTCAAATACACCTCAGGTCCAGCCAAGGGCAAGTTGTGCTGGGACAGGCAGCCAGAATGGAGTGCTTACAGAGAATCCAGCTTTGGTCATGGTATACTTGAGGTGAGACCTAACAGACCATATTGAAGTATCACTTCTAACCATATACATGATAAGATATCCACTAACTTAAATTCTAGTGCTTTCTTGTCTTTTTATAAGTGAAGAATCTTATCATCCAGCTTTGGATATGCGTTGTAGGTACACAATTCAACACATGCGTTATGGACATGGCACAGGAATCAAGATGCATATGAGAGTGCAGGTGACCAAATCTATATTGTTAGAGACTATAAAAAATGTTCTCATCTCCACAAGGCATCTGAGAGCACAGATGAATTGTAGAATTGGAGGTTATGAACAGTGCAGGTGACCAAATCTATATTGTTAGAGACTCTACAAAATGTTTTCATCTCCACAAGGCATCTGAGAGCAGATCTGAATTGTAGAATTGGAGGTTATGCTTATTTTAACAACAGCAAGTTTACAAGGAGTGGTTACTGGTAATAAATCATGCATAAAAGGCATGCAGAGTGGGAAAAACTGCAAGATGTTCTGTTTCTCTGATAAGTAGGTCTACGTAGAATCTATAAATTAATTCAGTGAATTCTCAGTGTCATGGAGACTAATTGCGTTGCTTGCTTTGGTACGAGACTAATTGAGTTGCAACCGCAGATTTGGAAGTGTATACTTCACTTTTCAAGAGTTTATGTTGCAATGCTCACTTGAAATCATTTTATAAATTTATTAAATGTTTCTACTGAAATTTGTTTTCACCGCATGGCCAAAGTTTCAGAAAATTAGCGACATGAATTTTAAATGGGTTTGGAATTTCTTCGCTAATGTAGGCTGACTGGGGTAAACAAATTAATTAGTCAATTAGCATAGCAGAGTTAGCGGAGTTAAGAAAACGGTCTATTTTATGCTTCTTAGTCTAACTAATTTAACTATGTTAATGCCCATGGTTAGGCGATGTCTTATCAAGGTGAATGTTCACTTATAGTGGGGTTGTAAAGTTAAAAAAATGTTAAGCAATATGTTGCTTCATCGCAAAGTGTTGACAGAGATATTTTAATATATCTATGGATGTGGTTATATCGTAAACTATTACAGATATTTTAATATATCTATGTATATGGATATATCTTAAGGTGTTAAGAGAGATATTTTAATATATCTATGGATATTGATATAGACATTTATATTTGTTAATTTTAGGAATTAGATTAATTTGTTGTAGTTAATGTTATTGCGTATTTGGCTAGTTTGATACTAGGTGCTTAAGAAAGAAGAAGGATGAATAATGATAAGGAATAATAGGTGAAAATTGGATAATATTTCTTAAGTTTACTAAGTCAACCCCATAGCCACCTTTAATCAATAAAAAAATATTTTCATTCTAATTTAACAAGTCCTACACTTTTTTTTTATAACTAGGGGAATCGACAACTGGGATGGGGTTGGTACTTGCGTGACATGGGGTCCAAGGGTCCAATCCTGCTTGCTATCACTATACCCCTAGGTGCACCCACAGAACCCACAAGTATGGGGCACCGACAAGCCGGGGTGATTTGAACTCGTGACCTCCATTTACAACATGTCCTTCATATCAAGCGAATCGTCGGTTAAGCTACATCCCCGTGGGAAACAAGTCCTACACTTTGGTATACAATGAATGTTTAATTTGTGAAAATTCAACTATTTTATTTTTTTAATAAAATAAATTCTTATATACTTGGTGAAATTGCTAGATTATCTGCATCTACAAAGTGATGCATTTATTTTACATATAAACACTACAGAATGGGGTCTCCATATTCGATGCCTGATCGACGGTTTTTAACATAGAAAAGGGGTCATGTTAAACATCAACTAAACGCCATTACAATGATGTCACTTAATGACGTTCATAAGTGTTTCTTAAGCAATGTTAAGGACTTCTTCTTTATTGACATCAACATCTTCTAAAGTCGTTGACTAAATGCCGATTGAATATCTGAAAAGAGATGTGTGAAAAGCAGACGAAACATCGGTGGAAAAGTAGAGTAAATGTCGTCTGAATGTCCAAAAAGAGATGTTTACAAAGTAGACGTAAAGTCGGCTAAATGTCTAAAAAGAGACATTTGCAAATTAGACTTAACATTTATTAAACATTTGAAAAGAGATGTTTACAAAGTAGACATAACGTCGACTAAATGTCCGGAAAGAGACGTCTAGAAATGCATTGAGAACAAAACAAGTGGATGATTAGTCAAAATAACATAGTGTATTCTTTTCGTAATCGACGCTTAAGTTATGGTACTAACGTTCAACCCTCACCACTCAAACGTCAATTGAATGTCCAATAAGTCATGTTTATAAATGGATCTAACGTGGAAGGTCTAGTGGCTTTTAGATAGTTTCAATTTCACTAGATTCCAATGGAATATGGTATAAGTATATACCTATATCTTTATGTATGGAAATATATCCCCATTTGTAAAATCATTGTCCTTTAGATGCATTTGTTCGACCTTCCCATGCAAATCATGTAAAACTACAACCCATGGGTTAAAAAATTCCAATGGAACTACTTCCATTGGACTTGTAGCCACAACCTTGCTTCTTGATTCCTTTCCCATCATTCCAACTTTCCTTCGATTAACAACCAAATAAGAAATTCTAGTCCACTAGGGGATGCAAATACTGCTTGGCAATTCTTTGCTCACTTGGATAAATAAACTAGAAGTGGGGACATTTATCAACTCACGTTGCTTGAATGAATCAAATTGAAAATGGGATTTCTCCCAGCAAGTGAAGGATGCCATGTCAGCAAGCATATAACATGGGTTGTATAACATTTAATTTGAGTTTGAAGAGATATATGGATATGTCTAATCGTCCAGTAAATACTTTCACTAACACATATACTTTACCTTTGAGTACACCCATTGACCTTTAAATTCTGTGGATAGACGATATTTTTATTAGATTGACTAGACATGCAACAAAAACCATAAGTTTGAAATCATGAAACCTCATGAAAACAATGCCACTTGACCAAGACTAACCTCAATCTATGTCATAACTTGAATTGTTCCTTTCTAACTCCAAAAAGGATAATTGTTGTAGGAGTGGGGACATTTAGAACATGGAATGTATGGTTTCCCCAACCACATGCTCTTTGTAAGAATAGAATAAACAACAAGCAAAGAAAAATCATAACAACACTAATATCAAATGTTTTTATTCTTGACATGTCAATTGTTATAGAATCAAATTGACCAAGCAGACAAAAGAGACTTCAGCCAAAACCCAAAACTAGGAAACCTTACCTACCCCACTCCTTATGGTAGGAGTGCATTAGATTATCTTCATTGGGATGAGACATAGATTTTTACATCAGCAAGGTTCATCCATCGAGGCTTAAGAACACCATCCAATTTATCTAATCAAATTGCATTGCAATCATATATTTACACAACTAAAAATGGTCCTAGCTAATGCATTTGTAACTTTCTTGGATTATTCAAATGCTTACTATCATATAGTATTATAGGATCACCTTTAACAAAGTTCCTCATTTGAATGTGATTATTATTCCATGATTTTATTTATTTTTTTCTATATATTGATGAAAATAGACCAAAAACCCAGATCAGACATGGGAGGGCCTTTAGATTGGAATTCTCAAAGAACTAATAAACGAGTCTTACTACACCTACTCATGGCTAGCACAATGTAGTTTCAGAGCATATGCACAGAATCAAAATGTCTTCTCCTATAAATGGAATATTGGATAAGAAAATATTGGAGTAATATGCATTGAAGAATCTTGTATGGTTCTTCCTTTATAAATCAAATATATTCTCATGCACATTTGACTTCAAGATGGACTGATGGCATAAAATACGAATCTTGTAATCAATTGTACATCTATTCTTACAGAAATAAGAAACATTTTATTCCTAGGGATCCTCATTGTAGGATACAAGGTATTATGTATTTGCAATTTGATTAAGAATACATTGAACCAATTTCCTTTGACTTCAAGAGCTCCTTTGATACAAAAAATAAGCATGTGTCTAAACTAGGATCCCAAGTCCTATTAAATTATTATAGAAGGATAAGATTGTAACATTATGTATGGCCTCATAAAAATGAGACTATATAGGATTTACACTAAGCATTATGATTCTAGAGTTAGTTACTGGAAAATGGTAGGCAACCCATTTCCCCATGGAAAGTTTGTGTTTGATCCAAGAGTGTGGTGTAATGGTTAGTTTCACTATATCATAGTGTTGCAATATGGTGTTGTTAGATTTGATCTACAAAATGGCATTTGTATTAAACTTGTTGAAACTATGCCATACTGTATTTAGAGAATAGTTGGTCTTGGTTGATCACAGTTTATTTAGTAACCCACTTCCTCTAACCTGTTAACCCATATTGACCCCTCTTGCTAATAAGGAGTATTAGTCAACATCAGTCCCCTATCACAACTAGTTTCATATGCTTGGCCTACTAAATAAACTATTAGCCATCTATGCCACTATATCCCTACTACTCACTAATCATAGTAACTCACTAATCCTTGACTATCATCAACCATATTAATTCTTTTTTACTATGGTTGACCTCTATTGACCATATTTATTATAATCTTGACCCACAACAGACCATATTTTTCTTTACCATATTAACCACATTGATCCACTAATTCCTAGCCCACTTTCCCACTAACATAATTACCTCCTATCGTCTAATCCAATTACCATGGAGTCATATTATCCCACAACCCACAAACCTACTAACCTAATAATCCAAATAACCCACCAACCTTTCACCAGCATTAATTAGGATGGTTTCTATTGAGTATGGTTGATCACTTTTGACCAATGTCGGTCATCTTGACCATGGTGGACCATAGTCAATCATGGTGGATCATAATTAATAATTGTTGACCATGGTTTCTATACTAACCCATTCATTCATAACCCCTTATCCCATGTTGGCCTATGTTGGATAATTTGAAGTATATGCTAACATTGATCCCATCCCACAACTAACCACATAGTACCCCTATCCCACTAACAAATTGATTAACCACCTATCACTATCAACCACAACCCACAAACCAACTAATCTAATAATCCAAAGAACCCACTAACCTTTCACCAACATTAATTAGGATGATTTCCATTGACCATGGTTGATCACTTTTGACCAATGTTGGTCTTATTGACCATGGTGTAACATAGTCAATCATGGTGGATGTTAATTAATCATTGTTGACTATGTTTTATATACTAACCCATTCATTCATTCACATCCATAGATAAAAGATCACAAACCACTGAAAACTAGTTTGTGCAATACTACAATTATGGAATTGCTAAATAAAGGAATAACTTCATAATAAGGAAGAAATATATGTACACTAATACATATATATTGAAACAAGGATTGATTATTAACATTAAATTTGAAGTCTTATCATTTTCTCAAGAGTGATCTAAAGTATGGATTTTGGACTATTTCCACTCAAAAGAAATGGATATCTTTGTACATTCCAAGGATAAAAATAGTGTTGAATTTCGTGTCATGTTTGAGAAGTTATGGCCTTCCAAATAAAAGATTCTCCAGTGAGATCATGGTACCCCGACAACTTACATATTAGGCAAGTTGGTATACCTACAATTAATGTAGGTTGGCCTCATACCATACTAGGTCTCTGACCTTATCAAGGACCTATGGTGATATAAACATGGAGGCCACCAATTTCTCCATCATTTAATGCATCTTATTCATGATAATTATGGCTATTAATAGCATAAATTGTAGGTCGAAATTCACCTTTCATGGCAGATGTTGGAGTGGGATCAAGAAGGGACCTGTTTTGGAGAACACGCACAAAGATGCGGTGCACACATGAAGCAAATGGGTGGAAGAGTGCAAAATAGAGAAATTAGTTAGGGTTTTGGTCTATTAGGCATATTTTTGGACTATTTGTGGGATTTGGCCACCCACTAGAAAAACTATAAATAGGTAGTAGATAAATAGACAGAGATAGAATAGGTGGAAATAGGACATAAGAGAGAGAGAGAGAGAAGAGAACTAATATGATATTCTTTTGTCTAGGGTTTCTATCGCCCAGTCGTAGGATATGTATAGTTATGGATGACTGATAATATAATGATCAATATGTTTTCGAGACCCTATTTGTGCACTGTTGAATGCTTTTCAATATGCTGTTAAGAATGTTAGTTATAATTATGGATGGTGTTTCTGAATGACAGATCTAAATATGTTTATGTTTAATATGTTGTTAGATATATGATGTGTGTGCACAGAAATGATACAATTTCCTCCTGACCCTTCATGTCTATATAAATATAGTTCCTACAGCCCCCCTTAGATGCCTCGGGAAAGACTTCATATGTTTAATAGGTAATGCCATATGGGCTGGTATCTAGGTGCTTTGTTGGTATTTTCATGTTAGAACTCGGGTCTGTCGTCTGCATGCCAATAAATGGTTTCATTACCAGGACCCATATTAGATATTGAAGGGGATGTGGAGGCCAACTACACAAGAGATAGATTAGTGTCTGGATGAGAAAAAACACAGTTTTACATGATAATAGAACTCTAATCTAGGTTTAAGTGAAGAGGACTGATTGGTAGGTATGTATTTTCAGAGTTCTATGAAATAATTTTCTATCAGTTCCCTACAGTACTAGTGGATTTATTGTTGAGATTGATGGCTATAAATCCAAGATATGATCCTACAATTCTGAGAAATTGAACCCCTTAAAAGATCCAATGATTGAAAACTATGAGTAACCCTATCTCACGTGTAATTGATTTCTAGACAGATAGTGTATTGGAAGGGTACATTGTTGAGTTTTCCATAAGTGGGACACAATGCTATTGTGATGTAGAGAGAGAATTCTTGAATGGACCACATGGATGATATATTGGTCAAATATCTCCTTGGATTAAGATGTTATTGTGCAACAAAGGTTGCATGATGATGGAATCTTAGCACTAATTGTTTTGCACACACTGAAGAACTGGGGGATGAATAGAGAATGAGAGTATGGGAGAAAAGATAACGGTGGAACGAATGAGCTGAGGATGTCGAAAGGGGAAATTACGAAATACATAGAAGTTGGATTTATGTGCAGTGGAAAAATATTTAGGAGAGATAGGAAGAGGAAGGCGATTGAGAGAGAGGAGCAGTATATTGAGTTCGAAGAAAGCGATTACTGCACAAAATACCTAAATGAAGGGAATTTGTATGCAGAAGGAAGGGATTATTAGCTTAATCGAAAGGAGGAAGGGATCCCTACTCTGATCCGGATCTGTGTGGAACCTTTGATCCCAGGTGTGTCTCCATCATAAGAGGTAATACCTAGTTCAATAGCTAAAGTAGTGTTAGTTAGTGCAAACCCCAGTGGTAGTAGCAGTCAAAAGGGACAAGGTAGTGTAAGTGGTCATACAAATCCTACACAGTCAAACACAACATCAAGAAATATGTCATATCCGAAACTTAGGATTCCTATATTCGATTGGAATGGAAACAAAGATCCATAGCAATATTTGTTTATGTGTAATAATATCTCAGAAGTAAAGGAGGTCCAAGACGAAGCTAAAAATATAGCATAGTTGAGAACTACATTTCAGGAGTGGGAATTACATTGGTATAAGAAGTATCAAAATTCTATACCAGAGGGACAAGTTAGAACCCTCACACAAATATGTGATGCATTCAAAATAGAGTTATGGAATCCTATGTCTGAGTTGTAGTGTATTACAAAACTGAAGGAAATTAAACAGATGATAAATCAAATTGTATGGATCTTTGATCAAAGATTCAATAGATTGTTAGATAAGATGCCTTTCGAAGTCCATCCAAAGCAACATAAAGAATGGTTTATTGTTGCATTACTACCACACATTCCTCAACTATTGGCACAACAGGAACTCACGACATAGAGGGATCTGCTGGAACTAGCGATGAAATTGGAAGCTTCTCCTACAACAGACACTAATTCAAGTATGGCTCAAGTCCAATCACATTTACAGGAGTTGAAATCACAGATATAAGATATTACCAAAGGGAGGGAGAATCATGAAGGAGTATGCTGTACTAATTTCCACACAGAAGGTCATCATAGGGGAGAATTCCCCATGGTCGTAGACTATTTGGTAGCAAGTCACCATAATCCATTGGTTCTAGGACCACGAGGAGGAACCTGGTGTGATATATGTAAGGTTTGGGGCCATCTGATAAATAATTTCCCAAAGATGCAGACATATCATACTACACCTCAGAGTTTATTCTGCAATTTTTGTAAATCGGTAGGGAACGATGAAGATGATTGTCATGCACTAGACATTACAAGGGAAACAAATTTAGACTTATACAGACTCCAAGCGAACCCTCGAATAGTAGAAGGGGAAGTGCAGTATAGTGCACTAGCTAGAAGAGGAGTGTATATTTTGGGTGGAAGAGGAGGATTTGGGGGCTATGGCCAAGGAAGCAGCCTTGTAATATGTTATAATTGTGTCTAGGAAGGTCATTTTGCACGAGAATGTACGAACCCCTATTCTACATGTTCATATTATCATGTGATAGAGGATTGTCCACAATTAATAGCTAGATGAAAGGAGAGGAGGAATATATAGAATCAAAATCAAAACTAGCACCAAAATGTACAGATGATAGCTGCAGAACCTCAAGAGGAGAAAAATACGGTATCCATAGTTGTGCATGGAGGATTCAAAACTAGAGTAGATGCAATAAGTGTGATGAATAATAAAATACCTCTGGTTAGAAAGGTAGCAGCGTCTCAACCAAAATTTGATCCTAGGAGGGAAAAGGAAATTATGTTTATGCATGATATGAACTGCAACAATTAGAGCAGGGTGAGTCTTATGTGCTAGAGATTTAGGATGGTCATCTTGTCTATGATATGCCTCCTATATAAAATTATGCCATTTAAGGAGAATCAAAGAAAAAGGTAAGTAGTGTAGAAATTTTCTTGAAGAATTGGTTGGAATTAGTTAAAGATGATCAACTGCGAACACTACACCTAAGATAATATATCAATGTGCAAAAGAAAGGAAATGGTATAAAGTAGTAAATAATATCCAACGTAGAAGAAGAATCGATAAGGAATTGATATGAAGTGCATAAATAGGAGAATATGACATGGATTATGTTATATTAAACTTGGGAACAGATGTAAATGTTTTTCCAAAACAAACTTGGGAATCTATGGGTAAGCCTAAGATGTTTGGTATCTAGTAGAGTTATGAGTGGCCATTCAACTTAAAATATATCCTATTGGGAGGCTTGAAGGAGTAACAGTTGATATCGATGGCATGTGCAACCTAGCATATTTTGAGATTATTGAAATAGAAGATAATAGCATACCATATCTAACATTACTAGTGTCATATTGGGATTTTGATAGGCAAGTAGTTATCAATTTGAAAAGTAGAAAAATGGTGTTTGAATCTGGAGATTTGAGATTAGATTCCCCATTAGATCCAAATGAATCAAGACGTTATGTGGACCTTGTGACCATTAGTTTCGAGGATGGAGAGATCGATCAGCTATATAACATGACTACGGATATGGATGATTATGTGGATCCAACAACAGATGGGGTATTAAGTTGGTGCAATATCGCATATTGTGAATCTGACTTAGAGGAAGCTTTAGAGGATTGGCATCAAACGACACATAAAGTATTTACCCATAGATGCATCAGCCTGGCACGATCATTGCATTGGATTAATACTGAGGTATGTGAACCACCTAGTTTTGATGGATTAATGAGGGTAAGTTCTTTTATAATGAATTTTTAATCATATATCCTAGAGAAAAAAAGAATGTTGGCACTATATGTTGCACTCACAGCGACCCCTGCGAGATGGTGCGGTAGGCACAAAAGTAAAGTTGAAGACTAGAAACACTACAAGAGATTGGTGCATATCAGATTTGACTCTGAGATATATCAACTATACCAAAGTACAATGGGTTGAGTAATCTGAAAGACCATATTACTAGTTGTGTTAAGCAATGGAGGGCTATACCTTAGCAGGAATGGGTACACAGGTTTATTCACACATTAGATATTGTCCCCAAGAACTGGTATATAGAATTGGAAGTGCGCAAAGGCACAATAGAGTGGGAAGAGTTGTTGTAGAACATTGTAGTCACACTTAGATTTGAAATATGAAAATATGGATGTTGATGTAGCATTACAAGTAATTAAGTAGAAAATTTTCCCTATAAATGAGTCAGAATCCTATTTGAAGATGCATCCTATAGTAACGGATATGCCTGAATTGATAGATATTATAACATATCCAATGAAACTGAAGATGATGAAGATCCAAGAAATATACAGATCCTAGAGACAGAGGGGTGATGTGCAGTGGAAGGTCCGACCTTAGAAGTCCCAGATTATGCCCAGCCATTGAAAACACGGAAAGTCGACATTGGGACAGAAGAAAAATCCAAGTATACAAGCATAGGAGATTATTGGAATGAAGAAACGGTCCAAACGATCACTAATATTTTATCAAAGTATCAAGATTTGTTTCCCACCACGTTTTCTGAAATGAAGGGAATTGCTGGAGAATTAGGAGAAATGAAGATTCCATTAAAACTAGATGCAAAGCTAGTTAAGCAGAGACCTTATAGACTGAATACAAAATACAAAGAAAAGGTAAAAGAAAAACTTGATCGAATGTTGGAAGTTGGAATTATAGAACCTGTCACGGAATCTGAATGGATCATCCCTATGGTTGTACAAGATAAGAAGACTGGAGGAATAATAATTTGTGTTGCTTTGCACAAACTAAATTATGCATTTCTGCATGATCCTTTTCCGACCCCTTTTACAGACTAAGTACTAGAGAATGTGGGAGGATAAGAAGCATATTCATTCACAGATGGATTTTTTTTGGGTATCACTAGATTAATATAGCCAAAGAAGATAGAAACAAAACTACCTTTGCAACATAATGGGGTTAATTTCAATACGCCATGATGCCATTTGGTTTAATAATGTGTTGGCTGTATTTTCAAGAATTATTGTCGCAACTTTCAAGGATTTTATACATAAATTTTTAGAGGTATACTTGGATGATTGGATAGTATTTAACTTGTTGAAGGATCACACTGAACTTCTACACTTGATGTTAGATAATTGTCGACAGTATCAGATTTCTCTAAATTTGAAGACATGTATTTTTTGTGTTCCATTTGGAATCTTACTAGGACATGTAGTATGTAAGCAAGTACTATTGGTAGACCCTACAAAGATAGCTATAATAGTAACTTTACCACCACCTACATCTGTGTCACAATTGAGAGCAACATTGGGACATACTCGATATTATCGAAAATTCATCACGGGATATGCACAGATCATGCCACCTATGGAAAATATGTTGAAGAAAGAAGTCAAGATCAATTGGAATGAAGAAAGCCAACAAAGATTGGATATCTTAAAATAGAGGCTAGTAAGTTCCCCAATATTGGTTTTTTCGAGATTGGAAGAAGGGATTTCATGTGCATGTAGATGCATCATCTATTTCTTTAGGCACGGTATTGGCTGAATGAGGGGAAGGATATTTGGACCATCTAATCGCATTTGCAAGTAGGAAACTTTCAAATGCATAGAAAAATTACACTACTACAGAGAACGGAGGGTTGGATATGGTTTATGTGATACAAAAGTATAGATACTATCTACTAGGATGGCATTTTAGAATGTACACAGACCATTATGCACTAAAATACTTATTCAATAATCCAGTGTTGGGGGATGAGAATTTGTAGATGGTTTCTATTGTTCCAGGAGTATGACTTTGAAGTAATAGTGAAACCAAGAAATATGAATGCCAGTCCAGACCATTTGTTGTGGTTAACTTTAGGAGAATATGATAGGACATTAGATGACAACTTGGCTAATGCACACCTATTTGCAGTACATATGGTAGATGAATATTTCATAGAAATTACATAGTTTCTGAGCACTAGGGCTGCTCCATCATAATATATCATTGCGCAGAAGAAACAACTAGTGGTAAAAGAAGCTCATTATCAACTGATTGAAGGAAACTTGTATAAGTTGGGCATAGATGGTATTTTCAGAAGATGTGTACTGTCACAACCCCAATTTCACCATTTTTTTTTTTTTTTATCTAAGTGTTTTATGATGACATTATTCATTTGTCGCAACTATACCAGTGGAATGAGGAGAATGCGCAGCTCAGCATTGCACCATCCACAGGTATAAATTGTGTTGTGAAATCATTACTAAGTTTTCAAGTTGTTCTTGCGGAAATGACGAATGAAACTACTTGTATTTATAATTTAATTATGTGTTATTTTCCTCATTGCATAATATTATCGTGTTGATCTCTAGATCATCTTTGGATCTATTCGTCTTATGCGATAATATAATTAAACGGACCAAGAGTCCTTATATATATATGTATATATATATCTTTGTCTTGTTTCCATAGTCTTCATACTTGACATTCTATATTATTAACCCTATGCATGAATTATATACATATCAATATAGTTATAATGCTAAAATTAAATCCTAACAAGGTTCATGATATGGGTGTTTAACCTTACCATAAAAATAATATATTTATATCACTGCGGGAAACCATAGGAATATCACATCTTTGTATTGATTTAATACTATAGTAGTATTCATATTCATGACTATATCAAGTCTAAGTGCTTGATAGAAAGCCTTGATTAATGCGAATGTTTATACTATGGTGTTATATAACACATGGTGTAATCCAATAGGATTTATGAATTGAATGTTACGATCTTGTTAATTAATAATGTGATTGCACTAGTTTTGCAGAAACCACAACGATGTGCCAACGTGGATGAGGTTTGGTAGAGCCATGTGATGGAATTTACATAGGTTGGTTGTACCAATCGGGCCCTTCACGTGACTTGCTGTGCATCGTCGAAAACAATTTTCTTGATATTGTAACCAATCTCCCATGTAATGGTCAAGCAAGGTTGCTCGTTCTCCATTTGCTCCTTCACGACACTGGGTTATGTTGTTCCGCGGTAGAGCTTGGCTCTGCACAGAGCTTTCCCTATTTATTATACTGTTGTAATTTTTGATAAGGTGATAGCATACAGTTGACGCCATTGAAGGAAACAATAAGCATTTACGACCTCCCCATGGAGTGTTTCGTAATGCTTCACAAGGGTTTTCCCTCTGGTTGCAACATTATTTTGTTTTAGTTTGACTGTGTTATTTCCTTTTATCTCTATAATGTTTTAAATCTTGCTTTTGTGTTTTTTGAAGTTTGACTCTGCAGTTGAAGCTTGACCCAGCTTGATTCCACGCTTGAAAATTGACTCTGTGTTCTCGTATGAAGTTCTACTTATCATTAATAGAGTTCTAGAGCACTGTGGAAGCTCTCATGAACTTCATACGCTCTCTTAGGGTCTTGATAATTTTTTTATGTGAACAAGAAATGGTTACGACGGCTTTGGATACCACCAAGGTTTACATTGTTCTTTCAATGAAGATACATGCTTCCTGGGAAAGAAGGTAAGGGTTCTTTTTCCCCTTATTTGGATTTCTGTTGATAGTTTGTAAATTATGATAGCAGAGTTTATGCAATGTAGATGTTCCGATTTTAATAAAGCCCTAAATCGTTGTGCAGGTATTCCTACGAATCTTGTAGGGTTTTCAATGCATATATATAAACTTATGTGTTAGACGTGAAAGAGAGCATACCCAGAATGGAAGATTAACTTTCGACTGCAACTTCCATAGGTAAGCTCTTGCTTCCTTTCGCAAGGGTTTGATATAAATTTTTTTTGAGTTTTTATATATGTATAAAGAAGTTCTAACTTGTTTATTATGTCAATGCAAGGTAAATCATGGACTACGTCGCTGCATAGGAAGTGTGACGCTCGCCCAACACACCCGTATTAACATAAAAATTGTAAGTAAATCTCAATATTAATTTTAATGTTTGGTTATCCCATTCTTGGTTAACAAACCGGACCGAAATCATTTTTGTTTGTTTTGCAGGTGGTCATATGGACACAAATCGTTCTGGAAAACAAGAAGATGCCTGCTAATTGTGTCTACCATGGCAAAAATGCCGGTAGCATTCTCCATGTTCGAACCCTATCTACGTCATGAGTACATTTTTCCCTCGCTTAACTAATCCATGCTTTGCATAAGCTGACAAAATCTATACGACTTCTTTACAAATCGTTTTAAAATTGTTATAATATGTATGAAGACTTTCGGCATTTCACACTTTGTTTTGTAATATATTAGAAATCCGATTGGCTCTTACACAGTTTCGATTTCTATCTATGAAGCTTGTTTTGAAATGACGTGTTTAGAATGTTCTATTCTAATGTATGAATATTGCCTCTATTTTTATAATGGTTCCTTGACTTGTTGCTCAGCGTCTCGGATCTGTAAACCATGTTTGATTATTATACTTTGAGATGAAAATGCACTTGAGCCTTACGACTGTATCCATATAATACTTTCTTTAGGTAACTACTAAACCGTTTGGCTCTACCTGATATTGTTTTAACATTATGCTATTGAACTTGGAAAGAAAACGATCTTGAGCCTTACGGCTTTATCTAAAGAATACTTTTGTTTATGCTTATTATTGGGAATACTTATTTAAGCCATTTGGCTTTGTGTGAAGATGCCTATATAATAGTATACTTAGCATACTTATGTTATGTTATTTATTTTGATACTGTGTGTTTATACAATAATATAATATGTATTAAATATAAACCCTACTTTCATATATAAAATAAATGCTATTATGTAAATTGGTAAAAATCATTAACACTGCTATTACAATACAGTAATTAAAATCTACTCAACTGTAAATCACAGAACTAACCCAGTAATTCTATGCATCAACTATGAAGATAATAAATACATCTTAGGTCAATAATATTAGAATTAATATATTCTAAACTACATCTACTGATCCTTATTCAATCATTTAATGCATAAACATAGTTCAGTCAATCTATAGTTAAAACAAATATTCTACAGTAAAATGTTGAATAGAAACAAAGTATAAGTAACCTGTAACAATGCAAAGAATGAATCCAATCTGAAGTTCGCCCTTCCTCCCAACCAATATTCCATAACAACTAAGATTACTTGCTTTGAAACCCCCGAGCCTGTTCGCTGGACCACAAGGACAAAGATTGTTGAACCAATTCTGAACTATCACTTAGTTCCACTCCTTTACTCAACAAAGATATTTTCCCTCTTCCACCCAAGCCTCCTGCTTGTCTTATGGGAATGCTTATTTAGATTTTCTTAGGACTTAGGTCTATCATGAGCCTCATGCTCTAGAACCTCCATCTAGAGTTCTGACCTGAAAAATAGGGATGATGCCTCCTGCACTTGTTGAGATATTACATATCTATTTTCACCACTAACGGATTTTTGTCCAACACTTGTCATTTCTCCTTGTGGGCCAGCAAACACTCTTTCAACAGCTACTTCAAATTGGATTCTCTTGTTTTTATTTATTAAATAATAATAATATTTCAATATCCTCATACAAGTGTCTTTTACCACACTTGGTCAAATAATCGTTCAAAAATAATTAAAACAATATTACAAAGTATTAAACTTTAATTAAGGTTCTAGGGGTATTACATGTACTAGAACACGAAAGGCCTATGATACTAGAAGAATCTCATGAAGGAGTTGGCGGTGGACACTATACAGTAAAAGCAACATCACAAAATATATTGCACGGTGGACTCTGGTGATGCACAATGCATAGGGATGCAAAGGAATACTGTCAAGCCTGTGATGTTTGTCAAAGAGTTGGAAAACCATCAAGAAGAGATGAGATTCCACTAGTCTCATAGATTACTTTACAACCTTTGGGAAATGGGAAGTAGACTTTATTGGACATATTAATCCCTGTTGAAGCGGGATTAAGAAGGGACCGTTTTGGAGAGCACGTGCAAATATGTGGAACAAGCACATGAAGAAAATGGGTGGAAGAGCACAAACAAGGGAAAGTAGTTAGGATTTTGGTATGTTAGGCATATTTTTTGTCTGTTTTTGGGATTCCACCCCCCCACTATAAAAAATATAAATAGGTATTTGATAGATAGATAGATAGAGATAGAATAGGTGGAGAGAGAGAGAGAGAGAGAGAGAGAGAGAGAGAGAGATAATATTGCAGTAACTTGTGCAAACATAGCAGTTGACCTATCTATGAAGGTTGAATCTCATTTATTGCTGATTTCACTTCTTCACAAGGAACTTTATGTTGTTTTCACCTATTTCTTTGAGGATAAGTTAAGTTTTAAGTCGGGAATAAAATAATGTACACAAAATATTATAATAGTGTTTATATATGAATTAATGAACACCTATTCCCTCACCTATGCAAAACTTGGTCAATTTCCACTTCATATGGCATAATAAGATCTTAAAA
Organism: Larix kaempferi; assembly: GCA_027924585.1. Classification (NCBI taxonomy): domain Eukaryota; kingdom Viridiplantae; phylum Streptophyta; class Pinopsida; order Pinales; family Pinaceae; genus Larix; species Larix kaempferi. Next base: position 15,640,361 of record BSBM01000101.1, on the reverse strand, counting down.
TAAAATAAAAAAGACAAAAAATCCAATAAATAATTATTAACTAGATGATACTACAAACTAGAACTTGAAAAAAAAGATTTCATAAAACTCTCCCTTTCAATATTAAACCTATAAAGGCTAATATATAAAGAAATCAATGCATTTCACATGGCACTTCTATTTGTTGCAATTCACAAAGAATGAAGCCTAAAACGATAGAACAATAAACACTATCAACAACCAAATAAATCGGCTTAGATTTCCAACTGACCTAACAAATGAAACAACATGTTTTGCAGCATGGTAGAGTATTGAAAACAATCTAGCAACAAACCCTGAGATGTTCTAATGCAACATAGATTCATATTGATTCTCATCTAACACTTTCCACAAAAATAACCCTAAAAATATTGGGCCTAAAAACCTTTAAAATTAGGAGCGATATCTGGTCCATGATTACTAAGAATTAAGTTACTCCCATGACATATGAGAGACACCAATTTGCAAATATGTTCTAAGGTAGATACTCATCAAAATTTCCATATTTCACAAGGTACAAACAACCTTAGAATTACTAGAATCCTAAAACATCACAGGGGTAACCAAATTCGTTAAAATTTTAGTAAAAGAAGTCCAACATATAAGATAAGGGATGATCAAAGAATCCTTTTGTTTTAGCTAATAGAAAATAACATTATAATTTTGAAAAATAATCTGCATTATCTACACGTAAGTATTTATATAAACTTTAAAAGTATTGACCATGCTCTATAAAAATTCATTTAAAACAAGAGCATAAACATTATATGGAATTTTACTAAAATTTGCACTTCTTATTTGGTCAATATCTTACATGGTTAATATAAAAGTATTTATATAAAGGTATTATTGGCCATGTTCTCAAAAAAAATTATTTAAATCCTGAGCATTAAGATTCTATGGAATTTTGATATTACTAACATTGTAACATATTATTTGGTCAAACATCTAAGGTACCTACTTAAATCTTAGAGTTAACTAACTAATCTCTATTAACTGACAGATTGGTTTGGCGAAATGGATGGTACATGTCCTAATGTAATGTTATTGGAATTTCAAATGGTTTGCCTATACTATTGTACTAGAATTTCATATATTTATTCAAAAACTACTTTGAAATAGAGTTTTAGGCATTCCCCTTCAAAGGAACCTAATTAGACCAAACCTTAGAAACTATGGAAAAAAAATTGTCCATCTTCAGGGAGGCAATTATATGTATGCATGTCATCATATAGTAATGGGATACTTCCTCATGTCCTGAGTACTTTGCCAATCAGCAACCCACATAATAAGGTGAACTACAATGAATATATGATTTAGAAGAGCCCCTTGAAATGAGTATAACAATAGAGCCATACTTTCAAGGAACTAGAGCTAAACATTAAATTTCGAAAGGGAAAATTTTTGTAATAGCATATCCAATCACAAGTACTAACGCAAGACCTTTAGAGAATCGTGTGAAACTTATGAACATGAAAAAACCTTGACATAAAGTAAAAAATGGAATAAATGCATTAGGAACTTGATAAAGATAACACCAATATGCAAGCAGAAACAAGCCGTACACAAACAATGCCAATCCTCTACAAATTTTAAAATATATAAACATACAACAAGGTAGATTACATAGTTTTAAATACCAACACTTATAATGCAGAAAATATATGTGTGAAGCATATCCAAATTACTAAGTCATCTAATGTTACTTTGACATAAGGAATAGCACTACCTCCCACTCAGTTAAAAAGTATCCAATGCCCAATTACTTTCAATGTATGATAATGTATTAAACAAAGCAAGAAGGAACAAAATATATAGAACTTTAGGGGCAATTAAAGCATAATAATGGTATTTTATAAGAAAAGAGATTTGGAATGAGATGATTTATGTTTTATATATAAGTACAAAACTAAAAACTTCGATGATAAATAACATAACTTACAAATAAAATAGAAGTTTCCAACATGAGCATACTTCTCTTCTAATTGATGCAGGAGCATCGGGGCCTAGGAAAAACAGTTGAAGATAATCGACAAAAGGAGGCTGACCAGAGGGAGTGCCAAAGACCACTGGTGTGGAATTTAAGATAGGCAGTCGAGAAAGAGGTCGAGATTTGACATGTTGAAGGTTGACAGACGAAAGGATTGGAGCAGAAGGTCGAAGGTCGACATGTTGTCGAATCATGACACTGACAGGTTTTCGGCGAGAGTCTTGCGTGGATGAAGGGGCAGATTGGATTGGTGAAGCGGTAGAAGAGAAGTGAATATGACGAGTAAGTTGAAGGATGGCAAAAGACAGTATGGTTGAGGTCTGTGATAAGACCGACTACTGTAGCAGATTCAAAGAAGCTCATAAGTCAAGGCAGAGTACTTGGTAGTCGTTCGGGGTTTCTAAGGAAGTTATAAGTAGTTAAGAAGATGGTTGGGACCAGATTAGATGTCACCAAAGGAAGAGGTTGTGCAGCACGGCCAGAGGGCCTTGAAAACGGCAGGTTTGCAGGATCTGGTGGATTCGACGGATAGAGGAAGAGTGTCTCAGGGAATGGAGTTGACCTCAAGATGAGTAGTAGCCACAAGGTAGAAGACCAGTGCACATGCATAGAGGGTGGATTGCTCATCACTCATTGCTCATTCATTCTAGAATTTAACAGAATACTGAGAGGAGGAGAGGGTCACACACACAGAGAACACACCATTTACTTCTGTATATTGTATCAGGCTAAGGCCGAGTAGTTTAGCTGTTTACATTTCTTTGTATTTTGCATGTAACCGTAATTTGATTGAATTAATATAAGCCAACTTCTCACATCCTGTTTACACCAAGTCTACATGAACGTCGTGTGTGTCATGTGTATTGTTAAGAAATAAGTCCTTGCGGGGACCGACCTTGCGTCAAGTGGTATCAGAGTCGAAAAGAGTCGGTAATATCAGAGCTAGAAGAGAACCCATTGTTGGGTATGTAGAATAGCTCCATAGGCGGTTGGGTAGAGTTGTGCATGACTTGTGAAATTCCGGTTGCAATTGGATGAGTGGAAGTTTCAGTTGCGGTTGAAAATGGCTCACATAGGCATTAATGTCTGAGGATTTGGACGAAGAGCGCGTGGCGTGGAAGTCACAGTTGATCATGAAATGTTCAACGAGTGCATGAGAACAATGTGAAGTTTGACTAGTGAAGTCACAGTGATCAAAGAAAGCCAAAGGCGTGGATGCGTTCCTAATGCATTAGACCACATTGTTGAGAAAGTCGAAGAGGTGAAAGAATGGGAAACAGTAGGAGAAGAACCAGAAGTCAAAATCATCAAGCTACTGTCAGACATGAGTGGAAAGAAAAAGATAGATGTACATACCTACTCACGAAGTCTGGATCCAGAAGACTTGATAGACTGGTTTAGAGAGATGGAAAAATACTTCGACATAAAGCAGATCGAGGATCCTAGATGGGTTAAGACTGCATGTTTGAGGTTGAAGGGTCATGCCTCATTGTGGTGGGACAATGTACAGGCTGACAGAGTCAAGAAAGGAAAGGAGAAAATCAAGTCTTGGGATAGGATGGTCGCCAAGATGAAAGGGAATTTCTTTCCACGTGACTATGTGATTTCCTTGTTTCGAAAGCTGCAAAAATTTCGACAAAAAGAGTTGATTGTGAAGGGATACACAGAAGAGTTCTACAGATTGTTGATAAGGTCGAGTTAGACCGACGAAGCCGAAGAAGCTATTGCAAGATATGTGAATTGCTTGAAGTATTCCATACAGGATGAGTTGATCCTATCAAGGTTCAGAACGGTTGGGGAATCCTACCAGTTAGCTCTGAATGCAGAAGAGAAACTGTTAAGGAAAGCCACATTGACCAGAGGTAGGATGACTGGTCGAGGTGCGAAGACTGTTTCTGCGAAAGGCCAAAGTAGCAGAACTAGAAGAGAATCCATTGAATAAAATCGACGTTTGAAAGGGACAACAACCAGAGAGAAGGCACAGGAAAACTGACGAGACGGTCGAGAGACCCATGGTCAAGGTGCGTATGGTCAAACCGGTCCGACAGAGAAGAAATCCGATAGACCAGCTTTGGTTTGTTACAAGTGTCTAGGAGTCGGACACAAGGAATATGAATTCCCAGAGCACCTATAGGCTGCAGAGGAGTCGAAACCTAGACGTCGAAGAGATGAGAAATCTGACGAGAGGGCGGAGTCAAAATCCGACAGCAGTGAGGATGGGAAAAGAAAAGGTCAAACCATGACGGCCAGGAGAACATTGGTTCAAGGCGACCAACGCGACAAGAAAGAGCTGACACTACGAAAGGTGATCTTTTGAACCAGAGTGTTCATTGATGAGTGGTATTGCAAGACCATAGTTGATGGTGGAAGTACATAAAATATTGTGTTGACAGAGTTCATCGGCAAGGTGGGTTTGAGATTTCGGGAACACCCAAATCCGTACAAGATATCATGGTTTCAGAAAGTACATCATGTCAAGGTAACCAAATAGTGCCTGATTAACTTCAAGGCCGGGAAGCTTGAAGACAATCTACTATGCGACATAATCCTTATGACATGTCATCTATTGTTAGGAATACCATGGAAATATGATCGGAAGATGATCTATGATGGTCGAGCCAACATAGTCACAGTGTGTAAAAATGGAACGCAGAGGACTCTGAAGCCAAAGCAGGAGGACCGAGCCGACTGCAAGTAGGGTGAGAGAAACTATTGGGAGAAGCGAGTGCTGATGTGTCTAGCCAAGGAATTCCTCGCAGAGGAGGAGAAGCAGTCAGGATGTTTCACCATAATTTCGAAAGGGCCATGTGTTGAGAGGTCGACAATGGAAAGAATTCCGGTCAAATTTGAAAAGATGCTCGACGAGTTCAGGAGCATAATAGTCGACGAGAAGCCGACGGGATTACCACTGATGAGAAGCATATCCCATCAAATCGACTTGATTCCAGCATTGAGTTTTCCAAACAAGGCACCGCATAGAATGAATCTGACAAAGGGTCAGGAACTCAATCGACAGGTCCAGGAGTTGTTGGATAGGGGATTGATCAGAGAGAGTTTGATTACGTGCGCAGTACCAGCAGTATTAGGACCGAAGAAGGGGGGAGAGTGGAGGATGTGTACAGAGTCCAAAGCCATCAACAAGATCATGATCAAGTACCAGTTTCCATTTCTGAGAATGGACAACTTGATGGATTGTTTGAGTGGAGTGAAGTACTTCATGAAGATCAACCTGAAGAGCGGTTATCACTAGATTCGGGTTAGAGAAGGAGATGAATGGAAGACAACATTCAAGATGAGGGAAGGGTTGTATGAGTGGTTATTCATGCCATTCGGATTGACTAATGCACCCAATACATTCATGCGATTAATGAATGAGGTACTGAATCCATTCTTGGGAAATTTCGTCATAGTGTACCTAGACGACATCTTGATATTTAGTCGAACCAAGGTCGAACACTTTAATCACATTCGACAAGTATTGTAGAAGTTGCAGGAAGAGAAGCTGATGGTGATCCTGCAAAAGTGTTTCCTCATGAAGGAAGAACTGGTGTACTTGGGATTTGTAATATCAAGTAAAGGATTAGCGATGGACCTAGAGAAGGTGAAGGAAATATTGGATTCATCGGAACCGACAAGCACGAATGGAGTAAAACATTTCCATGGACTTGTTAGTTTTTATAGGAAGTTCATCAGGGGATTCAGTCGGATATGTGCACCTTTGAAAGAGTGCAAGAGAAAAGGCGAGTTGAAGTGGATGGAAGCTGCCCATAGAGCTTTCGACAAGTTGAAGGAAAAGGTCATTGAGAGCTCGGTGTTAGCACTCCCAGATTTCGACAAAGTTTTCCAAGTCGATTGCAACACGAGTGGAATGGCAATTGGAGCAGTGTTGAGCCAGGAGGGCCGACCAACTTCCTTCTTCAGCGAGAAGTTGGATGATGCGAAGAGGAAATATTCAGTCTATGACCACGAGTTCTATGCTATTGTCCAAGCATTGAATAAGTGGAGGCATTATTTGTTTCCAAAGGAATTTGTGCTATAAACAGATCACCAAGCACTAAGGTATTTGAACAGTTAGTCGAAGTTAAATCAATGACACATGAAGTGGGTCGAATTACTACAGGGATATACCTTCATGTGGCGACATAATTCGGGCAAGTCAAACAAGGTTTCTGATGTGCCGAGTCAAAGAGTTGCATTGTTGAACACAAAGACAGTTCAGGAAACAAGCATAGAGTTGGTGAAGATAGAGTATGTGACCGACGAGGATTTCGCAAAAGCATGGCAGACGAGTAGCGAACCATGGAGTGTCGACAGGACTCCATACTTGGATTACTTCATCCAAGAGGGATACCTATTCAAGGGAAAACAATTGTGTATTCCTAGAGGATCCGTAAGAGAGAACCTAATACGAGAACTGCACAGCGGTGGATTGGTAGGTCATTTTGGCATCGACAAGACCAAGGAATTGGTCAAAGAAAAGTATTATTGGCTAGGAATGACGACATATGTCAGTAAGTGGGTACGACAGTTTCAAGTATGCTAGTTGGAAAAAGGAAGAAGTCAGAGTACGGGGTTGTATATGCCATTACCAGTGCCGAATACCCCTTGGGATCACCCGAGCATGGATTTTGTGATAGGATTGACAAAGACATAGTAAGGTAACGACTCAATCGATGTTGTAGTTGACATATTTTCAAATATGGCACACTTTATTCCGTGTCGGAAGACAAGTGACGCCACAAGCATTGTTGTACTATTCTTCAAGGATATAGTTAGATTGCATGGGTTGACGAAGAGTATCACGTCGGACATAGATACCAATTTTATGGGGAATTTTTGGAGAACCCTATGGAAGAAACTGGACACGAGGTTGTAGTTTAGCTCGGCATATCATCCACAGAGAGATGGATAGACCGAGGTGGTGAAAATAAGTTTGGGAAACCTTCTGAGATGTTTGACGGCCGATAGACCCAAGCAGTGGGATAACGTGCTGGCACAAGCAAAGTTCGCATACAACAATTCTGTGAATCGGTCGATAGGTATGAGCCCATTCCAGATTGTTCAAGGACAAATCCCACATGGAGTGGTATATTTGGTCGAGTTGCAGACACAAATTAGGAAAAGCGGGGATGCAAAATTGTTCGCAGAGCATATGAAAGAAGTGCATGAAGATGTGTGAAAGCATATACGAAAGAGGAACGTGACATACAAGTTGAGAGCCAACAGAAAGAAGAGGCTATAGTCATTCAACGAGGGAGACTTAGTCTGTGCATATTTGCGGAAGGAGAGATTTCCGACAGGAACCTATAACAAGATGAAGCTGAAGAATATTGGACCATGTAAGATCTTGAAGAATATTTCAGACAACGCTTATGTGTTGGAGGTGGCGAAAGGCTTGATAATTTCACCTATGTTCAATGTCTCAGATCTATTCGAGTTTGAAGAAGTTTCAACCAGTGGAGGTGCGAAGTGTTGAAAATCGACTAGATAGTGCAGATTCTAGATCGACGTGACAAAGAATAAATCATCGAAGTACTAGAAGAACATGGAGTCCAGCGTACACACAGTTCACGAAATAAAGAAAACTTAGTGCGATGGAAGGATGATGAGTTGCAGGAGGCGACTTTGGTTTCCGAAGAAGAATTCAGGAGACTGATGGGGTAGTCGAGTTCTTTTTCACTTGGGGATTTTGGTGAAGGAGCATTAGGGCCTAGGCGAAACAGTCGAAGATAATTGATAGAAGGAATCTGACCAGAGGGATTGCCGACGACCACTGGTTCAGAAGTTAATACTGGCAGTCGAAGCCAGGCAGTCGAGCAGGAGGTCAAGAATCGACATATCGAAGGTTGACATATGAAAGGATTGGAGTGGAAGGTTGAAGGTCGACATGTTTTAAAATTGCGACACCGACAGGTTTGCGGTGGGATTCTAGCATGGAGGAAGGGGTGGATTGGACTGGCAAAGCCGTAGAAGTGAAGTGAAACTGACGGGTAAGTCAAAGGATGACGAAAGACAGTATGGTCGAGCTCAGTGATGGGATCGACTACTGTACTAGAGTCAGATAAGCTCATAAGTCAAGGCGGAGTACTTGGTATCCATTCGGGGTTGCTAAGGAAGTTATGAGCAGTTAAGAAGGTGGTTGGGATCATGATAGATGTCATGACAAGAAGCGGTTGTGCAGCATGGCCAGAGGGAGCTGACAACGGCAGGTTTGTAGGATCTAGTGGATTCAATGGACAGAGGAAGAGTGTCTCGGGGAACGGAATGGACCTCGGGTTGAGCATCAGCCACAGGGTAGAATACCAGTGCGTAGGAAAAGAGGGGGGATCGCTCGTCACTCATTTCTCATTAGTTCTAGCATTTGGAAGAAGATTGAGAGGAGAAGAGGGTCACACACAGAGAGAACACACCATTTACTTCTGTATATTGTATCAGTCTAAGGTCGACTAGTTTATCTATTTACATTTCTTTGCATTTCTCATTGTAACCGTAATTTTTTTGAAGTAATAGAAGACAGCTTCCGGCATCCTGTTTACACCAAGTCTATGTGAACGTCGTGTGTGTCATGTGTATTGTTAAGCAAGAATTCCTTGTGAGGACCAACCTTGCATCACTAATCTGTTAGGATATTCCTATACTCCATCCTAGTCCCACCAGTATTTTGATCCTTTACATTTTCAGTCATGCATGCACTTTTAGGGTTTGCATGCATTCTAGGGTTTGCATGCATTTTGCATGCATCCCAGTCATCAGTCCAGCACCTATCCCTCAGTTAGCCAGCCCCCAGGAGCTTCTCACTATTCAGTTTTAGCCCTCCAGTTGCTTAGTGTGCCCTTCTTCCTTGATTTTAGGGAGCAACTCGCCCCTCTTCACCTACCAGTCCAGTTGTCACTCAGTTACACTCAGTTACAGTCAGTTACAGTCAGTTACACTCAGTTACACTCGGTTACACTCGGTTACAGTCAGTTACAGTCAGTTAAAGTCAGTTACACTCAGTTACACTTAGTTACTCTTAGTTACATTGAGTTACACTCAGTTACACTTAGTTACACTGAGTTACACCTACTAGAGTTAGTTTGACTGATGGTTGACAGTTACTTGAGCATTGATGACTCCACTGATGATGATGAAGACTTCCAGTTGCGCTCCGATGATCATGAGGACACCTAGTTGTGCTCCGATGACACTCCAGTGATCCTTTGATCACTCCATGAAGGCTAATTCGAATTGCCACCTTAGGCATTCGAATTCCTCATGCATTGTATTATTTATATGTCCATTTATGATTAATAATCTAGTATGACCAAAGTATTATTGCTTCTATCTGAGTTCTACTGTACCATATTATTCTGTTGCTCATTATACTACATGTATCACTCTTCTTCTATTTTCTTGCTTAATCATAATTATTCTCTTGTGAGATACATCATCTCTTAGATCTGCTGTGAGGATTTTCACATGGTATCAGAGCATGTTGAGAGTATTGTTTATCTCCATTCTTGAGAGTTTTTTGTAGGTTATTACCAAGATTTCGAGTTCAGCAGTTGCAGCAGTTTCTGCATTTTTGCAGCAGTAGCAGTTGCAGTTATTCTATATTGTTTTTGCAGGTCTTCTACAACTTCAATGAATTTAGAAGAAATTACTCATCTTTCTCCATTCAACTATGATGAATGGAAACCAAGAATGATAGCATATTTGAAGAGCCATGATCTCTTTGATTGCTATTTTGAAAGAGAGTTCGAATCCTCTACAAAGAAGATTAAATGGTTGAATAAAGGTGACATGCACATTGGAAGAATGAAGCTTACTATGACTGATTACATATTGCACCCGACCATCTTTGATATTGAAACTCCAAAAGAGTTATGGGCTCATCTGGATGAAAGATTCGGCAAAAAGAATGATGGATTTGGTCCAAATCCCTTCAAAAGCAAGCAAGTTGATGCATTCGCTCCACTTGATGGTCTCTCAGATCATGATGCATTCGCTCCTCCTGATGGTCTCTCAGATCATGTTGCATTCGCTTCCCTTGATGATCTCTCAGATCATGAACCAGTATCATCTCATATTGAAGTTGTTGACAAAGAACTTGCAGATTCTCCGCTCATACTCAAACTTTCTTCTCTTTCTGTGCCAGTTCACACTCTAGATATTGCAGAAGTTCCTAAATCCTCTCTTGCACCAGAGTTTGTTGGTTTGCATCATGATCACATGATTATTTCGGAGGTAACATCAGCTATTGGAGGTAATGTGTTAACACCCAAAAAGTGCTCACTAGCTCATTTACCACATTATATGGCTCATTTGTCCATTTTCCTACCATATTTCCATTAAAAATCCCAAAAAATCCCATTAAAAAGCCTCCAAAAGGCCTAAAATGCCTCCAAAAGGCCATAAAACCCTCAAAATAGCCTAAAAAAGGCTAAAAAACCCCCTTTTCCTCCAAAAATAGCAAAAATCCCCTAAAAAGGGAATAAAAACATAAAATAATGAGGAAAAGGAGGAAAAAACCCTATACAGCTGCCTAAAACCATGTGTTTCCTAAAACCATGGGTCAGCACTCCACCACCAAAAAACTATAAATAGGTGATGGAGATCCCTTATTCCATATCCACAATCACAAGCACCCTTACTCTGCCAAAATCTCTCTCGAAACCCTAGTTCACCATTGAACTACTTTCACCCTGAGAGCCACCTTTGGCCCATCCCCAACATTGGAGAAGGAGAAAGGAGCATTCTGAAGCTTGGAGCATCCTCTTGGACACTGCAAAGGGCTTCATCAACCTTGACACTCAAGGTAACATTAATATAAAACCATTTTTTACATCTTTTGTTTATGTCTCATGCAATGCTTAAAGTAGTTTATTAATTGTTGTTTTTAGCTTAATCATTTAATCATTATTGAACTGCTACTAAGGAGTCCATTCTCCTTAGTAGGTGCTCATTGGCACAAGCTAGGGGTAAAACCCTAGCTACAGTTTTGGCGACTCCCCTAGTTTTCGAATTTCTGGTTTCCGTTTTTAAATTTTTTCCTTTCGGCTGTCCCTTTCGGCCGCCGCATACCGCGTCTTTTTCCCTCTCCAGTCGCGTCCCGACCGCGCCTTTCAGGCCTTTACCCGCGATCCGACCGTGGCTCTCAGACTGCTTCCGACGCTCTGCCAGCGGATTCAAGTCTGTTACCTGTGATCCGACCGTGGCTAATCAGCCTGTTTGCCGCGATCTGACTGCGCCTGTCGGCCTTTTTCACGTGTCCTGACTGTGGCTTTCTGCCTCTTTCGGGCGTCCCGACTGCGCTTGTTAGCCTTTTTGCCGCGACCCGACTGTGTCTTTTTCCATTTTTCCTGCGTCCCGACTGCCACTGTTGGCCCGATAGCCGCGACCCGACTGTGCCTTTTCCCCTGTTAGCCGCGACCCGACTGCGTCTGTTGGCCCGATAGCCGCGACCTGACCGCCGCTGTTTCCCTCAAACCCGCGGTCGGCCTGTTCTGATCCGCCACAGACCCGCGGTCTAATTTCTGCTCTTTTCCTGTTTTGAGCCCAGCCCCTTTTGCTGCAATATTTTCTGCATCTGAACAGCCCCCTGTCTTACCTGCAGTTCACTACCTTTCAGCCTTTCTGCAACATAATTTCTGTTCCTTTTACAGATTTCATTTTAAAAATTTCCGTATTTTTATTTTCAGAAAATTTTGCAAGTTAAAAGAATCAATTTCAGCATTATTGATAGATTGGAAGTTGCCCTCCCTTGTGGCACTTCTATTTTTGGGATCATTACCTCACGAGCACACACTCTGTCACATAAAATCAAGTGAGCCTTAAAAAGTACCTAATTAAACCAACATTCTAACCCCACTTGGGGAACACAAAAGAATCATTGTAGTTAGGTAGGATCAGGGGGATAGGCTTCCAATAACACCCCTTGGTTATTTCACTTGAGACATAGTTGTTGTCCAACTAGGGAACCAAAATCCCCTAGTACTTTTTGGCACGGTCACGACCAGTTTATCAGAGGGCCTCTCCCTTAGGAGGGTTGAAGTCGGGAGACTGGTTCCGGAGGCCTGAGTGGAATACCGCACTCCATTCAGTAACCGAAGGGCTACCTTTCGCGGTTCGCGGGATATCCCTGTATAGGGGTATTGCGGTCAATGAACTAAACGGCAGATTCACCTTTCTGGACGTGTCATGAACGGGGTATCTTAGTTGCCATTCTTCTAGGATTGACTACCCGGTGTCCCTCCCGGTAGGGGGATATCATAGCCACTTGGCTTTCCTACTCATATTGTCTGACTTGGATTTCATCACCTTGCAGAGGATATGTTTAGTTGAGTCAGAATACTTTTAGCTAGGTGTTTGCATGCTCCTTTACCTCCCTTTGGTCTAGTGAGTCCACCATTTTTCTTTTCTAGGAAACCTGCTGCTTGTTGGTATTCTGACCATCTTTGTTGTTACTCCACCTATTGTAGCACAGCTGTTGCAGTGGGTGTTTTGAGTTGGTTGTTGGCCTGAGTGCCTTGCTTTTTAGCTCTCCTTCTGCACACTCGGTTGCATTAGGATTTTTGAGCTGTTTTTATACTCACCTCAACCCACAGAGATTTAGACACCATCTGTCACCATTGAGTCCCCGAGACATTCTCGGCGCCTCAGGGGCGAGCCCCCACAGCACGGTTCTCTTGACACCACTCGTCATAGATTCCGATCATTGTCCGTTGATACCACTCATCACAGATCTAGAGCCTTGTCACTTGACTCCACTCGTCAGCGACGTAGGTCTCCGTCACCAGATAGTGACGCACCTTACTTTACCTCTGATTCTGACGAAGAGTCTGAGAACCCTATTTATACTGCCCCTACTAGCCCCATGGCTCGCACGACTTCCACTCCATTTGTCATAGGGACCATTGGTGGCACATCCACCACTACACCAGTTACTACACCTGTTTTTGGTATGCCCTCCATGGGGCAACCATCTACCGTTCCCCTCACGGTACCTGTTCCCACAGCGGGAATACCTATCCCCACTACATCAGTGGCTCACGCTACCAATGGTGGTGCTGGACCATCCTTCACTACCTCAGTTCCCCCACTTGGGGGCACCACCTCACATCTTGCCCCTCCACTTGGGGGCACTGGCCCCAATTTGGTCCACAGCACTACTGTGTCACAGCCTTCTTCCAGTTTGCCGTTCATGGCTAGCCTCAACCTACCTGACCTGGCCAGATTAACCAACGATCCTATTCGACACGACCCTTCATGGCCTCATATGCCTACCAAGCTCCCCTCGGACATCCCTAAGTTCGAGGGCAAGGCCGGTGAGGACCCACAGAACCACATCATGTCTTTCCACCTATGGTGTTCCTCTAACTCCATCGTGGATGACTCTGTTCGCCTCCGTCTCTTACAGCGCACCTTTACTGGCTCTGCAGCCAAATGGTATATTGAGCAACCACATGGGACCCACGCCACCTTTGCCTCCCTTGCCTCTACCTTCCTGCAGTTCTTCCAGTTGCCTGTCCGCTATGACGCAGGCGTTGAGATCCTTCTATCTTGTAGACAAAACACGGCCACCCATATCACAGACCATATCCATGAGTGGCGTAGACGCCGTAGCTTATGCAAGATCAAACTTGACGACCGTATCTTCCTAGATTGGTTCCTCAAATCCCTTCTCCCTGTTATTGCTAAGGATGTAGCTTCAAAAAGACCCCAGTCTGAAGAAGAGGCCATCCTTAAGGCACAGCAGTTCGACCTCATTTACGCCCAATCAGGTTACCTTTATACCATTATACCCGACGCCCCTCGCGGCGAGTCCTCCCAGCATGATGCGCCGGGGGCATCCCACGCTGCAGATGGTATCATTGGCCGTGTTTCTTCGCATCCCCAACCATTTTCTATAGCATGACCTACCCCTGGCCCCGACCTGTCGAGGGCTACCTCCCAGTCTGGAGCAACCAACTCATATGCTCCCATGACACATCACCATGCCCATGGACCCTCATGTCCACCTCAGTGCTTTGGATATGCGACTCCTGCTTTTGCTCCTCCAGTCGCCCCTCAGCCTTACTACCATCAGCAGACTGCCCCGGCTCCTGCGCCTTCACAAGCCCCTCCAGCTTATTATCCGCCACAGGCAGCCCCTGCGGCACATCCACAACCTGCTCCGCAGTCCTATCAGCAACCCCCTCAAGTTGCTGCACCTGCTCAGCCTCAACCTACATATCATCCTCCCCAGCCTGCTCCTGCACCTTTGCAACCTCAAAATCCACCCGCTGCCCAAGGGCAAGTTTACGCCCAACAAAACCCGCAGCAAAACCAGAATAACCAACGTAACCAGGGCCAACAGAACCGCGGCAAGGGCCGTAATCGGGGAAACAACCAACCTACAGACCAAGCTGGTCAACCGGCTAATCCCCCTGACAATAACAATGCGGCCCCCGCTAATCAAAACCCTGATCGCCCGCCCAAGCAGGCCAAAAACCCCAATCTGCGAACAAACAACCCTTGTTCTATTTGCGGAGTCTATGGACATTACACCCACGCTTGCCCACATTTAGAGCGAGCTCGGCAGCTCTGGGTTGACGAGGCCCATCGCCAAGGGCATGCGGCTCCCCAAGCACCGCCCAACCCCCCCCAACCTCAGCAACCCCCTTTGGTGCTGCAAAACCCCTTACCGACCCAAGGCGTAGTGAACACTCAGCCGTTGGCTCCCCATCAAGCCAACGCGGCCCAACAACAACAGATCACCTACGCTGCTCCTGATCAACCCATGTTCGACTCAGGTACCCACCACTTACTGATGATGTCATCCGCTGACGTCAACCTCCAGACCCGTCGGAACCAATATGGCTCCACCTCTGAAGCCACTCCCACGGATAAACCTGCTAACGCCCATCCCACCGATCAGGCGTTACGTATACCTCCGCCTCCCATAGACGGCGCTGCGAAAGCACCTCGTTTCCCACTTCGCCGAATCAACAATAACCCTAATGCGCGCGCTGCGTCAAACTACAACATTGTAGACGACCTAGCCCAATCCCCCGCAGCCATGTCTGCGTTAGAAGTCTTGAAGAACTGCCCTTCCCAGCGCAAGACTTTACTTTCCGCCATTGGGGGGATTGACCCAACTGATTCGCATTTGATGGCGTTTGATTTAGACCAGTCTGAACCACGCCTACCTTCCAGCTTAGCCTTCCAAGTTACTGTCTCCGTTAGGAATCTTGTTATCCATCGGTGTATCATCGATGAGGGTGCTTCCACATGCGTTATGTCTACATTTGTATGGCAGAAGCTAGGATCCCCTCCTCTCCAGCAGTCCACCACTGCATTACGTGCCTACGACGGTCGTTCGGCCCAGCCCCAAGGCCTTCTACCCAATGTTCCAGTCCAGTTAGGTGGTAAAACAGTTCTTATTGATATAGAGGTAATCAATGCCCAATTGGATTACAACCTTCTACTTGGCCGCAGCTACATGTACGCCATGCGGGCGGTTGCCTCTTCTGTCTTTCGCACCATGATGTTCCCCCATGAAGGACGCGTGGTTAAGATTGACCAGCTCACCTACTATGATCCCAATGCTCCAGCGGCACCAGAAAATGTTCTCCCCATGGTGGAACAACCTGTTTCTCCTGCCTCCACCTCGTTTGTTTCCTCTACGGGGCCTGGAGTCTACTCAGACGTGCCGATGACCTCCACCTTTCAATCCATTCCTCCGCCGTCATCTACGCCCGAAATGTCTGACTTATGTACCTTGTCCCACGACAACCTACCACCTAACACTCAACCACCCTTGTTGCCTAAACCACCATTGGTACCTAGCCACATTGGTGTTACACCGATCCATACCATCCCCTTCCTAGTCCCTCCATCGGGAGTAGTAAGCGCCCCGGTCATGGCTACCCTTAGCCTCCCTGGGTTAACCTTGGGATTACCTGTATGGTATCTTTCGCCTCCCGTTCGCCCGCCGACACCTGATGTCGTCCTCCAGCCGGTGCAACCCATGGCTACTACCACTCAGCCACCTCCCGGTGTCTCTACCCCTTCGTCCTCCACGACACCTCCTCCTACTCCCAAACCCACTGGGGGCAGAGGTCCTCAACCTTACACTGCTGTACCACCTCCAAAGACAGTCAAGAACCCTCCAGTGTTTCGTGCTCCTCCCAAATGCTCGCTGTGTGACGAGTTGGGCCATGCGACCCACCAATGCCCACAGTTACCCGCATTGCAGAAGCACATGCAAATGCTCGATGACGATCCTAATATCCCAACTGTCGAACTCAACCCTACTCCTAAGCCTAAAGATAAGTCCCTACGTACCAACCACTCCTGCGCCATATGCGGTATTTACGGGCATTATTCACATCATTGTCCCGATCTCCCGGATTACAGAGCAGCTCTTTATGAGATGAACAATCTGGACCTTGAGACGGCACCACCTACCATTGAGGAGATCTACCCCCCGGTCTCTCCCCCTTCTGAAGAGGTTAATATCATCTACATGATCTCTTCAACCAACACTTCCACTACCCCCTCGTCAACCGATTTGACGACGCAGACTTTCCGTACTGATGAGGAGATTCTTGAGGCCCTAACTGCCCCGGATTATCCTTGGGATGATATGCACCACCGTTCCTATTTCATCCCAGAAGCATCTTCCTCTAGCACCGCTACCCAATATGCGGTCGAATCCAAAGACTTCCTCCCCACCAAGGTTGACTGGTTCAAGGACCCTATTCCTGCTCCTGATGCCTTCGAGGAGGGCAACATGGCCAACATCTCACCTGTCATCCAAGTTGATATTGCTGCTTCAGGTCGTGCCCCTGAACTCATTACTTTAGGAGCATTCTGCAGTAAACAAGAGATTGAGGACTACACACACCTTTTCAAAGAATTCCGTGATGTCTTTGCCTGGTCCTATACCGAAATGCCTAGTCTTGATCCTGCCATTATCGAACACCACATTGACACATGGCCTGATGTAACCCCCATTCGTCAGAAACAACATTCTCTTCCTCCCTCAAAGTTCCCCGGATATGCCCCTGAACTCATCACTTTAGGAGCCTCCTGCAGCGAGCGGGAGATTGAGGATTATATACAACTCTTCCAAGAGTTCCGTGATGTCTTTGCTTGGCCCTCTAGCAGAATGCCTGGGTTCCACCCCGCCATTCTCAAACATCACATAGACACACGGCCAGAGGAACTCCATGTTCTTACTAAAACCAACTCTAAAGGCCTCCCTTTATGCAACCCCCATGACGGGTTGCCTCCTACGGACTCTCTACCTATTGCATAACTTGCGACCTCATGGGTCCGCATTGTACAGTTTGCTCTCTTTTTGTTTTTCACTTTTTTACCATCATCTCACATTCATCCTTTCTGCATGATTACAGATGGACCATCTTCCACCTAGTTACACTGGCTTCGCTGACGGCGCAAGCCGCTGGTCTCCCAACCTGGCTTCTGCAGCATGGGTCTTGTACTCCCCTTCCAACGAGATGATTCACCTTGACGGAATATGTATAGGCGCTGCTACCAATAACCAGGCGGAGTATGATGCTGTGACCGGTCTCCTGACTGCTGCCCTCCAAATGGGCATAAGTCACCTTCATGTGTTCCTTGACTCCCAGCTACTTGTTTCCCAGCTCAACAACTGCTACCAGGTGCGTGATCCCTACCTTTTTAGAAAATTCCTGCGCACAAAACAACTCAGTCGACAATTTGAATCCATCCCATTCACACATGTCCCTAGAGCTCAAAATCGTGTCGCAGACCAAATGGCCAACAACATCGTAGACTGGCATATCAATCACACCATGTAACATCATGCATCATCATCCCATAGCATCTCATAAAAATACATATAAAAACCCAAAAAGATTGCATCACATCTACATTTGCATCCATGTACATAAACCACATGCATAACCATAGGGGCATCCACGTGCCTAAACATCTATACATCATGTCACATCACATCAAATACACAAGGGGCATCCATGTGCCTAACATCCTAACCTACTTGCATCCACGTGCAATGTAAACATATCATAACACATAAAGCGCATCCACGTGCGTACAAATAAACCAACATCATATAGAAAGGTGCATCCACGTGCATATATATATATATCAAAAAATATACATGTTCAGTGCTGTACATGTCCTGAGTACCCCTGTACCCAGCTATACAAAAAATGGCTATACATGCCTAAAGCCTCATCTACATACATGCCGTAGCTACAAAACTCGGGGGGGAGTCCCCTGCATCCCCCTAATGGGAGTCGTATCCTGCATCACTGCCGGCATCGGCTGCCTCTGAATCCTCCCCTCGCTCCTCCTCCGGCAAGTCCTCCTCTCCTCCGGCCTCCTGTGCCCGGGCCCGGTCCACCAAAATCGCCACCCGGATCGCGATGGACCTGAACTCACGGGGTGCCCCCATGCAATCCCGTACCACATCAGGATCGACATCTCGCCATCCCTCGTCAGTCACCCCTATCAATAACCGATCTAGTAGCTCCCGTACAGACTCTAGGGTCACCTCTGGATCCCGGCGTCGCACCTCCCCTCGCCCAGGCAGAGCTGGCACGGCCACAATACCCCGCCGGGCCACATGCCCTGGAGGTGGCCTCGGGCCCACATCTGCACAAACCAACCATATGTCAGTCACAGTATATCCATCTACTATCATATACATAAAATATGACATACATAACATGCAATAAAAACACACACGTACCGTCGGGACCCCATGCCTGTCCTGGTGCTCGTGGCGCCTCCGGATCTCCTGTGAAGTCCATATCCCGATACGGGAAGTCATCCAGCGTCAGTGGTATCTGAAGCCACTGCAGGTACAACTCCTGCGTAAAATATCTGCCCACATCGCCGCCACCATGGCGGCGCATCATCTCCCCCCAACGGACCATCCTCGGCTCCCTCATCCCTCCTGCCCTAATCGGCACCCGTGGCCGCAGTGTGGGTACCCTCTCCATAAAAAAGGCACATAGGAAGGACCCAAAGCAAAAGCCCTTGCCATCTTCCTTCGCTGCCGTCAGCTGTCGCTGAACGCAGGTCAGGAACATCTGGCCCCAGGCGTAGTACGTCCCATCTAAGACGCGCTCTACCATCTGCATCTGCCCCCCAGACACCTTCTCCGGTGACTGGGAACCCAATACCCGCACCACACACGCCGCCATGGCCTGCACTGCCGGCTCCTGTAGGTCCCTCACCAAGAGTGCATTCCTATGCACCCTCGCGTCCTGACCGCAGTACCTCTCCAACATGTCCTCCATGTCGACGTCCGCGGCAACCCGCGGCTGTGTGTTTGCCACCCTGCCCAAGCAAGGTAACCCCGTCAGAAAGTAAACATCGGTCAGGGTAAGGTCCACCCTCTCACCCTGTACCCGGAAAGCCTGTATATCCGGCTCCCAGAAACTGATCAGACGGTTCAGCAACAATGTTGCTGTCCGTATCATAGGTATCTGTGCGAACTTCAAAAGTCCGCACAACCCCAGCACTGTCCGCACATGGCGGTTCTCTCGGATGAAACCCATGGTCTCATCAGGGATCTCCCGCTCTCTCCAGAGAACCTGGGGCATCCTGCCAATCACACAAAGTGAACTCATCAGTCTCATGACAACTTAAGAAAAATACTTTTCCCCCTCCCAGAAGCCCTAATAGCTCGGCCCAAAACCGCGGCTTTCGGGCTTCCTGCCGCGGTTTCCAACCGCGGCTGTCAGGCATATAGCCGCGGTTCCCAACCGCGCCTGTCATCCCAAAACCCGCGGTTGGGAACCGCGTGTTCCTCTTTGGAACTCGCGGCACTCGACCGTGGTTCCATCCAGGAATCACACGGTCTCCAACCGCGTGGTTCGGCCCGAAACACGCGGTCTCCAACCGTGTGGTTCGGCTCGAAACTCGCGGTTTTCAACCGCGGTTTCGACCCCCTAACCCGCGGTCCACCCACGTGGACCGTACAAGTCAACCCTGGGACCCACTACCCAACCCCCCTCCCGAAAAAATATGCAGGTATGAGTTTAACGAAATACCTGTATCTCGCGGATCTGCAAACAGCCAGACGGATCGTCCAGAAATGCCACCTAAGCTCTGGTCCACTCACCTCACAAGTCAAAGTCAACAAAGTACAAATGACACATGTCATGTTGGACCCACCACTATTTATAGTCGGTTGACTTTTTCTTGTTTTGGCCATTCTGGCCCCATACGGCATCCGTTTTCTGAACCGTTTCTACCACTGGAATCAGCGCGATGTGACCGTCATGATGGTCACATCGTTGCATTATTTTTGTCCTGTCATTTTTTACCCATTTTTCAGACGCCACTAGTCGCCTCGGTTTGCGTGCCACATCGGCCGTTCTCCGTTTTTCACATGTTTTATATCATCGGATTCATTTTTTCGAGCTGGTGCTGATACTAGAGATCATTTCTCTCTCTCACCTCCAGATTTTCCGGGCATTTTTCAAAATGCCCCCGTCACCTCGGTTTGCGTGCCACATCGGCCGTCACCCGTTTTTGACATCCTTTATATCGCCGGATTCATTTTTCCGAGCTCGTGATGATGCTTGAGATCATTTCTCGCTCTCACTTGGTACAATTTCAACATTGTGTCCCGACACCTTGCTGCCTCAGTTTGCGTGCCACATCGGCCGCCATCGGATTGTTCCACATTTTTACATGAGCCATTCACTCCTGTCATACTGCAAACGTTTCGTTATTTTGCCACCATTTCATCTACCCCGCAAGGAGGCCCACCAGTGTTCCCCACTACCCTCGTTCTTGGTCATCATTACTAAACCTTGATTGAACACTTCCTCCTTGCCTGGCCATTCCTTTTGTTCGGTATAATTTTATCCCTTTTTCGGGCCGGACAAGTCCTTTACGAAAAAGGCACTTAGGGAGTTTCCGTTAAGCTCTTTTCTGACTCCTAAAAGAATGAAAAGATTGCCGAGCAATCTTGCTTCCTTTCATGCTCGCTAAAGTACCTGAAAGGGCGTCTATCTGGTATAAGTTTAACCCTTTTCCGGACCTGGTAGACTAATTACGAAAAAGGAATACTCTAGTCACACCGGCTAGAAGAGTTCTTCATTGCATCCTTTTATGCTTCTTTGGGCCTTGGAGACTAAATCTACGAAAAAGCAACCCCCTGGAGTCTTCTTACTTGCTTTCAGACTCTCTAAAATTGAAAGCAACCACGAGCTTGAACTGTCCTGGGCTCGTAAAATCCACACGACAGTACCATTCCATCATTTCAGAGTCTTCTTATCGCTTTCAGACTCCTTAAAATTGAAAGCCACCACGAGCATGAACTGTCCTGGGCTCGTAAAATCCACACGACAGTACCATTTTACACACACTTCTTCTAGTTCCTTAACCCATGAAGAAGTTTTCCCCCGTGCCTCTTGGCACTTTGATCTATCATATCGGCAGCACCCCCAATTAGGTCGCCTTTGTTCAGAGTATTCTGCAGTCTCCTACCATTGTACCCCAGCTTGAGTCTCCCTCAGCCAGTTATCCTCCCAGATCCATTACAGCTATGATCCCTTTCCCCTCAGTCAGTTTCATATGCTGCCAGATCATTTCCATTATCATACTCTGAACAAAGGAAGTTTGAGTCCACCCACTCTACTTGCCCAGTTGTCCCACCACAGTTTGGACAGTCATACCATCAGCACTATCCCATTTCGGTCGTTTACCTCGTGCTCCTGTCAAGGAAACATCATTGCCTTGATATTTGCAGGTCTCCCTCTGTCGACGACAGCTCCTCTATTCCAGAGGATAGGCCCAGAGGTCCCTACGCCTTGGACTTATCACCATCTGTGGTAGGTGCCTACGGATCATTCCGAGAGGAGACATCATTGCCTCTCCGAGTGGTTGTTCCTCACATGCTCGACTTCAGCACCTTGATCGCATCGTTGAGGATCGCGTAGGATTATATTCCATCAGTTTTTAGTCGAAGACCCCGGATTTCCCCTGACTCTAGCACATTGGTGATTCACTTCGGAACGCCCAGTTGTATGTTCCCGTGGATGTCCGGGCTGCGTTGGCGTTTGTATTCGGAAGCCATCCAGTTCCATGCTTCCTTGAGTACCCAGTTTCAGTTCCAGTTCAGTGTACCATGGAGAGTTTGACCCCAGTCACTATGATCCAGCAGCTCATCAGTTCCTTTGGTACCACACTCAGTAGCACCGTTGATTGTTCCAGTGCACCAGTTTTGCAGTTCACACATGATCCGTTCACCAGTATGTCCCAGATTTGTGTCTCCTCTGGACTCTTATGATGTACACAGTGGTCATGTATCTTACAGGTCCCCCTTTTTTCGGGCCTCACAGTTATATTTATGTATCTTGATACGAGCATGGGTATGCCCGCCTCGTCCATATATTGAGATTATTCCTCAGTCAGTATTTGAGGTCATGTATATTTCAGGTCCCCATTTTTTGGACCCCATTGTTATTATGTTATATCCTGATACAAGCATGGGAATGCCCGCCTCGTCCATATGATCAGATGATTCCTCATCCTTTATTTGAGGTTATGTACTTTTAGTTCTTACAGTTGTTCGGGATCGTTGTTCCGGGCTTCAGTTTGTTTCTTCTCTCCTCTCCACACCCAGGAAAACCATTCATGACTTATGATGTCCATCGGCCATACGATGAGCTCCTGCCCTCGCACATCAGGGGGCAATCTGTTAACACCCAAAAAGTGCTCACTAGCTCATTTACCACATTATATGGCTCATTTGTCCATTTTCCTACCATATTTCCATTAAAAATCCCAAAAAATCCCATTAAAAAGCCTCCAAAAGGCCTAAAATGCCTCCAAAAGGCCATAAAACCCTCAAAATAGCCTAAAAAAGGCTAAAAAACCCCCTTTTCCTCCAAAAATAGCAAAAATCCCCTAAAAAGGGAATAAAAACATAAAATAATGAGGAAAAGGAGGAAAAAACCCTATACAGCTGCCTAAAACCATGTGTTTCCTAAAACCATGGGTCAGCACTCCACCACCAAAAAACTATAAATAGGTGATGGAGATCCCTTATTCCATATCCACAATCACAAGCACCCTTACTCTGCCAAAATCTCTCTCGAAACCCTAGTTCACCATTGAACTACTTTCACCCTGAGAGCCACCTTTGGCCCATCCCCAACATTGGAGAAGGAGAAAGGAGCATTCTGAAGCTTGGAGCATCCTCTTGGACACTGCAAAGGGCTTCATCAACCTTGACACTCAAGGTAACATTAATATAAAACCATTTTTTACATCTTTTGTTTATGTCTCATGCAATGCTTAAAGTAGTTTATTAATTGTTGTTTTTAGCTTAATCATTTAATCATTATTGAACTGCTACTAAGGAGTCCATTCTCCTTAGTAGGTGCTCATTGGCACAAGCTAGGGGTAAAACCCTAGCTACATAATGCATTCGCTCCTCTTCAGCAAACATATCTTATTTACTACTATATGATCATTAGCACATGCTTTCAGAAGGTTATTGAAGAATATGGCCATTGCCACCCGCTTGATATAATTTCTCATGCATATCATAGTTTTGATCTCACCCTTGCTGGTTCAAAGGAGATCTCAAGAAACTGTTTTGAAAGTCTTAAATCTGATTTTGATTTCAATCAAACATGTAATAGTTCTTTTTGGCATAATCTCACCCATGGTGGTTCGAAGGAGAAGACAAAGGACTATATGCACATTCAAAAATTTGATCCTACCTCAGCTGATTCGAATCACAGGTTCAAGGATCATTCTAATACTGTTGGATTTGTTCTCATCACATTTGATCTGAAGAGCAAGTACAAGCACATGCTTTTTGAGCATGATCCACTTCTTCCCAAGAAGAAGATACCTCCAGACATATGACCAAGCATCACACATGCTTGAGTTTGGAGCTTTTATTTTTTTATGTGTGCCTTACAGTCTATTTTTTGAGGAGGGGGTATGTTTCCCATGAAATTTTCCCACTTCCTTGGTTTATTGATTGTTATTATTCATTGTATTGGGTGACCTTTGGTCTTAGTTACCAGGGCCCAGGATGGATTAAGGGGGGGTGTTAGGATATTCCTATACTCCATCCTAGTCCCACTAGTATTTTGATCCTTTACATTTTCAGTCATGCATGCACTTTTAGGGTTTGCATGCATTCTAGGGTTTGCATGCATCCCAGTCATCAGTCCAACACCTAGCCCTCAGTTAGCTAGCCCCCAGGAGCTTCTCACTATTCAGTTTTAGCCCTCCAGTTGCTTAGTGCGCCCTTCTTCCTTGATTTTAGGGAGCAACTCGCCCTTCTTCACCTACCAGTCCAGTTGTCACTCAGTTACACTCAGTTACAGTCAGTTACAGTCAGTTACAGTCAGTTACACTTAGTTACACTCAGTTACACTCAGTTACAGTCAGTTACACTCAGTTACACTCAGTTACACTCAGTTACACTTAGTTACTCTTAGTTACATTGAGTTACACTCAGTTACACTTAGTTACAATGAGTTACACCTACCAGAGTTAGTTTGACTGATGGTTGACAGTTACTTGAGCATTGATGACTCCACTGATGATGATGAAGACTTCCAGTTGCACTCCAATGATCACGAGGACACCTAGTTGTGCTCCGATGACACTCCAGTGATCCTTTGATCACTCCATGAAGGCTAATTCGAATTGCCACCTTAGGCATTCGAATTCCTCATGCATTGTATTATTTATATGTCCATTTGTGATTAATAATCTAGTATGACTGAAGTATTATTGCTTCTATCTGAGTTCTACTGTACCATATTATTTTGTTGCTCATTATACTGCATGTATCACTCTTCTTCTATTTTCTTGTTTAATCCTAATTATTCTCTTGTGAGATACATCATCTCTTAGATCCGCTGTGAGGATTTTCACATAATCTACCCAAACTTAGGCAACAATACATGTTTGAAACATACTCACTTACTCCCCACTCTCAAAGACTATTTCCAAGAGATGGTAACACAAAAATGAAGTCTTCAAGTTGTGGATTGCTATAAGCAAGCTAGGGAAAAAAACCAGTCCGACTTGCAGAAATTTTTAGAGACCATGTGCACATTATGGATAGACTCTATGGATTTCAAATAGAAATTGGTAAGGTCGAACATATCTACTTACATCCCAAGGCCTATGAATATACACAATATTCAACTCCTACAATGTTACACAACTCCACTCAACTATGATTAAGTTGAAGTGCTATAGCTTGTATAAACCAAAAGCTGCACATAGTGGAAAAGCACTATTATTAATGAATCACATAGGATGATTCAACAAGTAGATGAAAAATATTTAAAGCTTAAAAATGAGTACTTGTTCAATGTAAATTAATAGAGGAGGTCAACAATAAACACCACCAACATTGATGTACATAGAGCGGGTGATTCCCTTGATTAAATGTCAATCCCATTCCCTCATACATGATAGTCTAGTGGAAACGTTGAAATCCTTAAATCCTGAAAAAAGTTAAGCTTGTTGAATTCTAAATGGGATCTAAAATTCTACTTTTTGCATATGAAGTCTGATGAGGTTGGAACCACTCTCAAACATCCTCAAATAATTATGTTAAAAAATTAAGCAAAGGGATATAAAATGAAAGATAAGGAGAAGATCATAATATGACAATATCCTTATCTTTTATTTACTATCCTTCTACATTAAGAATTTAATATTCACAGTAATTACTAGGGTGTAGGGTTAGTTTAGGTTCTTTTTTTACCTTTTTTTTTTTAAATTTTCATGGTCCAAATAATGGTCCCATGTGTGACAAACATACCTATATGAAACCAGCTGGTTTAGGTATTTGGGGCTAGTTCCGTACAAAACAATCCATTTCTATTTTAGTTCATGATTTGTATTGATTAGGCCTATAAACTAGTCAAACCAGCTCAGGTTTTGGCAAAAACGATCTAGTTTTGAGAACACTACTAACTGCTTGTGAGTACTCTTTGACAACAAGTTGTGCCTCATACCTTTTAAGAAATCCATCATATTTATACTTGACACTGAAAACCCGCTTGCATCCAACTCTCTTTGATATTTGAAGAAGAGCATGTAGTATCTAAGTATTGTTGCTTGTGATGATTCAAAATGGATCCACAATAAAAGGTCTAATGGTTCATCGATCAACTCAATGTAGTAAAACACCGAGAAAAATGAGAATTTTGACTATTGAATTTAATATCAAGGCTATAAAGTTGATGACAAGGGTGGAGGATGTGGTTGATAGTGTGAAACTCTCCACGCTAGTTCAACTAGCCATCACTTGCCTCCAAAGCACTACATTTCCAATGTAACCACAAAATAATTAAAAATTAAAGAATAAGACACAAAAAAAGGGAACTCTTATTTGATCATGGATAGAAAAAGACAGGCATAAAGGAAGAGTGAATAACATTTGGGGAACTTAAACACACGGGGATTCCTACCCCCCAGCTGCTTTGAGAAAGCCGACATTTTCTATAAAATCTTGCACATCAATGGAAAAGGGGTTCCTTGGCATAGAAGAGAGTGAATTCATAAGAAAATACTGTGATTGTAATGTGTAATGTTCCAAATAGCCAAAAAACCATTATAATTCTACAATTGTTACGAATTAAAGAGTGGTCATAGCCATTCAATGCTAGATTTT
This sequence comes from Larix kaempferi, assembly GCA_027924585.1. Lineage (NCBI taxonomy): Eukaryota > Viridiplantae > Streptophyta > Pinopsida > Pinales > Pinaceae > Larix > Larix kaempferi. The sequence continues at coordinate 15,613,698 of BSBM01000101.1, read as the reverse complement.
TTCCTTTGAGTTTTCTACAAGTTATTCTTTGTGTCTATTATGTTAAATTGGTTGTATGGTTAATTGTTTCCTATTTGTTAACTCATTTTGGAATATTCTTATGTTTATTCTATTCAATCAAAATCCAAATCACTTCCCACTGTCTATTCCTCAAGCCACTGTGATGGCCACAATGGCTAGTTGTCTTAGACCATTCAAACAATAGTCCTCTCATTCATGTAGAGAGTCAGAGACACCCCAAATCTTACAAGTACTACATACTATCATCTTTGTCTCTAACCCTGATACTTGTATGGAAATTAAAACAACATTCACACATAAAGGTTTTAGGAAACAAAGTCTATTGCATCAAAATAAACTGACACTTCAACTTGTGCCTTTGCTCCTTCTAATACTATCCACTTCAAGGTAAAGTACCTACTAACTAGTTTCCATGTAATGCAATAAAATTCATTCTATTGTTTGAGGTTATTCTACTGATACGAACAAAGGTGCAATTCCCTAGTCTAAATGGTTTAAATCTAGAACAAAAAGACACAAAACACACAACTTCTCCTAAGTTCCTTATAATGAAGGATGCAAATAAACAAGTATGACCTGTATGATTCATAGATTGTACTTGATTCAATTATAAGCTCCGTCGTTCTATGCAAGAGGCATAGGACACCTGCAAAAGAGTTGACAAGAAGAGAGAACAAGATAATTGCAACCTACAAGAACTTATGTTAACATACAAGGAGGAAAACAACAATATTAAAGACCAATAATTGTGGGAAAGAAAATGTATTGTTGTATTATTAAATAAAAGAGAGAAAAGTTACAACCAAGCGCCTTGGCATTGCAAGCTTCCACTCAAAAATACTTTTCCTCGATTTCATCACATTGTTCCAAGAGGATGATCAACAAAGATTTGACTCTCTAGCACAATCACTCCAGCATCTAGCCATAGTAGACTCCTCCTTCTCACCCATGGGGATAAGCTTGATTTTATAGGGAAAAGAGGATAAGGGGAAGATGAGAGATAAGAGGAGAAGAATAGGGAAATATCCCAACAGGTTAGGATTCGGTTGAGATCCACCCTAATAGGAGGGGATATACATCCATGAGGGATTCTATCTAGAAACTCCTCGAAGGTTCTCTTTATCATTCTAATGGATAGTGTCGCAATCTGCATGATATCAACCTGCGACATATTAAGGTATCACAGTCTGTACAATAGGAGAAATGAGAAAATTTCACATGTTTCTTGAGAGAAACCCACGACAAGGAAAAGTGTCACAAGTTGTCCTTCAGCAACCTGCGACACTATTGGGAAAAAGGTCATTTAGAAGGGAAAATAAATGGTTCTCATCTCTATGACAAGTTTGATCACAATTTCTTTAGGGATTATTTCAAGTTACAGGGTATATGACAAAAATTCCATGTAACACCACTTGTCAAGAAGGTTGATTGTGATGAAGAGATTAATGCCACTGTAGAAAATATTGTTGGAGCATCCTTCTTTGTAAATGTTGCATACTAGTTTTCTCATACATTTAGTTTTTCTATAACATCAATTTGAAAATAGAAACCTCAGATAAATGTATATTGACTTCATTGTACAAGAATTGTTAACACCTAAAAAGTGCTCACTAGCTCATTCCCTTATTCACATGACCCATTTGTCCACTTTTCCACCATCTGAGCCTCTGAAGCCAACAAAAGGTCACCAAAAGACCTTAGTACACCCCTTTTTCCCACTCAAAAAGATTATTTTTCCTAAAAAAGTATAAAAAACCCTCAAAAAGGGTCCAAATTCCCAAAATATTAAAAAGGGAATAAAAATATTAATTTTATTCAAAAAAGGAAAAAAGGAGGGAAAAGTACCTAAACCATGTTGGTCAATACCATTAGTTTCCACAAAACCACAAATGGTATTCCCCACCACCAAAACCTATAAAAAGGTGGTAGGGGCTCCTCATTTCACATCCATCCAAATTCCTATCCTCATGCTGCCAAAATCTCCCTTGAGTATTTGGCCATTGTAGCAACCTTGGAGAAAGGACCCATTGGAGATTGCAGCTGCTCACCATTGGAGCTACTCAACAACCTTCATCATTTGGAGGTATTGTTATTGCAAGCACTTGCTTGCCCCCATTGTCAATACAAAAATTATTTTTTATCTTTCTTGTTCTTGTTCTTTAATTCAAAATGCACATGCTAGATTAGTTTAGTTTAGATTTAGTTTATTGTTTTTGTTTTATATTGAAACTGCTGCTACTAGTTAGCAGGTGCCCATAGCACTAAGCCTGGTTGCAAAACCGGGCCAACAAGAATGATCAAGCAAAAAATGTCAATTGAGTGTAGATCAGGTGGTTGGGAGGAATGTTGCTATCCTCTCCACCAGGGTTCAAATATCGCTTTGTGACACTTTCTCCTTGGGACTTAACTTTGACTATGTATTCATTGGATATATTTTTATGTAGGTACTATTTTACAAAAAAAAATTAGCCCATGGGGGGGCAAAGCAAGTGGTAAAGTTGAAAATTTGTAAATGGTTGTAAATGGAACGTCTCAAGTTCAAATCCCCCCAAAATTACCCGTACGCCATGTTTCAAGATCTGTGGATTCATCTACAAGTATAGTGGTATCTATATTGGATCCTTGGACCCCATCTCATGCAAGTACTAGCCCCGTCCCAATTTCCGATTCCCCTAGTACAAAAAAAAGAAGAAAAAAATTGATCAAGCAAAATACCATAAAAATATGAAATATTTTGATCGAAGAAAAAAAGAAAACATTGCTTGCACGATATCAAGATGTTCACTTTTTCTTAACTTGATAAACATGGTATATTATTTCTTTTTCAGTTTTTGAGAAAGTTATAAGTCCTAAGAATACAATTAATCACATCAATTAGTAATATACTTATTATTTAGTACCCAACAATGAATTAAACTAGTACCAGTAGTTTGATTGGCTACAAGAAATTCATTCAATTCATTTTACTTAGATTGGCTATATATAGCATGAAATATTGATATGCTTCAAACATCAAGAAAATACAAGTCCCTTGTAACACCCCCATTTTGACCCTTGGGATTTATTGGCTTTTAATGTAAATATTGTATACATTCGATGTATGTTTTCCTAGCATGGAGCTCAAGGCCAAGGCCCCCGCTAGTGTATGCTCGCATTTTATTTCAGAATGCAAGTATTTGATATGTATCCATGTGCTATTAAGCCATGGAACATTGTAAAATGATGTAAATATTAATATTGCAATAAAATACCAAAAACTGGATATGGAAGCAACTAATTACAGGGGGGCATGTGTGTCCACTAGGGAGTGGTGAGGGGGATTGTGGGGTTGAACCATATGCTTCCAAATGTCATCTTAAGAACCCATTTGACTTTCCTTGCTGACATTTAATTATGTTGTAAGGAAGTAGTTGAAGAAATCAATCCATGGCTTTAAAGGAGCATGGGAAACCCAGAAATTCGTATAGCAGGTATGGGCTTTGTTTCCTTGACCCACAAGTCACTCTACCTCATGGGAATTTGTTCTTCTTCATTCCCATTCCATTGGGGAACATCTAAGCTTCAGGTTTTCATCCATTACACAGGCCCAACAGTGAGAAAAACTAGAAATCGCAACTTTGAGAAAAGCCACATTTTGAAGTGCCAAAAATGCCCCAAAACTCGTGTGGACAGTGAAATCCAATGGGGGATCCATAGACCTGAGCATTGGGGAAAATGTGAGAGTGTTAGATGCCCAAAAATCCATAGAAAAACCCTATTTTATAGCCCGAAAATCCAATTACAAGACATAGTTATTTGGTGACAAAATTGAGAAAATACAAGTGTGATAACAAAGAAGAAGAGAGAACATAGGTTGGGATTGCTTGACAAACCCAGTGAAGGATAGAATCTCAAGAAATTAGCAGCAGTACATTTCTATGCCCACCCTGAATAGCACTGGAGGAGAGGGGCACCCGAGGGACCATGTAGCAAAGAAGGGGACCTTCCTTGTGTTCGATGTGGTAGGTATTGTGGGTTCCAAGGCTGTTTAGATTTAGTTGAGATGCCTGTATCTCTGTGGTTGAGCTCATTGGCTTAGCATCCTTTTCCCTTATCTCTTGCATGCTTGATAAACCCAGCTGTGTGTTGGCTTAACATGATTGTTTGTGCGAAACCATGGTTGTGAGTGAGCCTATTTATTTCCTCCTTATTGGATACACGGCCCAGCTCGGGGGTGGTCTCTCAGCTGAAAGAATATAGGCTGGAAAGAGATCTATGGTTAGGTGGAACGTTGCTTTCACATAGACATTTGCTTGGACAGCTTCATGTTAAAGATAAGTATTCTTTGTGGTTAAAATGATGTCCATTATGTGTTCTGCAATGTGTTAATTTGATGACTGTTATTGATATGCTGAATGCATGATCGATTGTGTGTGGATGAAGTTTATTTCCGCTATGTATAATTTAATTATGCGTTTTATTAAATCATGAATTTAGTCATATGGCCTGGGGAATAATTAGACACACCCACATGTTGCGGTCATGTTCCCTCTACGGGTCGAGTTGACGGAAGGGGACTTGGCAGAGTGGTATCAGATCCCATGTTGTATCACTGGGGCTTAGTGGGACAAACTATGAGTTTACAGGAGGATATCAGAATGTTTAAAGGATGTATTGATGAATTTTGGAAGTATTTTGATTGAGCTAATGACAGAATCACATTTCTCAGGTGTGGAAGAGGATCACACAGTTCCGTAGTGCTCACCGAGATATTTTGAACGGTACCAAATTTCCCCAATTTGGACTTGGGATGAGAAAGTTACAGGCCTGAGAACTTATGCGGTTGGGCTTCCGCATTACCAATTTCCGCATTGCGGATTGCAGATCACGTAAGTGAAATTTTTGGAGGTTGAAAATTTGACGTTCCGCAATAGGGATTGCGGATTGTAGATTGCGGAAGTGACATTTTTTAATGTTGAAAATTTGATGTTCCGCATTTCCGAGTTCCACAATACAAATTGCGGATTGCGGAAGTGACATTTTCGAAGGTTGAAAATTTGATGTTCCACATTTCCGAGTTCCGCAGTACGGAGTGCAGATTGTGGATTGCAGAAGTGACATTTTTGAACGTTGAAAATTTGGCATTCCGCATTTCCGACTCCCGCATTGTGAATTGTGGATTGCGGAATTTGCAGATTGCGGGTTCAATATATATATATATATATAGCCTGGAAATCGATTTTTGGATAGCAGGAGCATGCGGAATCAGAATTGGATGAGTCTTGTGGTGTTCTGAGGCCATTAAAGAAGGCCATGAAAGAACCATTGAGGGTCTCGAGCCCATTATGCTCCAATTTGGCATAAAATTGGGATTAATGGCTTTTACAAATCGGTGTCCCGAAGCTTGGTAGGAGGTCAGATTGAGATGAAATCAATATGGAGCGGCCATGGAACAGGGACAGTTTTAATTTTGGAATCTTGGAGCCAAACTCCAAAGGATGTGGAGTCGGGGTGAGCGAGAATGCCAAAAAGCACTATTCTAGGCCACTTTTTCAGTATTTTGAAATGCTTGCAGTGGGTGAAAGTTAACCTAGATGTAGGATCCAAGAAATCTACTAAAATCCACATTTCATATTCTCATTAAAACAAACAATCTCTATTACACAAAGATTTCCCAGAAATGCTCGGTTTGGAAGATGGCCATTTTGGCCAAAATTTTTAAATTTTGGGAAAAAGTGGAAAGTTAAAAATAGTCAAGCCAAGAATTTTATAGAAGTTGATTGGTACATCGAAACTGAGAACCAAAGGTTGTATATTGTTCCTTGTTATATGGAATAACTTCTCCCGGTGGAAAATTTTTCATGATTCTTTCTATATTTGCTTCTACAATTGGCTGAAGTTGGCATTTCAGAATAAAATACAACTGTGTAAAAAGTGCAGAATTTTGGTAAAAATTGTCATTTTTTTAGTAATGTAAATTCCACACCCGAAGTCGGAATGGAACATGTAGATAGGCATTGGAAATATTGTCTAGCAGGGAACAATGATGCATAACCATAATTTGAATGAGTTTATCATACATCATAGATATGTAGAGAAGAAAAGTGCCAATGACTATTTTGACAAAATTGTTGTCAATATGGGCAATTTCCAAAATTGCATGAATGGGAAAAAGAAATGAAGGCATAATAGCTCTGAGAATTATTCCATGAGTTTAATTCCGTTCAATATTGATGTTTTATTGTTCTATATGCATTCCTAAGATGTCTAATAATATTTTTATAATGTACAGTGTTTGCAGCTAATAAGATTTCAATAGTTATAGCAGAGGCAGTATACAGGGAAAGGGGTCTCCAAAGGAAATTGGTGACTATGAATGATGCTCAGGATCCTTATGAACATGATGAAGATGTGCTAGGAGAAAATGTGCAAGAAGACAATGCTGAAACTGCATCCAATGGGAGAAGGGAGCAAATAACTCCTCGGAATTTCGTTGACACCATGGTAAGCTTCAATGAAAGATTGATGAAGGCTCAAGAGGAACAGAACAATCTCAATGTGGCTATTTTGCGGAGCCTCACTGATATGCAGCAAAGTATAAACCTTAGGTCCAACCTAAGAAATGTAGGAAAAGAGGAAATAGATGCAAAGAGTCGCTCTAGAGGTCGTTCTAGGAGGAGCACTCCAATCCCAAGAAAGAGTTCTCTGAGATAAAAGAATAGAACACCCTCCTCAAGATATTCTTCCAGCAGGTCTTGTGACTCTAGAGGTTCTAGAAGAATTCCAAAACATACTTCTAGCACACTTGAAGGAATAAAGAAATTCAAAGGAATTCCACAGGAAGAATTTAGGAAGGCAAGGCCTCCCACATTTGATGGAGAAGACAAGACTGGCCAAGAGACAGAGGCATTGCTTCTTGGGATGAAGAAATATTTTAGGATTCGTGATTACTCAGGGAATGAAAAGGACAGAATTTTCATTTACAATCTAAATGGCAGAGCTTTAATTTGGTGGGAACACCTCTTACAAGTAAAAGAGATCAGTGAAAGGAGGATCAGCTGGGAGCGATTTAAGAAGTATTTCAAGGAAAAATACATTTCTACTAGGTATTATGACAGTAAGAGGAAAGAATTCAATGAAATCAGGTTGGGACAGAAAACTATGGAAGAACATGTCCATAAATTTTTAGAATTGTTGAGGTATGTGGACAATATCAAAGATGAGAGGGTAAAGATCTAATGCTTCCTTGGGAGTCTACCTCAAAATTTCAAAGATAGGATTGAGTTTGTTAATCCACCAAGTCTTGATGAAGCCCTTAGGATGGAAATGCATTACTATGAGCAAAGTAAAAAAAAATCAGAGGTTCACTTGCAAACATGGAAAGGAAATCCAAGAGGGAGGTTTGATCAAAAGAAAAGTGGCTTCAAGACACCATTCAAAAATCAGCCCAAAACCTTTCCATAGGTGCAACAAGCAAAGAGTGAATTCAAGCCAGTAGTAGCAATAGATAAAGCATCAAAAGGACCACTTCATTGTTGGGGTTTTTGAGGAAACCACATGCTTAGCGATTGTCCAACTAAAAGGGAGAACCCCAGGAGCTTGCATAACTTAGAGGAAGCAACTACAGTGGAATATATGGCAAGAGAAACACCTAGAATCTATGAAACATTAGATGATCTCTAAGCAGACCATCAATCAAAAGTGGTGGAAGTTGAAGTTAAGATTGCTAAGCAATCTATTTCTGTTTTGATTGATCTAGGATCTACTCATAGTTATGTGTCTCCTAAGATAGTTGAAGGTTTCTCTCTTAGAAAAGTGAAGCATAATAAGTCTTGGCTAGTTCAATTAGCCACAGGGGCCAAGAGAAAAGTGAGTGAAGTAGTGATGGAGTGCCCCATGAAGTTGAATGGATTCCTCACAAAAGTAGATTTGAATGTCCTACCATTAGGATCTTATGATGCTCTAATTGGTATGGATTGGTTGGAAAGGCATAGAGCCAAGATAGGCTGCTATGAAAAGGTACTTGAATGCATTGATGAAGAGGGAAGTACGAGACTAATAAGAGGAATTCCCAAGCAAGTTTCAGTAAGGCAGACTTCAGCCTTGCAGCTGAAATTTTTTTATAAGAATGGTTGTCAATTATATGCAATTCATATATCAAATTCATCAGAGGACACAGGACCAAGGATAGAAGAATTCCAGGTATTGCAGGATTTCAAAGATGTGTTTCCAGATGAAGTGTCGGGACCGCCACCAAAGAGGGATATTGATTTTTCCATCAATCTTGTTCCATGGGAAGTGCCCATTTCCAAAACTCCTTATAGAATGAGCACACCAGAATTGATCGAGTTAAAGATGCAGCTAAAAGAATTAATGGACAAGGGGTATGTTAGACCAAGTGTATCTCCTTGGGGAGCGCCTGTGCTATCTGTAAAGAAGAAGGATGGAAACTTGAGGTTGTGTATTGATTACATGCTTCTTAATATAGTGACAGTCAAGAACATGTATCCATTTCCAAGGATTTATGACTTATTTGATCAAATAAAGGAAGATAAAGTGTTTTCCAAGATTGAATTGAGGTCTGGCTACCATCAAGTGAGGATAAAGGAGGAAGACATTCAAAAGATGGATTTCAGAACTAGATATGGTCATTATAAGTTCACTGTGGTGCCATTTGGTCTTACCAATCCGCCTGCCACATTCATGTGCCTCATGAATAATGTCTTTAACAAATATTTGGATAAGTTCGTAATTGTATTCTTGGATGACATTCTTGTTTATTCAAGGAATGAACAAGAGCATGAGGAGCATCTAAGGATGGTGTTGCAAGTCCTTAGAGAACACCAGTTGTATGCAAAGTTAAGCAAGTGTGAATTTTATCAAAAGAATGTGCAATATTTGGGTCATGTTATTTTCGAAGAAGGTATTGCAGTGGATCCAAAAAATATTGAAGCTATAATGGATTGGCCTACTCCAAATAATGTTTAAGATGTTAGATATTTTATGGGTCTTGTTGGTTACTACAGAAGGTTCATTGAAGGATTCTCGAAGATAGCACATCCAATCACTTCATTGCAAAGGAAGAATCTCAAGTTTGTATGGTCTGAAAAATGTGAGAAAAAATTTCAACAGTTAAAGCAGTTACTTACCAGCACTCCTGTTTTGAATATAACAAATCTAAGGAAGGATTTTGTAGTGTGCACAGATTCTTGCATTGAAGGGATAGGTGGAGTGCTCATGCAAGAAGGATTTGTGATTTTCTGTGATTCAAGCAAATTAAAAGAGCATGAAAAGAATTATGCGACGCATGATTTAGAATTAGCAGCCATAGTATATGCTCTCAAGTTGTGGAAACATTATTTGTTGGGAAGAAGATTCAAGCTTAGGACAGACCACATGAGCTTGAAGTATTTGTTTGACCAGCCAAACTTGAATGCTAGGCAAGCCAGGTGGATGGAATTTCTCCGTGAATTTGATTTTGAAATTAAGCATGTAAAAGGGAAAGAGAATAAGGTTGCATATTCTCTTAGCAGAAAATTTCATGTTGCAGCATTAAGTATGTGCAATTCAGATTTGAAGACAAGAGTCCTTGAAGCCCAAAACGGTGATGAAACTTACCTTCAAATTAAAGAAAAGTTGCAGCAGAGAAATATCAATGAAAATTGTGCAGGGTATCAACTTGGGGAAGATGATATCCTCATCTATAAAGATAGACTGTATATTCCAAATAGTGCAGATTTAAAGAAGCTAGTAATGGATGAAATACATCAAATGCCATACTTTGGATATCTAGGATATCAAAAGACAATAACCGCAGAAAGAGAGTAATACTTTTGGCATGGGATGAAGAAATACATATTTGAGTACATTGCTATGTGTCAAAAGTGCCAATAGGTCAAGGCATAGCATCAACATCCAACAGGATTGTTGTAGCCTTTACCCATTCCAGAGTGGAAGTGGGAAGTGATCTCTATGGATTTTATAATAGGTCTTCCCATTACAGTGAAGAAGAATGATTCAATCATGGTAGTGGTGGAAAAGCTATCAAAGGTAGCTCATTTCATTCCATTCAAGTCCACTCACAAGGCTAATGACATTGCAAATATATTCATGAGCGAGATATTTAGATTGCATGGATTTGCCAGGGCAATAATTTCTGATCGTGATACAAAGTTCACTTCCAATTTCTGGAAAGGATTGTTTCAGGAATTGGGAATTAGACTAAATTTTAGTACAACATATCATCCTCAAACATATCGCCAAATTGAGAGGGTGAATCAGGTTCTCGAGGAAATGTTGAGAATGTATGTGATGGATAAACCATCCAATTGGGAGGATTACCTACACTTGGTAGAATTTGCATACAATAATGGGTATCACACATCATTGGGAATGAGTCCATTTGAGGCATTGTAAGGAAAAGGATGCAGGACTCTAATGAATTGGGATAGTTCGGTGAACAGGGTAGTGCTTGGGCCAGAGATGATCAAGGAAATGGAACAAGAAGTTGTTAAGATTAGGAAGAATTTAAAGGCAGCTCAGGACCAAAAAAAGAGCTAAGAAGATTTGAAAAGAGTGCATAAGGAATTTTAGATTGGGGATCATGTTTACTTGAGGGTGAAACCAAGGAAAATTTCTCTGACTTTAGGGAGTTGTTCCAAGATGGCACCAAGATACTGTGGGCCATTTGAAGTCCTTGATAGGATAGAGCCAGTTGCATATAGATTTGCATTTCCTGCTAACATAAGAGCTCATAATTTTTTCCATGTATCTTTTCTTAAGAAGTATGTACATGATCCTAATCATATGATTAATTGGAATGTGATACAGGTGGAAGCCAAGGGAGAGTTCCAAGTGGATCCTATGTGTATCCTTGACATGAAGGTCGCATTGCTCCGAAACCAAGCCATCAGACAGGTAAAGGTGCAATGGGAGCACCTTCATCCCGATGAGGTTACATGGGAGCTTGAGGATTCCATGACAAAGGCATTCCCATTTCTATTCAATTTTGAGAAAACTGAGGACGGTGTTGTTCTAAGGGGGAGGGGAATGTAATACCCCCATTTTGACCATTGGGATATATTGGATTTTAACGTAAATATTGTATACATGCGATGTATATTTTCCTATCGTGGAGCTCAAGGATAAGGCCCCGCTAGTGTATGCTCGGATTTTATTTAAAAAGGAAATTATTTGATATTATGGTATCCATGTGCTATTAAGCCATGGAACATTGTAAAAAGATGTAAATATTAATATTGAAATAAAATACCAATAACTGGCTATGGAAGCAACTAATTAGAGGGGGCCATGTGTATCCACTAGGTAGTGGTGAGGGGGATTGTGGGGTTGAACCATATGTTGTCAAATGGCATCTTGAGAACCCATTGTACTTTTCTTACTGACATTTAATTCTGTTGTAAGGAAGTAGTTGAAGAAATCAGTCCATGGCTTCAATGGAGCATGGGCAGCTCAAAAAAATTATTTGACAGGTATGGGCTCTGTTTCTTTGACCGACAAGTCACTCTACCTCATGGGAATTCATTATTCCTCATTCCCATTCCATTTTGGAACATCTAAGATTGAGTTTTTCATCCATTAGACATGCCTAGCAGTGAGAAAAACAAGAAATCGCAACTCTGAGAAAAGCCACGTTTTGAAGTGCCAAAAACACCCATAAATTCATGTGGACAGTGAAATACAATGGGGGATGCATAGACATGAACCTTGGGGCGAATTTGAGAGTGTTAGATTCCCAGAAATCCATAGAAAAACCCCGATTTTATAGCCCGAAAATATAATTACGGGACAGAGTTATTTGGTGGCAGAATTGAGAAAATACAAGTGTGAATAACAGAGAAGAAGAGAGAACAGAGGTTGGGATTTCCTGACAAACCCAATGAAGGCTAGAATCTCAAGGAATTAGCAGCTGGACCTTTCTATGCCCACCTTGAATAGAACTGGAGGGGAGGGGTGTTACACCTAAATCTTGCCATCATGTTGATCAGTGTAAACATCCCTAACGTTTCCTTGACTAAGTTATTAACTTGGAAGAGATACAAACCCATTCATACTAGGTTTTGAGAGGTCGTCGCAGGTTGTCCTCAAGCAACCTGCAGCGTCGTAGGTTGGCCTCTTGCATCCTCCGATGATGTCAGTTAATGGGAAAAAATAGCATTTTCAAGCCCATTCTCGAAGCTAGATGACATGGATCCCTATTCTTGACCTTTTGGGAGAGTTGGCATTCGGTTCCTAACCTCTTGGAAGGATCCCCTATCTCTCTCCTACCATATCTCAACCTATCCTATCCACTTAGTCCTATATAAGTGAAGCTCACTCCCATTCCAAAGGGAGGAAGCCTATAGTGTCTACATGCTGGTGAAATTACCTTAGGAGAGATATCTACTCATATATTGGGAGACTCACACTTCCTTGGGAGGCTTTGGCTTTGGTTCGATAGAATGAGGATGGCTACGTCAAGTCTATGGTTGTAATCTTTCTATCCTATGTACTTCCCTTTCAATACAGTATTATAATTGCTTTACACCAAAATCTCATTGTGTTAATGATATCTTGTATAGTTCGCCTACTTGACTACTTACTTAGATATGTTATTGTATAGATGCATTTTACTTGTTTTGCTGTCTTGTTGTCTTGACAGGTTTTACAGCTCGAATCTGAAGATCGTCAAGCTTGGAGGAGCATTCAAAGAGGAAAGGATTAGCGATCCATAAGGTAAACATATCTAGTTCTTTGATCCTTAATTAGATCTAGGAAAGTGGCTTATATTCTATCCTATTTGTTCTAGACTCGCATTGAGCTAGGGAGATCACACCTCGAGTCCGCTCTTGGTAGATTTTCCGTCAAACAAATCTAGCGACCATACTGGGGAAGACATTGTTTGTAGTTGTCAATTTGAATACCATTTTCAGTTGATTACTTTTACAAACTATCCATTATCTTATTTTCCTTCTAAGCCTTGTTTCACTATCAGATCTTCACTTAGAAGAGTCTGTAGTCCTCCTATGAGTTTGTACTCCCCATTTTAAAACCATTTCATTGCTCATTGTTTGGAGAATTGGCTCAGTTTTGAATGTGGATCTCGCCTGTCGCACCTGTTTAGTGGACTTAGAGCGACACTACATCATTTTTTATCTTTGTTCTCTGTTTGTTGGCCTATCGTCGCAACCCTTTCATTGGTCTACTGCGATACCGTCACACTTCCCACATTGGTAAACTATGTCGCTCTGTGTACAAACATAGACTGCGCCGATGTGTCAAAATTGGCATACAGGCATCTCTTCTCCATTCTTCATTTGAGTTTTGGTTTGATGTATAAACTCCCTCTCTGCTGCAAGATCCAGTCAGAGACCCCATTTTTTATTTGTGTGTTGAAGTGTTTGGTTTCATTTGGATTTGTTTTGGGTTCCTTCTTAGATAAGTCTGATACTTGGTAGTGGCGGACACTCTTGTCTCCCCCACCTGCATCCACTCACCCTTGCATTCCCTCCTCTCCTTTCTGGATCTGGTCATTGTATTGGATCGGTTTCCAGACCTCATCTGCATACATTTTTGAGCTTTGCTTTCTTTAGTGTTGATTGCTACTGATTGGTTTTTCAGTGTTTGTGTGTATACTTTCAGTTCATTGAGTGCTCGTCATTTTCTTGAGATTTTCTGAGTCATTGGAGTGCTGCAAGTAATCTTTTCATTTCAGTATTTGTGTTTAAAAGCATCACTGTCATCAAATTGTTATTTTGATACATCCATTGAAAGATCAAAAGTACTTTATTTCCATCATTTTCAAGTTCATTTGAAGAATTGTACATGCATTGGAATGTCTCATTTGTAGATCTTTTCGAAAAGTTGAAAGAGAATTAAATTATTTGTATTTTTCATGAATTATGAGTTGCTCATTTTCTTGAAAAATTCGAGTAGATATCAAGTTTTGCAAAAGTAGTTCCATGTTTGGGAAGTTATATGCATCTTCTGGTTCTTATGCTTTTAGGCCATTGTAGTGAAAGTGAAAAGCTTGCATACTCTACTTAGAATCTCTCTCTTTTCATCACTTAGCATCATTTTTGTTTTGAAAAGATAAAAGAAAAAAAAACATGCTTTGAGTTGGCTTAGTAGTGTTGTGTTATTTTTTGTGTTTCGCTTGAAAAGGAAAAGAATACTTCATAGTCATTTTTTGGTAGATTTGGGATTGTGTTGCATTGTGTTGCTTTGGAAAAATCATTGGAAAGAAATTTCTCTCTCCCATACGTAGACTTCATCAAAAGAAAAGTATATTTTTTGCATGTAGTTAGGGCCTGCATTATTTTTACGATTATGTACTCACCTTATGCATTCACCTAACCGTCTAGATAAAATTAACGATAGAACTAGGGTAAACTTTTTAGTAACTTGTGTGTAAGTTAGAGACGTGTTCCGACATCGTTAAGCATGGCAGTTGTCGTTATTTTTCAGCACTATATTCCAGGGTTATTGTAGTCTTCCACATACTTATCGGTATATAGAAGCTCTTTCACGTACCTACCAAGTACTTCAAGTACTTGGTGTATATCGAAAGGTATTTCACGTACTCAGTGTAGATAGAAAGGTGTTTCACGTATTCGGTAGTATATAGGAAGGTCTCGTGCCGTACGGTTGTGCATTAGACAACACTACTACGGATTTGAGCTCCCACGTACCTTGCGTATATCGAGAGACACCATTAGGATTCATGAGACCAACTGAGTTAACCTTTTGGCCGTCTTGGCAGAGCAATACACTGATAATAGCACTCGGGGATATTACTATGCACGTACCATCCAGGTAATTGGGTATTTAGGTAAGGGTACGGTCCCAATCCTCCTTGTCGCGTTTTACTATTGGACCCTACGGTATATAGTGATTTGCGAAGCCTTGACAATCTTGTGAGGTTCTAGACCTTTGAATCCAGTCTTATCACATAAGTCTGGTTGTGGCCTTAGTTTGTGTAGGGTTTTTTCTGGTCTGCTTTTCTTTTGTTTAGCTTGCCTTAGGAGAAAATTTTGTTTAGTCACTCTGGCTGAATTTCCTTGGAGTAGATCTCATAGGATTCAAAACTTACCACCCGAATATCCCCTTAACCAGGAGGTAATTTAGAGGGTAAGAATGGACCCACAATCCACGGTCATGTCACCTGAAGTGGAAAACCCTACTTTGAATGTTGGAGCACATATGTTTCCTCTAGATTCACCTGCCTCTCATCCCCCGCAGGGTGAAGAAGCACCAACTTTTACTTCACAAGACCTACCTCTCGTTCTACTGGGAGATCTTGGATCATTGGAATGGATAACTTCACCCCGAGACGACCCTTCAGGAGCTACTGGCCCTTTAGCAACTTACTGGACATCTTCTCTAGGCCACCTAGTGGCCCATTTTGCTGTTGCATCCCCACCTAGTTGGGCTACTCCCACCAATCGCATGGAACCTTATCATGAACAATTGGCTAGGTTACGAGCTATGGCCACACAATTTACAAACCGAATCCTTGCACAGAGGGTTGAAGACCCAACTTTACCTCCTTATCAACCACTTCCAAGTCGTTATTTGTCTTATGATTCACCAAAATCGTCCACACAACACGTGACCACTTCTAAGGTCAGTCAACCATCAACCCCTGCACATCCATCTCCTAGACAAGAGACCAGTCCTATACCTCAGATGACCCAACCCATTGAAGGAAAATAGTCCAACACACCTGTGACTACCATGGTTACGTCACCTGCTCCTCCCCCACCCCAAACTTTGAGGGGAGGATAATTTTTACCTCCTACCTTCTTTATAGGTAACGATAATCCTATGGTGGATAATCAACAACCAGTGTTGGGTCAACCTCTACTTAGTGGTCAGCAAGTTGTTGTTGGGGGGAACCCCCATCTCTTAACCATAAAAATGCAACAGGAGTTCCCATCGGTCCTTCTATTGGAAATTCCTTACCTCCCGGACCTTCCACTACGGGACTATCCCATGTTGGGGGACTGTCCAACATAATTCAACAACAATCGAGTCAAGCATATCCAGGTCATCTTCACCATGTGCCGGGTCAACTTAATCCTGGAAACGCACTCTATGGGGTACCCTACCCTGGAAACCCTTACACTCTATGGGGACAGAAAAATGTTTTACAACATGGACCCCCGCTTACAATCCCTCAAGTCCCTCCACCCTCGTTTGGTCCACCGCCACCTCCCATTGGAGGCGACGGACCCCCACATAACTCTGGAGGAGGCAGAACTCTACCTTCTGGTGGAGGAACCCCTCATTACGGTCATCATTGTCCACCCCCCCCGTGGTGGTGGTGGAGGACCATCCCACCCTAATGGTGGTGGTGGAGGACCATCCCATCCTGGTGGTGGTGGTGGAGGACCTTCTGATCCTGATGGCGGTGGTGGAGTACCACCATCCTACTATGGTGGAGGTGGCGGAGGAGGCTCTTACCCTTCCGGCGGTGGCGATGGCCCACCACCCCCTCCCAGCGGAGGTGGTGGAGGCCCACCCTATTTCGGCAGTGGTAGTGGACCACCACCTCCTCTCGGTGGAGGCGGTGGTGGCCCATTCTATCATGGCAGTGGATGCGGACCCCCACCATTTGGAGGCATCCCACCCCCTCCCGGCAGCAGAGGCGGGCCCCCACCTTATGGTAATGGGCCACCTTATTATGGTAATGGATCACCTTCCTATGGCGGCGGACCTAATTTTGGCCCGGGCGGCCTATACCCCTATGGCTAGTTTCCTCCTGGAACACCCAAGACCCCATCTACCACAAAACTAATTGGTCACCCATTCCGGTGAAACTTCCATCAGATATCCTGAAATTTGATGGCAAGCCGGGTGAGGATCCTAAAAACCATGTGATGACATACCACTTGTGGTGTTCATCCAACTCCTTGATGGAAAAATCGATCCATCTTTGGTTAATTCAACGGACTCTCACTGGTTCGGCTGCCAAGTGGTATATTGAACTACCACCCCATTCTTTTCCTGATTTTGGTTCTCTTGCTATGATTTTTTTTACTCATTTCCAGCTGCCTATACGGTATGAAACTGGTACCAATATTTTAACGTCGCTCCGTCAAAATACCGCTACTCACATCTCAGATCATATACATGATTGGCGGAGGAGACGACATCTCATTAAGGCTCCTATTCCAGACCAACTCCTAGCAGACTGGTTTACAAAGTCTCTCATACCTACCATAGCACGAGATGTTTCCATGGGAGGCGCTGTCACTGAAGAACAAGACATCGCCCGTGCCCATTTGCTAGACTTAGTCTATGCTCAATCTAGCACGTTGTTTGATATCATTACTAATGCACCCCATAACACGTACGACCCCATAACCCACAATCAGCTACACAATGCAACAAAGAGATGGGGGCATGATCTTTACAAGGAATGGGGAGGGAAAAATAACCAAACCCTTGAGCCATGGTTTTAAGCCATTTCATTGAAGAAACCCATGAACTCTCAACTACCCATTTGGTCTCATGCACCCAATAATTTAATTCTTCCAAGAATTGGTTGAGACAATAAATGCCTTGGGATGGGAGAGGTATGGCTGTCAATTTTCGTGCATGGGAAAGCCATCAACTTGGAAAATCGTGTTTTTGCTTGTTGGGCAAGAAAACCCCCACGAAATTGGCCCAAAAGCCATTCTTCACCCATGGCATTCATCCTCTCACGAAGTCTGAGCATGTTGGGGGTTTCATCCTTCACGTTTTTCACCATTTCCTGCGTTTTTCCATGCCCATAAACTCGTTTTTGGTTAGCTCATTGGCGGGGAAGAAGAGAGCCACGCTTTTTGGGGTTATGGAGGCCGTTTTTGCCCACGAAATGCCCAGGAGCATTCTTCCTCAAACGATTCTGCTCTCCTGGGGTTGAATTCCCATTTTCTCCTTTTCGTTTGGTTGCCCACGTTTTTCTGGAACTGTTAGAAACCCATTCTTGGGAACTTCACTATAGAATCGTTTTTCTCATGCCCAGCACTTACTCTTTTGCTGTTATATGCATCCATTCCCTAGCCACCTCAGAAACCCAACTGCTGGTCGGTATGGCTGATTCTGGTGTATCTATGGCTATGTGAGACCTTGTTGTTCCCTAGTTCCTTGTGGAGATCATGCTCAGCTCAGGGGTGGCAGTGGTGCTGAGAGATTGAAGAGCACACTGGCCTATGGTTGGGTGGAACGTTGCAGAAGCGTAGCTAGTTGTTTGGGACTACTTCATTAAGATAAGTATTCTCTTGTGCTATCTTTCAATTGTTTAATTGATGAATATCTTGAATGTGTGATGATTGTGTATTTCATAATTTAATTCCGCTGTGTTTTCTGATAATTATGCATCCTTATATCTCTGTTATATTATGGGAATGCTTAGTTGTTTAAGATTTATGGGGCTAGATGCCCGGTTTTAGCACAATGATCCTCTCTATCATGGTATGATAGGAGGGGACATTACACTTCTACCGGAGGACCACTTCATTACAGCCATCATGGCCCACCCCCTCCCTTTGACAAAGGTGGAGACCATCCCCCTTTCGGTGCAGTCAGAGGACCATCCCAACTTGGAGGTGGTGGTGGAGGACCATCCCATCCTGGAGGTGGTGGTGGAGGACCATCCCATCCTGGTGGTGGTGGTGGATCACCACCCTACCATGGTGGTGGTGGTGGAGGACCACCCTACTACGGTGGGGGTGGTGGAGGACCACCCTACTATGGTGGAGGTGGTAGAGGAGGCCCTTACCCTTCCGACAGTGGCAGTGCACCACCACCCCTCGTGGCGGAGGCGGTGGAGGCCCACCCTATTCCAACAATGGTGGCATACCACCACCTACTCCTGGCGGAGGTGGTGGTGGCCCATCCTATCCTAGAGGTAGTGGAGGGCCCCCACCATTTGGAGGCATCCCACCCCCTTACAGTCAGGTTCCCTCGGGGACACCTTACAATCAGTCAATTCAAGGTCCTACCAGTCCATACATGCCTTATAAGTACTATCAGTACCCCCAACTGAACCAACAACTGCCCTTTTTGGCTCCTTTTGACTTACTCGACTTGTCTCATATGAAAAACGATCCCATCTTCCATGGGCATAATTGGCCACCCATTTCGGTTAAGTTACCATTAGATATCCCCAAATTTGATGGCAAGCCTGGAGAGGATCCTAAAAACCATGTGATGACATACCATTTATGGTGTTCATCCAACTCCTTGATGGACGACTTGATCTGTCTTAGGTTATTTCAATGGACTCTCACCGGCCTAGCTACCAAGTGAATTGAGTTGCCACCAAATTCTTTTTCAGATTTCCGATCTCTTGCTATGTCATTTTTGAATCACTTCCAGTTACCCATTCGCTATGAAACTGGTACGGACTTATTGACCTCTCTTCTCTAGAACACTGCCACTCATATTTTCTATCATATTCATGAGTGGCGACGAAGAAGACGTCTCATTAAGGCTCATATTCCCGAAAACCTTTTAGCTAACTGGTTTACAAAGTCACTCTTACTCATCGTAGCTCGAGACGTAGCCATGGGAGGGGCCATCACTGAGGAACAGGCCATTTCCTGTTCCCATTACTTAGACTTGGTCTATGCTCAATCTGGCACGTTGTATGAAATTGTTCCCGATGCACCTCGCCCTACGTACGATCCCGCGAAACCACCCAAGGGACCACAAACTGATGGCATCATTGGCTCCCTTGCTTCCCATCCTTCTATTCAACCTGTTGGATCGTCGAACCCCCAGGGTTCCTCCCCATCTCCAGCACCAGCTAGCAGCAGCACTACCAAACCCACTACTCCTGCTTCCACCGAAGCAATGAATTCTGTGCAATCAACTTCATCTCAGAAGTCCGGTGGTAAGAAGAAGAAGAAAGGGAAACCTAAGAAATCTTCTAACCAACAGGAGCCCAAACCCACTCAAGGAAACACCAAACAGAAGAGAAAGCTAAAGTATCGTTGTTTGTTGTGTGATGACGACCATTTCTCAAAGGAATGTCCTCACCAAGATAAGTTCAGAAGTTTCTCAAAGGAAACTCTACTACTGCAGTTCTCAAAGATCCCTTCCCCACTCAAAACCAACAGCTGATCGCACAAACCTCTCCTTCCCAAGGAGAGGCATCCTCCACCGCACATGTTCTCATGATACGTAGTGAGACCGTCAATGTGAACACCCATTCTCGTTCATATGACTCCGTCCTGCCGAAAGAACTCATTGGAAGTAATAATAAAAATGCTTCCACTTCGATTCCCGACGTCACCGTAAACCCCACTTCTCTCACCATTGAGAATCCCTCTTTCGAGTCAGTGTTGCGTCTGCCCAAGAGCACGATTAGAAAATCGGTTTTCAATCCCAACGCTCGGGCCGCTTAGAACTACAATATTCTAGAGGACTTGGAAAAAGCTCCTTGTGCTATGTCCTAACTAGTGCAAGACTCTCCTCGCTGCCATTGGTGTAGTTGACCCGGATTCATCGAACACCATCATGTTTCGGCTCGAATACTTTAAACCGAGGCTTTCCCAAGCAATTTCGAGAGGTCTTTTCTTGGACTTATGAGGATATGCCCGAGATAGACCCTCCTATTGTTTCACACATAATTTAAACCTATCCCGACGCCAAACCAGTCTGACAAAATTTGCAACCGTTGCACCCCCCGAAAGACTGCGAGGATCAAGGCAGAGATTGAAAAGCTCTTGAAAGCTGGTTTTATTTACCCTGTCCCATTGACAGAATGGGTCTCAAATGTTGTTCCTGTTTCTAAAAAGCAGGGTACCATTCGTGTTTGCGTCGATTATCAGGATCTGAACAAGGCTTGTCCTAAGGACAATTACTCGATTCCCTTTATCGACTAGATAATTGAAAACTATGCTGGAAGTGTCATTTTTGCTTTCATGGATGGCTTTTCTGGCTACAACCAAATTGAGATCCACCCAGCTGATCAGCACAAGAAAAATTTCATCTATCCTTAGGGTACGTTTTCTTATCGCAAGGTCCCTTTTGTACTCAAAAATGCTGGTGCCACATTCCAGTGGGCCATGTCGTATTCCTTTCACGACGTGAAGGATATTATGGAACCTTACTTGGATGATTTACCTATCCCTTCATAGCAGCGCGAGTTCCACATTGATCATCTGATGGCAGTTTTCCTCATATGCAGGTAGTATAACATCCACTTGAACCCTCACAAATGCATCTTCTACGTCGATTATGGACACCTCCTCGGTTTCATAGTCTCAAAAGACATGATCTGTATTGATCCCTTGAAGGCAGCAGCCATCATTGCTCTCCCACCTCCCACTGACATAATGGAACTTCAAAGTTTGCAAGGGAAGGAAACTTACTTAAGGCATTTTGTCTATAATTTTGTGCAAATGATGTAGGGCTACATGATATTGATGAAGAAAGACGTCCCGTTCATTTGGGACGACCAAGCTCAACAATCTTTTGAAAGTCTAAAACATGCTATCACGCATGCCCCTGTGCTCCAGCTGCCCAATTACTATAAGGATTACATCCTTTATCTTTCCGCTTCCACCACCAGGATCACCATGGTCTTGGTTCAAGAAGACAACAATGCCTAGGAGCATGTGATATATTATGCAAGTAAGGGTCTCATTGACGCCGAAACTCGCTATTCACATGTCGAGAAGCTCGCTTGTTACAACATAATCTTCCACCTTGTGACAATCAGCATTCTTTGGCCTGTAGGATCCATTTCACTGACTCAGATTCACTTTATATCCTTTAGACATATTTTTCCTCATTTTTCCTATGCCCCGCTTGTTGCATCATTATAGCAAGGGTACCCGCAAGTTGCATCACTATAGCCCGCGGTATCAAGTAAAATGGTAAAAATCACTAGTTTATTACTTTTTACTCCCAAAAAGTGGTCATTGGGTAACCTTTGGCTCTCCATATGCCCAAGTAACGTCTCGATGTGTCCTTTCACTTACCTTTGAGAAGACTATATATTGAGCACATATGGCTTATGGAGGGGAGGAGAAAGAAGAGCAAGAGAACTCTAGTGGATTTTTTCCCTATCATGAGTCTACACTCATTGATCTTTGTAGTTGTGAACCCTTTATGTTCACCTTCCAAACTCCTATCTAGTTTGAGTTTTCCATTCATGGAGGATTGAAGTGGTGGAGGTGCAAGTGGATTGATCCAGATCTTGGTTCAGATTGGTTGCCGGCAAGAGGTCGTATCACTTTGTACTTCTTCTTGTTTATTAATAGAAATACTCATATTCTCATCCATTAATGTTGTAAATGTTGTTTATGTTACATTGGGTTGCCTTTACTTGTTATATCATGGACCATTGCTATTGATGATGTTAATGCCGTTTATATATTATATGTACTTGTTGTTTATTGGCTGTCAAGACTAATTTGCAGATTCAAGTTCACGAATCGGAAAAGCTCCAACGGGGATCTACATCAAACGTTTGGATCGAGGTTGGTTATCTTCTTCATTATCTTAGCATTGTCATTTATATAGCATAGTTCTAAGAATTAAGTTGATTTCTAGTAGTCATCTATCTTTTGTGGTATACCCCAAGCCATAGTGAGTTTTCTCCAACACAAAAATGGTGACTCCGCTGGGGAAAACATCCATCTTGAGGATTTTTTGAGCATTAGTCCATAATTAGAGTTGTTGTTTGTCGAAGCTCTGTGTCACTTATCTACCGTTGAGATACACTATATAAAACTTGCTTTTTCTGAGCCATTGGACTCTCTTTTTGCCAATTTTCCTTCCCTCACTCGCGGGATAGCTTAGCTCTTCCTGCGTATACCCGCCTCTGTTTACTTTACTGCTCACGAGTACCCGCAGGTATTCCTTCAACAGTAGCGTACAACTCCAACTTTTGTTGGTTTATGACCTTTGGTTGTTGCTGGGTTGGTTTTGGTTGATCTTGAGTCCTATTTGGCATGTTTCTTGACTGTTCCATGCCTTGGTTGTGACCAGAAGTCTTCGTTTCTCTTGGTTGAGACTCGCTGGTTTTTTACCCATTTTTGGATTTAGCTTTGTTGGTTTTTTCCTTTTGATCTCATTCCTTTGGCTGAGTCTTACTGTTTGGTATCTGCCTGGTTGTCTTAGTGATCTCCTTGGCATATCAGTGACTACATAGTAGGATTTTGCTTTCATTTTTCATTTCCATATATTGAAAAATACAAAAAAATTACACATAGTTTTTTGCATATTCCTTTCGTTTATAAGAGAAAATGCAAAAAAAATAAAATTCTTTATGTATTGCATCTTAAATTGAGTGCAGTTTGTCTTCATTTAGATTCTGATTGTGCATTGAAAAATATAAAAGGATTGCATATTTATTTCGAAATCGTTGCTTTGATTGTGCATATTAGGGGCATTGTTTTCATTGGATAGATGAGTCTAGGATTTGATGATTTTGCATACTATTGAGTCTTAGACATCACTAGTTTCACGATCATATCCCTTGAGTAATCATAGCCATTAAAATTAACGCTTAATCTTAAAATTGATTAGACCGATTTTATTTATAGGGTACACCAACTAGCATAGGTTTAGAGTCTTGGAACAGATCATTGTGAGTTAACAATCCAAGGCTACTAGACGAAACATTAGGTGTCTGACCAGGGGGTGGAGGAATCCATGGTATAAATCGGTGTTCTCAAGAAGCTCTACTCAAGCCAGAGCTAAGCATGAGGTCATGGGAGGTTGGTTGAAGGGATATCCCTTTAATACAGGCTGAATGTGGGAGATATTTCCAGGATTTGTTCGTATCTGGGGGTACCAGAGGTTCGTCCTCTTGTGCTTTGGGCTTAGCTACCCTTCCCATAGGATCCCACCTGCGAATGTCCCCCTGAGCATTGGTTATATTGCAGTGACCATAGTTGCCTTACCTAGGTATCGCACAGGGTACTTGTGGTGGTTATACTGTTTGTGTCCTATGTCAGATAGGGATTGGACAACATAGTTGTGTTTGTGCAGTGGACTTGACCCTGTACACGCAGTGAAGCCTGGGTGTCTCTATAACTGATTCTGTTATGTCCGGCTATAGTTTGGGAGTCTCAAGCCTCTGCTAGGAAATACATACCAGCTCTAGTGTTAGGAGATCAGTTAGCCACTCTGTTTGTCTGCTCTTGGCTGTAGTTTCTCTAGGTGTGTGCTTTTGATTTACTGTTTTGATCGATATTTTGCCTTTAGGGGACGTTTCGATTATATATTCTCTCCGGAGATATCGTGGCACGGAGCCCTACTCTCCATCGATCTTGTCGGTTGGATGGTTTAAAGCTGGCCGAGCTTTCACATTGTGTTGCTAGAGGATGCCGGAGGGCCCCCTCTGAGTCTTCGGATTCTTACGAGACATACATCCAAGACGTCATGACTGCTACACATTTTGATACTGAGGAAAGACCTTCGACTCCATCGGGTAGAGTTGACCACACTTTCGATCCCCATACTCCTCGTGACGAGTGGGGAGGTGATCCACCCGAGAGTCAACCTGGTTCTATTTGGCCTAATCCACTTGAATGAGATTCGTTTGATCCTTCGAATCCGGATAATTATCTTTACGGAATGCCAACCTTACACGAGGATGAAGAATAGGACAATCCGTTCGTTCCTTTGTTTCCACACAGTTATAGACATGGGATGCTAGAGTTACATGACGACATTGGTCCTACAATCAACCCAACAACACTCTCTTTTGGTATGCCTAATTATAGTACCGTCGAAACTTCCACTACGTTTGGTAGTCAAGCTGGCACTAGTCATGGTGTTAGCAATACTATACCCACTGGGGGAACTACCCTTGCTGGGGGCACTACATTGTCCACTCACACACATAGTATGGGGACTGGTCATGTTCCTCCTAACGATGCTAATGTTGGAAGAAGACCACCTCCTAGGATTTCTCAACCTAATAGGAATGTTATTCGAAACACGACTCGCCATCCACCACCTAATACAGATGCCGCTACTTGTCAACCTAGGACTACTTTTACGGATGTTAATGCTCCTCCCAACCAAGGGGGTGGACATATGCCGCATACTTTTGCGTCCACTGCCGCCACTAGTAATGCTAATGTAGGAGGTGGGAATATCTCCTATCCACATGGATATCACACCACCATCCCTGCTACTAGTCACACCAATGTTGGGGTTAGGAATACTTTTCATACTTCTGGTCACCACAGGACTGCTCAAGCTAATCCTAATGATGGGGGTGGGAACATACCATACCATTATGGTCATTACAACATGGTTCCTGCTATGAATAGTACATATATGCCCCATACTCATGGTGGCAACCCTTACTACAACACAGTCAGTACTGGACACCAGTACAATCCACCACCCCAATATGGTGCCAAAAATACCCACATACCTACTTACTCTCAAATGGGTCAAGCAGGAGGAGGTTATCAATCCTATGGCCATGGGAAAGCTTATGGTCTTTCAGGTCCTTATTATCAGTAGTATAATCCTCATGGCCAAGCTTTTGGTCCATCTTATAACACGGTTCCGTTTAACCAACCTTTTATGGGGGCTTATAATCAAGCTTTCGTGCCTTATCTCCCATTCCTTGCATGCTTGAATCTTCTAGATCTTTCAAAGCTCACGAATGATCCAGTGTGTCACGAACCTACTTGGCCCCCGATCCCTACCAAGCTCCCTTCGGACATTCCTAAGTTTGAGGAGAAAGGTGGTGAGGACCCGGGAGATCATGTCATGACATTTCACCTTTGGTGCTCCTCGAATTCCTTGAATCACGATTCTGTTAGATTGCGACTATTTCAACGCACCCTCACGGGGGAATCCATGAAGTGGTACGTCGAGTTGCCTGGAAACACCTACAGGGGTTTTAAAGAGATCGCTTTGGTTTTCTTAGATCATTTCCAATTGCTGGTTCGCTATGATACTGACACTGAACTTTTATCTACCTTCTGTCAGAACAAGGCCACGCATATTTCTGACCACGTTCAAGAGTGGCATCGACGGAAAAGGTTAGTGAAAGCCAACATTCCTCCAGAGTTCCTGTTGGAATGGTTCCTCAAGTCTCTACTCCCATACATTGCTAAGGATGTTTCGATGTCTGGCATTGTGACTGAGGAACAAGCTATCTTGAAAGTCCAGTAGTTACGCTTATTATACTCTCAGTCTGGCATTTTGTATGACATCATCCCTGATGCACCGCGTACACGTCATGAGCCCACATCAGTTCCTGGACTGCATCCCAATGGAATCATTAGATCTGCAAGCACTCGCCCCGTAGATTTGGTAGCTAATCAAATGCAGAATTTGTCGCTAAACCAATCTACTCCTGGATAGGTTCACACCTTGTCCACTTCCACCCCATCGTCCGATGTACATAGTGTGCAAACGACAAACCAGTTAGGTAACTAGCAACCTGGTGGTAAGAAAAAGGGGATAAATAATCGTAAGGGTTGAAACAACGGGAATAAAAATAGCAATCGCAATACCCCCGTAAGGATAATACCAACCCTCCTTGAGAAGGCGGAAATGCTGGTGAGGACCGTAAACCCAGGTGTAAGGTGAAGTTTCCTTGCAAGCTTTGTGGGGAATACCATCTTACTCACTTATGTCCTCGTATTGAAGAAGCATTCGAAGCACTTGGCACAGAGCCCAACTGTGTTGAAAGATCCCCTACCTCATCACCAAAACATGGCGTCACATGCTCCCACAACTGGTTATGGACCTACTGAGATGATAACGTCTGCTTCTAATACTAGTGGTTATGGATGTGCGAACATGGTTCAGTCAGAGGTTAGTGTTGCCACTTGTCAGCGCGATTATGATGCACCACAACCCAATTTGGGTAGTGAGCCTCCCCCTCCTCCTGAAAATTCCTTGCATATCGAGAAGCCCTCTATTATGTCACAGATACCAAAAGGTGTTCTTAAGTTCTCTACGCATAATCCTAATGCTCAAGCTACCCACAACTACTCCATCGTAGAAGATTTGGGCCAAACTTCGTGTGCCATGTCGGCTCTTGAAGTTTTGCAAGCCTGTCCTTCTTAGAAGCATGCTCTTTTGAGTGCGTTAGGAGTGCAAGATGGGGGAAGTCCCACTATTATCAAGTTCGCCACTACTGATGTCCAACCTCGCTTACCCTACCATGTGGCTTTTCAAATCCAGGTGGTGTGCCTTCAAAGTTTTCTCAAATGTACTATGGTTGATGAAGGTGCCTCTGCGTCAGTAATGTCGTTAGCTTGTTGGAAAAATCTTGGCTCTCCTCCCCTACTCGCAACTAGAACCATGCTCACTGCATTCGACAGTCATTCATTTAAGACGCATGGAATTATCCCTTCCCTTGTTGTCTCCTTGGGAGGTAAGTCTATTCCTATTGAAGTCGAGGTGGTTGATGCGCCCATCGACTACAACCTTTTACTGGTTCAGAATTGGATGTATGCCATGAAAGCTGTCGCGTCCACTGTATTCAGAGTTATCTGGTTTCCTCACGAAGGCAAGATTGTGACCATTGATCAGTTGGATTACGTTAACTCGTCTTCCACAGCATCTATGGGATCAATAGTCCCTCAGGTTACTCATTCTTAGCTGGCAACTGGGAACATGGGTGTTGGCATGTACCCTTCATTGATGGGAACTTATGATTTTGCCGCACCTATGAATTTTATTGGAACCATTACCGACGATGCGTCTCCTCCTTTGCATAATATGTCATTTCGGACTTCCTATTTCGATGATCCGTGGACTTTACTGTCCACGAGTTCCACGTCTGGAAACATTTTGCATGTCGAGATCTCTATGCCACTGTCTGTAGCTGAGCTTGCTTATCAGCATATTCAACAAGCTGCTGCAGAGCCGGATCTCTCTTCTTCCTAGACAGTCAAGGAAGATCCCATTACGCTGTCGGTTTGGGCAGCCAACTCATTTTGTTCCCATGATTTCCTCAATGATACTTTTCCTTCTGATGAAGCTATTATGGAGGCCATGTGTGGTAGTGAGAGACCTTGGGAAGATATGCACCATCGCTCTTATTTCCTTCCCAAACTCGAGCTTGCCGAATGAGAAGAGTTTAGGACGACTCTAGCAGAGATGGTTGGTCACCATGTGGCTCTTTTGGAGTCGCATGATGTTTTTGTGAAAGGGAATATGGCTAACATTTCCCAAACCACATCGATCAATATCTCTCGTACTCCCGGAATAGTTGAGAATGTCTACATTAGTGACGATTGCACTCCTGAGGAGATTGCTATTTACACCGAATTGTTTACAGAACTCCAGGAAGCTTTTGCCTAGTCATATGAGGAGATGCTAGGAATAGACCCCCGCATTGTTGAACATGATATTAGAACTTATCCCAATGCTAAACTGGTTCGACAATGCTTACATGCTGTGAACCCTAGAAAAGCAGCCGCTATCAAGGTAGAGGTGGAGAAACTGCTCAAAGCTGGTTTCATCTATCCCGTTCCCCTTACCGAATGGGTGTCAAACTCTGTTCCTATGGATAAGAAGCAGGGACCGATCTGTGTATGCACCAATTTTAGAGATTTGAACCGTGCATGTCTGAAATACAACTTCCCCACACCATTCATAGATCAAATCTTGGATGCTTGCGCCCGAAGTGAGATTTTTTCCTTCATGGACGGATTTTCCAGATATAACCAAATTCAAATCAAACACGAGGATCAACATAAGACAGCTTTTATTTGTCCTTGGGGAACGTTTGCGTATCGTAAAATTCCCTTCGGCCTTAAAAACACCAGAGCTACATTTCAACGTGCCATGACCTATGCCTTTCACTATATTAAAAAGATTATGGAGGTTTTATTCGATGATCTTGCAGGCTATTCCTGTAAGAGGATGGACCACCCCAAGCACCTCCGCATGTTTCTTGAATGATTTATACAATACAAGATTCGATTGAATCCTAACAAATTCATCTTTGCTATAAGGACGGGTCGCCTTCTGGGCTTCATAGTTTCGAAAGAGGGTATTAGAGTCGATCCTCTCAAAGTTGAGGCAAGACTTCAGTTGCCTCCTCCACGCAATTTGTTACAACTTCAGAGCCTCCAAGGGAGAGCCACTTTTCTATGTCATTTCGTAGTCAATTATGCTAACCTTACCAAAGGTTTCACATGCCTATTGAAGAAGGACACACCTTTTATCTAGGATGAGCGAGCCCAGCAGTCTTTCAACGCCCTTAAGAAAGCTTTGGTATCGGCCCCTGTGCTTAGTCCACCAGACTTCACAGGATATTTTATCCTTTATGTGGCCGTGTCTCAAGAGACGATTGGCATGGTATTGGTTCAGGTTGATGATGCGCTTATCGAGCATGTCATCTATTACCTTAGTTGAACTCTAGTAGATGCTGAGCTAAGGTATACTCATGTGGAAAAGCTGGCGCTTGCAACTGTTCATTCAGTCCAGTGGTTACGACATTACATTTTGCTTAGAACGACCATAGTTTTCACGCATATCAATCCATTTCAGTTCATGTTAGCATGACTCCTTATCGGGGGGAAGTATAATAAATGGATTGTTATCCTTCAAGAATTAGACCTCGATTTTGCTTCGGCAAAGTTGATGAAATCGTTGGTATTTGCAGAGCTTATGTCAGACCTTCCGAGACTTGATGAGGATGTCATTCATGAAGACTCCTTTGTGGATGAGCACTTATTTTTTATCTTGTCCGAGGACCCTAGGTATGGGGATGTCATTGTATATCTCCAAACTTTGAAGTTTCCGCCGTACTATTCATGAGATGAGCGATGGTGTGTAAAACATCACACTAGATATTATACTATTGTCAGTGACACTTTGTATCGCCGAGGAAAGGATTCTATCCTCCGTTGTTGCTTAACTGACGAAGAAGCAGAGCGGGTACTTAATGATTGCCATGCTGGGGCGTGTGATGGTCACTTATCCGGGCTTTCTATAGCCCAACGTATTATGCGAGCTGGTTAATTTTGGCATTCCATCTTTAAGGATTGTGTTAATGTTTTGAAGAGATATCACCCTTGCCAGGTGTTTTCTCAGAACATACGCTCGCATCCAGCGCCCCTTCATCCGCTCGTCACCGTCGGTCCCTTCACCAAGTGGGGGTTGGATTTCATGGATTGCAAACAAGCTTCGGCTAGGGGGAATCACCATATCATAGTGGCCGTGGACTATTTTTCCAAATTAGCTGAGGCCATGCCTACCGTTAAAGCCGATGGTGCTACAACGTCCCACTTCGTATTCAATCAAATTATAACTTGGTTCAATATTCTGAAAGAGATTGTCACTGACCATGGAATTCACTTTCAGAACAAGATGATGGAGGAATTGTCTCTCAAGCTTGGGTTTCATCAAGAACACTTATCTTCTTATTATCCCCAAGCAAATGGTCAAGTAGAAGCATTCAATAAGTCTTTGAAGACCATTCTCCAACGTACCATCCAACAAAGCAAGACCAATTGGCACATCATGTTATATCCTGCTTTGTGGGCGTATCGAACCGCAGTCAAGACTACCACCGGGTTCTCACCGTTTCAGCTAGTTCATGGTGTGGAGTCACTTTTACCGATTGAATGCGAGATCCCTTTGTTTAAACTGGCCATAGAGCTCCTCCCTGATACGATGGGTCTTGAGCAACGTTTAATCCACCTTGAGCAACTTGATGAGCAACATCGAGATGCCACTGTGGCTATAGATGCCAACAAATGTCGTATTAAGGTTCAGTATGATAGGTCTGTCCATCCCCGGCAATATGCTGAAGGTGACTTGGTCCTCTTATATGACCAAGCTAAAGAACCCCTGGGGGTAGGCAAGTTTAACCCCATGTGGCACAGTCCTTACGTCGTCAGGCGTGTCCTAGAAAAAGGAGCCTATGAATTAGAAGACTATGATGGGAGTGTCTTGAAGAAGCCTAGAAATGGGCTCTACCTCAAGCGGTATTACGCTTGAACCTTTGGTTCAGGCTGATACTTTTGTATACTGTTGTATATTTGCTTCTATACATAGTTTAGATTTATTTTGGTTTTCAGGTCTGCTGATTAGCTTCCATTTGATTGATAGATGTCAGCATAGTTTCCTACATTCTTAGGGTTCGCAGATGGTGCTAGCCGTCATACGCAGCAGCTTGCTTTTGTTGCCTAGGTTATTTTCTTACCTGACCACCTAGCTGTGTCCTTAGGAGGTGCTTGTCTTGGTCCTACATCTAACAATGTGGCTGAGTATAGTGCTTTCATTGAGCTACTTCGGGATGCCATTTCCCATGGCATCCAGTCTTTAGAAGTCCGCCTAGATCCACAACTAGTTGTGTCTCAGTTGAATGGGAAGTACCTTGTGCGAGATCCTACGCTACTACGGAAATTACTAAGGGTAAGACTCTTCGAACGACATTTTGTTTCAATTACATACATACATGTTCCAAGAAGTGTTAATCATATATCTGATGCATACGCTAACTATGTATTAGATTGGCATTTTTCACATTCACCATGAAGCACACAAATATAAGAAGACATTCATACATTTGTACATACACACATATAGTAAAACTGGAGAACCAAAGTTATATATATATAAATATGTCCAAAATGGCAGTGCCATACAAAACTGGAGACCGTAGCCCTAAAAAATATACATATCGATACAAAAAATGAGATTTTGAGATATCTACTCCCTACGAGGAGGCCTAGCTACCTCCCCAACAGGATGTGTCTCGTAGAAATACTGAACTGCATTGGCTACCTATTGTTGGGGAAATTCACCCTATAGTGAGGAAAGGGACACTATCAACTTAGGGGGAGACAGGTAAACACAATGATTACGCTACAGAAACATCTATAGATGGAAATAGATCAAAGATCTTGAAGACATACCTTATTACTGACGTTTGATCCTAGCTTTGCTCGATCTCACGTTCAATCTTCAACTTGATCTTCCACTTGAATAGACCTGCAACATAAAGATACCTTCCTCGGCATATCTTGACTGATATAAAGATGATAAAATTGAAATACAATTCAAACATCAAGAACAATCAAGCATTTAACCAAATAGATACACAATCCATTAGGAATTATATTTGGGACAGGAAGGAATGTTTCAACCTTTATTGTCAAAAGCATATAATGATTACAAGTTATACCTGATCAATGCAGCATGCTTGTGCAACCGGATTCTGGGCTCCTGCTCTTCTCTGGCTTGAAATCTTCCAGCATAAAAACCCTTCATACAAATTTCTCTTCTTGTGAATGAGAGTCACAACAATGTCTAACCCCTCTCCTCAATCCTCCTTGTATTTATAGGACAAGGAAGGCAGTTTAGATCGAGAGGTGGTTGTAATGGAAGTTGGGGAAGTTGCAGAACCAACTATAACTAATCCCAATTCGTCAAATTAATATATTTTTGATCATATTTTAAGGTGTGCGCGAGTTTTTCACAGTGGAGTAGCGCACAGTATGCAACTTCAGTGTTTAACAACTAGCGTTTGCAACTTTTTTGAGGGTGTGCACTAGTTTACTAAAGTGGAGTAGTGCACAACAGGATATGTGCGCTACTATTGAGCCTGTGGACTAGGGCATGAGGGCTAGTATGCTGAAGTAGAGTAGCGCACAGCTCAAAACATTAGGTTTTTCAGGGTTTTGCTAGCTTGCAGAAGGGTAAGTCAAGTCAAGGTATCATCCAAGGTCATCATGCTCTTCAATCCAAGTTGTCCTTTTGTGCGATCGATAGCTCAAGGTGATCACAGATGGAGAAGTGCAGATTTGACCTATAACAGATGCACCCTAATGTGTGAGGTCAGAGGGAAACGATCGCTGAAATACATTATAATTCCAAGTCATACGAGGAGCAAGAAACCACAGAACCAAGTCACAGAAGCACCTGAAACACAGATCAAAGTCAGTGAGCAATTACAATCTTGACATCATATAGATGTATAGTGTGATACAACATGATCTCCAATACATAACTAGGAGATGTATATATAGCATGGCCACTTGAAATACAAGCGTGGATCCATGTCAAACCGAGAGATCATATCCATAACAACAAACTGGATCTATGTCTCATGGAGAGCCGAATATAAGTGAGGCTCAGTCTTGAGCAACTTGGGTGATAACATAATGAGGTGATGTCATCAACATCCCAAGGTCTTCATCCAAAACAACCTAAGGTACAAACCCTAACCATGTGAATAGATGAGCGGATAGTCGAACATGGGGGGTATCATTTGATTACTGGTCCTTGTTGTATACCATTAACAAACGCGAGGGCTTCCATAGATAATGATGATGGGGCCCAAGGTACCTAGTATGATCCAACAAGTGTGAATAAGTGGACATGGAGTTGAACACTTGAGGAACCTGTCAAATAAGAGACATTGATATATTCTCATCATTCAATAGCGAGGAAAATTGTCACTGGTGACTGCAATATCCAAGGTACTAACCGAAACTCTAAACTTCAATCCCAGAGAAAAATGAGTTGATGTCGATGGGAAGAAGTCCGTTGGAAGGGAGGCCTTGAGGCATCCTCCATCATCCAACATGAGGGACACTCAACTGGTATGAGCTGATATGGAGTAATATATGTAACAAGACTAACACTAGGATGGCCGACGCATGAGGTCAAGGTAAACTGCAGAATGGCCGACATGGGCTATATCCTTGAATAGTAAGCACGACACAAAGTGACTTAGGCAGTTTTCAACATAATTGGGAAAATGATATAAACCTGTAACATAGGAGACATTAGCAGGCCCTCCATATGGTTGGAAGAATAACCAACCGGGGGAGTAAACAACTCGGAGATCAGGTTCACCCTAAGGTCAAAAACTAAACCCAACTGACATGATAGACTCAAGCAGGTGCTGTGTTCAAGGATAGGACTGATTGAACTGCCTTTGAAACTGAAGATATGATACATCCTTCTTATCCCTTATTCTTTTTAGACAAAATAATATCTTTCTTGTTGTTTTAATGAGTCCAAGAAAGAATGAAAACTCAGTAGATCCAACCATGTAAAAAGTTTAACAAGCCCATGGGAGGAAGACTCAGGACCTTCTTCATTGTTTATAGAGTTCGAAGAAGAGATAGAAGGTTACTCTATATTACCGATCTCTGGATTTTAGTATCGAGCCGAGATCTGTTCTTGCTTGCCGGTGTTTCAATTTTAAGGAGTC
Source organism: Larix kaempferi (assembly GCA_027924585.1). Taxonomy (NCBI): domain Eukaryota; kingdom Viridiplantae; phylum Streptophyta; class Pinopsida; order Pinales; family Pinaceae; genus Larix; species Larix kaempferi. The sequence goes on along the minus strand of BSBM01000101.1, from coordinate 15,579,533 downwards.
TGAAAAACTTAAAAAATAACTCCATACACCTACTCGTGGGTTTTAATATCGATCCCAAGTAGGCTAATGCTCGCCAGTGTTTTCTTGTTTATAGAGTCTGAAAAACTTAAACAATCCTCTATACACCTACTCGTGGATTTTAATATCGATCCCAAGTAGGTTAATGCTCGTTGGTGTTTTCCTGTTTATAGAGTCTGAAAAACTTAAACAATCCTCTTTTTACCCTCTCGTGAATTTCACATTGAGCCCAAGTAGGTGAATGCTCGCTTGGTGTTTTCATGTTTAGAGAGCCTAAAAACTCTAAAGAAGGCTCCAAAAGGTCATTTTTCGTAAAGTTAGTCTCCTGCCGTGAAAAAGTGTAAAAAAATGGAAGAAGAACTCTTCTAGCATATACAAGAGTATACCTAGAGTATACCTTTTCCGTAAATGATCCACCAAGGCCCAGAAAAGGGGTAATTCTATACCGAAGTGGATGAGCCTTCATTTCCTTTAACGAGCTTGAAGAGGACAAGTTTGCTCGACAATCTTGTTTAGGTTTCAATAGTCCAAACAAGAGCTTAAAATGACTTAAATGACAGCTTCTAGGATCATGACTCATGATCTGCCAAAACTAGGACTTCAACAAACATGTTAGTAATCGCGACAAAAAAATCTTAAATGATATGTAATTTTAACCATGAGCTAGTTGAAAAGGTCTGTCATCAAGAAATTTAGTCTTAAAGGATTGATACTAAAAATTTTTAGTGAAAATTTGAGAACCATTGGTTGAAAATTACCTTAGTACCATATGTATCTATTTGTTGATTAAATAGCGCAATTTGATAGAATTTGAAACTATAGAGATTTTACCAAAGTGGGTAAAAATTTAAAATCATACTCATATATGTAATTTAAAATTAAAAACTCTAATTTCATTTTGGCATTGTAGGGAAAAAATTGGGTGCAAACCCTTGGATTTCAATCCTCTATGGCGATCAACTCAAGCAACCAATCGACATTTTGCCTCCACCAAGTAAGTTAATTTCATCTTAACTTGCATTTCCATAGTTTATTTGTCAATTTTTGAGCTCAAAATCAAATTTAAGGCCGTGCTCAAAGCGTGCAAAGCGTGTGCGCTACTCTGCAATAGGAAAAGTAGCCCCTACTGGATATATGCACTACTATTTCTTATGCACAATAGCGCCCATGCATGACTGTGTGGAAGTAGAGTAGCGCACACTCCTGAAGATGAAGAAAAAAGTGTCGAGACTCTAAAAATTGACCTTTTTGTGGCAGGATGGTACTTGTTTGGAGGGAGAGAGAACATGAGGAGATGGATAGGGTGGCAATGCAAGACCCGACCACTCTCCATGCACTTCGAAGATGTGGTTTGTTAAATTTTTACAGAACCGTGAACATGAGGGCACTCAATCGATTGCTTCAAAGACTTGTTCAATACTGGGATGTAGATGCCAATGCATTTGATATCCTGGGACAAACCCTAGACCTTACTGTTGACGACATATACTTCATTACCGGACTCTCTAGGAGGGGAGATGCAGTAAGTTTGAAAGGATCTTCTCGCAATGTGGGTGTCGTGTTGATGCAAGAATATTTGAATGCATACTGTGTGGCGGGAGCCAAGAAATCAGGAAGTCAAATCCTAATTTCTACCATTGAAAGCCTCCCTCTAAAGGTTATTGTGAGTATGTTAAACCGAATGTTGGGAAGTGCCACACAACACTTAGCCTTGAGGCATTCCATGCATATCGGTGTCAGATGCTTGCAAAGTCATGTGTATGATTGGTGCACTAGTTTATTGGCAAATATGAAGCTTCAACTCACGGGTTGTAAGTCAGGGAGTATGAAGAACTTTGGATACGGCAACATTTTATGTACCTTCTTCTTTGAGAGGGTACCTGCTCTTAGCTTGGGCATGCCTCTACCTCCAGCCAATCCTCGTGAGTCGAGATTGGGCCGTTGGGGTGACATTTTTCTCCGCCGAGGTGGTGGTGAAAGTCACTTTTGCTATCATATGGATGATTTCTGGGGGTGGTGGGAGAGACAAGTGCCGACATTCGAGCAGTTTCCGTATGCTGGATTAGACTTCCCCTATGATCAGAGCTAGTACTTCCTTCAGGTGGTGCCTGGGGAGATGTTGGTATGTTTTTGTTTTGAGAATTATTTAATTTTTTCAAATTTTTAATTATATGATTTTTATGATAAGTTTTGAAGTACTAAACAAGTGTCAAATGTAGATATTGGACCTGTTCGTCCCGAGGGACATCCTACTATGTTTGTGAGGGCAGCAGATGTGGGTGCAGCTGATGCTATGTTAGGGACCATAGAGCGGAAAGTGAGTCGGTTGACTCATGATCTTCCTACATGCCGCATGGAGAGGATACCTATTGATATGCAGGAAGATGTAGTTGGGGTGCCCCCAGCATGGCTTAGGGTGCTGCGGAAGATAGCTAGGTTGGTCATATGTTATCAGGAGGCAGTAGATGCCGATGAGGCCCCTCCTTCTCCATAGGAGATGGATATTTTATGTATATTTTTGAGGCCACCGAGCCTAGTTTTGTACTTTATGACATGACTTGTGATCCAAAACTCATATTATATTTTTTGATACAGTATCGGTTATGTACATGTGTGTATGGTTAGCTTTATGTGTGAAATGCTTTTTATGGAAATGTATGATACAAATGCCAATCTAAAACATAATTTGAAAATGAATCAGCTAATGCATTTAAATTTCTTGGAATGTGTTGATATATAATGGAATCAAACTATCTTTCCAATAATCTAACTCGCAAAAACTGTCGTAGCAAAACAGGATCTCTAATTTGGTAAACACCCGTTAATTGAAATACAATTAGTTGCGAATCAAGTCTTACCTCCAAATGTGAAATTCCATGAATAAGAGCATCTCGGAGAAGTTCTATAACCACACTGTACTCAACTACATTGTTCGTAGTGGGACCCAAACAAACCCCCCCGAAGAGAACAGTTGGTCAGCCGATGAGTAAATGACCCAAGCTGTTGAAGCCAACTATCGGGTGTGGCGACTGGCGCCATCAGTAAATCCTAAGAAATGTTCAGTCGACATCTTATACATGAAATGAAGACACGGATAAGGTTAAATAACAAGCACAAGCAAAAACTATCTCTACAAAATATACAACTATGTTACAAGAAAAAGCACAAGTGCCTAAGCATAGTACTTCTTCAGGTAGAGCCCATTTCTAGGCTCAGGAAGCTTATTACCCTCGTAGTCTACTAGCTCGTAAGCACCCTTCTTCAGTACTTTAGAAATTATGTAAGGCCCGAGCCACATGGAATTGAACTTGCCAGGTCCTAGAGGTTCCTTGTCCTGATCCCAAAGTAGAACAAGATCTCCTTCAAGGAACACCCTAGGTTTGACAGACTTGTCATATTGTCCTTTGACTCATTTCTTATGAACTTCGTTTGTTGTGAGCGCATCACAGCGCTGCTCATCTAGATGCTCTAAATGCAACCACGTTCTTCTAGTGCTGAAGTATCCGGTAGTAATTGAATAGCCAATTTCAATGAAGGAATCTCGCATTCAATCGGAATGACTGCTTCTATCCCATGCACAAGCTGGAAGGGAGAGAACCCAGTAGTAGTCTTTACGTTCGCTCAGTAAGCCCAAAGAACAGGGTATAGCATGATGTGCCTGTTATTTCGACTGGCATTAACAGTTCTTTGCAGAATTACCTTTAAAGTTTTGTTAACTGCTTCGACTTGTCCATTCACCTGTGGATAATATGAAGACAAATGTTCTTGCTGAAAACCTAACATTGTGTACAGATCGGTCATCATGCTATTCTGAAAATGACTGCTGTGATCAGTCACAATTTCTTTGGGTATGCCGAACCTTGTAATAATCTGATTGAATACAAAATAAGCGGCAGTTTCTCCATCTTCCTTGACAATAGGCATTGCCTCGGCCCACTTTGTGAAGTAGTAGACAGCAACGATGATATAATGATGTCCTCCAGCCGAAACTAGATTGCAAGTCATATAATCAACCCCCCATTTTGTTAAAGGACCTGTTGTAATCACAGGATGAAGAGGAGCTAGATGTGCTCTCATTTTCCTGGTGAAAAACTGACACGGACGACAGCGTTTAACAGCTTCCACACAATATTTAAAGATTGTGGGCCAAAAATACCCGGCACGCAGTATTTTCTGGGTTGTTGCCAACCCAGAAAGATGACCCCCACAGGCTCCACTGTGGGAATCATTCAATACTGATTATGCTTCTTCTAAAGTCAAACAATGTCATAAGATGAAATCTATCCCACGTCTATACAAAGTATCAGAGATGATGAGATAGTTTTTCGCATGACTTTTCAGTTTGTGTCGTTCTTCTCTAGAAAAAGTGGTAGGACACGTCAAAGTCTAGAGATATACTAAAATATCCCTGTACCATGGGTCAGAGGAGGCAATAAGGAAGATATGTTCATCCGAGAATGATGATTCTTCCTCTATATGCTCTAACTCACTCGGAAACTCTGAGATTAACTCAACGAACACTAGTGATTTCTTCGACTTAGCCGATTGAAAGACCAAATCAAACTCTTCTAAGATTACAATCCATTTATTGTACTTCCCACCGATGATGCGTCGAGTGAGAACATATTGAAAAGGATTGACTTTTTCTATCACAGTAGTTGTTCGTAAAAGGATGTAGTGACGAAGCCTCTGTACCACATAGACTGCAGCTAGTGCTAACTTCTCAACATGCGAATATTTAATCTCAGGAGCTATCAATGTGCGTGAGAGATAGTAAATGACATGCTATTGGAGCGTGTCGTCCTCCTGAACTAGTACTATGCCAATTGTGAAAATAGACACCGCTAGATATAAGAGAAAATCTTTTGCATAATCAGGTGAGCTTAACAAGGGGGCTAAAAGTAGTGCCTTTTTCAAGGCCTCAAATGATGCTTGAGCAGCCTCATCCCACACGAAGTAGGTATGTTGTTTAAGCACTTTCATAAAACCGTTTGTGATCTTAGCATAGTTTATGATAAAGTGTCGCAAGAAGTTAGACATCCCTTGTAGACTTTGGAGTTGTCGCAAGGTGCGAGGAGGAGGCAGATTTACAATCGCCTCAACTTTTAATGGGTCGACCATTATACCACGACTGGATACAATAAAACCCAGTAAATGTCCCGATTCGATGCAGAATATGCACTTGTTAGGATTCAGTCAAATCTTATATTGTCTGCATCGTTCAAACACAAGTCTCAAATGAGCTGGATGATCCTGTCTCTTTCGAGATCGCGCCAGGAGATCATCCAAGTAAGGTTCAACTATGTGCTTGATATCGTGAAAAGCGAAATTCATAGCTCCCTGGAACGTAGCTCCAGCATTCTTTAAGCCAAACCGCATCTTCCGATAAGCAAAGGTTCCCCACGGGAAAATGAAAGTTGTTTTGTGTTGATCTTCAGGTTTGATTTGGATTTGATTATATTCCAAAAATCCATCAATGAAAGAAAACATCTCATGTCCTGCACATGCATCTATGATCTGGTCGATAAATGGTGTGGGATAGTTATCTTTCGAACAAGATTTATTCAAGTCCCAGAAGTCGGTACAGATTCGTATGGTACCTTGCTTTTTATCGACCAAAACAAGGTTTGAAACCCATTCCGTCATGTCAATCAGGTAGATAAATCCGGCTCTAAGCAATTTTTCAACTTCTGCCTTAATGGCAGCCGCTTTTCGAGGATTCACAGGACAGAGCTTCTGTCTCACAGGTTTTGCATTAGGGTATGTTGTGATGACATGCTCAATGATGGCTAGATCGATGCCTAGCATCTCCTCATAAGACCAGGCAAAAATGTCGCGGAATTCTTTAAAAGCTTGGTATACAGAGCGATTTCTTCTGGAGAACAGTCTGCTCAAATAAAAATGTTTTCCACGACCCCGGGTTTGGTGGAAATGTTAATCAGGATGGTTCTTGATATATTAGCCATATTCCCTTCAGCGTAAACAACTCTTGAAGTAGAAGGAAAAGATGACAAATCAACAAATTCATCGGGTCTCATAGAGAATTCTCCTCTCTCTATCCTGTCTAGATTTGGAAGCAGGTAAGACCTGTGATGCATATGTTCCCATGGATGGTCCAGGCCCATCATGACTTCCAAAATGGCTTCATTAGATGGTAAGACCGTGTCTAAACAGTCAAAAGAGTGGGTAGAATTCAATGACCATGCAGGAGCATAGTCAATATCTGACTCAGCAGAGACTGGCGGAGTCATGATATGTTCCATTGCAGCATGTTGTGCTTCCATGTATGCTATCTCTGCAATGGTTAAAGGCACTGAAGCTTCTGATACAGTAGGAAGGATCCATGGATCAATCCTAAGACCAACCGTGAAAGTTTCAGTATAAGTACCCACATCAGAACGCATGAAAAGAATAGGGGAGGGAAGGTCAAAAGTGCTTATTAATGACCCGTAAAGCCCTACTCCTAAACTCTCGCCTACTGGGGCAGATTGATCAACTAAAGGAATAGTGGGATTTGATGAAATCTGGTTGTTTTGCTGAGAGAATGAAAGTTGATCGACCGTGACGATCTTGCCTTCGTGGGGCAACATAACAACTCGTAAAACTGTCGATGTAATGGCTTGTATGGCATATGTCCAGCTCCTTCCTAATAACATACTGTAATCAAGTGGAGCATCCAGAACTTCAATCTCTACAGCAACTGTCTTATCGGCAAGTGTAATTTCAAACGATGGTAGAACTCCATGTTGATGGAAAGTCCTGCCATCCAAGGCAGTAAGTAGTGTGTTAGAGGGGGCTAGCTTGGGAGAGCCTAAATCTTTCCAGCAACAAATGGACATCATGCACATCAATGTGCCCTCATCTACGACAGCCCGTCTAATGGTCATAGGACCATGAACCACTTATATCTGTAGGGCAATGTGGTACGGAAATTGATATTTGATGTTAGAAATATCAAAGCGCGCAGTCATGTTGGATGATTCCATACTTCCAATCGCTGCCAAAAGTGCATTTCATTGTAACGGACAACTTTGCAAAACTTCTAAGGTGGACATAGCACAAGGGCTTTGGGCTAGATCTTCAACCACATTGTAGTTGGAAGCAGCCCGAACATTGGGATTATGCGAGGCCCATTTCAAGACACCTTTCGGGATCTTGGGCAATGAATCCATTGGAATGTGGAGAGGAATGGAAGATTCAGGAATCTCTTTATCCTTGTTCTGCACATCCAGAGTATAATTTATTGCTCGCGTTTTCAAAAGTGCATCTGCGCTAACCATATTAATGAACGTTTGATCAACTGAAGCATGAGTAGTGCCCCCAGCTTTGGAGGTGCCAGAAGCTGAACCCTGCCCCTTAGGAAATGGATCTTTAAGTACGGCAGGTTTCTTTTCTTGAAGCAGCTTCTGGGATTCTTCGAGTAGAGGGCATTGGTGAGTGAGGTGATCCTACTTGCAAAGCTTACAAGGGAACTTAACCTTCTTCTTTTCTTTGTTACCCTCCTTGGCATTCTCTTTGTTCTTGGGATTTTGCTGGTTCCCCTCTCCTTTCTTGCCCTTCTTTTTGTTGTTGGGATTTCGAGGGCTCTTTTGATTGTTCTGAACCTGGTTTATAGATTCAGGAGTAGAAGGAGAGGTTGTGATGGAGGTCACTTCTGAGTCGATTGTTTGACAGATAAGGCATGGACCTATTTAGTCAATGCTTCGAAAGCTATAGAATCCACTGAGCCCACTATGCCGTCAACATTTGGTCTAGGTTTAGGTCTGCCAAGATCAGTGTTTGATCATGGTGCATCTAGTATAATCTCATAAAGTAGCCCAGACTATGCATAAATAAGGTCTAGCTGTTGGGTCTGTAAAATGGCTTCTTCCTCTGAGGATACTCCAGAAGTAGCTACTTCCTTACAAATGTAAGGAAGGAGTGATTTCAGATACCACTCGAGAATAAATTTTGGAGGTATATTGGCTTTAATGAGCCTCTTCCATATTCGCCACTCCTGAATGTGATCAGATAAGTGAGTGGCTTTATTTTGTCTAAATGTAGATAAAAGATCTATCCCAGCGTTGTACCGAACAGGAAGCTACAAGTGGTTCAGAAAAACAATTGTGAGATCCTGAAAATTAAAAAATGTAGCTGCAGGTAACTCAATGTACCATTTAACCGCAGCACCAGTTAAGGTTCTTTGGAAAAGTCTCAACCTAATGGAATCTTTGTTCAACGAGTTCGAAGAACACCATAAATGGAAAGTGGTGACATGATTACCAAGGTCCTCACCAGTTTTTCCTTCGAATTTTTGAATGTCTGAAGGTAACTTAGTAGGAACTGGTGGCCATGTCACGTTATGGTACACCGGATCATTCGTTAACTTGGAAAGATCTGGAGAATTCAGAGTTGCCAGAAATGGTACACGAGGTCTATAAGATGGCATTTGATAAGCTGGGGTCATAAAGGGGGAACCACCCATAGTTTGACCCGTAAACTGCTGGTAGGGGTTGACCCTAGCCATCTGCTGGTAGGGGTTGCCCCCAGTCATCTGTTGTTGTGTGAAAGTGTTGTTGAAATTCCCCCATCCAAATGAAAGTGGGTTAGTACTCTGAACGTTTGTCCATTGAAGTTGGGTGTTAGCCCCGCCATATTGTTGATTAAGGATGTTACCCCCTCCTCCTGAAAATAGAGAAAAAGGGGTGTGTCTTGTAGGTACATTATTTTGAGTCATGTTGTAACCTACAAAGGTGTTAAAACCAAGGATAGTCGAGGTGGACGGCACATTCATGGTACTCATGACAGACATATTTGCAAAAGCGTTCGGCCCTATGTTGGGTGTGGAAATCCAAGTACTAGGTATATGGTATGACTGTTGAGTTGCAGGAGGTGGAACAAGATTCACTGTACTGCTGGGTCCAAAAGTGGGTGTAGAGGCGGATGCCAAAGTTGTTGAACTTGGCATGCCTAAGGTATCGGCATTAAAGCTGAAGGATAGAGTCGAAACAGAAGTTGGTTGTGCCGAACTCGGTGTAGGAGTGGGAGGAGGATTTACAGTATTTGTATTCATACCTATTGTGGGAGTCTGTGGACCTCCCTGTTCGCCTCCTGTATTAGTCATAATATGCTAAGGTGTGAACAAATATGCACTATAATCAAGTTGCCGGAAACCAATGGGTATCAGAATAGGAATGTTAAAATCAGTTAGGGGAGGATTAAAAGGAGTATTAAACTCACTAGAAGTGAGATCCTCAATCTCAACTGTATTAAAAGCTTGCTGATATGGAGTCCCAGGTTGTGGTTCCTCAGGAACCTCTATTTCACCAGTAGTTTCGAATGGACCACTGGAGTCTGTCCTCTGTTGTCTTGGTGGTGGTAGTGGTTCCACTCTAAGTGGGAGAAGGTTTTGCAACCTTTGAGACCTACGAAGTTGTTGGTCTTCCACGATTATATATAAAAATAAAACTAAGCAAAAACCTAGTGGCCACTAAGACTAGGGGGCAAACAGCATTCCACTAAAAAATCCTAAGTATGCAAACCAGGAAAACAAGATGCCTTCTGGAGAAGAGTCTGGGATGATGAGGGCCCAGAACAAATCAACGAAGGAAGAAGAACAATTACCCGGGGTCCACAATACAATGACTAAGGGTGCAAGCACTGGAATCACCCAACCACCCTCCCAAAGACCTGCAAGGGATTTCCTCCCACATTTGTCCTAGGTATAGCAGCTATAATCCCCTGTTGTCACCTGTGTATGATCCTATAGGTCTGATACTAAGGCTACCATAAGTACGAAATATCCTGGGGGGACAGTCGTCAGCCTGATCAAAACACGTGGGCAGGGTAGCAAATCCCGAAGTCTAGATGGACCCTCGTACGCGAATCGACCCTGGTTTATGGTTCAAGGGAAAGTGAGGGGATATCCTCAACAAATTTGATCTTCCACGGCCTTCGTGCTTAGCTCTGGTTTTAGTAGATTTTCCTAGGAATATTTGATATAGATGGGTTTACCTATATGACAGTCGCAATACGATTTTTGAGTAATGAAATAAGCTTCGAGCAATTTAAGGTGTTTTAAGCTCGAAAATCTAGCCTAGACTAGTTGGTGTCGTGTATCCCTATAAAGAAAATCGTTTCTAATTGATTTTATTAAGATTCTTTTTAAGGTTACTTTTTACTCAGTGAGGCAGTGCATTGTGTGGTGTGGTTGCAACATAAAGTAAAGTGCATGAAATGAAACAACTTCAAACAACAAAAAGAGTCTTTTATTTTTCATTTTATATTCTTTCCAAAATGAAGATTAAGAAAACCTAAACAAAGATTTCTTTTTGTTTTCTTTTCAAATTCTGAACAAAGTAAACTATGCTACTCTGCAAAGATTATAATCCTCACTACTCTAAGCTACCAAAGTTATTTTGTTTTTTCTGTTATATATGAACGAAAAAGAACTTGAAAGCGGAAGCAAGTAAGACCTACAAAAGATGTGCAAGTATGGAAAAATGACTCTAAAGTTCACACCAATCAAATCAATGATCCGACAAAGACTTGTCCTACAAGTTTTTTTAAAGGAAAAAACTCTTGAACTTGGAAGCAAAGTGGGGAGAAAACAAGGATGAAAGATGCTTATAACTGGAAATCAAACTTAGAAGAATGTTCCAAAGCACCAGACCCTAAACAAGAACACTAAGCCAAGTAGTAGGTAGGCAAGCGAACTAAAGACAACCTTACTAACACAAAGGCTCAAAGGTGAAGCAAACTAAAGTACTTCAAACTCACTTAATACTGGAAATGAAAGCGAGGTCAAGAAATGTTGGGACTCAAAAAGCTTTGGAAGACACCCCAAAGGCTCCAAAAAATGGGTCAAAACCCTAAATCAAAGGATGAGACACCCAAAGAGCATACAAGTGTCGCGACAAACAATAAATGCTAAACACAAAGGTTTGTATACCTGCAACACACTACTAGGGTATGGACGAGCAGCTATGTTCACTAAGGAACAATGCATGGTCTCCCAAAAAGAGTCAGAAATGAACAAGACACTTCAAAAGTAATCAAGTGACCAAAAGATGACCTAAGGGACTCAAAAAAGGCTAAAGAGACTCAAAGACGGATTGTAGACCTCAAAGACTAGTTAAGAATGCCAATAACAAAGTTAGAAACCAAACCAAAATAGGTGGAAAACCAAACCTTACATCAAACAGAGAGCTACAGGAATGTGCTCTACTGTGTAGTAGGCAAACTAGTGCACTCTAGCAGGTGTGCACTACTGTGCAGTAGATAAACTAGTGCACAAACTCAGGTATGCGCTACTGTAGGTATAGTAGAGTAGCGTACATATCAGGAAAGGTCAGAAATCAAGCTTTGCAGAGGTCTAAAAGGCTGAGTCAGACAAAAGATAGCAGGTAGGGATGACCTACAAGGCCCCTCAGAGGATTAAAAGGATCAAAAAGTACTGGAAAGACAACAAAATGGGTTTCCTAGAGCAAAAAAACAACTAGCTCCCCAGTGGAGTTGGCAGTCTATTGTTCGGGAAATTCACCCTATAGTGAGGAAAGGGACACTATCAACTTAGGGGGAGACAGGTAAACACAATGATTACGCTACAGAAACATCTATAAATGCAAATAGATCAAAGATCTTGAAGACGTACATTATTACTGACGTTTGATCCTAACTTTGCTTGATCTTGCGTTCAATATTCAACTTGATCTTCCACTTGAATAGACCTGCAACATAAAGATACCTTCCTCAGCATATCTTGACTGATATAAAGATGATAAAATTGAAATACAATTCAAACATCAAGAACAATCAAGCATTTAACCAAATAGATACACAATCCATTAGGCATTATATTTGGGACAAGAAGGAATGTTTCAACCTTTATTGTCAAAAGCATATAATGATTACAAGTTATACCTGATCAATGCAGCATGCTTGTGCAACCGGATTCTGGGCTGCTGCTCTTCTCTGGCTTGAAATCGTCCAGCATAAAAACCCTTCATACAAATTTCTCTTCTTGTGAATGAGAGTCACAACAATGTCTAATCCCTCTCCTCAATCCTCCTTGTATTTATAGGACAAGGAAGGCAGTTTAGATCGAGAGGTGGTTGTAATGGAAGTTGGGGAAGTTGCAGAACCAACTACAACTAATCCCAATTCGTCAAATTAATATATTTTTTATCATATTTTAAGGTGTGAGCGAGTTTTTCACAGTGGAGTAGCACACAGTATGCAAATTCAGTGTTTAACAACTAGTGTTTGCAACTTCTTTGAGGGTGCACGCTAGTTTACTAAAGTGGATTAGTGCACAGCAAGATATGTGTGGTACTATTGAGCCTATGGAGTAGGGCATGAGCGCTAGTATGCTGAAGTAGAGTAGCGCATAGCTCAAAACATGAGGTTTTTCAAGGATTTTCTAGCTTGCAGAAGGGTAAGTTAGGTCAAGGTATCATCCAAGGTCATCATGCTCTTCAATCCAAGTTGTCCTTTTGTGTGATCGACAGCTCAAGGTGATCACGGATGGAGAAGCGTAGATTTGACCTATAACACTACCCACTGCAGTAGCTGCACCTAGTCACCTGGAACCCCCACTACTTGGCGCTACATGGCCTCAGGTAGTCTCACCACCTCTATCTATGGAACCCTAGAAACCATCCATGTGAGGTTGTGCCGCAAGGTCTGTAGAGTGCATCCTGGTGCAGCATCGCCTACCTCCTCACCCCTGCCCCGGCGACCATGTCTCGGGAATCCATGAGGTCTCACTGGGCCTTTGTCTGCGAGCAAACAGTCAACCATTAGCATATGATACTACCACCAAAAATATTTTTGCATTTACATCTATAATAAAAATCCATAAAAATTTAATACACAAAAAACCTACAAAGAGTACTCACCAATGTCTCTGAATGCTGCGTCTGGTGGGAGTGGCATGTCCCTATCCTGGCAGAAGTCTATCCCTGCATAGGGGTAGTCCTCTATGGAAATGACCCATCCGTCCCACCAACGGAGGAAATCCTCGGTATATGGCAATGCCAGACAGCCACCACCCTGTCATGTCAAGACCTCAGCCCACCGGTTCAGGGCTGGATCCTAGAGACTATGAGGAGGGACATCCACCCTCGGACTAAGCCCTGGAACCCTCTCAAAGAAGAAGCTGCATAGGATACTCCCATACCCAAAGTTTTTGGCCTTCCCTTCTTTGCATTCTGTCAGTTGGGTCTTTATAGACCCCAGCAGTGTGGTACACCAGTCAAATACTATAGGCTGCATGCATTGTGATGCATAGAACATCACTGGCCTGGATGCCTGGTGCAGAGCTTTGGATCCTGTGATCCGCACTAAGGTAGCCACAATGATCTTCATGCTCATATTTACTATGGCATTGATGGGAACATGACTTCCCACTATGCGTTTGTTTACGGGGAAATACCGCGCTATGTAGTTAAGGATGGTGATCCCACTACCCACAGTACGAGACCCAAGACTATCCTCCTCACCTCGACGGGACAAACCAGTAATGAAGTAGATGTCGTCCACTTCTAGTGTGAGGATTTTCCCATTGAGATTGAAGTTCTGTGGATCAACATCCCAATAGTTGATCAAGCGTCGGAGTAATAGGTTTTGGGCCCTCAAACCCCCTATACTCCAGAATTTGTACAACCCACATGCTTGCACATGGTTGTGCACGGCCTCATCAACTTGGTAATGCTCCCTCTCCCTCCACTCTAGAACCATCCTGGAGTGAAGAAAAACAAGCATTTTAGTCAATTTCTTTTTAAAAAACCAACTACACGGCCATACCCGCGGTTAGTATGTGTATTGACTGTGAGTATCTTGCCCTATCTATGACCCACATAGCTATAGTCCATGAGTAGCGCCGAAGCCATTTAGGGCTTGGACAAACAAAAAATCCCACCGCTGAAAATTAAAATGAAAGCATTGAAATGAAAAGGTATGGATGAGACTACCAACCTGCTCCGGACAGTTCAATGAATGGTCACTCGTAGCTCCCAGAATCGACAACTGAACTTTCAGGTGAAAACTAACCACAACGCTCCAAATGGGTGAATAGTAAAAATGAATTGTAAATTGTAATTTTTTATTACTATTTATAATTTTCAGGACCCACTTGTCTATAGTTTTTATCGTTTTGTGCCGTTATGGACTAATATAGTGTCTTGGAGTAATATTTTTTAATCATATTTCATCAGTGAAAGTTGTTCTGGACCACTTCACACCGATGGAAGGTACGTTTCACACTTGGCGTATAGGTTAGATGCCTTTTCCATGTGCATTATGCATTTGACCTGTTGACCACTTTCATAAACCCTAGGTGCAACCCCACTTTGTAATTGACACAGAACCTTCACACTACTATAGAAGTGTCATTATGCAGCAGTAGGGCTTTTCAAAACATGGGTACCCTAGTTAGAACCCCTTTATGCATTCCGGTGCCCATGCTGTTGTTTGTCCTTAGGATTGGGAGTCCTTTGTAGTTACGCCATGACATTGCGGTAAAGCCTCATACTCTACTTTGTCTTATGCTGGCCATCTCCCTTAAGGACTCCCCTCAATTATATCATGTTGTGATTGCATTGCATCATACTGCTTGATGCTTGAGCCTTGTGCCGACTCTCGCTTACTCAGTTGTTAGCCTGGTGCCTAAGCACTTTTCCCTATCGATCCCTACATAGCTTATATTTTCCCTTCACAATTTGATGACCCTTTTGACCTTGAGGGAACACACCCTCGAGTGTTCACATCTTGCATGCACTTCCTTGCATTGATCATAGGTATGTTCCACTGCTTGGAACTAGTCTTCCCACTATTTGACACTTGTTCCCTCACTTGTTGTACTATAAGCAATTTTATTCTTTTTCAAGCTTTTCCCAAATATGAAAAATATCAAAAAAATCAAATATTCCAAAAAGCCGGATGGGATTATGGTTACTACTTATTGTTGCCAGCTGTTGTGTCGCCTTTGAACAGAGCATTCACTCCACTACGTACATTATGAGTTGGAACTATAGTTCGACCTTAGGAGCTGTACTTGTTTCTTAGTTTTCTACACAGATTGGTTAAGCTTCCAGTCATTATGGAGCCCTTTGTAATGCCTCCTGCATTGCATAGTTTATTTCAAGTCTATGCTGCCTGAGTCTATCCATCTGCTCATGCTCTTATTCAAAGGAAGCTCTGAACCAGTGTCGGCCACTCCTCAGATCTCTTGACTATTGCATGTCGGCCATCCTTATTGAGTCAATCTGTTTCACCTGAGTTCTTCCAAATCTTTCAGCGTAGCTGGTACCTCATGCTGGTTGATGGGGGATGCCTTAATTCCCTCCTTCTAGTGAGTCTCGTTCCATCGACTTCAACCCATTTATTCCAAGACTTGAGGCTCAGAGTTCGGTTGAGTACCTTGAGGCTTGCAGTCATTAGTGGCAGGCTCTCTTTCCATCGATAGTTTTGGGAATACATTAATGTCCCCAGATCAATGGATTCATCCTAGTATTCGACTTCAACTCATTTATTCACACTATGATGATTGTGCTCTGTGCCTTGATTCCCATTTTCATTATTGGTGGGTTATCTCATGTCTGTTAACGGTATACATCATTGACCGGTAACCAGACGCTATCACATCAGGTTCGACCCCAACTCCTTTATTCACTTGATGGGACTTGCACCGTCGAAGACTTGTGTAGAAGACCCTAGGCGATAGTGGCATTCAATATGCTACTTATGACTTTGACTTTACATCTGAGATATCACCTCTCAGATATCAGCAGTTTGTACCTCCAGTTCGCACGAGTTTTTTCCTTTTCAGCAGGAGACCATATCGTACTGTAGAGGGATCATGGCTATGATCACTTATGACATGTATTCACTATGTACTTCCTATTCATGACCATTGTATCAGATTGTTGTACTACCAACATGTATTCAGGGATACTATTGTATTATGACGAGTGAGCTTCTCTTTCCACTTGTGTCTCCAACACTCCACTTCTGAGTTTTATAATGTATTTCGGCCATCGTAGCATCAGTCTTTGACCTCACACATTAGGGGGCATCTGTTACAACATAATCTTCCACCTTGTGAGCATCAGCATTCTTTGGCCTGTAGGATCCATTTCACTGACTCAAATTCACTTTATATCCTTCAGACATATTTTTCCTCATTTTTCCTCTAACCCACTTGTTGAATCATTATAGCAAGCGTACCCACGAGTTGCATCACTATAGCCCCCGGGTATCAAGTAAAATGGTAAAAATCACTAGTTTATTACTTTTTAATCCCAAAAAGCAGTCATTGGGTGACCTTTGGCTCTCCATCTTCCCAAGTAACATCTTAATGTGTCCTTTCACTTACCTTTGAGAAGACTATATATTGAGCACATATGGCTTATGGACGGGAGGAGAAAGAAGTGCAAGAGAACTCTAGTGGATTTTTTCCCTATCTTGAGTCTACACTCATTGATCCTTGTAGTTGTGAACCCTTTATGTTCACCTTCCAAACTCCTATCTAGTTTGATTTTTCCATTCATGGAGGATTGAAGTGGTGGAGGCGCAAGTGGATTAAACCAGATCTTGGTTCAGATTGGTTGTCAGCAAGAGGTCGTATCACTTTGTACTTCTTCTTGTCTATTAATAGAAATATTCATATTCTCATCCATTAATGTTGTAAATGTTGTTTATCTTATATTGGGTTGCATTTACTTGTTATATCATGGACCATTGCTATTGATGATGTTAATGTCGTTTATATATTATATGTACTTGTTGTATATTGGTTGTTAAGACTAATTTGCAGATTCAAGTGCACGAATTGGAAAAGCTCCAACAGGGATCTACATCAAAAGTTTGGATCGAGGTTGGTTATCTTCTCTATTATCTTAGCATTGTCATTTATATAGTATAGTTATGTGAATTGAGTTGATTTCTAGTAGTCATCTGTCTATTGTGGTATACCCCAAGCCATAGTGAGTTTTCTCCAACACATCGCTCTCACGACAGTCATTTCCGTCCAAAAGTTATGACATTACATCTTGCTTCACACCACCACCATCATTGCCGATTCGAACCCCATGTACCACGTTTTGACACTTCAAGTGCTTGGGGGCAATTATTCACGTTGGATCGTGATACTGCAAGAGTTTGATCTCCGTTTCGAAAAGGCTAAGTCGAAAAAGTATTTGGTGTTCGCTGAGCTGATCTGCGATCTTCCCTGTCCTGATGTTGAATTTGAGCCCAATGATTCTCTTCCAGATGAATCATTGTTCCTCATCAGCACATCTGATCCATGGTATGGAGATATCATTTTATATTAAGACCCAACATTTCAGCCCTTAACTCTCGCACGACGACCACCGTCGAATACACCACCATGCAAAGTATTATCTAATCATTAGTGATACTTTGTATCGTCGTGGTGTCGATTCTATTCTTCGACATTGTCTCACTCATGAAGAGGCTGAACACATTCTAAATGACTGTCATGCTAGGGCATGTGGTAGTCATCTCTTTGGGATGGCTATAGCCTAGAAGATACTTCGCGCAGGATATTTTTGGCCATCTGTCTTCAAAGATTGTATCGAGGCCATTAAAAAATGTCCTCCATGCCACCACTTCCAAACTAAGAAGTGCACCCACCCCGCCCCGTTACACCCAGTTATTTCCGTTGGCCCCTTCTCTAAGTGGGACATTGACTTCATGCATTATAAGCCTACCTCGGCCGGGGGGCATGGTTACATCATAGTAGCCATGGATTACTTCACAAAGTTGGCCAAGGCTATGCCTAGATACAGGGACGACAGGAAAACCACCACACTCTTCATGTTCAATCATGTAATAACATGGTCTGGATTTCCTACAGCGATAGTTACCGACCATGGCTCTCACTTCATGACCCACATGGTCGATGAATTGAGCACTGGATTGGGTTTTCACCAGGAAAACTCAACACCATACTACCCACAGTCCAATGGACAAGTAGAGGCCATCAACAAGGTCTTGAAAACCATGATCCAATGCATGGTGGGTACGCACAAGTCCAACTGGCATAATATGCTCTTATCCACACTATGGGCTTATCGAACTTTTGTTAAGACCGCCACTAGATTTACTCCCTTCCAACTAGTGTACGGATTGGAGGTCGTCCTTTTGATTGAGTGCGAGATTCCGTCCCTCAAACTCCCAGTTGAACTTCTCCTTAACAGTACTTCTGAGGAAGAACGCTTCGTCTACGTAGCTAAACTCAATGAGACTCGCCACGATGAAGCTCTTGCCAATGAAGTTCATAAGAAATGCATCAAAGCACAGTACGACAATTTGGTATAACCTCACATCTATAGCGAAGGAGATTTGGTCCTCACATGCGACCAAAGACATGATAAGCTGGGGGCAGGAAAGTTTGAGTCCATGTGGCATGGACCCTATATAGTGAAACATGACTTAGAGAAGGGAGCTTATGAGCTTGAAGACTACGATGGGATATATTTCGGTGAACCCCACAATGGGCTTTACCTGAAGCAGTACTATGCCTGAGTCTTTCATGCATAAGTACTTTGTATATACTGTACATGGCGTGTGTGTTTTGTGTGGTGCGATGCTTTGTTTTTGAGTGCTTAGGTCTTGTTTCGTTTCTTATACCTTGTTCTGTTGGCGTGTGAAGATGGGAACTTGCTATAGATTCGCGGACGGCGCCAGGCGGCATACCCGTAACCTTGCTTCAACAGCCTGGGTGCTCTATTCTCCCACTGGCGATCTTATCAGCTCAGGAGGAATATGTCTAGGTTTCGCAACCAACAATGCTGCGGAATATCAGGCAGTCATTGGAACCCTAACTGATGCTATTTCTTTGGGTATGGACCACATTGTCCTCCATTTGGATTCTCAACTAGTGCTCTCCCATCTTAATTGGGTTTACACCATCCGCAATCCTACCCTACTCCTTCTTTACAGACGAGTTCATCTTCTAGAAAGGTCCTTCGAATCCATTCAGTACCTGCACATTCCACGAGATTGTTGCGCTCCGAAATTGTCTTTTATAATGATATTATTTACATTAATTTCTCATCTTATCTACCATGATTTAATACATTTATGTTCAATAAGGCTATATTTTACCTTGTTTTATCTCGTAAATGTTAAGTGAGCCTAATATGTCATTTCGATATATTAAATGCAATATTATACAATTAATGGCCATTCCGATACTCCATCCAGCCCTTCACCCGATTCTGAGTTCTGCACTAGGTTTAATGGCATGTTTCTTATTAGGTTCTTGGTTTGTTTTATCCTCGCCTTCTATTTCTCGCCGATCTTGTGAATACCTGCACATGCAAAAAAAAACCATGAGTGATGATGAGCTTTGAGCATTGGTTTAAAATTAAATAACGAAGAGAATGAAAAATATTTTTAAAAAAATGGAAATTAAATAAAGAAAATAAAAAATATTAAATGAGATCTAAATAAAGATAATAAAAAATATTAAAAAATGGGAATTAAATATCAAAGAAAATATACCCAAATCCACTTATAATAAATTAACCAAATCATAAAGTGGATTATGACATGGATTGTAATAACTTATTAATTATTTAAAACCATATGTCATGTGCCCAATCTCCCTTAATTCATTTTAAAGTGGGTTCATATATAGTTTCTTTATATAAACACTTTTCTTTAAGAATTTATGTTTAATATATATTACCATTTCATGTTTTGGTAACTAATGGACTTTATGTTTTGTGCAGGCACGCAAATATGGAGAATTATTTTACGCACAGTGAAGAGGAATTCGCACACTGTGAAGAAGAGGAGTGCATCGAGAAAGGAGATGGAACCTAGCTCCCAATAAATAGAACCCAACCATTATTTAAACCGGCCACCCTGCAATTAAATTATGAGCATATCCAGCTCACCATTCAAGCCTTCAATCCTGCACATATAGTGTTTGCATCTCATAAGCTCCCTTCCCGAGTTGACAATTTAAGTGTTGAATTAGATAGCATATATTTTACCCAACAGAGATGTGAACACAGTTACCGAATCCATGGCCAACTTCATTCTAGATTGGTACTTTGCACACACATGAGCATATTCATGAACTGTAAAAGTAGACATAACATGTAAATAACTCATTGTATAAGCAAACAGATAAACAAGATCACATCATTCATCCATTAAAACACATAATGTATAAATCCACCAAAATGTTTGTATATATATAACATGATAAAGTAGTGTCGATACAAAAGTCTGAAGCATGATGGATTTCAATGAGTCTCTACAAAATCTGAAGCCTAACAGCTTTCAGTAGTAAAAAATCGGAGGCTCATATAGCTCTCAGTACATACATAATAACATCACTCGGCCTGACACCTGGCCCGTGCACCCCTAGGTCTAGCAGCCCTCTCCTGCTGGATGTGGAAGAAGTCAACTGCCCTCGCCACCTTGCGGAGGAGCGTACCAAAGTGCATAGTCACACCGACTGTATACCTCCTCATCGGCCTCAATAACTCATGCACTGTTGCATCTGGGAAATCCAATGTCAACCTCATAAGGTTCTCGTAGATGTCATCCATCTCCATGATGGCATCGTGCATGGCTGGCGCTACTGGTGCTCCCTCCCCTCTCCTCGCGAGAATCGATACTCCCACCGGTTGTGAAGGATCCATGTCTGCACACACATGTTATTAACTCATCAACACTACCCAAAAAAACTATAAATGCACAAAATTAAAAAGTACAAGGGTCATTGTTCTTACCAATGTCTCCCCACTCTGCTCCCTCAGGAAATGCTAGGTCTGATTCCTCCCTGAAATCCATACCGCTGTATGGATAATCCTCCACCATGCGTAGCTGGCCTTCCAGCCAGGTGAAGAATCCAGGATTGTACCTGATGATAGGACCCCCTCCATAATGGCGGGCCATCACCTCTGTCCATCGGACCATGTGAGGATCCCTGGGATCCCTGTCATCCACAGTCACCTGCAGGAATAGAAGGGGAACCCGCTCCAATAAGAATGAGATCACTATCGATCCATATTCAAACTACTTGAGCTCTCCACGCCGACACTTGGTCAGTTGAGCTCATAGGTTGGTGAGGATTCCTTCACACCAGTTGACCACCTTCGGAGACATGCAGTCCTCCGCATACAAAATCTGGGACCTAGTAGCTAGATGAGCTGCTTGGCTCCCTACTATCCTCACTATGGTAAAAATTATAGCACGCAGTGGACGATCTCACACCTCTTGTATGGGAATCTTCCCACTAGAGGCACGGGCATGTGGAGTACAGTGTTGGATGATCAAGTCATCCATGGTCCGGTCACGTCCCCATGATCAGGTAAGGGCCACGTTGTCTCCCCTCCGGGACAATCCTGTCAATAAGTAGATGTCCTCGACATCTATAGTAAGTATATGCTCTCCGATCACGAAGTACTGCTGAGCTGCATCCCAACAACGGATCATATGCTTTAGTAGTGAGACTTGGGTCCTCATGCCCTGGACCTAGAAGAACTTTAGAATTCCACAATTCCTCAGTGCCAAAACACACAACAGATCATTTGCAGCTTGCACATCATCCACCTCATGTTCTCACTCATGCCACTCTAGAACCATGTCGGCGGCCACAAACCTATCAAAAGGAGCATTTAGAAATCATTAGACCTCACTGCAACCATCCAAACGTTTTCTTTTGGCTTAGATTTTGAGTTGTACATGGGCGTTTCCACCGTCGCACCTCACCCTTGAAGACAGGGTGACATCGTCGCAGGACACCCTTGCGGGCTCTGCGACGACCCGGGTTCGTCGCAGTTCCTGTAAGGGAGACCTGCGATGACCCGAGGGCGCACAAAATCCCTAAAAATCAACTCAAAAACCTAAAAAATGAACTAAAATTTAAATTCTAAACCACTGGAAATATGCTGGATGAGATTTAGAGTTACCTGCTCCGAACGGCTTGTGAAATGGTTGCTCATAGCTCCAGCAATCGGCAAGTGAAATTCTGCTCCAAATGACACTTTTTCTCCCCAATTTGGCAAATGAACAATGGAGATATTAAGTGTTCCATTTGCGCCGTTTTCACATTGAAGCGATCATCTCAGGTATGAACAGCCCGTTGAATGTTTTTTTTCATTATTTTCATTAGTTAGATTTCAATTATTTAATGATGATGAGCTTACTCTTTGTTCTTTCTCGTGCTCTTAAAACCATGAGAATAAGTCGCCGAGTTATGATTTATCACTTTTCTGGGCTCCTTAAACTCCGATGGAAAAGGAACCCCCTAGAGTCTATCTTTCAGCTGTTTTCAGGCTCTCAAAATACGAAAAGATTGCCAAGCGAACTTGTCGCATTCACGCTTGTTAAAGTATTTGAATGGTCATCTCCTTGGCGATAGTTTACCCCTTTTTTGGACCAAGGGGCACTACTTATGAAAAAGGTATACTACAGCCAATCATGACTGGAAGAGTCCTCTCCCACGTTGTTTTACCCTTTTTCAGGCAATGAGGATAACTTTACAAAAAAGGACTATTGGAGTCTTCTTTATTTCTTTTCAGACTCTCTAAATATGAAATGATGACCGAGTTTACCTTCTATAGACTCGTTAAACTTTCACATTTAAGGGCCCATCATGGGACAAACCCCTCCTATCCCAAGTTCGAAAAATATTTGGGATTGGACTCATTTATGAGATGAGCTGTGACTGTGTTGGATCTACCATCATAGATCATCTTCCAATCATATTGCCATGGTATCCCTAACAACAGATGACATGCATCCATTGGGATTACGTCTCACAGTACACTGTCTTCAAGCTTCCCGACCTTGAAGTTAATCAGGAACTGTTTGGTTACCTTGACATGATGTCCTTTCTACAACCAAGATATCTTGTATGGATTTGGGTGTTCCCAACATCTCAAACCCACCTTGTCAATGACGTCTGTCAACACAAGATTCTCTGTACTGCCACTATCAACTATGGTCTTGCAATACCACTCATCGATTAGCACTCTGGTTCGAAAGATAGTCTTTTGTTGTGTTGACTCTTTCTCGTTGCGTCGGTCGTCCTCAACCAATGTTCTCGTGGACTTAATGGGTGGACCTTTTCTTTTCCCATCCTCACTACTGTCGTATGTCGACTCCACCCTCTCGTCGACTTGCTCATCTCTTCGACATCTGGGTTTCGAATCCTTTGCAGCATGTAGGTTCTCTGGGAATTCATATGCCTTATGTCCGACTCCTCGACACTTATAACAAACCACAGCTGGTTTTCCAACTTTCTTCTCTGTCTGACCAGTTCGACCACACACACCTTGACCGCGAGTCTCTCGACCATCTTGTCGATTTTCCTGCACCTTCTCTCTGGTCGTTGTTCCTTCTGCACATCAATTTTCTTCGACGGCTTCTCTCCTGGTTCCACTACTTTGGCCTTTCATGGAAATAGTCTTCACACCTCGACCAGTCATCCTACCTCGAGTGGATGCGGCTTTCCTCGACAATTTCTCGTATTCCTTAAGAGATAATTGGTAGGCTTCCCCGACCGCTCTGAACCTTGACAGGATCAACTCTTCCTGTATGGAATACTTCAATCCATTTTCATATCTCATGACAACTTCTCCACCTTCGTCGGTTGGACCCGACCTTATCGACAATATGTATAACTCTTCCGTGTATTCCTTCACAATAATCTCTTTTTGTCAAAAGTTCTACAACTTCTCGAACAAGGAAATCACATAGTCACCTCGAAAGAACTTCCCTTTCAGCTTGGAAACCATTCTATCCCAAGACTTGATTTTCTCCTTGCCTTTCTTGACTCTGTCAGCTTGTACATTGTCCCGCCACAATGAGGCATGATATTTCAACCTCAGACATGCAGTCTTAACCCGTCTAGGACCCTCGATCTTCTCTATGTCGAAGTATTTCTCCATTTCTATGAACCAGTCTATCAAGTCTTCTGGATCCAGACTTCCTGAGTAGGTACGCACATCTATCTTTGTCCGACCTCTCATCTCCATCAGAATCTTGATGAGTTTATATTCTGGTTCTTCTCCTGCTGCTTCCCGTGCTTCCACTTCCTCAACTTCCTCATCGTTGTGTTCTAATGCATCAGGAACGCATCCATGCCTTTGGATTTCTTTGATCATTGCGACTTCACTAGTCAAAATTCGCATTGTTCGCATGGATTCGTTGAACATTTCATGATCAAACGTGACTGTAGCGCCACACACTCTTCGTCCAACTCCTCGGACATTAAGCCCTCTATGAGCCATTTTAAACCGTAGCTGAAACTCCCACTCATCCAATCGCAACCGGACTTCACAACTCGTGCACAACTCTAACCAACCACAGCTAGAGCTGTCTACGCACTCACAGGTTTGTCCACTCAATAGATTTAACTTCTCAACCAGACTTTGCTTCTGGGCTCTAATCATTAGAGGAAATTTGGGTAAAAAATGGGCCTCCTAAGGAAAATAATATAATAATAGTAGAGAGAGCGTAAAAAACTTCTTTTTTGGATCATATTTTCAATCTTCTTGTAGGTTTACTCAAATTTCAAGTGGGGTGACTCGTTGGATGCATAATTCATTGGATGTATAATTAAATTATGCATCCAACGAGTACCCATGTTGCATACTTTTAACAACATCCACACCATGAAAAATTGAAAATACATTAAAAAACGTGTTTCTAGTGAGAGAAAACACATTTTCTAATGTATTTTCAATTTTTCATGGTGTGGATGTTGTTAAAAGTATGCAACGTGGGTACTCGTTGAATGGATAATTTAATAATGCATCCAACGAGTCCTCTCGCTTGAAATTTGAGTAAACCTACAAGGAGATAAGTTGAAAATAAGATCAAAAAAGTAGTTTTTATTTTTTTCCTCCAATTTTTTTACACGCACCTTGATTGAATTTTAAAGCATTTTGATTGGCTAATAGGTGTTGACAAGAAATTGTACTTTAGGGTTAAAAGGCCCATTTTTCATCCAAATTTCCTCTAATGATTACCCGCTCTTTCTGGCTCTAATACCAACTAATGCAAGGTTGGTCCCCATGAGGACTTCTTGCTTAACAATACACATGATACATGACGCTCACACAGACTTGGTGTAAGCAGGATGCTAGAAGTTGGCTTCTATTACTTCAATCAAGTTAACGGTTACAATGCAAAGAAATGTAAACAGCTAAACTAGTCATCCTTATCCTGATACAATATATAGAAGTAAATGGCGTTCTCTTTGTGTGTGCAATCCTCTCCTCTTATCAGTCTTCTGTTAAATTCTAGAATGAATGAGAAATGAGCAACGAGCGATCCCCCTCCTCTGTTCATGTGCAATCGTCTTCTACTACTCTTCTTCTCATCCCAAGGTCCAATACATTCCCCAAGACACTCTTCTTCTATCTGCTGAATCCACCATATCTTGCAAACCTGCAGTTTTTAGTGCCCTCTGGCCTTGTTGCACAACCTCTTCTTGTGGTGACATCTATCCTGATCCCAACCACCTTCTTAACTTCGCATAACTTCCTTAGCAACCACTAACGGCTACCAAGTACTCTGTCTTGAATTATGAGATTCTCTGCCTATGCTACAGTCACCACTGACCTCGGCCATACTTTCTTCCGTCATACTTCGACTTTACCTGCTAGTTTCACTCCACTTCCACAACTTCACTATTCCACCCCTTCCTCCATGCTTGGCTTCTGCCGCAAACCTGTCGGTGTCTCTATTCGACAACATGTCGACCTTCGACCTTTCGCTCTGATCCTGTCATCTGTCGACCTTCGACATGTCGACTCTCAACCTTTAACTCTTGTCGACCACATATCGACAGCTTCCTGCTCGACTGCCAGTGGTCTCCGACAATCCCCCTAGCCGGCCTCCCGTCGATCAACTTCGACTTTTCTTCCTAGGTCCCGATGCTCCTGTATCAATAACTCCCATGGAAGAGGAAGAGTCATCTTAGAATAATTGTGAAACTTGGAGCTAGATTCCCTAACTCCTATGACAATAATGATGAATATTCTATGACACTTATGAGAAATTTCAGACCTAATTGTTGACATCTGACATATATGACATGCCAGGGATAAAAATAGACTCCAAGAGGGTGCACAAGGGAAGTTATGGCAGCGAAGGTTCCCCCATTCGAATTGATGGAAGATGAGAGCTAGGAAAAGTTGGACAAGTGGCATTCATGGGAATATCTCCCTCATTCAAGCTGGAATGAGTCTTTTGGATGGAATTTGAGCTAAGGAGGCCTTGGGAGGTATATAAAAACAATAAGAAAGAAGGAAACTAGCTTTTTATCATTTCTCATTTTGCAAATTGGAGAGCATAGCTTGTCCATGCAAGTTGAATGTTTATTCTTCTTTCCTTAGTACCAATTTTGAGGGTGCAAGATTTCCATCCTAATTGGAAATTGGAGAGGCCATTTAGACCTTTAATTGGAGCTGCATGAATTCATTTGTTACGAGTTGAATCTACAGGGCTGCTCGTGACCATGTTTTCTTCAACTTGTTCCCACATCTCTCTCAATTTTCTCTTCATATTCTTTCTCTTGGAGGAAGGCCGCACATGGTGAGATGCTGATATATTTGGGGAAGTAAAAGGGGCCCCATTTATTTGTAATGTGATTTATACAATCTGTATTTGATTCTCAGATGAACCTCAGGTCGAATATCCAAGTGAAACTATGTAAGAATGCTGCCATTTTTCCCCATAGATTTTGCATAGCGCACTTGTTGTTGCATATGGTTAGTGAAGGACTATTATTTCAACTTCATTGACATGTTAGATGCTATATATCTCCATAATAATCATATCATGAGAGACATATCTCGAAACACTATGTATTTCAGGTGATATTTACATTCAAGGAAGAGATTCGAGCCATTTTCCCCATAGCATTTGCTTAGTGATTTTGGAATGGTATTGTACATATTTTATATCAGATTTTGTTGAGTTATTTATAATTTTATGAGCTGCATATGAAGTTACTTTGATGGCCCAAATGATGTGTGTAGATCTCTGAAGTGTTTTTATGGTTTCTGAATAAATTTGAGACTCCTTACCCACCAATTTCACCTCAAAACCTAGACTCTAGAAGCTGTTGTTCATTAGGATTCCAATTCAATACTAAAACCAAATCTAATGCTGCAGATATATTGTTACTAATGTCCTATAACAGATCCAAGTCCCAAACCAAGAATTAGTGAAGTTCGTATAGTTTTTGGAAGAGCATCTAATGGTAGACCTAGGGGGGATCTCCACCTCTCAAATTCTTCCCATGCAATTTGCATACCATGGATGGGTATATCAGTTGTTTGGATTTCTGATAGGTGTTTTAATATGTCCTATTCCCCATCAAGAACTTCCTCCCCAAATTCTAAATCATTTGGAGATGTTTGGAACTAGTTGTAAACAAAACCCTAGAGTCAAAACAAGTTGAATCCAAGGGATTTACTTGGCAGGGACATTACAATGGTATCAGAGCATGGTCCTTGCACCTGTGCATTTATATCATACATTGAAGAATAATTTGCAGCCATTAACTACTATTGTGATGACTCCTATGAGTACAATGCTTATGAGCAATATGAAGAAGAATGTGAATGGTATGAGGAAGAGGTGCCATCATGCAACACTTCTTACCATTTCATAAGGAATGAGGGTTATTATTATGAATTTGAGTCTGATGAATATGAGTTTGTCACACTACCAAAGGATAATTCTATGAATTAATTACAAAGATTGAGAGAAACATTTAAAACCTTGCCCCAACAATATCAGGAATATCTTGATTTGTATAAGAGAGATACAAAAAAGTCCATTTCTTTTGAAGACTTTGATGATTGGGTGTTTGAAAATAGGCCCAAAAATGAAGATGTGGAGTTAGTGAAGAAAGGTATATGCCCTTATTGCAAAAGACCTTGTAGATAAAATCATATATGTTTGAGTGAAAAGGAGGAGACCCATGAGCCACCTAGTTCTGAAATATGTAAAGCAAAAGAAGCATTACATAAAGAGGATCGAAAGTCACTCCCAAGTTACTCTGAAAAATATGAAGAAACATCAAATGAGCATGAAGAAGAGTTACATTCTGAGACACACTCTACTTTTGACATGAATCAAAGAGCATCTATTGATGGATGCTTGATCTATGAAGGAGTACCTACTAATGGGTGCTCACACCTCTATGTTGGTGACATAGAGATCTCTTTTGAAAGTGTTTCTGTAAGCCAAAGTTCCATTAAGAATGAAAATGAAGGCCTTGTAGCAATTGAAGAAGAAACAAGATCAAGTTCCCCATCACCACTTGAGCTTAATGAAGTTGGTCCAAGTAGAAAGTACAAATAAGAGGAGGTCCCTCTATAAAAGCCTCTTTTTCTTGAAGGGTCATTAAATATGAATGAAAAGAAGATCCAAGAGACCCTTAGCATACTCCATGACACTTACGCATTGGTGTCAAATTCGTGTTGGAGAGTTTCTTCATTGAAGGATTCATCCTTCCTTGAAGACATGGATAAGATTCAAAGAGCAATGTGCAACATCAAAGGTAATGTCATGTGTTTGTTTTCTGACAGAAACAATTTTGTTGAGCTTAATGAATGTTTACATGGAGCATACTTGAATAATAATGAGGATATTCATAAGCTCAAAATGAAAAATGAGCAACTTCTTGATAGGTTGCAAGATACTTGTAATTCCTCCTATGTTTCATATTGTCAAATGGTAGATTGCTTGGAGGATTCTCATAACATGATGGATCATGAGAAACATGGAAAATTGAAGGTGCTTGATGTGTTTGAATATGATCTTGATGAGAACCAAGCATTTGTTGTGGTGGAAGAGGAACTTGGGTTGCCTCTTGGAAATGGTTACACAATTTTTGAAGAAGTGTATGATTCCACTACATTGGAACCAACCTATGAGGAAAGTTTTTCCCTTTTGAGGGAGGTGCATGATCCTACCCTTATGGAGCATACACATGAGGACACTCTTGCATATTCTTATCATTTGGGTGATTTGGCTTATTCTCCTACATCCTACACTTCCATATTTTGCAGCATTCATCCTAATGAAGTATGGGTGAAAAGTTTCTTTTTGATGGTGCCACATGAGGAGTATGAAACTCCTATATCTCTTTTAGATGATGATATGATTAGATCACTTTCTTATTATTTAAATTTGCAGCAGCATCCTTTGTTACCTTATGATGATACATATCTACATGGATGCACCTATGATGTTCACTTGAGTCACTTGAAGACTCATGATTTTCCTTGCTCCTTGCTTAGCTCGATTGATGTTGGAGGAACTTCATCCAATACTTGGGTGAAGAGATATATGATTGGAGAAAATTATTATTGGAAGCTACATCCTTTGTTTTTTCTTGATTATGCACATATACATGGATGCACTTATGATGTTCACTTGAGTCACTTGAAGACTCATGATTTTCCTTGCTCCTTGCTTAGTTCCATTGATGCTGGAGGAACTTCATCCAATACTTGCATGAAGAGATATATAATTGGCGCAAATTCTTATTGGAAACAACATCCTTTGTTATTTATTGATGATACATATATTCATGGATGCACAAATGGTACTTTTGTGAGCCCCTTGAAGGCTCATTGTTTTCTTGGTTTCCTACTTGGTTCATATTTTAATGGAGATTATTCATTCACTTCTTGGATGAAAGAACAAAGGGATGATTATTTTGATGCATCTTACATCTTTTTGGAGCATCATTATAGGGCATGGGATCCTCACCTATGTCATTGGACAAGATTTGATTGGTCACTTGATGCTTGTATGCACTTGGAAAATGGTGGTCTACTTACTTGGAGTTATAAGCACTTTCATGATTCCTTGATGAGGCACCTCCTTGATGTACATTTTATTATGTTGTTATGTACTTTGATGATCTATCTTTTGTACTTATGATGTTTGGAATAATTCATACAAGGAAATGGGATCCAGGAATTCTCTTTCCTGATGGTATGGGTTGGAGAGCACTCCTAATTGTTGGAGTGCAATACAAGCAATGGGACCTTGGGATAAATTTTAGTCTCATTGGTTTCAATTTTTTAGGGAAACAAGTAGTATGGGAGATTGGGTCCCCACTTAATAAGGTGACTATAATCATAGTAGTGCAACATCAAGCATGGTGGTTCCTCTCTAAAATCTTCATGGAATCTCGAAGACTCAAAGTTAGGCAACTCATTGGCAACTTCAAAGAATTATGCAGTGGTATCAGAAAAGGTTTCCAAAATATGAAAGAGGTAAAGAGTAATTGTGCAAAAAAAAAATTGATGGATTTAATTAATATTTTGGTGTTCAGTGGTGATGTCACAGGGGATATCAATATGAAAAATAAAACCCACATCTCCTTGCTTTTGGAAACACACAATTGTAGTGCATGAGTGCCACTACTTAGAGTTTTAGAAGGGAAGTTTTGGGAAGCAAAGTTTTGGAAAAAAAACAGGTTCTTCAACATCCATGTTTGAAATTGCTTGAGTACAAGAATATTGGGAAGGGAGGATTTTCATGTCCCAAAAATTTTCATTAGGTCACAATGGCATAAGCCCCTTGGCCATATTCATGATAGTTTTTCAAATTGATACTAAGGGTCAAATAATTACCAACCATGATGTCCAAGTTAGTAATAATGTAAAATTAGATCCAAATGGACAAGGTGGGACACATTAAGAGAAAATTCGCAATTCAAAGTTTGTAATATTCCCATCCAAATGAACTATCATGGAGGAAAATTACTAGTTCCCTAGGTTGGGGGTGGAAGCATTAAAAGTTGGAATAAAGGAGCCACAAGACCCAAAATGACCTTAGAATTAAAAATTCACATTAAAGTGGTCAATTAAATAATAAATAAAGAAAATAAGGTGGCATTAGATCATGAGGGAACATAAGAGGTTGTGGGACCCACATGTGGCAAGATTCCCCACTACACTTGGCATGATTCTCTCACCAATTCAAGTTTAAGATGAAGGGTAACATACTTGGAGGAGTTTAAGAGGTATTATTTATGGCATGAATCATGTAAGGTCGAATTGGAGTGGAATATTAACTCCCATGGAAGAGGAAGAGGAATCTTAGAAGAATTGTGACACTTGGAGCTAGATTCCCTAAATCTTATGATAACAATGATGAATATTCTATGACACTTATGACAAAGTTCAGACCTTATTGCTGAAATATGACATATATGACATGTCAGGGCTAAAAATATCCTCCAAGAGGGCACACAAGGGGATTTATGGCAGGCAAGGTTCCTCCATTCGAATTAATGGAAGAGGAGAGCTAGGAAAAGTCGGACAAGTGGCATTCATGGGAATCTCTCCTAATTCAAGTTGGGACGAGTCTCTTGGATGGAATTCGAGATAAGGAGGCCTTGGGAGGTTAATAAAAGACAAGAAGAAAGAAGGAGACTAGATTTTGATCATTTTTCATTTTGTAAATTGTAGAGCATAGCTTGTCCATGCAAGTTGAATGTTTATTCTTCTTGCCTTAGTACCAATTTCGAGGGTGCAAGATTCCCATCCTAATTGGAAATTGGAGAGGACATTTAGACCTTCCATTGGAGCTGCATGAATTCATTTGTTACAGGTTGAAGCTACAGGGATTCTCGTGACCATGTCTTCTTCAACTTGTTCCCACATCTCCCACATCTCTCTCACTTTTCTCTTCATATTCTTGCTCTTGGAGGAAGGAAGCACATGGTGAGATGATGATATCTTTGGGGAAGTCCAAGGGGCCCCATTTATTTGTAATTTGATGTCTACACTTTGTATTTGATTCTCATATGAACCTCAGGTAGAATATCCAAGTGAAACTATGTGTAAATTCCAAACTATGTAAGAATGCTGCCATTTTCCCCATAGCTTTTGCACAGCGTACTTGTTGTTTCATTTGGTTAGTGAAGGACTGTTATTTAGACTTAGTTGACATCTTAGATGATATATATATTTGTAATAATCATATCATGAGAGACACATCTCGAAACACTTTGTATTTCAGGTGATATTTACATTCAAGGAAGAGATTCGAGCCATTTTCCCCATAGCATTTGCTTAGTGATTTTGGAATGGTATTGTACCTGATTTATATCAGAGTTTGTTGAGTTATTTATCATGGTATGAGCGGAATATGAAGTTACTTTGATGTACCAAATTATGTGTGCAGACCTATGAAGTGTTACTATTGTTTATGAAGAAATTCGAGACTCCTTGCCCACCAATTTCACCTCAAAAACTAGACTCTAGAAGGTGTTGTACATTAGGATGCCAATTCGACCCTAAAACCAAATCTAATGCTGCAAATTTATTGTTACTAATGTCCTATAACATAGAGAGGTCTCAAACAAAGAATTAGTGAAGGCTGTACAGTGTTTGGAAGAGAATCTAATGACAAACCTGGGGGGGATCTCCACCTCTCAAATTAACTAGTCTTGTTCTGAAACTTCTTCCCATGCAATTTGAAGACCATGGATGGGTATATCAGTTGGTTGGATGTATGATAGGTGTGTTAATATGTCCTATTCCCCACCAGTACCTTCCTCCCCAAATTTGAAATAATTTGGAGGTGTTTGGAACTAGTTGTAAACAAAACCCTAGTGTCAAAACAAGGTGAATCCAAGGGCTTTCCTTGGAAGGGACATTACATCGAACTTGGATTTGATAATATTTATATGAAAATATTATTTTTAATAGAGAGAGTTGATGTCAATCATGGTTTTTATAGAACAAGATAGAATTTGTTTTGGCCGTCTCACATTCTGACCAGAGTCTGCAAAGGGATTTCACACTTGTGGTCAAGTCCACCCTATTTCTATTTTATAACTATGTTTTAATCGTTGAATGAAGTACCCTAAATTATATCCCCTCCAATATAATTCACCTCAAATTTACCACTCTTAATAGTTAGAATAGAGAGGTCAAAAATCAGGATTGTGTTTTTTCATTGCACTCTTTCTTCAACTCATAAGCTATAGCTATAGCTGTGGGTTCATTTACAATTCGTATGGCCTTAAGGCCCATAGTGAAAAAACCATCTTTGGTAGCTTTCCTTTGAGAATCACACAAAGTAAGGAGGAACTGTGATGTCAACATTCTTGACATCATATTTGAGATATGCCAAAACATTGTTAAAATGGGGTTTTGAAACATAACCAGAACAACCAAAATCTTACTATTGGGATGAATATGACATCGATCATGAAACTATCCATCATTGATAGCTTCCAAGTTCTTCTTGGTATCAATAAGGAGATCAAGAGTCACAAGGATTCCAACCTTCATATAATTGAATATCAATGTTTGGTTTTCCAACCCCTACCATTGAGATCGAGAGAAAGGAGGCCTAGCACCATGCATTCACATCAAACCTATTTTGCTTGAAGCGACCCCACTGCATATACTTACTTTTTCTAGTTCTAGACATAGTTGGAAACATGGGAAGTGATAACTTCAATAATGATCCATGAAGGGAACTCTAGAACATAGTTGGTCTTTCATTACAATTCCTAGTTGTTTCCTACCATACCAAAATTTTGCTTATTTTGTTTATGAAACCCTAAAACACAAGACAAACCCCCACTTGTTTTTGGAGAATAATTCTAATTCAGTGGTAATCGAATTAAACATATATAAATGGGTGTTGAGCAGCCATTATTGAGCTTGGGGAAGAACGACAACCTATAGAAAATGGAAATGGATTTGTTGAGAACATGTAATTGGGTTCAGATCTTATTGAAACATGCTACGCGACTTTCATCAAAACTACAACAAGTGGGTTCTTTAAGTTCCTAGGAGTTTATGTGAATGGGTAGGATGCTATGAGAAATACTATGCAATATTTTAAACCAACGAGTACACTAGAAGTGCCAAAACACTAGAAAATATAGCCAACGCCATGGGAGATAACGAGTAATATGATGTGAGAAATACTATGCAATGCAATTTTTGAAATCGACGACAACTCTGGAAGAGCCAAAACACTAGAAAATATAGCTTACAAGATGGAAGCTAATGAGTGTGCATTTGTTAACCTGGCCAACCCTATCAGCGTCCGTTGAGGGCTTCAAGAAATTTCCCATTCAAAGTTGATCATGTTTAATACCATCCATCAAATTCATTTACTCTTGTAAAAGGCTTCACGAATATGGCCATTCAATATTTTTTTTTTAATACCATCCATCATATTCGTTTAGTATTGTAAAAGGCTTGGCTTTCGATGGCATGTCACTAACATCCAAGTGCGTAGTTCTGACATGAGGAGATACAGTAGAACATTAATTGTTCTGTGTACATACAATCAAATCCAAATTCTTTGTTTATTAAAAAAACGACATCCCAATTTACCCACACAATGTTTAAACGATTTAGCAAAAATGCTATCAAGTTGTTATCATCTTTACCCTTTTCAAACATGGAATATAAACATAACATAAAGATGCATCCATAGAGTTAATTAGCTCTGAAAAAGTTAAATGGATGAATATCACATAAAAAAATTAAACTCATAAGTAACCAGTAATAACTTTGACTATGAAAACGTGAAATAGTTAAATATAAGAGAGAAAAATATTTTGTAATGACAGAGACAAGGGAAGAAAATGTTGAAAACAGATTAAATGGAGAAAAATGCAACCAACTAGGAGAGAAATTAAGCATGAACTGCCATACCTGGTGTCTTTCAAATGTTCTAAATAGGGAAAATTGAAGCAATCATCCATTTTTATGAGAGTGAACGGTTGTCATGCTCCTTGTGAACATTGCCTCTGGTATCATTCTTTGCACCAAATGCACCAAATTTCACCAACTCAACAATCTTTTCCCGAGAATGCGGTTGTCAAAATATCTTGCTACTGAGCAAACTCAATGATTTTCCTAACACACCAATCACAGAACATGCTAACAAATATCACTTGCAGAACATGCCAAGCAAAACACTAAGTAAGCATGCTCGATAGCATTGGGCAGACGATCATGTCATCTATCTTCTCTGGTCTGACATAGTTATGCTAGGTATTTCTCTAGTATCATAGGTTGCCGCTAGTTATTTGTTGAGCCAGCCAACAGACCCAAAGAGGCCACCAGAGCTGTGGTTTTTATAACGAAACTGTTCGGTTGGGCCGAATCTCAAATAGTTCTTAGGGCCTCAATATTGTAGTCGAGCATAGGTTTGAATCTAGGTTGGAGTTCATATTTAAGCAAGTGGGTATTGAGATTAATCCTTCAAAGGGTTCCGCCGGTTCCGAAAAGTTGGGGATTGTGGACTTCACACATGGATTTGCGGTAAAGATCATAGCATTGGTGAATATGTTGGTTTTCTATTTAGCTTCTATGGGAAAAATATGGGTCATGGCATCCAAGCTCAAGGACGGGCATGGAACTTCCAAATTGAAGGGTTAGGGGAATGGGGTTAGGGTTTGGTCCCTACAACCTATTGTTAAGGGAAAGCAAAATAAAATTGCCTATCGAAGGGTTTCCATGTGCAAGAGATGAGAAAATGAATTCTCTAGTAATGGAGGTAGAATTCATGGGGATTTGAATTAGAGAAATTAGGGGCTAAGTTCTTAGGATATTGTGCCTAAGAGCATAAGGCTAGAAGAAAACCACAAAACTAAAAGGGGAAATTGTTTTAGAAAACATGGGTTTTACTGAAACAAAAACTTAAAGCAAACCAAATCCCCTTTACCTCAGCAAGCCCAACTTGTCAACTGCATCACTTACTTGTCTTCAATTTCCACATGCTTACACTACCCATAATTTTGTATCTCTCATGCAATCCCTAGTTATCATTTCTTGAGTATTTACCTTTTCTCCCATCTTTTTCGTCTCAAACTAATGTCTCAAAACACTCATGAGATAGTAGTAGTGCTAAGTAGCTCTGCTAGTATAAGTTTCTAAAATAACTTTTACTATTATTGAAAACAAAGTTTCTTTTCAACCACATCCATAAAATGAATGGAAAATGAAAATTTACATTTTTTATTTGTAATTAGACAAAATTATTGATCATGAAAATTTACATTACGAACAACCATTTTTACAATTTCATAATTACAATTTTATAAAATTCTTATCTTGTATCACAAAAAACTAAACAAATTCAAATCTTATAACCTTCTTTATTTTGGTCTCTATGTTTTGAAACTTGTTGATCCCTCTCTACATCCCCACCTTCACTCTTCAAACAGCGAATTTCATCATTTCCCGTGTCGACATGGAAGAGGTCTAAGGTCCAGACTTCAACACATTTAAACCACGTTTAGTGCATGGAATCATACATATAAAATATACCGAACCTATCCATCTATCTATATATTTTCGTAGGTCATGGGAAGACGGAACAACCCATCGTAAAATTGCCAAAAATTGAATAAAATATTTGCAATTAAAGGGCATTACAAGCCAGGAGAATCCGTCCAAAAAAATGGACAGAGACGGAATAAATTATTTGCATGTTGATAATAACGAGTATGTGCACTATTATTTTTAGTATTAGTATGTTCTTTGATCTTCTTTTCAAAGCTTTTGGGAGTCAAATTGTTCCGAGTTTTTTTGGATTGAGCTCCGTCTTTTCGGTTGTAACAGTGTATTTTTCTCATAATACAAAGTTACACTTTTTTCTTTTTGGAAAAAAAGAGTATGTGCAGTGGCATTGGAAGACGTGGAAATCCGTCACAAGATTGACAAAGAGAGGTTCAAATATTTGCAACTGCTGCTTCTGTTTAAATATCGGTCTATCTCGAGCACGTGAAGAAACTGCAAGGAGCTGACCGACCAAAAACACATGAATATAAGTATTAAACTAAATTATTCAATCCAACGTGAACATTCTGCCCGATACTGTAGCAGTGGATACGTTCGAAGACGTTTGAATGGATACACATTTCTTCATAAATGTGCTGGCAAGATCACATCGGAAGCCATGGGAATCCATACTAAAATAGACAAAAACGGATTAATAAATATGCAAGTAGATGCTCGTTAGTCGTTATAATCGTGAATAATTGAGCACAAATAATAAAATAGATGCTCCTTAGTCGTTATAATCGTGAATATAGATCTATCCAAGGCATAAGAGGGAAAATCATATCGATAGGGAAGAGCCCAAGGTGCAAGTAGCTCCTGAAACGATGGGGTTGCAGCATTTCATTTAGTTTTGTATTATGGCAAGTGTGTTTGTGAGAGGAATATTATCCGTTCCAACAACATTGCAAGGCCCGTTTAAGCCTGTGACTGTGCCCCTCGATCCCAGTTTGCGCAATGGAAGCGATGATTTGCCCAACTATGACCCTCGCCTCGTCAAGAGAGTTCCCTCTATCTTCCCAGAGCAGATCATGCTTGCACTTTCAACAACTCTTCAGTCCATGTGGGTTTCCTCGGTAACAGGTCTCTGTTTCTTTCATTCATTCATATACCATCAGATAGATTCATTAAATCATTTTCATAAGTCTTTTTTTGATAAGGCTAGGGGAATCCGTAACTTGGGCAGGTTCATTATATCTTTATATGAATCCACATTGCAAGTCCCAAGGAATAGCTTAAAAGTGCACCCTATCACAAAAGATGCCTTAACAATACACCCTATGACAAGGAGTGGCTTAATTATGCACCCTATAGCCAACTAGCTATGTACACCTAGGCTTGATGAATTCTGTCCTTTGTGCCTGGAAGATTGCAGAAAGATTGCAGAAAGATTGCTTGGAGAAGATCCAATGTGTTGCGGTTGCTTAGACATTTTGACAAGGATTTGTGATTGGTTAACAGTTGGACAACATAGCGAATACTGGCAGAATAATTGGTCACCGGGAATGTCATATGATGATCTTGATGAATGTCAAACGCATCTACTGAATTTGGTAAAATTTGCGGACACGTATTCATCATGGATGGATTATTTTGCATGCTTACAAGAAATTTGAAAGGACAAAAAGGGGATTGAATTGATTGTTCCATATGAGTGATTTAATGATACCTTCTCTATCCTCTTAAAGGCCTATGTATGCAATATGAGGTGTTGCATGGATTGATATATTTGTCAATCACGTCAATTCATTACGAATCTTGGTTTTGTCAATAAAAAGTGCAAATCATATGAAGATGGAGAATAGTGCGGCAACACAGGAATCGAGTATAACATGGAATATTAATACAATTAAGGGGGAGCAACTAGAACAAAGTGATGACATGGGAAGTTAGATGAGGTCTATATGAAGGATCGCAAAAGTAGAAGTAATTAGCACAAAAGGAACAATAGAAGACAGGAACCAGAGCATATGTTCAAGGGAGATCTTGCAACTACGCAGGGGAGCATACAGATTGCAGATATATTTACAAAGACACTTCCAAGAGATACTTTTGAGTATCTCAGACATAAACTAGGTGTAATTCCCATTCCACATTAATTTCAAGCATCTGAGACATGGCAGGAACTTGGCACAGTGTAGTAGAAGTGATAGTGGAAAGAAATGGAAGCATGAAGCTAGGGGGAGCATCCCTTTGCCATTGAAGTCAAAGGGGGAGAGATACTAGGTAGAAATTTTTGCAAACAAGTGCTGAATTAGAGTTTGCATAGGAAGCGCACAAAGGCTCAAATGATGTGAATACAAAGGGAGCACGTTGTGCACAGAAAAGAGGAGCTCATACTTACGGGGAGCTCAATTTTGATTGGTGTTGACATCAATGCCAAAGGGGAATATTGTTGAATTTTGGTGTTGCCATTAATATCAAACAAGAAGCATAATGATGTCAAGCAAGAAGCATGTATCCTTGATGACAGTTTGAAGAAATATATACAAAACAAGGGTACCTATCCATGCAATATGGATGGGTGCATATCGCACATATGGATGGGTACATGTCGCACATATACTGGGCTTTTGCATAATAAGAAGGAAAATGAAAGTGCGTTGAAAATCATTAATCGGATCAAGTGCATTGCATTGGGTAAACTTGATTAGGAATAAAAAGGTAGCCGACATGAATAAGCCCCTACGTGTGTACAAATCAATCTAATCAAGGAAAACAAGTAGTTATATAAATAAACCAAAGATAGAGGTGAACGGGGTGTGTGCACAATGGAAATGTAAATATATTATGTATTCGGGGAGCTTTAGTTTATTGGAGAATCAATGGCTCGTTGATCCAGAAAGAGGAAACAACAAAGAGCCAAGTGCGCATAGCAACAAGCAATGCGTAGAACTGGAGTAGTGTACAGATTGAAGAAGTGCGTAGAATCAGAGTAGCGTGTTGGATCATAGCATTACTCAGAATTGAATCAAAGTATATAGAAAATGCGCAGAACCGAAGCAGAGTACACAGTAAATGGAGCATTGCAAAGAATAGATAG
Source organism: Larix kaempferi (assembly GCA_027924585.1). Taxonomy (NCBI): domain Eukaryota; kingdom Viridiplantae; phylum Streptophyta; class Pinopsida; order Pinales; family Pinaceae; genus Larix; species Larix kaempferi. The sequence continues at coordinate 15,540,143 of BSBM01000101.1, read as the reverse complement.
AGAAGCATAGTAGTTGTGCAGAACTGAAGTAGAGCACATAAGTGCACATAAAAGAAAGTAAGTGAGGCTGTGAACAAAACAAGTGTGAAGCTGTGTGTAAATCAGAAGGTAGTGTGACAAAAGAATATCTACATCTATCTTAGGGAGGTAGGATGGGGCAAGGACAGGAGATTGAAGTCTCCACCTAGGTGGGTTCCTGAACATAGCAAGTTGGTGCTTGCATAGAGGATTGGTGTCCTCACAGGTCGGTGCCTGTAATCAACGAGTTGGTGCTTGCGTAGAGGATTGGTGTCCTCACAGGTCGGTGCATGTAATCGGTGAGTTGGTGCTTGCATGTGGTATTGGTGTCCCAATTAGATTGGTGTCTGAGTGAGTTGGTGCTCACATCTTGGAGATTGGTGTCTCCCATTTATTTATGTAATCAAATCTTCCATATATATAAACAAAGAAGTTATATTCAAATACTATGCACATTGTTTTCTTTTATCGTTACGTTTTTAAATAGAAATTGGTGCATAGATTTTTAAAATGAAAATATGTTCAATCTGTGCATGATATTGATTCACTCCCCCCTCTCAGTATCATTAAGAATTCCAACATGTGTTTTGTTTTATTCTCATGCAACGTAAATGGTGCGTATGGTTTATGGGAACACACTGCAAATGGTGAGCTAATTTTTAAAAAAGGAACCCATTTCTAGTGTGCTCTATGTTTAAAAATAGTGCATTGATGATCAAGGCTAGTGCAAACTGAAAAGAAAAATCACAGCACACAGTTCTTATTTTTATTTTTGAAAAAATGGCAAATGCAAGGAAAATTCTAATTTTTAATCCACTATAAAATTAAATGAGAAGGTAATAATAAAAATACCTAGACTCTTGCTTACCTGGGAGGCATGGTTTCCATGTATAGAATAAATCAAAATTCTCAATTGAATTGTTGGAGAAATCCAACGACGTGCACTGAGTATGGGGGTGTGGGTGTCAAAGAGTAGTTCCAATGCTTGGGTGGGCCAAGGAGGTCTTCGGCACTAACAAAAGGATACAATGTCATTTTGGTGTCATGTTTTTTACCATACTTCGGTGCGCCCAATTTTGTGGTGCACCAATGTGCTTAATTTAATGGTAAGCACTGCTCGACAATCCATTTAAAAAAAATTGTTTTTACATATCATATGGTGTGTTGTAGCTTGTTAAGCATTGACGCGTCTTTATAGATATAATGCATTCGAGAGATGTAATGAGAAAATTAAAAACATGTTTCTCCACTGTAGTGCATTCTTACGTTGCATGCACAGGTGCATCCATTCATTTAAACGAACCAGAAATGGTTTCCTCAGAAAATAAAATAAAGATATTTATAAAAAATTCATTGAACTATTGTGATATTGGTGCTATATCATGTAGTTCATGACACCAGATTTCGGTGCTTGCTACGTCCATGGAAACCTTTCCTTGTTTTTGCGAGGGATGTAGGAAGGCTAGAATATGACAAAACATAGGTGGCTCAATTAAGAGTCCAACATGTCACTAGCGGGAATTGAACCTAGATAGGGAGGATAATACTCATATGCTCAAACCACTCAGGCAAAAACCAACTGGCACACACACACACACACATAGTGTGCATAATAATATGGAACACTAGTAAGTCAATAATTTTACGATCTTGATGCATCGATGCATGTTTTATGTTTGGGCACACTAGTTGAAAACCTTCGCTAAAGCCTCCACTCGCTAGCCTTTGCTAGTGACCTCCACTATAAATGAATGAATGGTTTTTTTGTGTGCAAGATCTACAAAAACCTCCGCTAGAAGGTGTTTTCCTTGTAGTGCTAGCACCAAATGCTAACAAATTAGGAAAATATTCAACCATAAACAATTATACTCATCAATAATCAAACATGGTGAACAATATTATATCTTAGTGGGAATTAAGTTAGGGGTTAACAATGATGTAGTGCGGTAGAAGTAACCATGGAAAACTATATGTAACCATGGCCAACAACTTCAATTATGGTCAACTATTGTTATAGTATTAAAGTTATTGTTTAGTGTTTAGTACATTTTTTGTGTAAATCATTAACATACTAGCGATAAATTAACCATGGAAAATTTTATTCAAATATATTCAAGAATATAAATTTTAGTGCTTATTTAGGAAGTTAGTGTTGACAATGAATTACTATATGAAACCATAGTCAACTAGGCTCAGTTACAAGGGTTAACCATCATTAATAAGTCAACATTTAATGAGTTAGTTGGTTGGTAGTATAAATTATTGACATATTAGGGCTATATTCAACCATGGCCACTTAGAGTCGCACATGGCTAACCACATCTATCCATAATCGATCATATTTACTATTGGTTATTAGGTTAGAGGTTGGCTCATGTTTAATGTGGTGACATTAACCATGGACAAAAATATGCAACTATGGTTAACCATAATATACTTTACTAAGCCTCTCTTACTCAATTATGGGTTAGTGGACTAGTTGGTTGGTCTAGGTTAGTAGTATCAATCATTATCTTAATAGATAAGCATTTAAGGATATAAAACTATGGATGACCATGGTTTAACATTGTCATTTAAGTTATATAATAATGGATATAGGGGTCAGAGTTATTAGGGTTATATGGATAATGGATTACTGATTTTAAACATTAGGTGTTATTAGGGTTTTAGGTCTTATGTACTGTGAATCTAAAATCACATCAAAATAAAATTCTAACTAACTTTAATTGCTCATGAATCAAGAATGAACAGGTATGATGATACTCCATTAGAAAATGAATTTAAATCTCAGCTACATGTTACTAGAGGCAGAGGCAGAGGAAGGTCTAGTAGCAAAGGAAGAGGAGGTCGAACTGCTGATCATAGTGACAACAGAAATGATTCAGAATCTGAAGAGAAGTTACAACATAATACTCCTAGTGTAAGGGAGATTAGCAGCAAAACATGGAAGCCAAGAAATCAAAGGTATGATAGATCTAAAGTTCAATGTTTCTATTGCAAGAAATTTGGGCATTTTGCTAACAAGTGTTGGAAGAAGCAAGCACATACTAGTACGTTGTCTACACATATTAGATAGGAGACTGAAAATGAAGGGAATCCTATGCTTTTAACTTGTAATGTCACCCATAAAAGTTCAAATGATATATGGTTCTTGGACAACGCATGCAGCAACCACATGACTGGAAATAAGGAGCTATTTTTAAGTCTAGATACAAGCATTTGGTCTGAAGTGAAGTTAGGTAATGACAGTAAGGTAAAAGTTAATGGTAAAGGTGTGATTGTTGTATATGCCAAGAATGGTAAAATAAGAACAATTCATGATGTTTATTATGTTCCTGGTTTAATGTGTAATTTATTAAGTGTTGGAATGTTGTTAGAGAAGAAGTACAGAGTGTTCTTCAAGAACAAGGTATGTACTATCTATGACAAATATCCAAGTAAGTAGTTGATAGCCAGAGTAGAGATGACAATGAATAGAATGTTTCCGTTGATTATGAGGAATGATTGGACTAACTCTTTGAATGCTTATAAGACTAAGAGTTTAGATCAATCATGGTTGTGGCATTTGAGTTATGGCCATTTACATTTTGGTGGCTTAGATTTGCTATAGAAGAAGCAGATGGTAAAATTGTTGCCTAATATTCAGCAGCCAGCAAGCTCATGTGAGAGCTGCATATTAGGAAAGCATCATAGAGAGAAATTCGTCTCTGGAGTCTCATACATAGGAAAAGCACCATTGGAGTTGGTACACAGAGATTTGTGTGGACCGATGCAAAGACCTTATTTGACTGGAAATGTTTATTTTATGACTTTCATTGATGATTTCAGTCGAAAAACTTGGGTGTATTTGCTGAAACAGAAATCTCAAGCTTTTGATGTGTTTAAAATTTTTAAAGCTATGGTTGAAAAGGAGAGTGACAAATTTATTAAAGTCTTGAGATCGGATAGAGGAGGTGAGTATATGGTAAATGATTTTGTGGAATTTTGTCAATATTATGGAATTAAAAGACAATTTATTGCTCTCTACACTCTACAACAAAACTAAGTGGCAGAAAGAAAGAATCGAACCATTATGAACATGGCTCGAAGTATATTGAAAGAGAAGCATCTTCCATATGAATATTGGAGAGACGTTGTTACTTGTTTAGTGTACATTCTGAACAAAAGTCCAACTAAGAGTGTGAAGGATAGAGTTCCCCGGCAAGCATGGAGTGGTAAGAGTAGTAGCATATCTCATTTGAGGATTTTTGGGTGTGTAGCTTATGCACATGTACGTGAAGAGATGAGGAGAAAATTAGATGACAGAAGTTAGAAGTGTATTTTTGTTGGATATAGTGAAGAATCTAAAGCATATAGAATCTATAATCCCATCACCAAGAAGTATGTTATCAGCAGAGATGTGGTGTTTAAAGCAGAAGAAGCATGGGATGGCAGCATAGATAAATTGGTTGCAGAGGACGTTGTTACACCTCACGCATAAGATGAAGAAGATGCGAATGGCATACATGGAGGACAATTAACTCCACATACGTCTACACCAATAGTAAGGACACCTATCATAACACCCAAAACTCAAGATCATGGTGAACCATCAAGTGTTGGTGGACATCAAGGAACAGGATCAGATGTAAGTAATGAATCAAATCCTACATTAGCTTTATTAATAAACAGAGTTAGAGGTCAGAAGAATAGAATTTTAAGAGAACTGTATGAGCAAAATTAAGAAATAGATCAAGTTTAAAATTTTGCATTGGTAGCGTGTGATCCTGCAAATTTTGATGAGGCCGTTAAAAAGGTTGTTTGGATAAAAGAAATGGATGAAGAAATTGATGCCATAGAAAGAAATAATACTTGGGATCTTGTAGATTTGCCTGATAATAAGAATTGTATTAGTGTCAAATGGATTTATAAGGCTAAGTTAAATGATGATGGTGAAGTTGAAAAATAAAAAACAAGACTTGTAGCTCAGGGGTTTACTCAACAACCTGGTGTTGATTATAATGAGACTTTTGCACCTGTAGCCAGACTTGATATGGTAAGAATGGTATTAGCTATTGCTGCTCATAATAAATGGTATATACATCAAATGGATGTAATGTCTGCGTTTTTTAATGGATCTTTAGAAGAATAGGTTTATGTGAAACAACCTCCTGGATATGAAATTGATGGACAAGAAGACAAGGTCTACAGATTAAAGAAAGCATTGTATGGATTGAAGCAAGCACCCAGAGTATGGTACAATAGGATTGATGAGTATTTGAACAGTGAAGGATTCAAGAGAAGTCCAAGTGAGCCAAAACCTTGTATACAAAGGTAAACCAAGAAGGTAAAATACTGATTGTTTGCTTATATGTTGATGATTTGATCTTCATTGGAGATCTTTTAGTAGATGAGTTTAAGACAACCATTGGAACAAAATTTGAGATGATTGATTTAGAAATGATGAAATATTTTCTTGGTATTGAAGTAACTTTGTCCGACGATGGTATTTTTATCAATCAAACCAAGTATGCAAATGATGTACTGAAAAGATTCAGAATGTTGAATTGTAAGCCTGTTGTAACTCCAATTGCAACTGACACAAAACTCAGTAAGATGGATGATGGGTCAAAATTTGATCCAATGTTGTATAAGAGACTGGTAGGAAGTCTCGTGTACTTGACTGCAACAAGATATAGTGTTTGTAGTAAGTTTGATTTCGAGATTTATGGAATCTCCAAAGAACACCCATTGGCAAGCTGGAAAGAGGATTCTGAGATATATTGTTGTAACAACAAATTTTGGTATCCCGTATACATTAAATTCAAATCTTAAGTTGATTGGATATACCAAAAGTGATTTTGCAAGTTCTACAGATGAAAGAAAGAGCACATATGGATATGTATTTAGTTTTGGATCAGGATCAATAGTATGGGATTCAAAGAAGCATCCCATAGTGACATTATGTTCTGTTGAGACATAGTATGTTGCAGCAACAGCAGCTACATGTCAAACTGTGTAGATGAGAAGAACCCTTTATGAGTTACAACATGAACACAATGAACCAGCTCAGATATTTTGTGACAATAAATCAGCCATTGCACTATCAAGAAATCACGTTTTTCATAATAGAAGTAAGCATATTGAGACGAGGTATGTCATGTCCCCATTTTGACCCTTGTAATATTTTGGGCTATAATGCAAATATTGTATGCATATTATGTTTGATTTCTAGCATGGAGCTCAAGGCCAAGGCCCTACTAGTGAATGCTCGACCTTGAAGAGGAAAGTATTGGACATTATGTTACCCATGTGCTAGTGAACCATGGGGATTGTAAATATGCATTTTAATATAAATGCCCACAACTAGCTATGCAATGCAACAAGAGATGGGGGCATGATGTTTACAAGGAATTGGGAGGGAAATATTCAAACCCTTGGGCTAATCAAGTCAAGCCAAGTGTCGAAGAGAGAAGCCATGAACCCTCAACTACCCATGTTGAATTTTGTACCCAATCATTTATTTCTCCCAAGAGTTGGTTGAGGTAGTTAATACCTTGGGGAATGGGAGGTATGGCTGTCCAAATTCGGGTATGGGAAAGCCACCCTTCATGGAAAATCACGTTTTGCTTCTTGGGAAAGAAAAGAGCCATGAATTGTTCCCCAAGCCATTGCCCATCAACCAGTTTTCTCTCCCTCGCGAGTTGGAGCTACCTGGGCATTTTCCAGCCACGTTTTTATGGTTTCTTGTTTTCTTCTAGCTGGGAGAAGGGCGTTTTTATGTGGCAGACCCATGGGGAAGGAAGGGGAAATTGATTTGGGGACCATAGAGGTTGTTTTTGCCCACTGATTTCTTGTATAACTGTGGGAGAAATCATTTTCTTCCCTATGGTCGATTTTCCCTCTCACAAATCCGTTTTTGGTGTGCCCACATTTTGGGGAAAACCCATGTCCATTTAGTTTCTAAGTCCCATTGCTGAAAATGTGTTTCCAAGCCCATATATGAGTTTTGTGTGTAAGAGAATGCTGGGGTTGAGATGGGTATCCATTCCTTTGGATGAGCTGAGCTTGAGAGATCCAATTTCCTTGTAGATATCATGCCCAGTTCGGGGGTGGTCTCTGAGTGTTGAAATAATACAGGCTGAGCAGAGACCTATGGTTGAGTGGAACGTTGCAGCGACATAGCTAGTTGCATGGGACAGCCTTACAGTGAGATAAGTATATCCTCTTAATTTTATTTACTTCTGCACTGTTTTAATTGATGGATGACTGTTCTTGATATGATAGATGCTTGTGGAAAGTGTGTGGATATTGTTTTATTCCGCTGTGTATATCTACTTGAATTGCATCCGCACACATATGCATTGCATTGTAATGCCATTTTGTTTTATTCATGATGAACTTGGCTAAGTTTTGTGTAAAGCTCAGATTTTAGTGCCATGTTCGCTTCCTTTCATTAGATAGATAGGAGGGGACGTGAAAATGTATCATTTTATTCGAGAATTGATAAGCAAGAATGAAATCAGTATGGAATTTTGCAGATCAGAAAATCAGTTTGCTGACCTATTTACAAAACCTTTGGTGAAAGAGTTGTTTGAGTTTCATAGAGAAAACATTGGGGTTTGCAAGTTGTAACAATTGTTGATTAACATAAATCTAGTGTTACAATGTTTTGTTTTTTGGGTGAAGTAATTAAGGGGGAGAATGTTGGAAGCGGCTAATTACTCCACTGCTTGATAGTTGGCCGCCAAAATTTCTAAAAGGCAACACTGCCCATATTAGTTTATTTTATTTTTGAAAATCCATCATCAAATCAAGACATAAACTAACTCAGAATTTTTGGCTGCTCAAATCCTTGAAGAGGCCTCCTTCGCCAAACCGATTTAAACATTAAAGCTGAAGAGACATTCAAAAGATTTGTTGCAACCTATTGAATTTTAAATAGGCATTTACATCCTGCATTTTAACTCTTCAAGAATGTAACATAACATAGTATTTATTTCTACAGAGGTAATTTTGTAATGAAGGGTCAATTAGCATTTAATGACAAACTATCTTGAAACACTAGAAATACCCATCGATGTAATCTTGATAATATAGAGAGCAGAATACAATTATGAGTTGAAGTTAAACATAGAGTTTTTACTGTGTATTTATGGTTATGCTATGTTTTTGAGTTTGTAAACTCATAATTATTTTGAAGTTATTTTGCTATAGCAAGATAAGAGATAAGAGGTTATTTTTAAGTATAGATGTGTTAAATGTGTTTGATTGCCAAAAAGGAGTATTAGCCTAAGTTTTATGAATGCATGGGTCATCAAAACGAAGTTAAATTACTTGCTGAAACAGTTCGTGTAGAATATAGTTTGCTAAAACAGTCCTGTAGAATACAGTTTGTTGAAACAGTTGCATAATTTTATTTTTCTTGTTGAACGTCATTCTGTAGGTGATAGTTTCTGAGTTTAGTAATTTGTGCCTGTTGCTGTGAGTAAAAGCAACACTCCCCTGCCTTCCCACACAAAGATCACTTGCAGAACAGGCTAAGCAAAACACTGAGTAAGCATGCTTGATAGCATTGAACATACGATCATGTCATCTATCTTCTCTCGTCTGACATAGTTCTACTGGGTATTTCTCTAGTATCATAGGCTACCGCTGGTTATTTGTTGAGCCAGCCAACATACCCAAAGAGGCCACCAGAGCTATGGTTTTTCTAACGACAATGCTCAATTGTGCCGAATCTCAGATAGTTCTTAGGGCTCAATATTGTAGCATAGGTATGAATCTAGGTTGGAGTTCATATTTAAACAAGCACGTATTGAGATTAAAGGTTCGAAGCGTTTTGTGGGTTCAAGAAAGCTGGGGATTGTGGACTTCACACGTGGATTTGCGGTGAAGATCACAACGTTGGTGAATATGTTGGTTTTCTATTCGGCTTCTACGGGAAAAATATGGGTCATGGCATCCAAGCTCAAGATGGGCATGGAACTTCCAAATTGAAGGGTGATGGGAATGGGGTTAGGTTTTGGCCCCTACAACCTATTGTTAATGGAAAGCAAAAGAAAACTACCTATCAAAGGGTTTCCATGTGCAAGAGAAGAGAAAACGAATTCTCTAGTAATGGAGGTGGAATTCATGGTGATTTGAATTAGAGAAATTAAGGGCTAAGTTCTTAGGATATTGTGCCTAAGAGCATAAGGCTAGAAGGAAACCACGGAATTCAAAGGGGAAATTATTTTTAAAAACATGGATTTTATCGAAACAAAAACTTAAAGAAACCCAAATCCCCTTTACGTGAGCAAGCCTTACTTGTTTTTAATTTCCTCATGCTTACACTACCTAGAATTCTGTGTATATGTGATGCAAACCATAGTTATCATTTCGTGAGTATTTAACGCCCATGGGGTAGTGTTAAGTGGATGTGATAATATAAGTTTCTAAAATAACTTTTACTATTGTTGAAAACAAGTTTTTTTTTCAATTACATCCAATAAAATGAATGGAAATTTACACAAAATTATCTAACATGAAAATTTACATTACAAACAACAATATTTACAATTTTATAAAATTCTTCATCTTGGATCACAAAAAACCTAAACAAATTCAAATCTTATAACCTTCCTTATTTTAGTCTCTATGTTTTGAAACTTGTTGATCCCTCTCTACATCCTAGCTTATCTCTTCAAACAGCGAATTTCATCATTTCCCGTGTCGATTTAAGCTCTGGACAGGGTGGTAAAAACTCAGATTCGCCTCAGCTCAAATCTCTTACGTCCCAGACATGGAAGAGGTCTGAGGTCCAGACTTCAACACATTGAAACCACGTTTAGTGCATGAAACGACCTATCTATCTATCTATATATTTTCTTAGGTCATGCGGAACAATCCATCGTAAAATTGCCAAAAATTGAATAAAATATTAAAAGCCAGGGGAATCCGTCGAAAATTGGGCAGAGACGGAATAAAATATTTGCATGTTGATAATAACGAGTATGTGCAGTGGCATCTTCGAACCAAACACACGTGAATATAAGCTAAATTATTCAATCCAATGCGAACATTCTGCCCGATACATTGTTTTGTGTGGATACGTTCGAAGACGTTTGAATGGATATATATTTCTTCATAAATGTGCGGGCAAGACATCGGAAGTCGTGGGAATCCATAGTAAAATAGACAAAAACTGTTTAATAAATATGCAAGTAGATGCTCGTTATAATCGTGAATAATTGAGCACAAACGCGCTGCTTCTGTTTATATATAGATCTATCCAAGGCATGAGAGGGAAAATCATATCGATAGGGAATAGCCCAGGGTGTCAACTAGCTCCTGAAACGATGGGGTTGCAGCTCTTCTTTTTGTTTGGTATTATGGCAAGTGTGTTTGTGAGAGGAATATTGTCCATTCCAACAACATTGCAAGGTCCGTTTAAGCCTGTGACTGTGGCCCTCGATCCCAGTTTGCGCACTGGAAGCGATGATTTGCCCAACTATGACCCTCGCCTCGTCAGGAGGGTTCCCTCTATCTTCCCAGAGCAGATTATGCTTGCCGTTTCAACAACCCCTCATTCCATGTGGGTTTCCTGGGTAACAGGTCTGTCTCTTTCTTTCATTCATTCATATACCATCAGATACATTCATTTTCATTTTCATATGTTTGCTTTTTTATTTAGGTTATGGGAATCACTAACTTGGCCTTATATGGTTGCACAAGTTATTGTAAGACTTTGAATTAGTGACCTTATAAAGAATATCTTACAGTGCACTTTATCATAGAGAATGTGACCAGAAGTGACTTAACAATGCATCATATTACCAACTAACTACCTTAGGCTTTACTTTTCATTTTCATATATTAAGTTTAAGAAGAGTTTATCAATGTCCGGCAGGTGATGCTCAGATAGGACCCAAGGTAACGCCATTGGATCCTTCCTCAGTGGCGAGTGAAGTGTATTACGGCACTAAAAGTGGCGTACACTCATTTAAAGCTGAAGGGACATCTGTGATCTATAGGCAAACATATACAGATAAAGGCCTTTTGAATTACACCTCCGGAATTATCCACCACGTTCTTGTCAAAGGTGAGAAACGTTGTTACAGACAATCAGAGTTATAAAATGTAGTCCAGTTCTTTATTTTTCTATCGGAGAATTTTTCCTGCGATGTGTAGTTGGTTATTGCATGGAATTTCATTTTTAATGGAATAGATCATATATTATTGAACAGGTCTCCTTCCAAGCACCAGCTACTATTATATATGTGGAGACAAATCCTTATCTGCTTTGAGCGAAGAACACGAATTTGTCACTCTGCCTTCTCCAGGCCCAGATAAGTATCTGTCTCGAATAGCAGTGGTTGGAGATATGGGTCTCACTCATAATTCCTCCACAACATTTAATCATCTGGTGCAGAATGACCCCTCCATGGTTCTCATGGTTGGAGACATGTCTTATGCAACTAATTATATCACCACTGGTGATAAATCCGCGGCCTGCTTTGAGTGCGCCTTCCCTGGTGCTCCATCTTATCAAACGTATCAACCTCGCTGGGATGCATGGGGAAGGTAGGTCATTTTTAATTCGCTCATTTTTATTTTACCTAAACCGAATCAATCTCTGTTATTCGTTTTTTTATTTTAATTTATTTGAAGGTTCATCGAGCCACTGGCATCACGCGTTCCTATGATGGTATTGGGGGGAAATCATGAATTAGAAACTCAAGGTGGAGGCGTCCAATTTGCATCTTACAACGCCAGATTTGCAGTCCCATCGAAAGAATCTGGATCCCACAATAATCTCTATTATTCTTTCAACGCTGGAGGAGTGCACTTCGTGATTCTAGCATCATACACTGACTATAACAGAACCAGTGAGTTATATATATTTAATGTTACACTCAATTAAATTTATGATGATATTGTCCTCCTCCACTTCTCAACAGTAGCAAACTCCGTTAACAGGTGAGCAGTATAAGTGGCTGAAGAGAGATCTGAAGAAAGTGGATCGAAGCGTGACGCCATGGCTAATAGCATGATGGCACAGCCCTTGGTACAATAGTTACAACAGCCATTATCAAGAGTTTGAATGCATGAGACAACAGATGGAAGACCTTCTTTACAAATATGGTGTGGACCTTTCTTTCCATGGACATGTAAGAGGCCATTAAAACATAGATCTTATTCTTTATCCAGTAAACGAGCATAATTGCACTATTAGTTTCTCTTATATATCTTCTCTAAAGGTCATGGACGTTGTGTATCATATTGTAGGTTCATTCATACGAGAGAATGAACCGAGTTTATAACTATGGGTTGGATCCATGTGGCCCTGTATATATCACTATTGGGGATGGAGGAAACATTGAGAGGCTTGCCACGCATCATGCCGATGAACCTGGATACTGCCCCAATATCACAGATATAAAGCCAGAATATGGAGGCGTGTGTCCTTTCAAATACACCTCAGGTCCAGCCAAGGGCAAGTTGTGCTGGGACAGGCAGCCAGAATGGAGTGCTTACAGAGAATCCAGCTTTGGTCATGGTATACTTGAGGTGAGACCTAACAGACCATATTGAAGTATCACTTCTAACCATATACATGATAAGATATCCACTAACTTAAATTCTAGTGCTTTCTTGTCTTTTTATAAGTGAAGAATCTTATCATCCAGCTTTGGATATGCGTTGTCGGTACACAATTCAACACATGCGTTATGGACATGGCACAGGAATCAAGATGCATATGAGAGTGCAGGTGACCAAATCTATATTGTTAGAGACTATAAAAAATGTTCTCATCTCCACAAGGCATCTGAGAACACAGATGAATTGTAGAATTGGAGGTTATGAACAGTGCAGGTGACCAAATCTATATTGTTAGAGACTCTACAAAATGTTTTCAACTCCACAAGGCATCTGAGAGCAGATCTGAATTGTAGAATTGGAGGTTATGCTTATTTTAACAACAGCAAGTTTACAAGGATTGGTTACTGGTAATAAATCATGCATAAAAGGCATGCAGAGTGGGAAAAACTGCAAGATGTTCTGTTTCTCTGATAAGTAGGTCTACGTAGAATCTATAAATTAATTCAGTGAATTCTCAGTGTCATGGAGACTAATTGCGTTGCTTGCTTTGGTACGAGACTAATTGAGTTGCAACCGCAGATTTGGAAGTGTATACTTCATTTTTCAAGAGTTTATGTTGCAATGCTCACTTGAAATCATTTTATAAATTTATTAAATGTTTCTACTGAAATTTGTTTTCACCGCATGGCCAAGTTTCAGAAAATTAGCGACATGAATTTTAAATGGGTTTGGAATTTCTTCGCTAATGTAGGCTGACTGGGGTAAACAAATTAATTAGTCAATTAGCATAGCAGAGTTAGCGGAGTTAAGAAAACGGTCTATTTTATGCTTCTTAGTCTAACTAATTTAACTATGTTAATGCCCATGGTTAGGCGATGTCTTATCAAGGTGAATGTTCACTTATAGTGGGGTTGTAAAGTTAAAAAAATGTTAAGCAATATGTTGCTTCATCGCAAAGTGTTGACAGAGATATTTTAATATATCTATGGATGTGGTTATATCGTAAACTATTACAGATATTTTAATATATCTATGTATATGGATATATCTTAAGGTGTTAAGAGAGATATTTTAATATATCTATGGATATTGATATAGACATTTATATTTCTTAATTTTAGGAATTAGATTAATTTGTTGTAGTTAATGTTATTGCGTATTTGGCTAGTTTGATACTAGGTGCTTAAGAAAGAAGAAGGATGAATAATGATAAGGAATAATAGGTGAAAATTGGATAATATTTCTTAAGTTTACTAAGTCAACCCCATAGCCACCTTTAATCAATAAAAAAATATTTTCATTCTAATTTAACAAGTCCTACACTTTTTTTTTATAACTAGGGGAATCGACAACTGGGATGGGGTTGGTACTTGCGTGACATGGGGTCCAAGGGTCCAATCCCGCTTGCTATCACTATACCCCTAGGTGCACCCACAAAACCCACAAGTATGGGGCACCGGTAAGCCGGGGTGATTTGAACTCGTGACCTCCATTTACAACATGTCCTTCATATCAAGCGAATCGTCGGTTAAGCTACATCCCCGTGGGAAACAAGTCCTACACTTTGGTATACAATGAATGTTTAATTTGTGAAAATTCACCTATTTTATATTTTTAATAAAATAAATTCTTATATACTTGGTGAAATTGCTAGATTATCTGCATCTACAAAGTGATGCATTTATTTTACATATAAACACTACAGAATGGGGTCCCCATATTCGATGCCTGATCGACGGTTTTTAACATAGAAAAGGGGTCATGTTAAACATCAACTAAACGCCATTACAATGATGTCACTTAATGACGTTCATAAGTGTTTCTTAAGCAATGTTAAGGACTTCTTCTTTCTTGACATCAACATCTTCTAAAGTCGTTGACTAAATGCCGATTGAATATCTGAAAAGAGATGTGTGAAAAGCAGACAGAACATCGGTGGAAAAGTAGAGTAAATGCCGTCTGAACGTCCAAAAAGAGATGTTTACAAAGTAGACGTAATGTCGGCTAACATAACGTCGACTAAATGTCCGAAAAGAGATGTCTAGAAATGCATTGAGAACAAAACAAGTGGATGATTAGTCAAAATAACATAGTGTATTCTTTTCATAATCGACGCTTAAGTTATGGTACTAACGTTCAACCCTCACCACTCAAACGTCAATTGAATGTCCAATAAGTCATGTTTATAAATGGATCTAACGTGGAAGGTCTAGTGGCTTTTAAATAGTTTCAATTTCACTAGATTCCAATGGAATATGGTATAAGTATATACCTATATCTTTATGTATGGAAATGTATCCCCATTTGTAAAATCATTGTCCTCTAGATGCATTTGTTCGACCTTCCCATGCAAATCATGTAAAACTAAAACCCATGGGTTAAAAAATTCCAATGGAACTACTTCCATTGGCCTTGTAGCCACAACCTTGCTTCTTGATTCCTTTCCCATCATTCCAACTTTCCTTCGATTAACAACCAAATAAGAAATTCTAGTCCACTAGGGGATGCAAATACTGCTTGGCAATTCTTTGCTCACTTGGATAAATAAACTAGAAGTGGGGACATTTATCAACTCACGTTGCTTGAATGAATCAAATTGAAAATGGGATTTCTCCCAGCAAGTGAAGGATGCCATGTCAGCAAGCATATAACATGGGTCGTATAACATTTAATTTCAGTTTGAAGAGATATATGGATATGTCTAATCGTCCAATAAATACTTTCACTAACACATATCCTTTACCTTTGAGTACACCCATTGACCTTTAAATTCTGTGGATAGACGATATTTTTATTAGATTGACTAGACATGCAACAAAAACCATAAGTTTGAAATCATGAAACCTCATGAAAACAATGCCACTTGACCAAGACTAACCCCAATCTATGTCATAACTTGAAGTGTTCCTTTCTAACTCCAAAAAGGATAATTGTTGTAGGAGTGGGGACATTTAGAACATGGAATGTATGGTTTCCCCAACCACATGCTCTTTGTAAGAATAGAATAAACAACAAGCAAAGAAAAAGCATAACAACACTAATATCAAATGTTTTTATTCTTGACATGTCAATTGTTATAGAATCAAATTGACCAAGCAGACAAAAGAGACTTCATCCAAAACCCAAAACTAGGAAACCTTACCTACCCCACTCCTTCTGGTAGGAGTGCATTAGATTATCTTCATTGGGATGAGACATAGATTTTTACATCAGCAAGGTTCATCCATCGAGGCTTAAGAACACCATCCAATTTATCTAATCAAATTGCATTGCAATCATATATTTACACAACTAAAAATGGTCCTAGCTAATGCATTTGTAACTTTCTTGGATTATTCAAATGCTTACTATCATATAGTATTATAGGATCACCTTTAACAAAGTTCCTCATTTGAATGTGATTATTATTCCATGATTTTATTTTTTTTTTCTATATATTGATGAAAATAGACCAAAAACCCAGATTAGACATGGGAGGGCCTTTAGATTGGAATTCTCAAAGAACTAATAAACGAGTCTTACTACACCTACTCATGGCTAGCACAATGTAGTTTCAGAGCATATGCACAGAATCAAAATGTCTTCTCCTATAAATGGAATATTGGATGAGAAAATATTGGAGTAATATGCATTGAAGAATCTTGTATGGTTCTTCCTTTATAAATCAAATATATTCTCATGCACATTTGACTTCAAGATGGACTGATGGCATAAAATACGAATCTTGTAATCAATTGTACATCTATTCTTACAGAAATAAGAAACATTTTATTCCTAGGGATCCTCATTGTAGGATACAAGGTATTATGTATTTGCAATTTGATTAAGAATACATTGAACCAATTTCCTTTGACTTCAAGAGCTCCTTTGATACAAAAAATAAGCATGTGTCTAAACTAGGATCCCAAGTCCTATTAAATTATTATAGCAGGATAAGATTGTAACATCATGTATGGCCTCATAAAAATGAGACTATATAGGATTTACACTAAGCATTATGATTCTAGAGTTAGTTACTGGAAAATGGTAGGCAACCCATTTCCCCATGGAAAGTTTGTGTTTGATCCAAGAGTGTGGTGTAACGGTTAGTTTCACTATATCATAGTGTTGCAATATGGTGTTGTTAGATTTGATCTACAAAATGGCATTTGTATTAAACTTGTTGAAACCATGCCATACTGTATTTAGAGAATAGTTGGTCTTGGTTGATCACATTTTATTTAGTAACCCACTTCCTCTAACCTGTTAACCCAAATTGACCCCTCTTGCTAATAAGGAGTATTAGTCAACATCAGTCCCCTATCACAACTAGTTTCATATGCTTGGCCTACTAAATAAACTATTAGCCATCTATGCCACTATATCCCTACTACTCACTAATCATAGTAACTCACTAATGCTTGACTATCATCAACCATATTAATTCTTTTTTACTATGGTTGACCTCTATTGACCATATTTATTATAATCTTGACCCACAACAAACCATATTTTTCTTTACCATATTAACCACATTGATCCAATAATTCCTAGCCCACTTTCCCACTAACATAATTACCTCCTATCGTCTAATCCAATTACCATGGAGTCATATTATCCCACAACCCACAAACCTACTAATCTAATAATCCAAATAACCCACCAACCTTTCACCAGCATTAATTAGGATGGTTTCTATTGAGTATGGTTGATCACTTTTGACCAATGTCGGTCATCTTGACCATGGTGGACCATAGTCAATCATGGTGGATCATAATTAATAATTGTTGACCATGGTTTCTATACTAACCCATTCATTCATAACCCCTTATCCCATGTTGGCCTATGTTGGATAATTTGAAGTATATGCTAACATTGATCCCATCCCACAACTAACCACATAGTACCCCTATCCCACTAACAAACTGATTAACCACCTAACACTATCAACCACAACCCACAAACCAACTAATCTAATAATCCAAAGAACCCACTAACCTTTCACCAACATTAATTAGGATGATTTCTATTGACCATGGTTGATCACTTTTGACCAATGTTGGTCTTATTGACCATGGTGTAACATAGTCAATCATGGTGGATGTTAATTAATCATTGTTGACTATGTTTTATATACTAACCCATTCATTCATTCACATCCATAGATAAAAGATCACAAACCACTGAAAACTAGTTTGTGCAATACTACAATTATGGAATTGCTAAATAAAGGAATAACTTCATAATAAGGAAGAAATATATGTACACTAATACATATATATTGAAACAAGGATTGATTATTAACATTAAATTTGAAGTCTTATCATTTTCTCAAGAGTGATCTAAAGTATGGATTTTGGACTATTTCCACTCAAAAGAAATGGATATCTTTGTACATTCCAAGGAAAAAAATAGTGTTGAATTTCGTGTCATGTTTGAGAAGTTATGGCCTTCCAAATAAAAGATTCTCCAGTGAGATCATGGTACCCCGACAACTTACATATTAGGCAAGTTGGTATACCTACAATTAATGTAGGTTGGCCTCATACCATACTAGGTCTCTGACCTTATCAAGGACCTATGGTGATATAAACATGGAGGCCACCAATTTCTCCATCATTTAATGCATCTTATTCATGATAATTATGGCTATTAATAGCATAAATTGTAGGTCGAAATTCACCTTTCATGGCAGATGTTGGAGTGGGATCAAGAAGGGACCTGTTTTGGAGAACACGCACAAAGATGCGGTGCACACATGAAGCAAATGGGTGGAAGAGTGCAAAATAGAGAAATTAGTTAGGGTTTTGGTCTATTAGGCATATTTTTGGACTATTTGTGGGATTTGGCCACCCACTAGAAAAACTATAAATAGGTAGTAGATAAATAGACAAAGATAGAATAGGTGGAAATAAGACATAAGAGAGAGAGAGAGAGAAGAGAACTAATATGATATTCTTTTGTCTAGGGTTTCTATCGCCCAGTCGTAGGATATGTATAGTTATGGATGACTGATAATATAATGATCAATATGTTTTCGAGACCCTATTTGTGCACTGTTGAATGCTTTTCAATATGATGTTAAGAATGTTAGTTATAATTATGGATGGTGTTTCTGAATGACAGATCTAAATATGTTTATGTTTAATATGTTGTTAGATATATGATGTGTGTGCACAGAAATGATACAATTTCCTCCTGACCCTTCATGTCTATATAAATATAGTTCCTACAGCCCCCCTTGGATGCCTCGGGAAAGACTTCATATGTTTAATAGGTAATGCCATATGGGCTGGTATCTAGGTGCTTTGTTGGTATTTTCATGTTAGAACTCGGGTCTGTCATCTGCATGCCAATAAATGGTCTCATTACCAGGACCCAGATTAGATATTGAAGGGGATGTGGAGGCCAACTACACAAGAGATAGATTAGTGTCTGGATGATAAACAACACAATTTTACATGATAATAGAACTCTAATCTAGGTTTAAGTGAAGAGGACTGATTGGTAGGTATGTATTTTCAGAGTTCTATGAAATAATTTTCTATCAGTTCCCTACAGTACTAGTGGATTTATTGTTGAGATTGATGGCTATAAATCCAAGATATAATCCTATGATTCTGAGAAATTGAACCCCTTAAAAGATCCAATGATTGAAAACTATGAGTAACCCTATCTCACGTGTAATTGATTTCTAGACAGATAGTGTATTGGAAGGGTACATTGTTGAGTTTTCCATAAGTGGGACACAATGCTATTGTGATGTAGAGAGAGAATTCTTGAATGGACCACATGGATGATATATTGGTCAAATATCTCCTTGGATTAAGATGTTATTGTGCAACAAAGGTTGCATGATGATGGAATCTTAGCACTAATTGTTTTGCACACACCGAAGAACTGGGGGATGACTAGAGAATGAGAGTATGGGAGAAAAGATGACAGTGGAACGAATGAGCTGAGGATGTCGAAAGGGGAAATTACGAAATACATAGAAGTTGGATTTATGTGCAGTGGAAAAATATTTAGGAGAGATAGGAAGAGGAATGCGATTGAGAGAGAGGAGCAGTATATTGAGTTTGAAGAAAGCGATTACTGCACAAAATACCTAAATGAAGGGAATTTGTATGCAGAAGGAACGGATTATTAGCTTAATCGAAAGGAGGAAGGGATCCCTACTCTGATCCGGATCTGTGTGGAACCTTTGATCCCAGGTGTGTCTCCATCATAAGAGGTAATACCTAGTTCAATAGCTAAAGTAGTGTTAGTTAGTGCAAACCCCAGTGGTAGTAGCAGTCAAAAGGGACAAGGTAGTGTAAGTGGTCATACAAATCCTACACAGTCAAACACAACATCAAGAAATATGTCATATCCGAAACTTAGGATTCCTATATTCGATTGGAATGGAAACAAAGATCCATAGCAATATTTGTTTATATGTAATAATATCTCAGAAGTAAAGGAGGTCCAAGACGAAGCTAAAAATATAGCATAGTTGAGAACTACATTTCAGGAGTGGGAATTACATTGGTATAAGAAGTATCAAAATTCTATACCAGAGGGACAATTTAGAACCCTCACACAGATATGTGATGCATTCAAAATAGAGTTATGGAATCCTATGTCTGAGTCATAGTGTATTACAAAACTGAAGGAAATTAAACAGATGATAAATCAAATTGTATGGATCTTTGATCAAAGATTCAATAGATTGTTAGATAAGATGCCTTTCGAAGTCCATCCAAAGCAACATAAAGAATGGTTTATTGTTGCATTATTACCACACATTCCTCAACTATTGGCACAACAGGAACTCACGACATAGAGGGATCTGCTGGAACTAGCGATGAAATTGGAAGCTTCTCCTACAACAGACACTAATTCAAGTATGGCTCAAGTCCAATCACATTTACAGGAGTTGAAATCGCAGATATAAGAGATTACCAAAGGGAGGGAGAAGCATGAAGGAGTATGCTGTACTAATTTCCACACAGAAGGTCATCAAAGGGGAGAATGCCCCATGGTCGTAGACTATTTGGTAGCAAGTCACCATAATCCATTGGTTCTAGGACCACGAGGAGGAACCTGGTGTGATATATGTAAGGTTTGGGGCCATCTGATAAATAATTTCCCAAAGATGCAGACATATCATACTACACCTCAGAGTTTATTCTGCAATTTTTGTAAATCGGTAGGGAACGATGAAAATGATTGTCATGCACTAGACATTACGAGGGAAACAAATTTAGACATATACAGACTCCAAGCGAACCCTCGAATAGTAGAAGGGGAAGTGCAGTATAGTGCACTAGCTAGAAGAGGAGTGTATATTTTGGGTGGAAGAGGAGGATTTGGGGGCTATGGCCAAGGAAGCAGCCTTGTAATATGTTATAATTGTGTCTAGGAAGGTCATTTTGCACGAGAATGTACGAACCCCTATTCTACATGTTCATATTATCATGTGATAGAGGATTGTCCACAATTAATAGCTAGATGAAAGGAGAGGAGGAAAATATAGAATCAAAATCAAAACTAGCACCAAAATGTACAGATGATAGCTGCAGAACCTCAAGAGGAGAAAAATACGGTATCCATAGTTGTGCATGGAGGATTCAAAACTAGAGTAGATGCAATAAGTGTGATGAATCATAAAATACCTCTGGTTAGAAAGGTAGCAGCGTCTCAACCAAAATTTGATCCTAGGAGGGAAAAGGAAATTATGTTTATGCATGATATGAACTGCAACAATTAGAGCAGGGTGAGTCTTATGTGCTAGAGATTTAGGATGGTCATCTTGTCTATGATATGCCTCCTATATAAAATTATGCCATTTAAGGAGAATCAAAGAAAAAGGTAAGTAGTGTAGAAATTTTCTTGAAGAATTGGTTGGAATTAGTTAAAGATGATCAACTGCGAGCACTACACCTAAGATAATATATCAATGTGCAAAAGAAAGGAAATGGTATAAAGTAGTAAATAATATCCAACGTAGAAGAAGAATCGATAAGGAATTGATATGAAGTGCATAAATAGGAGAATATGACATGGATTATGTTATATTAAACTTGGGAACAGATGTAAATGTTTTTCCAAAACAAACTTGGGAATCTATGGGTAAGCCTAAGATGTTTGGTATCTAGTAGAGTTATGAGTGGCCATTCAACTTAAAATATATCCTATTGGGAGGCTTGAAGGAGTAACAGTTGATATCGATGGCATGTGCAACCTAGCATATTTTGAGATTATTGAAATAGAAGATAATAGCATACCATATCTAACATTACTAGTGTCATATTGGGATTTTGATAGGCAAGTAGTTATCAATTTGAAAAGTAGAAAAATGGTGTTTGAATCTGGAGATTTGAGATTAGTTTCCCCATTAGATCCAAATGAATCAAGACGTTATGTGGACCTTGTGACCATTAGTTTCGAGGATGGAGAGATCGATCAGCTATACAACATGACTACGGATATGGATGATTATGTGGATCCAACAATAGATGGGGTATTAAGTTGGTGCAATATCGCATATTGTGAATCTGACTTAGAGGAAGCTTTAGAGGATTGGCATCAAACGACACATAAAGTATTTACCCATAGATGCATCAGCCTGGCACGATCATTGCATTGGATTAATACTGAGGTATGTGAACCACCTAGTTTTGATGGATTAATGAGGGTAAGTTCTTTTATAATGAATTTTTAATCATATATCCTAGAGAAAAAAAGAATGTTGGCACTATATGTTTCACTCACAACGACCCCTGCGAGATGGTGCGGTAGGCACAAAAGTAAAGTTGAAGACTAGAAACACTACAAGAGATTGGTGCATATCAGATTTGACTCTGAGATATATCAACTATACCAAAGTACAATGGGTTGAGTAATCTGAAAGACCATATTACTAGTTGTGTTAAGCAATGGAGGGCTATACCTTAGCAGGAATGGGTACACAGGTTTATTCACACATTAGATATTGTCCCCAAGAACTGGTATATAGAATTGGAAGTGCGCAAAGGCACAATAGAGTGGGAAGAGTTGTTGTAGAACATTGTAGTCACACTTAGATTTGAAATATGAAAATATGGATGTTGATGTAGCATTACAAGTAATTAAGTAGAAAATTTTCCCTATAAATGAGTCAGAATCCTATTTGAAGATGCATCCTATAGTAACAGATATTCCTGAATTGATAGATATTATAACATAGCCAATGAAACTGAAGATGATGAAGATCCAAGAAATATACAGATCCTAGAGACAGAGGGGTGATGTGCAGTGGAAGGTCCGACCTTAGAAGTCCCAGATTATGCCCAGCCATTGAAAACACGGAAAGTTGACATTGGGACAGAAGAAAAATCCAAGTATACAAGCATAGGAGATTATTGGAATGAAGAAACGGTCCAAATGATCACTAATATTTTATCAAAGTATCAAGATTTGTTTCCCACCACGTTTTCTGAAATGAAGGGAATTGCTGGAGAATTAGGAGAAATGAAGATTCCATTAAAACTAGATGCAAAGCTAGTTAAGCAGAGACCTTATAGACTGAATACAAAATACAAAGAAAAGGTAAAAGAAAAACTTGATCGAATGTTGGAAGTTGGAATTATAGAACCTGTCACGAAATCTGAATGGATCATCCCTATGGTTGTACAAGATAAGAAGACTGGAGGAATAATAATTTGTGTTGCTTTGCACAAACTAAATTATGCATTTCTGCATGATCCTTTTCCGACCCCTTTTACAGACGAAGTACTAGAGAATGTGGGAGGATAAGAAGCATATTCATTCACAGATGGATTTTTTTTGGGTATCACTGGATTAATATAGCCAAAGAAGATAGAAACAAAACTACCTTTGCAACATAATGGGGTTAATTTCAATACGCCATGATGCCATTTGGTTTAATAATGTGTTGGCTGTATTTTCAAGAATTATTGTCGCAACTTTCAAGGATTTTATACATAAATTTTTAGAGGTATACTTGGATGATTGGATAGTATTTAACTTGTTGAAGGATCACACTGAACTTCTACACTTGATGTTAGATAATTGTCGACAGTATCAGATTTCTCTAAATTTGAAGACATGTATTTTTTGTGTTCCATTTGGAATCTTACTAGGACATGTAGTATGTAATCAAGTACTATTGGTAGACCCTACAAAGATAGCTATAATAGTAACTTTACCACCACCTACATCTGTGTCACAATTGAGAGCAACATTGGGACATACTCGATATTATCGAAAATTCATCACGGGATATGCACAGATCATGCCACCTATGGAAAATATGTTGAAGAAAGAAGTCAATATCAATTGGAATGAAGAAAGCCAACAAAGATTGGATATCTTAAAATAGAGGCTAGTAAGTTCCCCAATATTGGTTTTTTCTAGATTGGAAGAAGGGATTTCATGTGCATGTATATGCATCATCTATTTCTTTAGGCGCGGTATTGGCTGAATGAGGGGAAGGATATTTGGACCATCTAATCGCATTTGCAAGTAGGAAACTTTCAAATGCATAGAAAAATTACACTACTACAGAGAACGGAGGGTTGGATATGGTTTATGTGATACAAAAGTATAGATACTATCTACTAGGATGGCATTTTAGAATGTACACAGACCATTATGCACTAAAATACTTATTCAATAAGCCAGTGTTGGGGGATGAGAATTTGTAGATGGTTTCTATTGTTCCAGGAGTATGACTTTGAAGTAATAGTGAAACCAAGAAATATGAATGCCAGTCCAGACCATTTGTTGTGGTTAACTTTAGGAGAATATGATAGGACATTGGATGACAACTTGGCTAATGCACACCTATTTGCAGTACATATGGTAGATGAATATTTCATAGAAATTACATAGTTTCTGAGCACTAGGGCTGCTCCATCATAATATATCATTGCGTAGAAGAAACAACTAGTGGTAAAAGAAGCTCATTATCAATTGATTGAAGGAAACTTGTATAAGTTGGGCACAGATGGTATTTTCAGAAGATGTGTAGTGTCACAACCCCAATTTCACCATTTTTTTTTTTTTTTTATCTAAGTGTTTTATGATGACATTATTCATTTGTCGCAACTATACCAGTGGAATGAGGAGAATGCGCAGCTCAGCATTGCACCATCCACAGGTATAAATTGTGTTGTGAAATCATTACTAAGTTTTCAAGTTGTTCTTGTGGAAATGACGAATGAAACTACTTGTATTTATAATTTAATTATGTGTTATTTTCCTCGTTGCATAATATTATCGTGTTGATCTCTAGATCATCTTTGGATCTATTCGTCTTATGCGATAATATAATTAAACGGACCAAGAGTCCTTATATATATATGTATATAGATATCTTTGTCTTGTTGCCATAGTCTTCATACTTGACATTCTATATTATTAACCCTATGCATGAATTATATACATATCAATATAGTTATAATGCTAAAATTAAATCCTAACAAGGTTCATGATATGGCTGTTTAACCTTACCATAAAAATAATATATTTATATCACTGCGGGAAACCATAGGAATATCACATCTTTGTATTGATTTAATACTATAGTAGTATTCATATTCATGACTATATCAAGTCTAAGTGCTTGATAGCAAGCCTTGATTAATGCGAATGTTTATACTATGGTGTTATATAACACATGGTGTAATCCAATAGGATTTATGAATTGAATGTTACGATCTTGTTAATTAATAATGTGATTGCACTAGTTTTGCAGAAACCACAACGATGTGCCAACGTGGATGAGGTTTGGTAGAGCCATGTGATGGAATTTACATAGGTTGGTTGTACCAATCGGGCCCTTCACGTGACTTGCTGTGCATCGTCGAAAACAATTTTCTTGATATTGTAACCAATCTCCCATGTAATGGTCAAGCAAGGTTGCTCGTTCTCCATTTGCTCCTTCACGACACTGGGTTATGTTGTTGCGCGGTAGAGCTTGGCTCTGCACAGAGCTTTCCCTATTTATTATACTGTTGTATTTTTTGATAAGGTGATAGCATACAGTTGACGCCATTGAAGGAAACAATAAGCATTTACGACCTACCCATGGAGTGTTTCGTAATGCTTCACGAGGGTTTTCCCTCTGGTTGCAACATTATTTTGTTTTAGTTTGACTGTGTTATTTCCTTTTATCTCTATAATGTTTTAAATCTTGCTTTTGTGTTTTTTGAAGTTTGACTCTGCGGTTGAAGCTTGACCCAGCTTGATTCCACGCTTGAAAATTGACTCTGTGTTCTCGTATGAAGTTCTACTTATCATTAATAGAGTTCTAGAGCACTGTGGAAGCTCTCATGAACTTCATACGCTCTCTTAGGGTCTTGATAATGTTTTTATGTGAACAAGAAATGGTTACGACGGCTTTGGATACCACCAAGGTTTACATTGTTCTTTCAATGAAGATACATGCTTCCTGGGAAAGAAGGTAAGGGTTCTTTTTCCCCTTATTTGGATTTCTGTTGATAGTTTGTAAATTATGATAGCAGAGTTTATGCAATGTAGACGTTCCGATTTTAATAAAGCCCTAAATCGTTGTGCAGGTATTCCTACGAATCTTGTAGGGTTTTCAATGCATATATATAAACTTATGTGTTAGACGTGAAAGAGAGCATACCCAGAATGGAAGATTAACTTTCGACTGCAACTTCCATAGGTAAGCTCTTGCTTCCTTTCGCAAGGGTTTGATATAAATTTTTTTTGAGTTTTTATATATGTATAAAGAAGTTCTAACTTGTTTATTATGTGAATGCAAGGTAAATCATGGAATACGCCGCTACATAGGAAGTGTGACGCTCGCCCAACACACCCGTATTAACATAAAAATTGTAAGTAAATCTCAATATTAATTTTAATGTTTGGTTATCCCATTCTTGGTTAACAAACCGGACCGAAATCGTTTTTGTTTGTTTTGCAGGTGGTCATATGGACACAAATCGTTCTGGAAAACAAGAAGATGCCTGCTAATTGTGTCTACCATGGCAAAAATGCCGGTAGCATTCTCCATGTTCGAACCCTATCTACGTCATGAGTACATTTTTCCATCGCTTAACTAATCCATGCTTTGCATAAGCTGACAAAATCTATACAACTTCTTTACAAATCGTTTTAAAATTGTTATAATATGTATGAAGACTTTCGGCATTTCACACTTTGTTTTGTAATATATTAGAAATCCGATTGGCTCTTACACAGTTTCGATTTCTATCTATGAAGCTTGTTTTGAAATGACGTGTTTAGAATGTTCTATTCTAATGTATGAATATTGCCTCTATTTTTATAATGGTTCCTTGACTTGTTGCTCAGCGTCTCGGATCTGTAAACCATGTTTGATTATTATACTTTGAGATGAAAATGCACTTGAGCCTTACGACTGTATCCATATAATACTTTCTTTAGGTAACTACTAAACCGTTTGGCTCTACCTGATATTGTTTTAACATTATGCTATTGAACTTGGAAAGAAAACGAGCTTGAGCCTTACGGCTTTATCTAAAGAATACTTTTGTTTATGCTTATTATTGGGAATACTTATTTAAGCCATTTGGCTTTGTGTGAAGATGCCTATATAATACTATACTTAGCATACTTATGTTATGTTATTTATTTTGATACTGTGTGTTTATACAATAATATAATATGTATTAAATATAAACCCTACTTTCATATATAAAATAAATGCTATTATGTAAATTGGTAAAAATCATTAACACTGCTATTACAGTACAGTAATTAAAATCTACTCAACTGTAAATCACAGAACTAACCCAGTAATTCTATGCATCAACTATGAATATAATAAATACATCTTAGGTCAATAATATTAGAATTAATATATTCTAAACTACATCTACTGATCCTTATTCAATCATTTAATGCATAAACATAGTTCAGTCAATCTATAGTTAAAACAAATATTCTATAGTAAAATGTTGAATAGAAACAAAGTATAAGTAACCTGTAACAATGCAAAGAATGAATCCAATCTGAACTTCGCCCTTCCTCCCAACCAATATTCCATAACAACTAAGATTACTTGCTTTGAAACCCCCGAGCCTGTTCGCTGGACCACAAGGACAAAGATTGTTGAACCAATTCTGAACTATCACTTAGTTGCACTCCTTTACTCAACAAAGATATTTTCCCTCTTCCACCCAAGCCTCCTGCTTGTCTTATGGGAATGCTTATTTAGATTTTCTTAGGACTTAGGTCTATCATAAGCCTCATGCTCTAGAACCTCCATCTAGAGTTCTGACCTGAAAAATAGGGATGATGCCTCCTGCACTTGTTGAGATATTACATATCTATTTTCACCACTAACGGATTTTTGTCCAACACTTGTCATTTCTCCTTGTGGGCCAGCAAACACTCTTTCAACAGCTACTTCAAATTGGATTCTGTTGTTTTTATTTATTAAATAATAATAATATTTCAATATCCTCATACAAGTGTCTTTTACCACACTTGGTCAAATAATCGTTCAAAAATAATTAAAACAATATTACAAAGTATTAAACTTTAATTAAGGTTCTAGGGGTATTACATGTACTAGAACACGAAAGGCCTATGATACTAGAAGAATCTCATGAAGGAGTTGGCGGTGGACACTATACAGTAAAAGCAACATCACAAAATATATTGCACGGTGGACTCTGGTGATGCACAATGCATAGGGATGCAAAGGAATACTGTCAAGCCTGTGATGTTTGTCAAAGAGTTGGAAAACCATCAAGAAGAGATGAGATTCCACTAGTCTCATAGATTACTTTACAACCTTTTGAGAAATGGGAAGTAGACTTTATTGGACGTATTAATCCCTGTTGGAGCGGGATTAAGAAGGGACCATTTTGGAGAGCACGTGCAAATATGTGGAACAAGCACATGAAGAAAATGGGTGGAAGAGCACAAACAAGGGAAAGTAGTTAGGATTTTGGTATGTTAGGCATATTTTTTGTCTGTTTTTGGGATTCCACCCCCCCACTATAAAAAATATAAATAGGTATTTGATAGATAGATAGATAGAGATAGAATAGGTGGAGAGAGAGAGAGAGAGAGAGAGAGAGAGAGAGAGAGGGAGATAATATTGCAGTAACTTGTGCAAACATAGCAGTTGACCTATCTATGAAGGTTGAATCTCATTTATTGCTGATTTCACTTCTTCACAAGGAACTTTATGTTGTTTTCACCTATTTCTTTGAGGATAAGTTAAGTTTTAAGTCGGGAATAAAATAATGTACACAAAATATTATAATAGTGTTTATATATGAATTAATGAACACCTATTCCCTCACCTATGCAAAACTTGGTCAATTTCCACTTCATATGGCATAATAAGATCTTAAAATCAGAAAAAAAAAAAAAAAAAAAAAAAGACAAAAAATCCAATAAATAATTATTAACTAGATGATACTACAAACTAGAACTTGAAAAAAAAGATTTCATAAAACTCTCCCTTTCAATATTAAACCTATAAAGGCTAATATATAAAGAAATCAATGCATTTCACATGGCACTTCTATTTGTTGCAATTCACAAAGAATGAAGCCTAAAACGATAGAACAATAAACACTATCAACAACCAAATAAATCGGCTTAGATTTCCAACTGACCTAACAAATGAAACAACATGTTTTGCAGCATGGTAGGGTATTGAAAACAATCTAGCAACAAACCCTGAGATGTTCTAATGCAACATAGATTCATATTGATTCTCATCTAACACTTTCCACAAAAATAACCCTAAAAATATTGGGCCTAACAACCTTTAAAATTAGGAGCGATATCTGGTCCATGATTACTAAGAATTAAGTTACTCCCATGACATATGAGAGACACCAATTTGCAAATATGTTCTAAGGTAGATACTCATCAAAATTTCCATATTTCACAAGGTACAAACAACCTTAGAATTACTAGAATCCTAAAACATCACAGGGGTAACCAAATTCGTTAAAATTTTAGTAAAAGAAGTCCAACATATAAGATAAGGGATGATCAAAGAATCCTTTTGTTTTAGCTAATAGAAAATAACATTATAATTTTGAAAAATAATCTGCATTATCTACACGTAAGTATTTATATAAACTTTAAAAGTATTGACCATGCTCTATAAAAATTCATTTAAAACAAGAGCATAAACATTATATGGAATTTTACTAAAATTTGCACTTCTTATTTGGTCAATATCTTACATGGTTAATATAGAAGTATTTATATAAAGGTATTATTGGCCATGTTCTGAAAAAAAATTATTTAAATCCTGAGCATTAAGATTCTATGGAATTTTGATATTACTAACATTGTAACATTATATTTGGTCAAACATCTAAGGTACCTACTTAAATCTTAGAGTTAGCTAACTAATCTCTATTAACTGACAAATTGGTTTGGCGAAATGGATGGTACATGTCCTAATGTAATGTTATTGGAATTTCAAATGGTTTACCTATACTATTGTACTAGAATTTCATATATTTATTCAAAAACTACATTGAAATAGAGTTTTAGGCATTCCCCTTCAAAGGAACCTAATTAGACCAAACCTTAGAAACTATGGAAAAAAAATTGTCCATCTTCAGGGAGGCAATTATATGTATGCATGTCATCATATAGTAATGGGATACTTCCTCATGTCCTGAGTACTTTGCCAATCAGCAACCCACATAATAAGGTGAACTACAATGAATATATGATTTAGAAGAGCCCCTTGAAATGAGTAAAACAATAGAGCCATACTTTCAAGGAACTAGAGCTAAACATCAAATTTCCAAAGGGAAAATTTTTGTAATAGCATATCCAATCACAAGTACTAACGCAAGACCTTTAGAGAATCGTGTGAAACTTATGAACATGACAAAACCTTGACATAAAGTAAAAAATGGAATAAATGCATTAGGAACTTGATAAAGATAACACCAATATGCAAGCAGAAACAAGCCGTACACAAACAATGCCAATCCTCTACAAATTTTAAAATATATAAACATACAACAAGGTAGATTACATAGTTTTAAATACCAACACTTACAATGCAGAAAATATATGTGTGAAGCATATCCAAATTACTAAGTCATCTAATGTTACTTTGACATAAGGAATAGCACTACCTCCCACTCAGTTAAAAAGTATCCAATGCCCAATTACTTTCAATGTATGATAATGTATTAAACAAAGCAAGAAGGAACAAAATATATAGAACTTTAGGGGCAATTAAAGCATAATAATGGTATTTTATAAGAAAAGAGATTTGGAATGAGATGATTTATGTTTTATATATAAGTACAAAACTAAAAACTTCAATGATAAATAACATAACTTACAAATAAAATAGAAGTTTCCAACATGAGCATACTTCTCTTCTAATTGATGAAGGAGCATTGGGGCCTAGGCGAAACAGTTGAAGATAATCGACAAAAGGAGGCTGACCAGAGGGAGTGCCAATGACCACTGGTGCGGAATTTAAGACAGGCAGTCGAGAAAGAGGTCGAGATTTGACATGTTGAAGGTCGACAGAGGAAAGGATTGGAGCAGAAGGTCGAAGGTCGACATGTTGTCGAATCATGACACGGACAGGTTTGCGGCGAGAGTCTTGCGTGGATGAAGGGGCAGATTGGATTGGTGAAGTGGTAGAAGCGAAGTGAATACGACGGGTAAGTTGAAGGATGGCGAAAGACAGTATGGTTGAGGTCTGTGATAAGACCGACTACTGTAGCAGATTCAAAGAAGCTCATAAGTCAAGGCAGAGTACTTGGTAGCCGTTCGGGGTTTCTAAGGAAGTTATAAGCAGTTAAGAAGATGGTTGGGACCAGATCAGATGTCACCAAAGGAAGAGGTTGTGCAGCACGGCCAGAGGGCCTTGAAAACGACAGGTTTGCAGGATCTGGTGGATTCAACGGATAGAGGAAGAGTGTCTCAGGGAACGGAGTTGACCTCAAGATGAGTAGTAGCCACAAGGTAGAAGACCAGTGCACATGCACAGAGGGTGGATTGCTCATCACTCATTGCTCATTCATTCTAGAATTTAACAGAATACTGAGAGGAGGAGATGTTCGGATATCCATCATCTATTTCGGGATACATATCTATTTCAGGATCATCTATTTCGGGATACATATCTACTTCAGGATCTTGCATGATCTATTTCAGGATATGCAGTCCAGTCACCAGTTTGATGCCTCCAGCACCTTATCCACCTTCTTCTAGCACCCGGGAGCCACTTTCCACAGAGTTTTAGCCCTCTTAAGCTGAAAGGCACCCTCTTCTCACCTACTGACAGAGAAGGGCGCACTTGTTCACCTACCACTGCAGATTCACTCCAGTTACATTCAGTTAGCTCCGATTCTGATTGATTTCACTCCGATTTCACTCCTGACTGACTGTTTCACCTCCGATTGACCTCCAGTTCGATTAGGTGACTTGCTCTGACTCCAGTTAGCCTCCCATGCGCCCCCACTAAGCCTCCAGATCCTATATCAGTGCTACACACTTCAGTTACATTTATTATGATCAGTTAGACTCAGCTTGACACCTGGATGACTGTTTGTTGTGATTGATGAGCAACACCGATGATTGATGAGGACTCCTAGATTGAGTCAAGCTACTCCATTCAGTGATTCGAATGACCTCCTTAGGCAATTCGAATTGCTCTGTTCATTGTGACAGTTTGTATTGTAATTCATTCACCCTTTCTGGGATAGAGAGCACTGCTGCATGTTTTGCACAGTTTTGCACCATATTTTCTATATTCATCTGTTGTGACTGATTTATTTGTTCATTAGATCTGCTGTGACTAACTTTACATGGTATCAGAGCCATTGCAGGGACAAGATCTCTTTTCTACAGGTGTTTATACAAGAAGATTTGACTGAATTGCTAAAAATTGCAAAAAGTTTGGCATGAGATATCTCAAGGGCATTCGCTCCTGTGCATGCAAAGCTTGAAAAATACTCCAATACCACTCCAGAAGCTTGAGTTACCACATAATTCCTGGATCTGATACATTGGACCTATTCAACATTGCTTGAAATCCAATCCCAGGTGTGATGCAACTCTCAAAGGGTGGATTGTTCGACCTTATTGTGATTGTTCTTATGTGATTTGCAGGTTAATTATCTCCTCCAAGTGCACTCGCTACATTCTGCATGCAAGCTTCCCTACATCATCTCCATTCGCTATAGTCTGCATGCAAGCTTCTTCTTCATCATTTGACTCGCTCCTAGCAATGGAATACTCTTCTTCAAAGCCTATCCTCACCCCATTCAATTATTTTGATTGGAAAGATGATATGGAGATCATATTACGTTCAAAAGGATACTACCGAGTCACTCTTGGTCTTGAATTGGAGCCAAACAATGTGGCAGAAAGAACCAAACACTACAATAAGCTTGATGAAGCTTACGGTCTTCTTTGTCTCTCCATCTCCAAAGACCTTCACTTCCATCTCAGCGGATTGAAGACTCCAAAGGCCATATGGGAGCAACTTGAGACACTATTCGGCAAGCAGGATGAGCTTAGGGCTTTTCAATTAGAGAATGAATTGATTGGCCTTAATCCTGAGAATTTCGAGAGCATCAATGAATTCTTCACTAAATTCAAGAACTTGAACTTGCAATTGAAGAACAGTGGTGTTATCAAAGAGGATAAACAGTTGATCCTCTCCATTCTAAGCAAGCTTGGGAAAGATTATTCGGTATTTGTCTCCACTTTCAATTCCGGTCGGCTAACTACCCCGAATTGGAAGATGCCTACCTTGAATGCCTTCATTGAGTCCGTTACGAAAGAGCATGACAAGTTGATTCAATGGGGTCCATAAGCTCCAAAGATTCAGCCCTATTTGTTCAAGGACCCGAGATCTCGAATGGTAAAGGAAAGCTAAAGAAGGAGAAGCCCAAATTCGAGCCTCACAAGCAAAAAGACAAAGGCAAGCAAACGGATGCACCATCCAGTTCGAAATCCAAGCAAAAGGGCAAAGAAGGTAACCAAAAATCTAAATGTACTTATTGTAACCGTGGCTTTCATCCCGAAAGTTCATGTATGAAGAAGACTATAGATCAAATGGCCCTCCTTTTGGAAAAGAACAACATAACCCTTCCTGACGGTGCAAGGAAGAAGGATCGGAATGACGATCATGAAAGAGGACAAGCACTCATGGCAACGGTTTCGAAGCCCACTCTCTTGATAGATTCGGGTGCATCAAATCATATGGCTGCAAATATTGATTCTTTTTCCTCATTCGATCCAAACAGCTCCATCCCCATCCATTTGGGAGATGACTCAAAAATTTCTTCAAAGGGCAAAGGTACGATTCATGTAGATCATGGATGCTTTCAGAATGTTCTCTATGTGCCTTCCTTAGCTTCGAATCTCCTTTCTGTGTATCAAATGACACATACTGGTGATCCAAAGAAAGTCACATTCAGCCCTAATACAGTTGAAATTTCTGATATCAAAAGTGGAAGACTAGTTGCGGTTGGAAAGGCAAACCACACTGCTAAATGTTATGAGTTTTCGCACTTTATTCCGCTTGCAAAGCCCACTGCTCTTCGCACACATGGTAATGAGGTTAGTAGGCTTTGGCATGAAAGATTTGGACATCTAAATTATAAGTATTTGCTGCTGCTATCAAATAAATCCATGGTTGATGGGCTTCCACAACTCCGTTCCTCGAAGGGAATATGCTCCGGTTGCATTATTGGGAAGCACCCCGAGCACAGATTCGACCGCGGCAAGGCTAGCAGAGCCTCTACTATTTTGGGATTGATCCATTCTGATATCAGCGGTCCGCTGCCCCATATGTCATTAAATGGTTCAAGGTATGTTTTGACATTTATTGACGATTATTCTCGCTTTACATGGGTATTCTTTCTCAAAAACAAGTCAGAAGTGCTTGGAAAATTCAAGGATTTTAAGGCTTCTGTTGAGACCACCACTGAGAGCAAGATCAAAGCTCTTAGATCTGATAATGGTGGGGAATATATCAAGTCCGAGTTGCTGCAACTTTGTGCCCAAAGCGGAATCAAGATCCAACATACAGTTCCCTACACACCCCAGCAGAACGGTGTAGCGGAAAGGAAAAACCGGTCACTGAAAGAGATGGCTACATGCATGATTGAATCAAAAGGTTTGGCTGCAAATCTTTGGGCTGAAGCAATCAATGTTGCTGCATATATACAGAACCGTGTTCCACATTCATCCGTGAAAGGTATGACTCCTTTCGAAGCATTCTTTGGTCACAAACCGGATGTGTCAAATTTGAGAGTTTTTGGCTCTACTGCATGGGCTAGAATTCCTTCTGAGAAGAGACGAGCTTTGGATCCACAAAGTATCGAGTGCATATTGATAGGATATGGGGAAGAATCAAAAGCATATAAACTCATGGATATCAGATCTAAAAAGATATTCATAGAGCCCAGTGTGCAGTTTGAAGAACCGATTCAAGAATTGCAACTAGTTGAGGAGAAAACTGCCGATTCACCGCCTTCACCAGAAGAAGATTCGAGCAGCGATAATGAAGGTATGAGTTCTGATATTTCTGATATTGTAGCAGCATATGATGATCATGACATATCAGGTTCGGAATCCGACCATTCATATCCCCCTCAGTTACCAAAGTGGGCCCAAAATACTCTACAATCTGCTGGTTCTAGTCTTGGAAATCCTGCTGATCCGAGACGAACAAGAGGAGACTTTCAAAGGGCAGGTATGGCTCTTTCTATTGCTCATCCATTTCTTCCTGAGATTTGTTATTTGATGGCTGGTTCAGATCCCCAATCATACTATTCAGCCCATCGAGATCCGAGATGGAAAGATGCCATGGATGAAGAGTACAGTTCTCTTCAAAAGAACAATACATGGGAGCTAGTTTCTCTTCCACCTGGAAGAAAATTAGTGAAGTGTAAATGGGTCTACCGTACTAAAGTTGCTGCTGATGGCACTATCAGCAAATATAAAGCAAGGTTGGTGGCAAAAGGTTTTTCCCAAGTCCAAGGAGTGGACTACACAGAGACCTTTGCACCGGTTGCAAAGATGGATTCCATCCGCCTTGTTTTAGCTATTGCCGCATCCAAGCACTGGGAGGTGCATCACATGGATGTGAAGAGTGCATTTTTACATGGAGACCTTGCTGAAGAGGTCTATATGCAGCAGCCAGAGGGTTATACATCAGATCCATCATTGGTTTGTAGATTGAAGAAGTCTTTGTACGGGTTAAAACAGGCCCCAAGAGCTTGGTACGCAAAGATGGACTCCTTCCTTCTTTCTCAGAATTTCCAAAGATGCAAATCTGATCCGAATGTCTATCTTCAGCGAGTTAAAGGTAATTTGTTGGTTATTGTACTTTATGTTGATGATCTGCTTATTACTGGTAGCACACTTACTTCAATAAACAAGCTAAAATCTGCCCTAAATCTAGCTTTTGACATGAGCGATTTGGGCTTGCTGAGTCACTTTTTGGGCTTGGAGATAGCTCAAAATTTCGATGGGATCACTATATCTCAGCAAAAATATGCTTCCGACCTGTTATTGAAGTTTAATATGGCTGAATGTAAGGCAGCCCCGTTCCCATTCCTCTCAGGAATCAGTCTTGAGGAGGGAGATTCCACACCGCTTGCAGATTGCAGTATGTATCGACAGTTGATTGGTTCACTACTTTATTTGACACATTCACGGCCTGATATCTCATATGCCGTGAGTGCCGTGTCAAGATATATGCAGCAGCCACATGAGCTTCATTGGCGAGCAGCCAAGCGGATCTTGCAGTATGTGCAAGGTACGAGATAGTTTGGCATACATTATGCTGCAGATTCTGAGCTAGATTTCATTGGTTTTACTGATTCAGATTGGGCAGGTGATAGCATTGATCGGAAGTCCACTTCCGGTTATGTTTTCATGATTGGTCATGGTGCTATTTGCTGGTCCAGCAAAAAGCAAGCAGCCATTGCACTTTCTTCAGCAGAGGCAGAGTATCGAGGGGCAGTCAATGCCTGCATTCAGGCAGTTTGGTTGCAGGGTATTCTTTCCGAGTTTGGTTTTGGTGGCACTACTTCGACTATCCTATTTTGTGACAATCAAAGTGCTATCAAGATCTCCACAGATCCAGTTCAGCGGCAGAGGACCAAGCACATTGAGATTCATATGCATTACATTCGACAGTTGGTGCATGACCGCACCATCATTCTGCAATATTGCCCTACTGATGAGCAAATTGCAGACATCTTCACCAAGAGCTTCACTGAGAAGAAGTTCTCTTACCTCCGTTCACTGTTGGGGGTGAGTTCCATCATGGTGGAGACAGATTGATTCATTATTATGCTTTAGACTTGAGGGGGGGCTTTCTTCCCACTGGGTTTTCCCTCTTTCCTCACTTAGTTTATTTTTTCAGCATTTTTTGGATTATTGTATTGGGGTGACCTTTGGTCTTAGTTACCAGGGCCCCACATTATTTTAGTTGGCACATCATAGTCTAGCTTGAGGGGGGGTGTTCGGATATCCATCATCTATTTCGGGATACATATCTATTTCAGGATCATCTATTTCGGGATACATATCTACTTCAGGATCTTGCATGATCTATTTCAGGATATGCAGTCCAGTCACCAGTTTGATGCCTCCAGCACCTTATCCACCTTCTTCTAGCACCCGGGAGCCACTTTCCACAGAGTTTTAGCCCTCCTAAGCTGAAAGGCGCCCTCTTCTCACCTACTGACAGAGAAGGGCGCACTTGTTCACCTACCACTGCAGATTCACTCCAGTTACATTCAGTTAGCTCCGATTCTGATTGATTTCACTCCGATTTCACTCCTGACTGACTGTTTCACCTCCGATTGACCTCCAGTTCGATTAGGTGACTTGCTCTGACTCCAGTTAGCCTCCCATGCGCCCCCACTAAGCCTCCAGATCCTATATCAGTGCTACACACTTCAGTTACATTTATTATGATCAGTTAGACTCAGCTTGACACCTGGATGACTGTTTGTTGTGATTGATGAGCAACACCGATGATTGATGAGGACTCCTAGATTGAGTCAAGCTACTCCATTCAGTGATTCGAATGACCTCCTTAGGAAATTCGAATTGCTATGTTCATTGTGACAGTTTGTATTGTAATTCATTCACCCTTTCTGGGATAGAGAGCACTGCTGCATGTTTTGCACAGTTTTGCACCATATTTTCTATATTCATCTGTTGTGACTGATTTATTTGTTCATTAGATCTGCTGTGACTAACTTTACAGGAGAGGGTCACACACACAGAGAACACACCATTTACTTCTGTATATTGTATCAGGCTAAGGCCGACTAGTTTAGCTGTTTACATTTCTTTATATTTTGCGTGTAACCATAATTTGATTGAATTAATATAAGCCAGCTTCTCGCGTTCTGTTTACACCAAGTCTACGTGAACATCGTGTGTGTCATGTGTATTGTTAAGAAATAATTCCTTGCGGGGACCGACCTTGCGTCAAGTGGTATCAGAGCCGAAAAGAGTCGGTAATATCAGAGCTAGAAGAGAACCCATTGTTGGGTATGTAGAATAGCTCCATAGGCGGTTGGGTAGAGTTGTGCATGACTTGTGAAATTCCGGTTGCAATTGGACGAGTGGAAGTTTCAGCTGCAGTTGAAAATGGCTCACATAGGCATTAATGTCTGAGGATTTGGACAAAGAGCGCGTGGCGTGGAAGTCACAGTTGATCATGAAATGTTCAACGAGTGCATGAGAACAATGTGAAGTTTGACTAGTGAAGTCAAAGTGATCAAAGAAAGCCAAAGGCGTGGATGCGTTCCTAATGCATTAGACCACATCGTTGAGAAAGTCGAAGAGGTGAAAGAACGGGAAATAGTAGGAGAAGAACCAGAAGTCAAAATCATCAAGCTACTATCAGACATGAGAGGAAAGAAAAAGATAGATGTACATACCTACTCACGAAGTCTAGATCCAGAAGACTTGATAGATTGGTTCAGAGAGATGGAAAAATACTTCGACATAAAGCAGATCGAGGATCCTAGATGGGTTAAGATTGCATGTTTGAGGTTGAAGGGTCATGCCTCATTGTGGTGGGACAATGTACAGGCTGACAGAGTCAAGAAAGGAAAGGAGAAAATCAAGTCTTGGGATAGGATGGTCGCCAAGATGAAAGGGAATTTCTTTCCACGTGACTATGTGATTTCCTTGTTTCGGAAGCTGCAAAAATTTCGACAAAAAGAGATGACTGTGAAGGGATACACAGAAGAGTTCTACAGATTGCCGATAAGGTCGAGTTAGACCGACGAAGCCGAAGAAGCTGTTGCAAGATATGTGAATTGCTTGAAGTATGCCATACAGGATGAGTTGATCCTGTCAAGGTTCAGAACGGTTGGGGAATCCTACCAGTTAGCTCTGAATGCAAAAGAGAAACTGTCAAGGAAAGCCACATTGACCAGAGGTAGGATGACTGGTCGAGGTGCGAAGACTGTTTCTGCGAAAGGCCAAAGTAGCAGAACTAGAAGAGAATCCATTGAATAAAATCGACGTGTGAAAGGGACAACAACCAGAGAGAAGGCACAGGAAAACTGACGAGACGGTCGAGAGACCCGTGGTCGAGGTGCGTATGGTCAAACCAGTCCGACAGAGAAGAAATCCGATAGAACAGCTTTGGTTTGTTACAAGTGTCTAGGAGTCGGACACAAGGAATATGAATTCCCAGAGCACCTATAGGCTGCAGAGGAGTCGAAACCCAGACGTCGAAGAGATGAGAAATCCGACGAGAGGGCGGAGTCAAAATCTGACAGCAGTGAGGATGGGAAAAGAAAAGGTCAAACCATGACGGCCAGGAGAACATTGGTTCAAGGCGACCGACGCGACAAGAAAGAGCTGACACTACGAAAGGTGATCTTTTGAACCAGAGTGTTCATTGATGAGTGGTATTGCAAGACCATAGTTGATGATGGAAGTACATAAAATATTGTGTTGACAGAGTTCATCGGCAAGGTGGGTTTGAGATTTCGGGAACACCCAAATCCATACAAGATATCATGGTTTCAGAAAGTACATCATGTCAAGGTAACCAAACAGTGCCTGATTAACTTCAAGGCCAGGAAGCTTGAAGACAATGTACTATGCGACATAATCCTTATGACATGTCATCTATTGTTAGGAATACCATGGAAATATTTTCGGAAGATGATCTATGATGGTCAAGCCAACATAGTCACAGTGTGTAAAAATGGAACGCAGAGGACTCTGAAGCCAAAGCAGGAGGACCGAGCCGACTGCAAGTAGGGTGAGAGAAACTATTGGGAGAAGTGAGTGCTGATGTGTATAGCCAAGGAATTCCTCGCAGAGGAGGAGAAGCAGTCAAGATGTTTCACCATAATTTCGAAAGGGCCATGTGTTGAGAGGTCGACAATGGAAAGAATTCCGGTCAAATTTGAAAAGATGCTCGACGAGTTCAGGAGCATAATAGTCGACGAGAAGCCGACGGGATTGCCACTGACGAGAAGCATATCCCATCAAATCGACTTGATTCTAGCATCGAGTTTTCCAAACAAGGCACTGCATAGAATGAATCCAACAAAGGGTCAGGAACTCAATCGACAGGTCCAGGAGTTGTTGGATAGGGGATTGATCAGAGAGAGTTTGATTCCGTGCGCAGTACCAACAGTATTAGGACCGAAGAAGGGGGGAGAGTGGAGGATGTGTACAGAGTCCAAAGCCATCAACAAGATCATGATCAAGTACCAGTTTCCATTTCCGAGAATGGACAACTTGATGGATTGTTTGAGTGGAGTGAAGTACTTCATGAAGATCAACCTGAAGAGCGGTTATCACCAGATTCGGGTTAGAGAAGGAGATGAATGGAAGACAACATTCAAGATGAGGGAAGGGTTGTATGAGCGGTTATTCATGCCATTCGGATTGACTAATGCACCCAATACATTCATGCGATTAATGAATGAGGTACTGAATCCATTCTTGGGAAAGTTCATCATAGTGTACCTAGACGACATCTTGATATTTAGTCGAACCAAGGTCGAACACTTGGATCACATTCGACAAGTATTGTAGAAGTTGCAGGAAGAGAAGCTGATGGTGATCCTGCAAAAGTGTTTCCTCATGAAGGAAGAACTAGAGTACTTGGGATTTGTAATCTCAAGTAAAGGATTAGCGATGGACCTAGAGAAGGTGAAGGAAATATTGGATTCATCGGAACTAACAAGCATGAATGGAGTAAAACGTTTCCATGGACTTGTTAGTTTTTATAGGAAGTTCATCAGGGGATTCAGTCGGATATGTGCACCTTTGACATAGTGCAAGAGAAAAGGGGAGTTTAAGTGGATGGAAGCTACCCATAGAGCTTTCAACAAGTTGAAGGAAAAGGTCATTGAGAGCTCGGTGTTAGCACTCCCAGATTTCGACAAAGTTTTCCAATTCGATTGCAACATGAGTGGAATGGAAATTGGAGCAGTGTTGAGCCAGGAGGGCCGACCAACTTCCTTCTTCAACGAGAAGTTGGATGATGCGAAGAGGAAATATTCAGTCTATGACCACGAGTTCTATGCTATTGTCCAAGCGTTGAATAAGTGGAGGCATTATTTGTTTCCCAAGGAATTTGTGCTATAAACAGATCACCAAGCACTAAGGTATTTGAACAGTTAGTCGAAGTTAAATCAATGACACATGAAGTGGGTCGAATTACTGCAGGGATATACCTTCATGTGGCGACATAATTCGGGCAACTCAAACAAGGTTTCTGATGTGTCGAGTCAAAGAGTTGCATTGTTGAACATGAAGACAGTTTAGGAAACAAGCATAGAGTTGGTGAAGACAGAGTATGTGACCGACGAGGATTTCGCAAAAGCATGGCAGACAAGTAGCGAACCATGGAGTGTCGACAGGACTCCATACTTGGATTACTTCATCCAAGAGAGATACCTATTCAAGGGAAAACAATTGTGTATTCCTAGAGGATCCGTAAGAGAGAACCTAATATGAGAACTGCACAACAGTGGATTGGTAGGTCATTTTGGCATCGACAAGACCAAGGAATTGGTCAAAGAAAAGTATTATTGGCTAGGAATGATGACATATGTCAGTAAGTGGGTACGACAGTTTCAGGTATGCCAGTTGGAAAAAGGAAGAAGTCAGAGTACGGGGTTGTATATGCCATTACCAGTGCCGAATACCCCTTGGGAGCACCCGAGCATGGATTTTGTGATAGGATTGACGAAGACACAGTAAGGTAACAACTCAATCTATGTTGTAGTCGACATATTTTCAAATATGGCACACTTTATTCCATGTCGGAAGACAAGTGACGCCACAAGCATTGTTGTACTATTCTTCAAGGATATAGTTAGATTGCATGGGTTGACGAAGAGTATCACGTCGGAC
The DNA here is from genome assembly GCA_027924585.1 of Larix kaempferi. Classification (NCBI taxonomy): domain Eukaryota; kingdom Viridiplantae; phylum Streptophyta; class Pinopsida; order Pinales; family Pinaceae; genus Larix; species Larix kaempferi. Next base: position 15,498,194 of record BSBM01000101.1, on the reverse strand, counting down.
ATAGATACCAATTTTATGGGGAATTTTTGGGGAACCCTATGGAAGAAACTAGACACGAGGTTGTAGTTTAGCTCGGCATATCATCCACAGAGAGATGGATAGACCGAGGTGGTGAAAATAAGTTTGGGAAACCTTCTGAGATGTTTGACGGCCGATAGACCCAAGCAGTGGGATAATGTGCTGGCACAAGCAAAGTTCGCATACAACAATTTTGTGAATCGGTCGATAGGTATGAGCCCATTCCAGATTGTTCAAGGACAAATCCCACATGGAGTGGTATATTTGGTCGAGTTGCAGACACAAATTAGGAAAAGCGTGGATGCAAAATTGTTCGCAGAGCATATTAAAGAAGTGCATGAAGATGTGTGAAAGCATATAGGAAAGAGAAACGTGACATACAAGTTGAGAGCCAACAGAAAGAAGAGGCTATAGTCATTCAACGAGGGAGACTTAGTCTGTGCATATTTGCGGAAGGAGAGATTTCCAACAGGAACCTATAACAAGATGAAGCTGAAGAATATTGGACCATGTAAGATCTTGAAGAATATTTTAGACAACGCTTATGTGTTGGAGGTGCTGAAAGGCTTGAGAATTTCACCTATGTTCAATGTCTCAGATCTATTCAAGTTTGAAGAAGTTTCAACCAGTGGAGGTGCAAAGTGTCGAAAATCGACTAGATAGTGCAGATTCTAGATCGATGTGACAAAGAATAAATCATCGAAGTACTAGAAGAACATGGAGTCGAGCGTACACACAGTTCACGAAATAAAGAAAACTTAGTGCGATGGAAGGATGATGAGTTGCAGGAGGCAACTTTGGTTTCCGAAGAATAATTCAGGAGACTGATGGGGTAGTCGAGTTCTTTTTCACTTGGGGATTTTGGTGAAGGAGCATTAGGGCCTAGGCGAAACAGTCAAAGATAATTGATAGAAGGAGGCCGACCAGAGGGAGTGCCGACGACCACTGGTTCAGAAGTTAATACTGGCAGTCGAAGCCAGGCAGTCGAGCAGGAGGTCAAGAATCGACATATCGAAGGTTGACATATGAAAGGATTGGAGTGGAAGGTTGAAGGTCGACATGTTTTCAAATTGCGACACCGACAGGTTTGCGGTGGGATTCTAGCATGGAGGAAGGGGTGGATTGGACTGGCAAAGCCGTAGAAGTGAAGTGAAACTGACGGGTAAGTTGAAGGATGACAAAAGACAGTATGGTCGAGCTTAGTGATGGGACCGACTACTGTACTAGAGTCAGATAAGCTCAGAAGTCAAGGCGGAGTACTTGGTATCCATTCAGGGTTGCTAAGGAAGTTATGAGCAGTTAAGAAGGTGGTTGGGATCATGATAGATGTCATGACAAGAAGCGGTTGTGCAGCATGGCCAGAGGGAGATGACAACGGCAGGTTTGTAGGATCTAGTGGATTCAATGGACAGAGGAAGAGTGTCTCGGGGAACGGAATGGACCTCGGGATGAGCATCAGCCGCAGGGTAGAATACCAGTGCGCAGGAAAAGAGGGGGTATCGCTTGTCACTCATTTCTCATTAGTTCTAGCATTTGGAAGAAGATTGAGAGGAGAAGAGGGTCACACACAGAGAGAACACACCATTTACTTCTGTATATTGTATCAGGCTAAGGCCGACTAGTTTATCTATTTACATTTCTTTGCATTTCTCATTGTAACCGTAATTTTTTTGAAGTAATAGAAGACAGCTTCCGGCATCCTGTTTACACCAAGTCTATGTGAACATCGTGTGTGTCATGTGTATTGTTAAGCAAGAATTCCTTGCGAGGACCAACCTTGCATCACTAATCTGTTAGGATATTCCTATACTCCATCCTAGTCCCACCAGTATTTTGATCCTTTACATTTTCAGTCGTGCATGCACTTTTAGGGTTTGCATGCATTCTAGGGTTTGCATGCATTTTGCATGCATCCCAGTCATCAGTCCAGCACCTAGCCCTCAGTTAGTCAGCCCCCAGGAGATTCTCACTATTCATTTTTAGCCCTCCAGTTGCTTAGTGCGCCCTTCTTCCTTGATTTTAGGGAGCAACTCGCCCTTCTTCACCTACCAGTCCAGTTGTCACTCAGTTACAGTCAGTTACACTTAGTTACACTCAGTTACACTCAGTTACACTCAGTTACACCCAGTTACACTCAGTTACACTTAGTTACTCTTAGTTACAATGAGTTACACTCAGTTACACTTAGTTACACTGAGTTACACCTACCAGAGTTAGTTTGACTGATGGTTGATAGTTACTTGAGCATTGATGACTCCACTGATGATGATGAAGACTTCCCGTTGCGCTCCGATGATCATGAGGACACCTAGTTGTGCTCCGATGACACTCCAGTGATCCTTTGATCACTCCATGAAGGCTAATTCGAATTGCCACCTTAGGCATTCGAATTCCTCATGCATTGTATTATTTATATGTCCATTTGTGATTAATAATCTAGTATGACCGAAGTATTATTGCTTCTATCTGAGTTCTACTGTACCATATTATTTTGTTGCTCATTATACTGCATGTATCACTCTTCTTCTATTTTCTTGCTTAATCATAATTATTCTCTTGTGAGATACATCATCTCTTAGATCTGCTGTGAGGATTTTCACATAATCTACCCAAACTTAGGCAACAATACATGTTTGAAACATACTCGCTTACTCCCCACTCTCAAAGACTATTTCCAAGAGATGGTAACACAAAAATGAAGTCTTCAAGTTGTGGATTGCTATAAGCAAGCTAGGGAAAAAAACCAGTCCGACTTGCAGAAATTTTTAGAGACCATGTGCACATTATGGATAGACTCTATGGATTTCAAATAGAAATTGGTAAGGTCGAATATATCTACTTACATCCCAAGGCCTATGAATATACACAATATTCAACTCCTACAATGTTACACAAATCCACTCAACTATGATTAAGTTGAAGTGCTATAGCTTGTATAAACCAAAAGCTGCACATAGTGGAAAAGCACTATTATTAATGAATCACTTAGGATGATTCAACAAGTAGATGAAAAATATTTAAAGCTTAAAAAAGAGTACTTGTTCAATGTAAATTACTAGAGGAGGTCAACAATAAACACCACCAACATTGATGTACATAGAGCGAGTGATTCCCTTGATTAAATGTCAATCTCATTCCCTCATACATGATAGTCTAGTGGAAACGTTGCAATCCTTAAATCCTGAAAAAAGTTAAGCTTGTTGAATTCTAAATGGGATCTAAAATTCTACTTTTTGCATATGAAGTCTGATGAGGTTGGAACCACTCTCAAACATCCTCAAATAATTATGTTAAAAAATTAAGCAAAGGGATATAAAATGAAAGATAAGGAGAATATCATAATATGACAATATCCTTATCTTTTATTTACTATCCTTCTACATTAAGAATTTAATATTCATAGTAATTACTAGGGTGTAGGGTTAGTTTAGGTTCTTTTTTACTTTTTTTTTTAAATTTTCATGGTCCAAATAATGGTCCCATGTGTGACAAACATACCTATATGAAACCAGCTGGTTTAGGTATTTGGGGCTAGTTCCATACAAAACAATCCATTTCTATTTTAGTTCATGATTTGTATTGATTAGGCCTATAAACTAGTCAAACCAGCTCAGGTTTTGGCAAAAATGATCTAGTTTTGAGAACACTACTAACTGCTTGTGAGTACTGTTTGACAACAAGTTGTGCCTCATACCTTTTAAGAAATCCATCATATTTATACTTGACACTGAAAACCCGCTTGCATCCAACTCTCTTTGATATTTGAAGAAGAGCATGTAGTATCTAAGTATTGTTTCTTGTGATGATTCAAAATGGATCCACAGTAAAAGGTCTAATGGTTCATCGATCAACTCAATGTAGTAAAACACCGGGAAAAATGAGAAGTTTGACTATTGAATTTAATATCAAGGCTATAAAGTTGATGACAAGGGTGGAGGATGTGGTTGATAGTGTGAAACGCTCCACGCTAGTTCAACTAGCCATCACTTGCCTCCAAAGCACTACATTTCCAATGTAACCACAAAATAATTAAAAATTAAAGAATAAGACACAAAAAAAGGGAACTCTTATTTGATCATGGATAGAAAAAGACAGGCATAAAGGAAGAGTGAATAACATTTGGGGAACTTAAATACATGGGGATTCCTACCCCCCAGCTGCTTTGAGAAAGCCGACATTTTCTATAAAATCTTGCACATCAATGGAAAAGGGGTTCCTTGGCATAGAAGAGAGTGAATTCATAAGAAAATACTGTGATTGTAATGTGTAATGTTCCAGATAGCCAAAAAACCATTATAATTCTACAATTGTTAAGAATTAAAGAGTGTTCATAGCCATTCAATGCTAGATTTTTTCCTTTGAGTTTTCTACAAGTTATTCTTTGTGTCTATTATGTTAAATTGGTTGTATGGTTAATTGTTTCCTATTTGTTAACTCATTTTGGAATATTCTTATGTTTATTCTATTCAATCAAAATCCAAATCACTTCCCACTGTCTATTCCTCAAGCCACTGTGATGGCCACAATGGCTAGTTGTCTTAGACCATTCAAACAATAGTCCTCTCATTCATGTAGAGAGTCAGAGACACCCCAAATCTTACAAGTACTACATACTACCATCTTTGTCTCTAACCCTGATACTTGTATGGAAATTAAAACAACATTCACACATAAAGGGTTTAGGAAACAAAGTCTATTGCATCAAAATAAACTGACACTTCAACTTGTGCCTTTGCTCCTTCTAATACTATCCACTTCAAGGTAAAGTACCTACTAACTGGTTTCCATGTAATGCAATAAAATTCATTCTATTGTTTGAGGTTATTCTACTGATACGAACAAAGGTGCAATTCCCTAGTCTAAATGGTTTAAATCTAGAACAAAAAGACACAAAACACACAACTTCTCCTAAGTTCCTTATAATGAAGGATGCAAATAAACAAGTATGACCTGTATGATTCATAGATTGTACTTGATTCAATTATCAGCTCCGTCGTTCTATGCAAGAGGCATAGGACACCTGCAAAAGAGTTGACAAGAAGAGAGAATAAGATAATTGCAACCTACAAGAACTTATGTTAACATACAAGGAGGAAAACAACAATATTAAAGACCAATAATTGTGGGAAAGAAAATGTATTGTTGTATTATTAAATAAAAGAGAGAAAAGTTACAACCAAGCGCCTTGGCATTGCAAGCTTCCACTCAAAAATACTTTTCCTCAATTTCATCACATTGTTCCAAGAGGATGATCAACAAAGATTTGACTCTCTAGCACAATCACTCCAGCATCTAGCCATAGTAGACTCCTCCTTCTCACCCATGGGGATAAGCTTGATTTTATAGGGAAAAGAGGATAAGGGGAAGATGAGAGATAAGAGGAGAAGAATAGGGAAATATCCCAACAGGTTAGGATTCGGTTGAGATCCAGCCTAATAGGAGGGGATATACATCCATGAGGGATTCTATCTAGAAACTCCTCGAAGCTTCTCTTTATCATTCTAATGGACAGTGTCGCAATCTGCATGATATCAACCTGCGACATATTAAGGTATCACAGTCTGTAGAATAGGAGAAATGAGAAAATTTCACATGTTTCTTGAGAGAAACCCACGACAAGGAAAAGTGTTGCAAGTTGTCCTTCAGCAACCTGCGACACTATTGGAAAAAAGGTCATTTAGAAGGGAAAATAAATGGTTCTCATCTCTCTGACAAGTTTGATCACAATTTCTTTAGGGATTATTTCAAGTTACAGGGTATATGACAAAAATTCCATGTAACACCACTTGTCAAGAAGGTTGATTGTGATGAAGAGATTAATGCCACTGTAGAAAATATTGTTGGAGCATCCTTCTTTGTAAATGTTGCATACTAGTTTTCTCATACATTTAGTTTTTCTATAACATCAATTTGAAAATAGAAACCTCAGATAAATGTATATTGACTTCATTGTACAAGAATTGTTAACACCTAAAAAGTGCTCACTAGCTCATTCCCTTATTCACATGACCCATTTGTCCACTTTTCCACCATCTGAGCCTCTGAAGCCAACAAAAGGTCACCAAAAGACCTTAGTACACCCCTTTTTCCCACTCAAAAAGATTATTTTTCCTAAAAAAGCATAAAAAACCCTCAAAAAGGGTCCAAATTCCCAAAATATTAAAAATGGAATACAAATATTAATTTTATTCAAAAAAGGAAAAAAGGAGGGAAAAGTACCTAAACCATGTTGGTCAATACCATTGGTTTCCACAAAACCACAAATGGTATTCCCCACCACCAAAACCTATAAAAAGGTGGTAGGGGCTCCTCATTTCACATCCATCCATATTCCTATCCTCATGCTGCCAAAATCTCCCTTGAGTATTTGGCCATTGTAGCAACCTTGGAGAAAGGACCCATTGGAGATTGGAGCTGCTCACCATTGGAGCTACTCAACAACCTTCATCATTTGGAGGTATTGTTATTGCAAGCACTTGCTTGCCCCCATTGTCAATACAAAAATTATTTTTTATCTTTCTTGTTCTTGTTCTTTAATTCAAAATGCACATGCTAGATTAGTTTAGTTTAGATTTAGTTTATTGTTTTTGTTTTATATTGAAACTGCTGCTACTAGTTAGCAGGTGCCCATAGCACTAAGCCTGGTTGCAAAACCGGGCCAGCAAGAATGATCAAGAAAAAAATGTCAATTGAGTGTAGATCAGGTGGTTGGGAGGAATGTTGCTATCCTCTCCACCAGGGTTCAAATATCGCTTTGTGACACTTTCTCCTTGGGACTTAACTTTGACTATGTATTCGTTGGATGTATTTTTCTGTAGGTACTATTTTACAAAAAAAAAATTAGCCCATGGGGGGGCAAAGCAAGTGGTAAAGTTGAAAATTTGTAAATGGTTGTAAATGGAACGTCTCAAGTTCAAATCCCCCCAAAATTACCCGTACGCCATGGTTCAATATATGTGGATTCATCTATGAGTATAGTGGTATCTATATTGGATCCTTGGACCCCATCTCATGCAAGTACTAGCCCCGTCCCAATTTCCGATTCCCCTAGTACAAAAAAAAGAAGAAAAAAATTGATCAAGCAAAATACCATAAAAATATGAAATATTTTGATTGAAGAAAAAAATAAAACATTGCTTGCACGATATCAAGATGTTCACTTTTTCTTAACTTGATAAACATGGTATATTATTTCTTTTTCAGTTTTTGAGAAAGTTATAAGTCCTAAGAATACAATTAATCACATCAATTAGTAATATACTTATTATTTAGTACCCAACAATGAATTAAACTAGTACTAGTAGTTTGATTGGCTACAAGAAATTCATTCAATTCATTTTACTTAGATTGGCTATATATAGCATGAAATATTGATATGCTTCAAACATCAAGAAAATACAAGTCCCTTGTAACACCCCCATTTTGACCCTTGGGATTTATTGGCTTTTAATGTAAATATTGTATACATTCGATGTATGTTTTCCTAGCATGGAGCTCAAGGCCAAGGCCCCCGCTAGTGTATGCTCGCATTTTATTTCAGAATGCAAGTATTTGATATGTATCCATGTGCTATTAAGCCATGGAACATTGTAAAATGGTGTAAATATTAATATTGCAATAAAATACCAAAAATTGGATATGGAAGCAACTAATTAGAGGGGGGCATGTGTGTCCACTAGGGAGTGGTGAGGGGGATTGTGGGGTTGAACCATATGCTTCCAAATGTCATCTTAAGAACCCATTTGACTTTCCTTGCTGACATTTAATTATGTTGTAAGGAAGTAGTTGAAGAAATCAATCCATGGCTTTAAAGGAGCATGGGAAGCCCAGAAATTCGTATAGCAGGTATGGGCTTTGTTTCCTTGACCCACAAGTCACTCTACCTCATGGGAATTTTGTTCTTCTTCATTCCCATTCCATTGGGGAACATCTAAGCTTCAATTTTTCATCCATTACACAGGCCCAACAGTGAGAAAAACTAGAAATCGCAACTTTGAGAAAAGCCACATTTTGAAGTGCCAAAAATGCCCCAAAACTCGTGTGGACAATGAAATCCAATGGGGGATCCATAGACCTGAGCATTGGGGCAAATGTGAGAGTGTTAGATGCCCAAAAATCCATAGAAAAACCCTGATTTTATAGCCCAAAAATCCAATTACAAGACATAGTTATTTGGTGACAAAATTGAGAAAATACAAGTGTGAATAACAAAGAAGAAGAGAGAACATAGGTTGGGATTGCTTGACAAACCCAGTGAAGGCTAGAATCTCAAGAAATTAGCAGCAGTACATTTCTATGCCCACCCTGAATAGCACTGGAGGGGAGGGGCACCCGAGGGACCATGTAGCAAAGAAGGGGACCTTCCTTGTGTTCGGTGTGGTAGGTATTGTGGGTTTCAAGGTTGTTTAGATTTAGTTGAGATGCCTGTATCTCTGTGGTTGAGCTCACTGGCTTAGCATCCTTTTCCCTTATCTCTTGCATGCTTGATAAACTCAGCTGTGTGTTGGCTTAACATGATTGTTTGTGTGAAACCATGGTTGTGAGTGAGCCTATTTATTTCCTCCTTATTGGATACACGGCGCAGCTTGGGGGTGGTCTCTCAGCTGAAAGAATATAGGCTGGAAAGAGATCTATGGTTAGGTGGAACGTTGCTCTGACATAGACATTTGCTTGGACAGCTTCATGTTAAAGATAAGTATTCTCTGTGGTTAAAATGATGTCCATTATGTGTTCTGCAATGTGTTAATTTGATGACTGTTATTGATATGCTGAATGCATGATGGATTGTGTGTGGATGAAGTTTATTTCCGTTGTGTATAATTTAATTATGCATTTTATTAAATCGTGAATTTGGTCATATGGCTTGGGGAATAATTAGACACACCCCCATGTTGCGGTCATGTTCCCTCTACGGGTCGAGTTGACGGGAGGGGACTTGGCAGAGTGGTATCAGATCCCATGTTGTATCACTGGGGCTTATTGGGACAAACTACGAGTTTACAGGAGGATATCAGAATGTTTAAAGGATGTATTGATGAATTTTGGAAGCATTTTGATTGAGCTAATGACAGAATCACATTTCTCAGGTGTGGAAGAGGATCACACAGTTCCGTAGTGCTCACCGAGATATTTCGAACGGTACCAAATTTCCCCAATTTGGACTTGGGATGAGAAAGTTATCGGCCTGAGAACTTATGCGGTTGGGCTTCCGCATTACCAATTTCCGCATTGCAGATTGCAGATCACGTAAGTGAAATTTTTGGAGGTTGAAAATTTGACGTTCCGCATTTCTGAGTTTCGCAATAGGGATTGCGGATTGCAGATTGCGGAAGTGACATTTTTTAATGTTGAAAATTTGATGTTCCGCATTTCCGAGTTCCACAATACAGATTGCGGATTGCGGAAGTGACATTTTCGAAGGTTGAAAATTTGATGTTCCACATTTCCGAGTTCCGCAGTACGGAGTGCAGATTGTGGATTGCAGAAGTGACATTTTTGAACGTTGAAAATTTGGCATTCCGCATTTCCGACTCCCGCATTGTGAATTGTGGATTGCGGAATTTGCAGATTGCGCGTTCAATATATATATAGCCTGTAAATCGATTTTTGGATAGCAGGAGCATGCGGAATTAGAATTGGATGAGTCCTGTGGTGTTCTGAGGCCATTAAAGAAGGCCATGAAAGAACCATTGAGGGTCCCGAGCCCATTATGCTCCAATTTGGCATAAAATTGGGATTAATGGCTTTTACAAATCGGTGTCCCGAAGCTTGGTAGGAGGTCAAATTGAGATGAAATCAATATGGAGCAGCCATGGAACAGGGACAGTTTTAATTTTGGAATCTTGGAGCCAAACTCCAAAGGATGTGGAGTCGGGGTGAGCGAGAATGCCAAAAAGCACTATTCTAGGCCACTTTTTCAGTATTTTGAAATGCTTGCAGTGGGTGAAAGTTAACCTAGATGTAGGATCCAAGAAATCTACTAAACTCCACATTTCATATTCTCATTAAAACAAACAATTTCTGTTACACAAAGATTTCCCAGAAATGCTCGGTTTGGAAGATGGCCATTTTGGCCAAAATTTTTAAATTTTGGGAAAAAGTGGAAAGTTAAAAATAGTCAAACCAAGAATTTTATAGAAGTTCATTGGTACATCGAAACTGAGAACCAAAGGTTTTATATTGTTCCTTGTTATATGGAATAACTTCTCCCGGTGGAAAATTTTTCATGATTCTTTCTAGATTTGCTTCTACAATTGGCTGAAGTTGGCATTTCAGAATAAAAATACAACTGTGTAAAAAGTGCAGAATTTTGGTAAAAATTGTCATTTTTTTAGTAATGTAAATTCCACACCCGAAGTCGGAATGGAACATGTAGATAGGCATTGGAAATATTGTCTAGCAGGGAACAATGATGCATAACCATAATTTGAATGAGTTTATCATACATCATAGATATGTAGAGAAGAAAAGTGCCAGTGACTATTTTGACAAAATTGTTGTCAATATGGGCAATTTCCAAAATTGCATGAATGGGAAAAAGACATGAAGGCATAATAGCTCTGAGAATTATTCCATGAGTTTAATTCCGTTCAATATTGATGTTTTATTGTTCTATATGCATTCCTAAGATGTCTAATAATATTTTTATAATGTACAGTGTTTGCAGCTAATAAGATTTCAATAGTTATAGCAGAGGCAGTATATAGGGAAAGGGGTCTCCAAAGGAAATTGGTGACTATGAATGATGCTCAGGATCCTTATGAACATGATGAAGATGTGCTAGGAGAAAATGTGCAAGAAGACAATGCTGAAACTGCATCCAATGGGAGAAGGGAGCAAATAACTCCTCGGAATTTGGTTGACACCATGGTAAGCTTCAATGAAAGATTGATGAAGGCTCAAGAGGAACAGAACAATCTCAATGTGGCTATTTTGCGGAGCCTCACTGATATGCAGCAAAGTATAAACCTTAGGTCCAACCTAAGAAATGTAGGAAAAGAGGAAATAGATGCAAAGAGTCGCTCTAGAGGTCGTTCTAGGAGGAGCACTCCAATCCCAAGAAAGAGTTCCCTGAGAAAAAAGAATAGAACACCCTCCTCAAGATATTCTTCCAGCAGGTCTTGTGACTCTAGAGGTTCTAGAAGAATTCCAAAACATACTTCTAGCACACTTGAAGGAATAAAGAAATTCAAAGGAATTCCACAGGAAGAATTTAGGAAGGCAAGGCCTCCCACATTTGATGGAGAAGACAAGACTGGCCAAGAGACAGAGGCATTGCTTCTTGGGATGAAGAAATATTTCAGGATTCATGATTACTCAGGGAATGAAAAGGACAGAATTTTCATTTACAATCTAAATGGTAGAGCTTTAATTTGGTGGGAACACCTCTTACAAGTAAAAGAGATCAGTGAAAGGAGGATCAGCTGGGAGCGATTTAAGAAGTATTTCAAGGAAAAATACATTTCTACTAGGTATTATGATAGTAAGAGGAAAGAATTCAATGAACTCAGGTTGGGACAGAAAACTATGGAAGAACATGTCCATAAATTTTTAGAATTGTTGAGGTATGTGGACAATATCAAAGATGAGAGGGTAAAGATCTAATGCTTCCTTGGGAGTCTACCTCAAAATTTCAAAGATAGGATTGAGTTTGTTAATCCACCAAGTCTTGATGAAGCCCTTAGGATGGAAATGCATTACTATGAGCAAAGTAAAAAAAATCAGAGGTTCACTTGCAAACATGGAAAGGAAATCCAAGAGGGAGGTTTGATCAAAAGAAAAGTGGCTTCAAGACACCATTCAAAAATCAGCCCAGAACCTTTCCATAGGGGCAACAAGCAAAGAGTGAATTCAAGCCAGTAGTAGCAATAGATAAAGCATCAAAAGGACCACTTCATTGTTGGGGTTTTTGAGGAAACCACATGATTAGTGATTGTCCAACTAAAAGGGAGAACCCCAGGAGCTTGCACAACTTAGAGGAAGCAACTACAGTGGAATATATGGAAAGAGAAACACCTAGAATCTATGAAACATTAGATGATCTCTAAGCAGACCATCAATCAAAAGTGGTGGAAGTTGAAGTTAAGATTGCTAAGCAATCTATTTCTGTTTTGATTGATCTAGGATCTACTCATAGTTATGTGTCTCCTAAGATAGTTGAAGGTTTCTCTCTTAGAAAAGTGAAGCATAATAAGTCTTGGCTAGTTCAATTAGCCACAGGGGCCAAGAGAAAAGTGAGTGAAGTAGTGATGGAGTGCCCCATGAAGTTGAATGGATTCCTCACAAAAGTAGATTTGAATGTCCTACCATTAGGATCTTATGATGCTCTAATTGGTATGGATTGGTTGGAAAGGCATAGAGCCAAGATAGGCTGCTATGAAAAGGTACTTGAATGCATTGATGAAGAGGGAAGTCCGAGACTAATAAGAGGAATTCCCAAGCAAGTTTCAGTAAGGCAGACTTCAGCCTTGCAGCTGAATTTTTTTTATAAGAATGGTTGTCAATTATATGCAATTCATATATCAAATTCATCAGAGGACACATGACCAAGGATAGAAGAATTCCAGGTATTGCAGGATTTCAAAGATGTGTTTCCAGATGAAGTGTCGGGACCGCCACCAAAGAGGGATATTGATTTTTCCATCAATCTTGTTCCATGGGAAGTGCCCATTTCCAAAACTCCTTATAGAATGAGCACACCAGAATTGATCGAGTTAAAGATGCAGCTAAAAGAATTAATGGACAAGGGGTATGTTAGACCAACTGTATCTCCTTGGGGAGCGCCTGTGCTATCTGTAAAGAAGAAGGATGGAAACTTGAGGTTGTGTATTGATTACATGCTTCTTAATATAGTGACAGTCAAGAACAGGTATCCATTTCCAAGGATTGATGACTTATTTGATCAAATAAAGGAAGATAAAGTGTTTTCCAAGATTGAATTGAGGTCTGGCTACCATCAAGTGAGGATAAAGGAGGAAGACATTCAAAAGATGGATTTCAGAACTAGATATGGTCATTATGAGTTCACTGTGGTGCCATTTGGTCTTACCAATCCGCCTGCCACATTCATGTGCCTCATGAATAGTGTCTTTAACAAATATTTGGATAAGTTCGTAATTGTATTCTTGGATGACATTCTTGTTTATTCAAGGAATGAACAAGAGCATGAGGAGCATCTAAGGATGGTATTGCAAGTCCTTAGAGAACACCAGTTGTATGCAAAGTTAAGCAAGTGTGAATTTTATCAAAAGAATGTGCAATATTTGGGTCATGTTATTTTCGAAGAAGGTATTGCAGTGGATCCAGAAAATATTGAAGCTATAATGGATTGGCCTACTCCAAATAATGTTTAAGATGTTAGATATTTTATGGGTCTTGTTGGTTACTATAGAAGGTTCATTGAAGGATTCTCGAAGATAGCACATCCAATCACTTCATTGCAAAGGAAGAATCTCAAGTTTGTATGGTCTGAAAAATGTGAGAAAAAATTTCAACAGTTAAAGCAGTTACTTACCAGCACTCCTGTTTTGAATATAACAAATCTAAGGAAGGATTTTGTAGTGTGCACAGATTCTTGCATTGAAGGGATAGGTGGAGTGCTCATGCAAGAAGGATTTGTGATTTTCTGTGATTCAAGCAAATTAAAAGAGCATGAAAAGAATTATGCCACGCATGATTTAGAATTAGCAGCCATAGTATATGCTCTCAAGTTGTGGAAACATTATTTGTTGGGAAGAAGATTCAAGCTTAGGACAGACCACATGAGCTTGAAGTATTTGTTTGACCAGCCAAACTTGAATGCTAGGCAAGCCAGGTGGATGGAATTTCTCCGTGAATTTGATTTTGAAATTAAGCATGTAAAAGGGAAAGAGAATAAGGTTGCATATTCTCTTAGCAGAAAATTTCATGTTGCAGTATTAAGTATGTGCAAATTAGATTTGAAGACAAGAGTCCTTGAAGCCCAAAACGGTGATGAAACTTACCTTCAAATTAAAGAAAAGTTGCAGCAGAGAAATATCAATGAAAATTGTACAGGGTATCAACTTGGTGAAGATGATATCCTCATCTATAATGATAGACTGTATATTCCAAATAGTGCAGATTTAAAGAAGCTAGTAATGGATGAAATACATCAAATGCCATACTTTGGATATCTAGGATATCAAAAGACAATAACCGCAGCAAGAAAGCAATACTTTTGGCATGGGATGAAGAAATAGATATTTGAGTATATTGCTATGTGTCAAAAGTGCCAACAAGTCAAGGCATAGCATCAACATCCAACAGGATTGTTGTAGCCCTTACCCATTCCAGAGTGGAAGTGGGAAGTGATCTCTATGGATTTTATAATAGGTCTTCCCATTACAGTGAAGAAGAATGATTCAATCATGGTAGTGGTGGAAAAGCTATCAAAGGTATCTCATTTCATTCCATTCAAGTCCACTCACAAGGCTAATTACATTGCAAATATATTCATGAGCGAGATATTTAGATTGCATGGATTTCCCAAGGCAATAATTTCTGATCGTGATACAAAGTTCACTTCCAATTTCTGGAAAGGATTGTTTCAGGAATTGGGAACTAGACTAAATTTTAGTACAACATATCATCCTCAAACATATCGCCAAATTGAGAGGGTGAATCAGGTTCTCGAGGACATGTTGAGAATGTATGTGATGGATAAACCATCCAATTGGGAGGATTACCTACACTTGGTAGAATTTGCATACAATAATGGGTATCACACATCATTGGGAATGAGTCCATTTGAGGCATTGTAAGGAAAAGAATGCAGGACTCTAATGAATTGGGATAGTTCGGTGAACAGGGTAGTGCTTGGGCCAGAGATGATCAAGGAAATGGAACAAGAAGTTATTAAGATTAGGAATAATTTAAAGGCAGCTCAGGACCAAAAAAAGAGCTAAGAAGATTTGAAAAGAGTGCATAAGGAATTTTAGATTGGGGATCATGTTTACTTGAGGGTGAAACCAAGGAAAATTTCTCTGAATTTAGGGAGTTGTTCCAAGATGGCACCAAGATACTGTGGGCCATTTGAAGTCCTTGATAGGATAGAGCCAGTTGCATATAGATTTGCATTTCCTGCTAACATAAGAGCTCATAATTTTTTCCATGTATCTTTTCTTAAGAAGTATGTACATGATCCTAATCATATGATTAATTGGAATGTGATACAGGTGGAAGCCAAGGGAGAGTTCCAAGTGGATCCTATGTGTATCCTTGACATGAAGGTCGCATTGCTCCGGAACCGAGCCATCAGACAGGTAAAGGTGCAATGGGAGCACCTTCATCCCGATGAGGTTACATGGGAGCTTGAGGATGCCATGACAAAGGCATTCCCATTTCTATTCAATTTTGAGAAAACTGAGGACGGTGTTGTTCTAAGGGGGAGGGGAATGTAATACCCCCATTTTGACCCTTGGGATATATTGGATTTTAATGTAAATATTGTATACATGCGATGTATATTTTCCTATCGTGGAGCTCAAGGCTAAGGCCCCGCTAGTGTATGCTCGGATTTTATTTAAAAAGGAAATTATTTGATATTATGGTATCCATGTGCTATTAAGCCATGGAACATTGTAAAAAGATGTAAATATTAATATTGCAATAAAATACCAATAACTGGCTATGGAAGCAACTAATTAGAGGGGGCCATGTGTATCCACTAGGCAGTGGTGAGGGGGATTGTGGGGTTGAACCATATGTTGTCAAATGGCATCTTGAGAACCCATTTGACTTTTCTTGCTGACATTTAATTATGTTGTAAGGAAGTAGTTGAAGAAATCAGTCCATGGCTTCAATGGAGCATGGGCAGCTCAAAAAAATTATTTGACAGGTATGGGCTCTGTTTCCTTGACCGACAAGTCACTCTACCTCATGGGAATTCACTATTCCTCATTCCCATTCCATTTTGGAACATCTAAGATTGAGTTTTTCATCCATTAGACATGCCTAGCAGTGAGAAAAACAAGAAATCGCAACTCTGAGAAAAGCCACGTTTTGAAGTGCCAAAAACACCCATAAATTCTTGTGGACAGTGAAATACAATGGGGGATGCATAGACATGAACCTTGGGGCGAATTTGAGAGTGTTAGATTCCCAGAAATCCATAGAAAAACCAAGATTTTATAGGCCGAAAATATAATTACGGGACAGAGTTATTTGGTGGCAGAATTGAGAAAATACAAGTGTGAATAACAGAGAAGAAGAGAGAACAGAGGTTGGGATTTCCTGACAAACCCAGTGAAGGCTAGAATCTCAAGGAATTAGCAGCTGGACCTTTCTATGCCCACCTTGAATAGAACTAGAGGGGAGGGGTGTTACACCTAAATCTTGCCATCATGTTGATCAGTGTAAACATCCCTAACGTTTCCTTGACTAAGTTATTAACTTGGAAGAGATACAAACCCATTCATACTAGGTTTTGAGAGGTTGTTGCAGGTTGTCCTCAAGCAACCTGCAGCGTCGCAGGTTGGCCTCTTGCATCCTCCGATGATGTCAGTTAATGGGAAAAAATAGCCTTTTCAAGCCCATTCTCGAAGCTAGATGACATGGATCCCTATCCTTGACCTTTTGGGAGAGTTGGCATTCGGTTCCTAACCTCTTGGAAGGATCCCCTATCTCTCTCCTACCATATCTCAACCTATCCTATCCACTTAGTCCTATATAAGTGAAGCTCACTCCCATTCCAAAGGGAGGAAGCCTATAGTGTCTACATGCTGGTGAAATTACCTTAGGAGAGATATCTACTCATATATTGGGAGACTCACACTTCCTTGGGAGGCTTTGGCTTTGGTTCGATAGAATGAGGATGGCTACGTCAAGTCTATGGTTGTAATCTTTCTATCCTATGTACTTCCCTTTCAATACAGTAATATAATTGCTTTCCACCAAAATCTCATTGTGTTAATGATATCTTGTATAGTTCGCCTACTTGACTACTTACTTAGATATGTTATTGTATAGATGCATTTTACTTGTTTTGTTGTCTTGTTGTCTTGACAGGTTTTACAGCTCGAATCTGAAGATCGTCAAGCTTGGAGGAGCATTCAAAGAGGAAAGGATTAGCGATCCATAAGGTAAACGTATCCAGTTCTTTGATCCTTAATTAGATCTAGGAAAGTGGCTTATATTCTGTCCTATTTGTTCTAGACTCGCGTTGAGCTAGGGAGATCACACCTCGAGTCCGCTCTTGGTAGATTTTCCGTCAAACAAATCTAGCGACCATACTGGGGAAGACATTGTTTGTAGTTGTCAATTTGAATACCATTTTCAGTTGATTACTTTTACAAACTATCCATTATCTTATTTTCCTTCTAAGCCTTGTTTCACCATCAGATCTTCACTTTGAAGAGTCTGTAGTCCTCCTATGAGTTTGTACTCCCCATTTTAAAACCATTTCATTGCTCATTGTTTGGAAAATTGGCTCAGTTTTGAATGTGGATCTCGCCTGTCGCACCTGTTTAGTGGACTTAGAGCGACACTACGTCATTTTTTATCTTTGTTCTCCGTTTGTTGGCCTATCGTCGCAACCCTTTCATTGGTCTACTGCGATACCGTCACACTTCCCGCATTGGTAAACTACAACGTCGCTCTATGTACAAACATAGACTGCGTCGATGTGTCGAAATTGGCATACAGGCATCTCTTCTCCATTCTTCATTTGAGTTTTGGTTTGATGTATAAACTCCCTCTCTGCTGCAAGATCCAGTTAGAGACCCCATTTTTTATTTGTGTGTTGAAGTGTTTGGTTTCATTTGGATTTGTTTTGGGTTCTGTCTTAGACAAGTCTGATACTTGGTAGTGGTGGACACTCTTGTCTCCCCCACCTGCATCCACTCACCCTTGCATTCCCTCCTCTCCTTTCCGGATCTGGTCATTGTATTGGATCGGTTTCCAGACCTCATCTGCATACATTTTTGAGCTTTGCTTTCTTTAGTGTTGATTGCTACTGATTGGTTTTTCAGTGTTTGTGTGTATACTTTCAGTTCATTGAGTGCTCGTCATTTTCTTGAGATTTTCTGAGTCATTGGAGTGCTGCAAGTAATCTTTTCATTTCAGTATTTGTGTTTAAAAGCATCACTGTCATCAAATTGTTATTTTGATACATCCATTGAAAGATCAAAAGTACTTTATTTCCATCATTTTTCAAGTTCATTTGAAGAATTGTACATGCATTGGAATGTCTCATTTGTAGATCTTTTCGAAAAGTTGAAAGAGAATTAAATTATTTGTATTTTTCATGAATTATGAGTTGCTCATTTTCTTGAAAAATTCGAGTAGATATCAAGTTTTGCAAAAGTAGTTCCATGTTTGGGAAGTTATATGCATCTTTTGGTTCTTATGCTTTTAGGCCATTGTAGTGAAAGTGAAAAGCTTGCATATCTACTTAGAAGCTCTCTCTTTTCATCACTTAGCATCATTTTTGTTTTGAAAAGATAAAAGAAAAACAAACATGCTTTGAGTTGGCTTAGTAGTGTTGTGTTATTTTTTGTGTTTCGCTTGAAAAGGAAAAGAATACTTCATAGTCATTTTTTGGTAGATTTGGGATTGTGTTGCATTGTGTTGCTTTGGAAAAATCATTGGAAAGAAATTTCTCTCTCCCATACGTAGACTTCATCAAAAGAAAAGTATATTTTTTGCATGTAGTTAGGGCCTACATTATTTTTACGATTATGTACTCACCTTATGCATTCACCTAACCGTCTAGATAAAATTAACGATAGAACTAGGGTAAACTTTTTAGTAACTTGTGTGTAAGTTAGAGACATGTTCCGGCATCGTTAAGCATGGTAGTTGTCGTTATTTTTCAGCACTGTATTCCAGGGTTATTGTAGTCTTCCACATACTTATCGGTATATAGAAGCTCTTTCACGTACCTACCAAGTACTTCAAGTACTTGGTGTATATCGAAAGGTATTTCACGTACTCAGTGTAGATAGAAAGGTGTTTCACGTATTCGGTAGTATATAGGAAGGTCTCGTGCCGTACGGTTGTGCATTAGACAACACTACTACGGATTTGAGCTCCCACGTACCTTGCGTATATCGAGAGACACCATTAGGATTCGTGAGACCAACTAAGTTAACCTTTTGGCCGTCTTGGCAGAGCAATACACTGATAACAGCACTCGGGGATATTACTATGCACGTACCATCCAGGTAATTGGGTATTTAGGTAAGGGTACGGTCCCAATCCTCCTTGTCACGTTTTACTGTTGGACCCTACGGTATATAGTGATTTGCAAAGCCTTGACAATCCTGTGAGGTTCTAGACCTTTGAATCCACTCTTATCACATAAGTCTGGTTGTGGCCTTAGTTTGTGTAGGGTTTTTTCTGGTCTGCTTTTCTTTTGTTTAGCTTGCCTTAGGAGAAAATTTTGTTTAGTCACTCTGGCTGAATTTCCTTGGAGAAGATCTCATAGGATTCAAAACTTACCACCCGAATATCCCCTTAACCAGGAGGTAATTTCGAGGCTAAGAATGGACCCACAATCCACGGTCGTGTCACCTGAAGTGGAAAACCCTACTTTGAATGTTGGAGCACATATGTTTCCTCTAGATTCACCTGCCTCTCATCCCCCGCAGGGTGAAGAAGCACCAAATTTTACTTCAGAAGACCTACCTCTCGTTCTACCGGGAGAGCTTGGATCATTGGAATGGATAACTTCACCCCGGGACGGCCCTTCAGGAGCTACTAGCCCTTTAGCAACTTACTGGACATCTTCTCTAGGCCACCTAGTGGCCCATTTTGCTGTTGCATCCCCACCTAGTTGGGATACTCCCACCAATCGCATGGAACCTTATCATGAACAATTGGCTAGGTTACGAGCTATGGCCACACAATTTACAAACTGAATCCTTGCACAGAGGGTTGAAGACCCAACTTTACCTCCTTATCAACCACTTCCAAGTCGTTATTTGTCTTATGATTCACAAAAATCGTCCACACAACACGTGACCACTTCTAAGGTCAGTCAACCATCAACCCCTACACATACATCTCCTAGACAAGAGACCAGTCCTATACCTCAGATGACCCAACCCGTTGAAGGAAAATAGTCCAACACACCTGTGACTACCATGGTTACGTCACCTGCTCCTCCCCCACCCCAAACTTCGAGGGGAGGATAATTTTTACCTCCTACCTTCTTTATAGGTAACGATAATCATATGGTGGATAATCAACAACCAGTGTTGGGTCAACCTCTACTTAGTGGTCAGCAAGTTGTTGTTGGGGGGAAACCCCCATCTCTTAACCATAAAAATGCAACAGGAGTTCCCATCGGTCCTTCTGTTGGAAATTCCTTACCTCCCGGACCTTCCACTACGGGACTATCCCATGTTGGGGGACTGTCCAACATAATTCAACAAAAATTGAGTCAAGCATATCCAGGTCATCTTCACCATGTGCCCGGTCAACTTAATCCTGGAAACGCACTCTACGGGGTACCCTACCCTGGAAACCCTTACACTCATGGGGACAGAAAAATGTTTTACAACATGGATCCCCGCTTACAGTCCCTCAAGTCCCTCCACCCTCGTTTGGTCCACCCCCACCTCCCATTGGAGGCGACGGACCCCCACATAACTCTGGAGGAGGAAGAACTCTACCTTCTGGTGGAGGAACCCCTCATTCTGGTCATCATTGTCCACCCCCCCCGTGGTGGTGGTGGAGGACCATCCCACCCTAATGGTGGTGGTGGAGGACCATCCCATCCTGGTGGTGGTGGTGGAGGACCTTCTGATCCTGATGGCGGTGGTGGAGTACCACCATCCTACTATGGTGGAGGTGGCGGAGGAGGCTCTTACCCTTCCGACGGTGGCGATGGCCCACCACCCCCTCCCGGCGGAGGTGGTGGAGGCCCACCCTATTTCAGCAGTGGTAGTGGACCACCACCTCCTCTCGGTGGAGGCGGTGGTGGCCCATTCTATCATGGCGGTGGATGCGGACCCCCACCATTTGGAGGCGCCCCACCCCCTCCCGGCAGCAGAGGCGGGCCCCCACCTTATGGTAATGGGCCACCTTATTATGGTAATGGATCACCTTCCTGTGGCGGCGGACCTAATTTTGGCCCGGGCGGCCTATACCCCTATGGCTAGTTTCCTCCTAGAACACCCAAGGCCCCATCTACCACAAAACTAATTGGTCACCCATTCCGGTGAAACTTCCATCAGATATCCTGAAATTTGATGGCGAGCCGGGTGAGGATCCTAAAAACCATGTGATGACATACCACTTGTGGTGTTCATCCAACTCCTTGATGGAAAAATCGATCCATCTTTGGTTAATTCAACGGACTCTCACTGGTTCGGCTGCCAAGTGGTATATTGAACTACCACCCCATTCTTTTCCTGATTTTGGTTCTCTTGCTATGATTTTTTTTACTTATTTCCAGCTGCCTATACGGTATGAAACTGGTACCAATATTTTAACGTCGCTCCGTCAAAATACCGCTACTAACATCTCAGATCATATACATGATTGGCGGAGGAGACGACGTCTCATTAAGGCTCCTATTCCAGACCAACTCCTAGCAGACTGGTTTACAAAGTCTCTCATACCTACCATAGCACGAGATGTTTCCATCGGAGGCGCTGTCACTGAGGAACAAGACATCGCCCGTGCCCATTTGCTAGACTTAGTCTATGCTCAATCTAGCACGTTGTTTGATATCGTTACTAATGCACCCCATAACACGTACGACCCCGCGAAACCACCCAAGGGACCCCAAGCTGATGGAATCATTAGATCCCCTAACACCCAACCTTCTTCTCAAACTGTTGGATCGTCGAACCCCCAAGGTTCTTCCCCATCACCAACACAGGCTGGTCACAGCACCACCAAATCATCCTCTCTTGCTGTCACTGAAGAAGTGAATTCTGTTTCATCAGCTTCACCTTAAAATTCTGGTGGTAAGAAGAAGAACAAAGGGAAACCTAAGAAATCTTCCACCTAGTAGGAGCATAAGAGCACCTTTGATGACACCAAACGCAAAAGGAAGTTGAAGTATCCTTGTCTATTGTGTGGTGATGACCATTTTTCTAAAGAGTGCCCCCATAGAGACTAAGTTCAAAAGTTTCTTAAGGGAAAACCCACACCCGCAGTTCTCAACGGTCCCTTCCCTACTCAAAATCAGTAGTTGATTTCTCACACCTCTCCTTCCCAAGGAGAAGCATTTACCACCGCGCATGTTCTCATGATGCGTAGTGAGACCATCAACTTGAACACCCATTCTCATTCGTATGACTCTGTTCCGGCAAAGGAGCATGTTGGAAGTAATACTGAAAAAGCTTCCACTTCGATGCCTGATGTCACCATACCGACAACTTCTCTCACCATTGAGAATTCCTCTTTTGAGTTAGTGTTGCATCCACCCAAGAGCACGACTAGAAAATCGGTTTTCAATCCCAATGCACGAGCTGCTCAAAACTACAAAATTGTAGGGGACCTAGCACAAGCCCCTTGTGCTATGTCGATAATCGAGGTCTTGTAAAATTTTCCTAATCAGCGCAAGACTCTCCTCGCTGCCATCGGTGCAGTTGAACCGGATTCATCGAACACCATCATGTTCCAGCTAGAATACTTCAAACCAAGGCTCTCCCATAACCTGGCATTTCAGGTTTCCACAAACATTGCTGGGAAGACAATCCATCATACCGTTTTGGACGAAGGTGCCTCTATGTCAGTCATGTTGATCTCATGTTGGAGAGCCATTGGCTCTCCCGAGTTGAACCATTCTCCTATCACTTTGAGAGCATTCGATGGACGTGGCTTTCAACCTCATGGATTGTTACAAGCTTTAACAGTCGAGCTGGGGGGAAAGACCGCAACCATTAACATGGAAGTGGTCGCTGCCTCGTTAGATTATAACATTTTTCTTGGTCATAATTGGTTTTACAAGGCTATCCGGTCAGCACAAGAAGACTACTTGGTTGTGGCCTCCACCCCCTCTTATCTACATTGAACATCATGTGACCCCCTGCTATGGACTTTTCATTCTTTCGAGTCCATTATGGAAATCATGAGTGCAGATGATCCTCCATGGGAAGACCTCCATCATCGTTCGTCTTTCCCTCCCTTTTTGGATACTATGGAGAATATCATTCACACCATCTTTACATCGGATGTCTTCTCTGGCTCTCAGTCCTCGATACTCATGTGTCAAATAGACTCCAAAGGCAACCTAGCCAACATTGAGCCTATAACTTTGATAGACATCTCGGTTACTCCTGGTGTAGTGGAACACATTCAGTTAGGCCAGAAGTGTTACCCTGAAGAATTCATTGCTTACAAGGCCTTATTCAAGCGATTCCGACATGATTTTGCTTGGACCTATGAGGAGATGCCTGGGATAGACCCCACCATTGTTTTACACGAAATCAAAACCTATCCCAACGTTAAACCTGTCCGCCAAAAGTTGCGACCGGTACACCCTCAGAAGACTGCAGCAATCAAGGCAGAGATTGAGAAACTCGTGAAGGCCAACTTTATTTACCTTGTCCCATTGACAGAATGGGTCTCAAACGTCGTCCCTATTACTAAAAAATAGGGTACCATTCGTGTTTGCATCAATTATCGGGATCTCAACAAGGCTTGTCCTAAGGACAAATACTCGACTCCCTTTATTGACCAGATTATCGATAATTGTGTTGGAAGTGTCATTTTTTCATTCATGGATGGCTTTTCCGGATACAACCAGATTGAGATCCACCACGCTGACCAACACAAGACTGCATTCATCTATCCTTGGGGAACGTTTGCGTATCATAAAATTCCGTTTGGTCTTAAAAACGTTGGTGCCACATTCCAGTAGGCCATTTCGTATGCCTTCCATGATGTGAATGACTTTGTGGAACCTTACTTGGATGACCTCCCTGCCCACTCAAAGCAGTGCGAGTGCCACATAGATCATCCAAAGGCCATTTTCCTCAGATGCAGACGGTACAATATCCGTCTGAACCCTCATAAGTGTATTTTTTGTGTTGAGTCTGGACACCTCTTAGGGTTTATCGTCTCGAAAGATGAGATCTGCATTGATCCCTTGAAGGTGGAATCCATTGTCTCTCTTCTACCTCCAATTAATATGACAGAACTTCAAATTCTACAAGGGAGAGCAACTTATTTATAGTGCTTCATTTGTAATTTTGCACAGAAGATGCAGGGATACATGAGATTGATGAAAAAAGACGTCTCGTTCATTTGGGATGACCAAGCTCAACAATCTTTTGATAGTTTGAAACATGTCATCATGCATGCCCCTAAGCTCCAACCGCCGAATTACTATCGAGATTACATTCTATGCCTCGCTGCTTCCGACACCACTATCGCGATGGTTTTGGTGCAGGAAGAACAGAACACCCAAGAACATGTGATATACTACACTAGTAAAGGTCTTATTGATGCTGAAACTTGATATTCACTTGTTGAGAAGCTCGCTCTCACAGCAGTTATCGCCATGCAGAAGTTCCGACATTACATTTTGCTTCGCACCACCACCATCATCACAGATTCGAACCCCATGTACCACGTTCTAACTCATCAGGTGCTTCGGGGCAAGTATTCATGCTGGATCGTAATACTACAAGAATTCGATCTTCTTTTCGAAAAATCCAAGTCTGAAAAGTCTTTGGTGTTTGTTGAGCTCATTTGCGACCTCCCCCGTGCTGATGTAGAATCTAACCCAATGACTCTTTTCTGGATAAGTCATTGTTTCTTATCAGTACGTATGATCCGTGGTATGGAGATATCACTTTATATCTTCAGACCCAATGTTTCATCCCTCAATTGTCTCGTGATGACCGTCATCGAATACGCCACCATGCGAAGTATTACCTGATTATCAGTGATACTTTGTACTGCCGTGGTATTGATTCTATTATTCAACGTTGTCTGACTCATGACGAGGCTAAACACATCCTAAATGATTGTCACGCTGGGGCTTGTGGTGATCATCTCTCTGGGATTGCTACAGCCCAGAATATTCTTTGAGAGGGATATTATTGGTCGTCTATCTTTAAAGATTGTATTGAGGCCGTAAAAAAATGTCCTCCATGTCAATATTTTCATACGAAAAAGCACACCCATCCCACCCCGTTACGCATGGTCATTGCCATTGGCCCCTTTGCTAAATGGGGCATTGAATTCATGCATTGTAAGCCTACCTCGGCCGGGGGGCATAGTTACATCATTGTAGCTGTGGACGTGGGTCGAGGCAATGCCTAGATACACGAACAACAGCAAGAACACCGCACTCTTCATGTTTAATAATATAATAGCGCGGTTTGAAGTTCCTCAAGCGATAGTTACTAACCATGGTTCTGACTTCATGAACCACATGGTGGACGAGTTGAGCAATAGATTGAGTTTTCTCCATTAAAACTCAACACCGTACTACCCACAGTCAAATGGACAAGTAAAGGCCATCAACAAGGTCTTTAAAACCATGGTGATACGCATGGTGGGTACGCACAAGTCCAATTGGCATAACATGCTCTTCTCCGCACTATGGGATTATCGAACTTCTGTTAAAACCACCACTGGATTTACTCCCTTCCAACTAGTGTATGGATTGGAGGCTATCCTTCCTCTTGAGTGCAAGATTTCGTCCCTCAAGCTTGCCATCGAACTTCTCCCCAACACTTTTGTCGAGGAAGAATGTTTCCTCTACCTAGCTAAGCTCGACGAGAGTCACCGAGATGCTGCTCTTTCCAACGAGGCTCATAAGAGACGCATCAAAGTGCAGTACAACAAGTCGGTAGAACCTCGCGCCTATAATGAAGGAGATTTGGTCCTCACATACGACCAAAAACATGATAAGGTGGGGGCAGGAAAGTTTGAGTCCATGTGACATGGACCTTACGTAGTGAAACACGTCTTAGAGAAGGGAGATTATGAGCTTGAAGACTATGACGGGATATCTTTGGGTGAGCCCCACAATGGGCTCTACCTGAAGAGGTACTATGCCTGAGTATTTCATGCATAAGTACTTTTGTATATACTGTACATGGCGTGTGTGTGTTTTTGTGTGGTGTGACGCTTTGATTTTTTGTGTGTTTAGGTCTTGTTTCATTTCTTATACCATGCTCTATCTGCATATGCAGATGGAAACTTGCTATGGATTTGCGGACGATGCCAACTGACATACCTGCAACCTTGCTTCGGCAGCCTGGGTACTTTATTCACCTACTGGCGAACTTATCATCTTAGGAGGAATGTGTCTAGGTTTTGCAACCAACGATGCTGCAGTCTATCAAGTAGTCATTGGAACCCTAACCGACGCTATTTCTTTGGGTATGGACCATGTTGTCATCCATTTGGATTCTCAACTAGTGGTCTCTCATCTTAACCAAGTTTATGCCATCCATGATCCTACCTTACTCCATCTCTATAGACAAGTCCGTCTTCTGGAAAGGGCCTTCGAGTCCATTCAATACCTGCATATTCCACGAGACATGAACACAGTTGCCGACTCCATGGCCAACTTCATCTTAGATTCGCACATTGCACACACATAAGCATATTCATGAACTATTAAACGTAGACATAACATGTAAATAACTCATTTTATAAGCAAACACATAAACAAGATCACATCATTCATCCATTTAAACACATAATGCATAAAACCACCAAAATGTCTGTATATATATATATCATCATAAAAAGTAGTGCTTGTACAAAACCTAAAGCACGACGGCTTTGAGTGAGTCTATACAAAATCTGAAGCCTCATAGCTTTCAGTAGTACAAAATATGAAGCTTTTAAGCTCTCAGTACATACATAATAGCAACATAAGGCCTAACACCTAGCCCGTACACCCCTAGGTCTCGCAGCTCTATCCTGTTGAGTATGGAAGCAGTCAACTGCTCTTGCGACCTTGCGGAGCAGCACATTGAAGCGCATGAACACTCCCACCGCATACCTCTGCATAGGCCGCGGTAATGCATCCAGTATCATCTCTGGAACGTCTAACGTCAACCCACTCAGGTTCTCGTAGACGTCCTCCATATCCACAATGGCATCATGTACAGCTGGGGCCATGGCTGCTCCCCCTCCTCTCCTCACAAGAAGAGAGACTCCTACTGGTTGCATGGGGCCCACATCTACACACACATGTTATTAAATTATCAACACTATAACAAGAAAATATATAAATACACAAAACTAAAAAGTACAAGGGTCGTTGTTCTTACCGACGTCTCCCCACTCTACTCCCTCAGGCAGTGCCAAGTCTGGGTCCTCTCTATAGTCCGTACCACTGTACGGGTAATCCTCCACCATTAGCAGTTGGCCTTCTAGCCAGGTGAACAAATCAGGACCATACCCGATGATAGGACCCCCACCATGGTGGGCCATCACCTCTGTCCATCTGGCCATGTGAGGATCCCTAGGATCCCTATGATCTAGAGGCACCTACGAGCACAAGAGGGGAACCCGCTCCAATAGAAATGAGATCACTATAGATCCGTATCCGAACTGTTTGATCTCTCCACGCAGACACTTGGTCAGTTGAGATTGAATGTTTGCGAGGAGTCCCTCACACTAGTTGAATACCTTCAGAGACATGCAGTCCTACGCATATAGCATATGGGACCTAGTAGCTAGATGGGGCACTTGGATCCTTGTTATCCTCGTGATGGTGAAAAGAATAGCTCGCATTGGACGTTCTCGTACCTTTTTGATGGGAATCTTCCCACTAGAGGCACGGGTGTGATGAGTACAATGCTGAAGGATCAAGTCGTCTACTGTCCGATCACTTCCCTGTGATCGGTAAGAGCCACATTGCCCCCCGTATGGGACAATCCTATCAAGAAGTAGATGTATTCCACATCTATAGTCAAAGTATGCTCTTCGATCACAAAATACTGTTGTGCTACGTCCCAACAATGGACCATATGTTCCAGCAATGGTACTTGGGCCCTCATGCCCTGAATGTTGAAGAGCTGCAGTAGCCCGCAGTTCCGTAATGCCTCTACACATAATGGGTCACTTGCAGCTTGCACATCATCTACCTTGTGTTCTCGTTCACGCCACTCTAAGACCATGTTGGATGCTACTAACCTGCCAAAAGGAGCTTTTTAATACCATTAGAACTCACTTCAACCACTGAAATTTTATCTTTTGGGCTAGGCTTGTTGGTGGGGTTGGACATTTCCGCCGTCGCACCCTGTCAATACTGAAAGTGCGACATCATCGCAAACCAGCTTTTTGGTCTTTGCAACGACCTAGGTTTGTCGCAGTTCCCATAAGGGCGACTTGCGACAACCCAAGTACGTAATAGCCCTCCACAAACCAACTCAAAAACCCAAAAAATGAACTAAAATTAAAATTGTAAACCACTGGAAATGTGCTGGATGAAGTTTAGAGTTACCTGCTACGAACGGCTCGTGAAATGGTTGCTCACAGCTCCCGGAATTGATAAGTGAAATTTTGGCTCCAAATGGCACTTCTTCTCCCAAATTTGGCAAATGGACAATGGTAACTATATTTGGTTTTTTGTTTCTATTTATAGACAAAAAGCATATTCTTTTTCAAATATTTGATGCTTTTTAGGTCATTTGCTATAGTTTGGCTCATTTTTATTACATTTGAGTGCCTGGTCGACTTTTTGACGTAGTTTTCGAGTGTGCAGGAGTTGTTAAGTGTTCTTTGTGCACCATTTTCACATTATAACGGTCATTTCATGTATGGACAATCCTTTGAATGTTTTGTCATTATTTTGTATCCGTTAGGTTGTAATTATTTAATGATGACGAGCTTACTCTTTGTTCTTTCTCGTGCTCTTAAAACCATGAGAATAAGTTACCGAGTTACGATTTACCACTTTTCCGGGCTCGTTAAACTCCTACGGAAAAGAAACCCCCCCAGATTCTATCTTTAAGGTCTTTTTCAGGCTCTTGAAATATGAAAAGATTGCCATGCGAACTTGTCGTCTTCCTGGTGATAGTTTACCCCTTTTTCGGACCAGGGGGCACTATTTATGGAAAAGGTATACTCCAACCAATAATGACTAGAAGAGTGCTCTCCCGCATTGTTTTACCCTTTTTCGGGAAAAGAGGCTAACTTTACGAAAAACGGACCATTGGAGTCTTCTTTAGTTCTTTTTAGACTCTCTAAACATCAAATGACGACCGAGTTTACCTTCTATGGACTCGTTAAACTTTCACATCGAAGGACCCATCATGGGATGAACCCCTCCTATCCCAGGTTCAAAAAATATTTGGGATTGGACTCATATATGAGATGAGCTATACCAAGCATCTGGTTACCCTCATCAAGCTTGTAAAAAACACATGAGGCACTCATCGTTCATGATGGGGAAAAAGGAAATCTCCTATGTTACACACCTTTATCTATGGCAGTACCTAGTCGTTCTTGAACATTGCACTCATTTGCATTTGCATACGGCACTTGGATCATCCATTTGTCCTTGAGTTTCACCTACTTCCTGGGTCTTGCTACTCCTTTGAGTCATTCAAAGAACGCTTCCATTATCAGTTGCATTAAGAAGTTATTGTCATACTCATCATGTCAATACTGTCGAATCATGCCATGCCCATGTTCAAGAACACTCTCACCATTCATTATCTGCAGTCAGTACACCTTCCACCATGTCGGTCTACTTTGAGTTAGTCTTGTATGTTACTGTACTATCCGATCTACTTCAAAACCTCTGTTGTCATGTTTCATGTCGATGATGGGGGATTCATCATGGCCCTCCTTTAATGGATTCGTCCTTGTCGACTTCAACACATCATCCAAGGATTGAATCTAGAAACCAATCAAGTACCTTGGGCCTACATGCCTCAATGGTAGGTTACCTCGCTTTCGACATGAGTTTACATCATTGACTCTTGATTGAAAGATTTCATCTAGCTTTTGACTTCAACTCATTTATTCATGCTCGATGATATGTACTATGATACCTTGGGAATCATTAACATTAATGGTGATTTACCTCGCACTTGTTAACGGTATACATCAATGACTGGTAATCAAGTGGTTTCTAGCATGTTCGATGTCAAGACATTTGTAATCACATGGATAGATTCGTATCATTGCGCATTCGACTTGAATATAGTGGGGAGTCATGCTTTACCCAGGTTGCGATGGAGATTGTTTTGAGTCATATTACACAGATCCACATTTGTATTGGTTGTGGCTGTGTTATAATATCATCATGGATCTATGCTTGTGTCTAGTAGCCATGATTGTGTTCAGTCAATCATTACTACCATGGATCTATAATGTATTGATCGGCAGCCATGTTGTACGTTATATGAGACTATGTACTCAGATTCAGTTGTAGTGCAACAGCGTCCTTCATCCGATGAGCCATTGCCATTCCTTCTGTCAAAGCATTTCACCTGTCCAGTTTCAAACAACTTCATGCTTTGGGGGGCATTTTGTTACACCTAAATCTTGCCATCATGCTGATCAGTGTAAACATCCCTCATGTTTCCTTGACTAAGTTAACCTGGAAGAGATACAAAGCCATTTATACTAGGTTTTGAGAGGTCGTCACAGGTTGTCCTCAAGCAACCTGCGATGTCATAGGTTGGCCTCTTGCAACCTGTGATGATGCCAGTTAATGGACAAAAATAGCTTCTTCGAGCCCATTCTCAAAGCTAGATGACATGGATCCCTATCCCTGACCTTTTGGGAGAGCTGGCATTCAGTTCCTATCCTCTTGGAATGATCCCCTATCTCTCTCCTACCATATCTCAACCTACCCTATCGACTTAGTCCTATATAAGTGAAGCTCACTTCCATTCCAAAGGGAGGAAGTCTATAGTGTCTACATGCTGGTGAAATTACCTTAGGAGAGATCTCTACTCATCTATTGGGAGACTCACACTTTGTTGGGAGGCTTTGGCTTTGGATCGATCAGATGAGGATTGCTGCATCAAGTCTATGGTTGTAATCTTTCTACCCTATGTACTCCCCTTTCAATACAGTAATATAATTACTTTCCACCACAATCTCATTGTGTTAATGATATCTTGTGTAGTTCTTTTACATGACTGCTTACTTAGATCTATTATTTTATAGATGCGTTTTACTTGTTTTGTTGTCTTGTTGTCTTGACAAGTTTTACAGTTCGAATATGAAGATCGTCAAGCTTGGAGCAGCATTCAAAGAGGAAAGGATTAGCGATCCATAAGGTAAACGTATCTAGTTATTTGATCCTTAATTAGATCTAGGAAAGTGGATTATATTCTGTCCTATTTGTTTTAGACTCGCGTTGAGCTAGGGAGATCACGCCTCGAGTCCGCTCTTGGTAGATTGTCCATCAAACAGGGGCACCTGAGGGACTGTGTAGCAGATAAGGGGACCTTCCTTGTGTTGGGTGTGGTAGGTATTGTGGGTGCCAAGGCTATTTGGATTTAGTTGAGATTCCTGTAGATATATGGTTGAGCTCACTCGATTAGCATCCTCCTCCCTTGTCTCTTGCATGCTTGATAAACCCAGTTGTGTGTTGGATTAACATGACTGTTTGTGCGAAACCATGGTTGTGAGTGAGCCTATTTAGTTCCTCCTTAGTGGATACATAGCCTAGCTTGGGGGTGGTCTCTTAGCTGAAAGAATATAGGTTGGACAAAGATCTAGGGTTGGGTGGAACGTTTCTCTCACATAGCCAGTTTCTTGGACAGCTTCATGTTAGAGATAAGTATTCTCTGTGGTTAAAATTATGTCAATTATGTGTTCTGCAATGTGTTAATTTGATGACTATTATTGATATGTTGAATGCATGATGGATTGTGTGTGGATGATGTTTATTTTCGCTGTGTATAATTTAGTTATGCATTTTATTAAATTGTGAATTTAGTCATATGGCTTGGGGAAGAATTAGACACACCCCCATGTTGCAGTCATGTTCCCTCTGCGGGTCAGGATGACAGGAGGGGACATGACATCCGTAAGGAATTGTTTGGTCCAAAAGGAAGGCAATCATATCAAAATCAAAATCAAAATAACAATGGAAAAATAGATAAGTAAAAAATTTATAGGAGAATGAGGTAAAAGTATCTAATTTTTAGGCATACCACAAACTGAAAAATGTTCCCCAACAATCATAGAAACGAATTAATGTTTAGGTATAATCAAATTAACCAACATATGATTTTAATTTTCTCTTGTCCACATAGAAGAAAGAAAAATTTATAATAAAAATTACAAATGCATTGAGTCATCGACAACTGGATTTTATGCCACATCAAATCTATGAATGTTGTATAGCCAAGCAACATGTACAAGAAGAAAACCATAATTAGATATAATGAAGTGACAACTAATTTCATGAATCTAATGGATGTAATAAAAATGAAAAGAATTTATTTGTTTACCTCATTAAGTGCAGTAATTATGATAGCCTCGACATTCTCTTGAGAAATAATTTCCCTCAAATCATCCAATTTTTGTTTGATAGAACACCATATCCATTCCAAACAATGTATGAAAATAAGTGATGCTTCATGCAATGACCTGTCCTTCCAAGAATCCAAAATTAATCTACTAGGTTTTTGTCTAGTTGAATGTACTTTTGTAGCTTCTTCAAAAATGCTTGCTTCCATCTATTTGTAGTTTCTACTTAAATACACCATGGATCCACAACTATTGCTAAATTGTTATTGAAATGATATCTCCAAAATGAAACACTTACATTAGTCCATGCATCCTAAGTATAAATACTTGTTTTCAATAGAGATCCTCCAGGCTCCCTTTATCCATTGCAGAAGATGTGGACCTCAGAATATATAATTAATAACATAACATGGAGATTGAACTCAAACTCGAATGACAACAAAGCTTCCAATGCCACACTAAGTGAAGACGCTACATATATTCAAACCATAGTAGCTATGTCACTAACATCAAAAACTTGAGATTTCATATATATTCTTTTATTTTTTAACCTAAAATTATTACTACAATTCATTTTTTTGTTTTCTAAAATGAATCTAATTAAACAAACCATTGAGTTGGAATAAATGGAACATAATATAAGGAACAAAAAAGGATATATGATAGAATAGAATAGAATATGTTTATTAACATCCTTAGAAGGGCCCTGTAGGAACCATGGGATTAGCTAAGTTATAATAAAAATAAATAATAAATAAAATTATGAAGATTAGCTAACTCCACTTACAATATGTATATTGTGTCAATACTCATCTTTTGAAGTTTGTAAACAACTTAAATATAACTACCTAGTTTCTTTGAAGTTCTAAAACACCTTACACATAATTACCTACTTGTTTAGAGGGAAAATTAACAAGCTATGTAAACTATTCAAATATTCATTCTTTATCAAGAGTTTCTTCTTACTTTCTTGTATACAAGTTATGTAACATGTATATAAACCCATCTAAAAATGCATGATGTTAAACCTAGATTGCTTGTTTAGTTTTTCCATTTCAGACTCTGTTGGTGGTTGCAACATTATGACCTGCCTTTGTGACATTTTCATGTACAACAGTTTCATTTTCTTCCACCAGCTCCTATAGGAACATGATCAATAGGAAAATATGATACATAGACATGACAAGGTAAGACATATATAAATTGTTAATTTTATCATAGAGAATAACAACATCATAACCCAATAACACCAACAACACTATGGATAGAATCATCATAGGAAGGTGATGACCTTGGCAATAAATACAAGGGAAGGATTTAAATATGCAAGCATGGGCTACACTAGATAAACATAGAAATATTGTCATCATATAGCATAATAGCAATATATGAGCCCATCGAAAAATGCTTGATGTTAAACATGAGTTGTTTATTTTCACCATTTCGGAATCCATTTGTGGTTGCAACACCATGCCTTTCCTTTGTGGCATTTTCATGTGCAATAGTTTCCTTTTCTTCCATCTCCTACAGGAACAAGCCCAATAGGAAAATATGATACATAGACATGACAAGGTAAGTGTAGCTAGGGTTATCACCCTAGCTTGTGCAAATGAGAACCTACTAAGGAGAAGTGACTCCTTAGTAGCAGTTCAATAAATGGAAATTACAAGACAATACATTGAAATAAAAATTACTTCTAAACATGTGCATGAGACATAAGAGATAAGAAATAATAAATGGTTTTCTTTGTATTGAAATGTTACCTCAAGTGTAGAGGTTTGGTGAAGTCCTTGCAATGATCCAAGAGGGTTGCTTTAAACTCCAATTTTGCTCCTTCTCTTTCTCCAATGGTGGAAATGGGCCAAAAGGGGCTCTCAATGGTGAAAGTAGCTCAAGGGTGAGCTAGGGTTTCAAGAGAGATTTTGGCAGAGTAAGGGTATCCT
The DNA here is from genome assembly GCA_027924585.1 of Larix kaempferi. Classification (NCBI taxonomy): domain Eukaryota; kingdom Viridiplantae; phylum Streptophyta; class Pinopsida; order Pinales; family Pinaceae; genus Larix; species Larix kaempferi. The sequence continues at coordinate 15,463,845 of BSBM01000101.1, read as the reverse complement.
TGATTGTGGATATGAAATGAGGGGTCTCCATCACCTATTTATAGTTTTTTGGTGGTGGAGTGCTGGCCCATGGTTTTGGGAACCATATGGTTTAGGTCAGCTGTATAGGGTTTTTTCCTCCTTTTTCCTCATTATTTTATATTTTTATTCCCTTTTTAGGGGATTTTTGCTATTTTAGAAGAATTTTGGATATTTTTGGAGGGAAAAGGGGTTTTTTAGCCTTTTTGAGGCTTTTTTGATGGTTTTGTGGCCTTTTGGAGGCATTTTAGGCCTTTTGGAGGCTTTTTAATGGGATTTTCGGGATTTTTAAGGGAAAAATGGTAGGAAAATGGACAAATGAGTCATGTAATGGGGTAGATGAGGTAGTGAGCACTTTTTGGGTGTTAACAGATTGCCCCTGATGTGTGAGGGCAGGAGCTCATCGTATGGCCGATAGACATCATAAGTCATATATGGTCTTCCTGGGGTGTGGAGAAGAGAAGAAACAAACTGGAGCCCGGAACAACGATCCCGAACAACTACAAAAACTAAAAGTACATAACCTCAATAATGGATGAGGAATAATCTGATCATATGGACGAGGTGGGCATTCCCATGCTCGTATCAAGATATAAAACAATGGGGTCCAAAATAGGGGGACTTGACATATACATGACCTCAAATACTGAATGAGGAAGAATCTCAATATATGGACGAGGCGGGCATACCCATGCTCGTATCAAGATACATAAAAAAAACAATGAGGCCCGAAAAGGGGGACCTGTAGGATACATAGAGAACTACTATGTACATCATAAGGGTCCAGGGAGGACACAAATCGGGGACATACTGCTGGGCTAACCATGTCTAAGCTGAAGAACTGATACAATGGAATGACAACAGTGCTACTGAGTGTGGTACCAAAGGAACTGATGAGCTGCTGGATCAAAGTGACAAGGGTCATACTCTCAATGGTACACTGAACTGGAACTGAACTGGGATGGAACTGGGTACTCAAGGAAGCATATAACTGGATGGCTTCCGAATACAATCGCCTACGCAACCCGGACATCCACAAGAAAATATAACTGGGCGCTCCGAAGTGACTCACCAATGTGCTAGAGTCGGGGGAGATCCGGGGACTTCGACCAAAAATGGAAGGGATATAAACCCTGCGCGATTCTCAATGATGCGATCAAGGTGTTGAAGTCAAGCATGTGAGAAACAACCATTCTGAGAGGTAATGATGACTCCTCTCAAAATGGTCCGTAGGCACTCACCACAGATGGTGATGGGTCCAAGGCGCAGGGACCTCTGGGTCTATCCTTTGGAATAGAGGGGCTATCATCGACAGAGGGAGACCTGCAATGAGCAAGGCAATGATGTTTCCTTGATAGGAGCGTGAGGTGCAGAACCGAAGTGTGAGAGCACTGATGGTAGGACTGACAGACTAGGGGGGATAACTAGGCAAGTAGAGTGGGAGGACTCAAACTTCCTTTGTTCAGAGTATGATGGCGGGGACGATCGGGCAGCATACAACACTGACTGAGGGGAAAAGGATCATAGCTGTAATGTATCGAGGATGGTGACTGGGATGAGGGATACTGAAGCTGGTGTAATATGGCAGGAGACTGCAGAATACTCTGAACAAAGGCGACCCGATTGGGGGTGCTGCCGAGATGATCGATTGTAGTGTCGAGAGGCACGGGGGGACTTCTTCATGGGTTAAGGAACTAGAAGAAGTGAGTGTAAATGGTACTGTCATGTCGATTTATACGAGCCCAGGACAGTTCATGCTCGTGATTGCTTCAATTTTAAGGAGTCTGAAAAGCGGTAAGAAGACTCTGAAAGAATGGAATGGTACTGTCATGTGGATTTGTACGAGCCCAGGATAGTTCATGCTCATGGTTTCTTTCAATTTTAGAGAGTCTGAAAGCGATAAGAAGACTCCAGGGGGTTGCTTTTTTGTGTGTTAGTCTCCAAGGCCCAAAGAAGCATAAAAGGATGCAACGAAGAACTCTTCTAGCCGGTGTGACTAGAGTATTCCTTTTTCATAGTTAGTCTACCAGGTCCGGAAAAGGGGTAAACTTATACCAGATAGACGCCCTTTCAGGTACTTTAATGAGCATGAAAGGAAGCAAGATTGTTCGGCGATATTTTCATTGTTTTAGGAGTCAGACAAGAGCTTAACAGAAACTCCCTAAGTGCCTTTTTCGTAAAGGACTTGTCCGGCCCGAAAAAGGGATAAAATTATACCGAACAAAAGGAATGACTAGGCAAGGAGGAAGTGCTCAAACAAGGAACATTTATGATGACCAAGAACGAGGGTAGGGGGGAACACTTGTGGGCCTCCTTGCGGGGTAGTGAATGGTGGCAAAATAACGAAATAATTGCAATATGACAGGAGTGAATGGCTTATGTAAAAATGTGGGACAATCCGATGGTGGCCGATGTGGTGCGCAAACCGAGGCAGCAAGGGGTCGGGACACAATGTTGAAACTGTACCAAGTGAGAGCGAGAAATGATCTCAAGCATCATCACGAGCTCGGAAAAATGAATCCAGCGATATAAAAAGTGTCAAAAATGGATAACGATTGATGTGGCACGCACACCGAGGTGACAGGGGGTGTTTTGGGAAAAAATACCCAAAAAATCTGGGGGTGAGAGCGAGAAATGATCTCAAGCATCATCACGGGCTCGGAAAAATGAATTTGATGATATAAAGTATATCAAAAACGGGCTACGGTCGATGTGGCATGTAAACCGAGGCGACTAGTGGCATTGGGACACAATGTTGATATTGGTCCTAGTGAGAGCGAGAAATGATCTCAAGCATCATCACGGGCACGGAAAAATGAATTCGATGATATAAGGTATATAAAAAACGGGCTACGACCGATGTGGCGTGCAAACCGAGGCAACAAGGTGTCGGGACATAATGTTGATATTGGTCCTAGTGAGAGCGAGAAATGATCTCAAGCATCATCACGGGTACGAAAATATGAATTCGGCGGTGCAAATGGTGCGAAAAATGGAGGTCATAAGGACTCCGGAATGGTCAAAGGAAAGAACTAGGTTAAAAAATGGTTGCAAATAAAGGGGAGCCCACCAAGCCAAGGATGCAGTGGTGGGGAAAAATGATTACCCGCGGGGGAAGAATACTAGGAGTATCTAATCAAATCATATATACAAGTGACATGTGACCTCAAAAATGGTTGAGATCACAAATGTGAAAAAGTGAGCAGGGTTAATGACCTGCCCCCATGCTTTGTGCATGGGGTTTGTGATTATGGATCACATAGGTGTGGGTTTGAACAATGGGTTCACTGACGTGCTAAGATAGATGTGATGGGGAAGGGACCAAATGATTGATCATGCCCCCTATCCCAGGGTCGAGGTGATCTATTATGCCCCTGAGCTCAGAGGTGTCAATGCGGTGCTCTATAATAGCGAGGTCAAGACCAGGCATTTTGGTATAGGAACAGGTAAAGACATCACGGAACTCTTAGAAAAGTTCCTTGTACTCTCCGATCTCGTGCTTGGTGCAGGAAGCTCCTAACGAAATGAGTTCAAGAGCACCGGCTAGGGCAGAGATATCAATGTGGATGATGGGTGAGATATTGGCCATGTTACCTTCCTCAAAGGCATCAGGAGAAGGAATAGGATCATTAAACCAGTCGACCTTAGTGGGAAGGAAATCTTTGGATTCAACTGCAAATTGGGTAGCTGTGCTAGAGGAGGATTCTTCCGGGAGGAAATAGGAACGATGGTGCATGTCATCCTAGGGATAATCCGGGGCAGTGAGTGCCTCGAGAATCTCCTCATCAAAACGGAAAGTTGGAGTTGTCAAATCAGTTGACGAGGGAATGGTGGTGGAAGAGATCATATAAATGGTGTATGGAAGAGATCATATAAGTGGGATCACGTGAGCAGTAAAAATCAAAGTCACACATGTGCTCCCAACACCGTGTATGCACTTTTGGTCTAGCGATTGTTGAACCTCCACTGATGCATCATTGTTGGCACAAAAGCGCATGTGCATTAATAACACGCACATGTTATTAATGTGCACACATTATTAAAAATGCATTCATGTTAAAAACATGTGTGCTTTTAAGAACACCCAAGTGCTTTTAAAAACACGAGCATGCTTTTATTACATAAATTAACAAAATTAGTAATTTGGCCCTAACTTTTGATCCTGAACTTGGATTTTAATGCTCCTTATACCATTGGAAATGTATTTTTGAGACCACAACTTTGTAGTTTTACGTTTTTCATGATTCAACATCATTTGTTTCCTATTTTTAAAAAACTAAATATATGACTCTTTTTTCATTTTCCTCTCTCAGGCATAGTCAAGGGAGGGAGGGATACTAAGAGAGAGATAGAGAGGGAGTGAGGAGAGAGATATATAGATGAAGAGAGAGGGATAAAGAGAGGCGTGGATAGAGAGAGAGAGAGGGAGAGAGTGATAGAGAGGGAGTGAGGAGGGAGAGAGAGATATATGAAGAGAGAGAGAGAGAGAGAGAGAGAGAGAGAGAGAGAGCGTGATGGATGGTGGGAGGTATATGGAGGAATGGAGAGGAAGATATAAATAGAGATGGATATAGAGTGGGTTGTAAATGGATAGATATAGAGGTGAAGGGAGGGATGGTGAGAGAGAGTGGAGGAGGGTGGAAGATAGAGAGACGTAGAGAGAAAAATAATGAGAGGGAGGGGAGGAGTGAGGTAGAGAAGAATGTAGGGTGAAAAATAGAGTGAGGGAGGGATTGAGTCTTGGAGAGAGAGAGAGAGAGAGAGAGAGAGAGAGAGGGGGCGGGGGGGATTTATGGAGTGAGAGAGAGAGAGAGGGGTAAAAAAGGACCAAGGTGGGGGTTAGAAAGAGATTGATGCAAGAACATAGGTAAGGATAAATGGAGGATGAGGGAGAGAAATCAATAGAGATATGGGGGAGAAGAGTGAGGGAGGGATGGAGGAAGGGAGTATATAAGAAATAGTGAGGTATGGAGGGAGTTAGAGGGATTAAGAGAGAGAGAGGGGGGTATAAGGTGGGTTTAAGAGAGATACCTATTTAATAAGAGAGAGAGAGAGAAGGGGGAAGGGAGGGTGGAATAGAGATTGAGGTAGGGAGGGAGTTAGAGGGATGGGGAGAGAGATAAATAGAGATCGAGTGGGTTGGATGGAGGTAAGGGGAAAATTGAGGGAGGGAGAGGGTTGAGGGGTGGGAGTGAAGTAGAGAGAGTGAGAGGGAGGGAGTGAGGGGGGTGGAGGGAGAGATATAGGGATGGAGGGATACAATGATGGAGGGAGGGAATGAGCATGAGAATGTGTGTTTGTGCGTGTGTGTGTGTGTGAGAGAGAGAGAGAGAGAGAGAGAGAGGGAGGGAGAAAGAGGAAGAAAGGTGTATGTGTGTGTGTGTGTGTGTGTGTGAGAGAGAGAGAGAGAGAGAGAGAGAGAGATGAAAGGGGGGTGATTTCGAGAGAAAGGGGTGGAGGAAGAGAGAGGGAGTGTGAGAGGAGGCGGGAGAAATATGGAGAGAGGGATGGAAAGACAGGGAGAGAGTTGAAGGGAGGGATGGAGGGAAGAAAAGAGTTCGAGAGAGAGAGATATTGGGGGTTAGGAGTTTAGAGAGAGAGAGAGATTGGAGGGTATGGGTGTAGAGAGATATAGATTGGGGGTTGGAGCAATCTCGGTCCCTGCAAGAAATTTTTGCTTAACAATACAAACGACACATGACGCTCACATAGACTTGGTATAAATAAGATGCCAGACACTGGCTTCTATTACTTCAATCAAGTTAACAATTACAATGCAAATAAATGTAAACAGCTAAACTAGTCGGCCTTAGCCTGATACAATATACAAAAGTAAATTGTGTTCTCTTTGTGTTTGCAATCCTCTCCTCCTCTTAGTCTTCTTCCGAATTCTAGAACGAATGAGCATTGAGCGATGAGCGATCCCCCTCCTCTGTGACTGTGCATTGGTCTTCTACTGCACTGCAGCTCATCCCGAGGTCCACTCCATTCCTCGAGATAGTCTTCCTCTATCCACTGAATCCAGCAGATCCTGCAGACCTGTAGTTTTCAGCACCCTCTAGCCATGCTGCGCAACCTATTCCTATGGTGACATCTATCCTAATCCCAACCACCTTCTTAACTACTCATAACTTCCTTAGCAACCCCAAATGGCTACCAAGTACTCTGTCTTGACTTCTGAGCTTCTCTGACTCTGTTACAATAGTCGGTCCCATCACTGACCTTAACCATATTGTCTTCTGTCATGCTTCAACTTTACTTGTCAGCTTCACTTTGCTTCCATGGCTTCTCCAGTCTGACCCTTTCTCAACACTTGGATTCCACCGCAAACCTGTCGGTGTCGTGATTTGACAACATGTCGACCTTCAAACTTCCGCTCTGATCCTGTCATCTGTCGATTCTCGACCTTTAACTCATGTCAACCACATATCGACAGCTTCTCGCTTGACTTCCTCACTTCGAATTCCAGTCTCCCTTCCGCACAAGTGGTCGTTGACAATCCCCCTAGTAGACCTCCTGTTAATCAACTTCGACTCTTCTTCCTAGGTCTCGATGCTCCTGCATCAGACTCCCCAGGTGAAAAATAAATTGACTGCTCTTTCAGTCTCCTAAATTCTTCTTTGCAAATCCATGTTTCCTCCTGCAACTCATCATCCTTCCATCGCACTAAGTATTCTTTCTCTCGCGAACTGCGCATACACCCAACTTCGCATTCCTCTAACACTTCGATGATTTCCTCCTTGTCGCGTCGATATGGAATTTGCACTGTCCAGTCTATGTTCGACACTCCCGTGCTGCTATTGGTTGAACCTTCTTCAAATTTGTATAGATCTGAGACATTGAACATTGGTGATATGTTCAAGTCCTTCGGCAGCTCCAATACATAAGCGTTGTCTGAAATCTTCTTCAGGATCTTACATGGTCCAATCTTCTTCAGCTTCATCTTGTTATAGGTTCCTGTCAGAAATATCTCCTTTCGCAGATGCACATAGACTAAGTATCCCTCGTTGAATGACTGTAGCCTTTTCTTTCTGTCAGCTCTCAACTTGTATGTTGCATTATTCTTTCCTATGCGCTTTCGCACATCTTCATGCACTTCTTTCATATGCTCTGTGAACGATTCTGCATCCACAATTTTCCTGATTTGTATCGGCATCTCGACCAAATCCACCACTCCATGTGGGATTCTTCCTTGAACAATATGGAATGGGATCAGACTTGTCAACTGATTCACATAATTATTATATGCGAACTCTGCTTGCACCAACATGTTCTCCCACTGCTTGGGTCTATCAACCGTCAAACAACTCATAAGATTTCCCAAACTTATGTTCACCACCTTGGTCTTTCCATCTATCCGTGGATGATATGTGGAGCTGAACTGCAACCTCGTGTCTAGTTTATTCCATAGGGTTCTCAAGAAATGCCCCATAAACTTGGTATCTCTGTCCGACATGATACTCTTCGGAAACCCTTGCAATCTGACTATCTCCTTGAAGAATAGTACAACAATGCTTGTGGCGTCACTTGTCTTCCGACACAGAATAACGTGTGCCATCTTCGAAAATCTATCAACTACAACATAGATTGAGTTGTTACCTTGCTGCGTCTTCAGCAATCCTAGCACAAAATCCATGCTCAGGTGCTCCCATGGGGTATTTGGCACTAGTAATTTTGTATACAACCCCATATTTTGACTTTTTCCCTTTGCCAACTAGAAAAATCGACACCGTCGTACCCACTTCCTAACATCTATCATCATTCCAGGCCAATAATACTTTTCTTCGACCAATGCCTTGGTCTTTTCGATGCCAAAACGACCTACTAATCTGCCTCTATGCAACTCTTAGATTAGTTTCTCTCTTACGGATCCTCTAGGAATACACAACTGTTGTCCCATGAATAGGTATCCCTCTTGGATTAAATAATCCAAGTATGGGGTCCTATCGACACTCCATGGTTCGCTACTCACCTACCATGCTTTCACAAAATCCTCGTCGGTCGCATACTCTTTCTTCACCGACTCTGATCCTATTTCCTGAACTGTCGTTGTGTTCAGAAATGAAACTCTTCGACTCAGCGCATCGGCAACCTTGTTCGAATTTCCCAACTTATGTCGCAATATGAAGGTATATCCCTGCATGAATTCGACCCACTTCATGTGCCGCTGATTCAACTTCGACTGATTATTCAAATACCTCAGTGCTTGGTGATCTGTGTATAACACAAATTCCTTGGGCAAGAAATAATGCCTCCACTTCTGTAACTCTTGTACAATAGCATATAAATCCTGGTCATAGACTGAATATTTCAGCTTCACATCATCCAACTTCTCGCTGAAGAATGCAATTGGTCATCCCTCCTGGCTCAACACTGCTCCAATTTCCATTCCACTCGCGTCGTAATTGACTTGGAAAACTTTGTCGAAATCGGCAAGCGCTAACACCGAGATCTCAGTAACCTTTTCCTTCAACTTGTTGAAATCTCTCTTAGAAGCTTCCATACCCTTGAACTCCCCTTTCAACATGCACTATGTCAAAGGTGCACATATCCGACTGAATCCCCTCATGAAATTCCTGTAGAAACTAGCAAGTCCATGGAAAATTCTTACTCCAATCGTGCTTGTCAATTCCGACCAATCCAATATTTGCCTCACCTTCTCTAGGTCCATCCCTAACCATTTACCCGAGATTACAAATCCCAAGTATAATAGTTCTTCCTTCATGAAGAAGCACTTTTGTAGGTTCACCATCAACTTCTCTTTCAACAACTTCTGCAATACTTGTCGAATGTGCCCCAAGTGTTTTGTCTTGGTTCAACTAAATATCAGGATGTCATCTAGGTACACTATGATGAACTTTCCAAGAATGGCTTCAGTGCCTCATTCATCCACCACATGAATGTACTGGGTGCATTAGTCAATCTGAATGGAATGAATAACCACTCATACATCCCTTCCTTTATCTTGAATGTTGTCTTCCATTCATCTCCTTCTCTAACCCAAATATGGTGATAACCGCTCCTCACGTCGATCTTTGTGAAGTACTTCTATCCACTCAAACAATCCATCAAGTCGTCCATTATCAGCAATGGAAACCGGTACTTGATCGTGCTCTTGTTGATGACTCTGGAGTCTGTACAGATCCTCCATTATCCACCCTTATTCGATGCTAATACTGCTAGTACCATGAACGGACGCAAACTCTCTCTGATAAATCCCTTGTCCAACAACTCCTAGACTTGTTGATTGAGTTCCTGGCCCTCTTCCGGATTCATTCTATGTGGTGTTTTGTTTGGAAAACACGGTCCTGGAATCAAGTCGATCTGATGGGATATGTTTATCGTCAGTCGCAATCCCGTTGGTGCTTTTTCGACTACTATGCTCCTGAATTCGTCAAGAATCTTTTTGACTTCGACCAGGATTCTCTCTACTATCGACCTCTCGACACATGGCCCTTTCAAAATGATGGAGTGTTACACCTAAATCCTTATACCATCATGAGACTCAATGTAAACATCCCTAAATTTTCCTTAGATAAGTCATTAATTTGGAAGAGATGCAAACCCATTCATACTAGGTTTTGAGACGTCGTCACAGGTTGTCCTCATGCAACCTGCGGCGTCGCAGGTTGTCCTCTTACAGACTGCGATGATGTCAGTTAATGGACTAAAATAGCTTCTTCGAGCCCATTCTCGAAGCTAGCTGATGTGTATCCCTTCACTAGCCTTTGGGGAAGCTGGAATTCGGTTCCTAACCTCTTGGAAGGATCCCCTATCTGTCTCCTACCATATCTCAACCTATCTTATCTACTTAGTCCTATGTAAGTGAAGCTCTCTCCCATTCCAAAGGAAGGAAGTCTATAGTATCTAATTGCTAGTTAAATTAGCTTAGGAGAGATCTCTACTCAACCTTGAGAGATCCATCATCCCTTTGGACGCTTTGGCTTTGGCTTAATCGGAGAAGGATTGCTACGTTAAATCAGTGGTTGTAATCTCTTCATCCTATGTATTTCCCTTTTAATACAGTAATATAAGTGTTTTCCACCAATCTCATTGTGTTAATGATATATTGCGTAGTTTTCCTACTTAACTGCTTACTTAGATCTATTATTGTGTAGATGCGTTTTACTTGTTTTATTGTTGTGTTGTCTTGACATGTTTTGCAGCTCAGATCTGAAGACCATCAAGCTTGGAGCAACATTCAAGGATAAATGGATCAACAATCTAAGAGGTAATCCATCTACTTGCTTGATCTCTAATTATATCTAGGAAAGTCATTTATGTTCTGTCCCTATTTGTTCTAGACTCGCATTGAGTTAGGGAGATCAAGCCTCGAGTCCGCTCTTGGTAGATTTTCCGTCAAACAAATCTGGCGACCATATTGGGGAGTAATTTTGTTTAGTTTTCAATTTGATTTCCATTTGCAGTTGATTTATTTCACAAGCCATTTTATTTTTCCTTCTAATCCTTTTTCACTATTGGATCTTCACTTTGAAGAGTTTATAGTCCTCCTATGAGTCTATACTCACTCTTTTCAAACCATTTCATTGCTCATTGTTTGGAGATTTGTTCATTCTTGAACTTGGATCTCGCCCATCGCACCTCGGCAGTGGAGCCACAATGACACTGTGTCATTTTTTGATCTCGATTGTCTGTCTTTTGGCCTATCGTCGCAACCCATCCACTGGTGTTCTGTGACATCATCGCATTTCCCGCACAAGTGACCTATGACGGTCGCTCTGTGTATACACACAGACTGTACCAATCTGTTAAAATTGGTATGTGGGAATCCCCCTCCATCCTTTTGATTTGATTTTTGGTTTGGTGAGTAGACCCGCTCTGTGCTACAAGATCCAGTCAGAGACCCTTTTGATCAGTGCATTGAACTTGCTTGGTTTTTGTGTGGGTTGTATTGGGCCTCATTTCTTGGTAAGCGTAATCTTAGTAGTGGTGGATACTTTAAGTTCCCCCATCTTCATCCACTTATCCTTGTCATCACCCCTCTCCTCACTTGATCTGATCCCTGCATTGGATCTGATCCCAAACTCCCTTTTTACACTTGTCATTAAGCTTTGTTTGCATTTCAGTTGTTTGATTGAGTGTTTTGAGTATTGCAAAGTGTTTTCAGTCCATTTGAGTGCTTGTCTTTTGCTTGAGATTTCCCGAGTTTTAGAGTGCTGCAAATCAATGTTCTTTTCAGTTATCCATGCTTAAAAATATCAATATTATCAAGTTGTTATCTTGGCATATCATTGGAAAATTGAAAGTGCATCATTTTTATTGTTTTCAAGTTCATTTGGAAACCATTGTAGAAATTACTTCATGCATTGGAATTGTCATTCAATAATATTTTGGAAAGTTTGAAGAAGAATTAGTCATTTGTGCTTTTCGAGAATTGTGAATTATTCATCTTTTTGAAAACTCAAATGAGTTCAAGTTTTTTACAAAAGTGGCTCCATGCTTGAAAGAATCGTATGCATTTTTGGTTTTTTGTTTTTTTAAGCTATCATAGTGAAATTGAAAAGTTAGAGTGCTCTAGATAGGAAATTTCTCTCTTTTCAACTCTTAAACTTCGATTCGAAAAGACAAAAGAAAATGTTTGGACTTGGTTGTCATGCTTGTTGATTTTTCGAGTTTTGTTCGAAAAAATGGAAAATGAAAAGAGTACTTTTTATCAAATTTGGTAAATTTTGGGATTGTGTTGCATTGTGTTGCTTTGGTAAGATCATTGGAAAGAAGTTTATCCCTCCCATACATAGAGTTCATCAAAAGAAAATAATACTTTTTTCATCTAGTTAGGGCCTGCATTATGTTTACGATTATGTACTCACCTCATGCATTCACCTAACCGTCGAGATAAAATTAATAGAAGAACTAAGGTAAAAATTTTAGTAACTTGTGTGTAAGTTAGAGACCTGTTCCATCGTCTTAAAACGTGGTAGCTGTCGTTAATTTCCAGCATTGTATTCTGGGGGTATTGTAGTCTTCCACATACTTATAGGTATATCGAAGCTCTTTCACATACCAACCAGGTATATTGAATCTCTTTCACATACCCACCAAGTACTTCATGTGCTTGGCATATATCGAAAGGTGTTTCACGTACTTGGCGTATATAGAAAAGTGTTTCACATACTCGGTAGTATATAGGAAGGTATCGTACCGTAGGGTTGTGCATTAGACAACACCACTACAGATTTGAGCTCCCATGTACCTTGCATATATTGGGAGACACCATTAGGATTCCTAAGACCAACTGAGTTAACCTTTTGGCCGTCTTGGCAGAGAAATACACCGAGAACAACACTCGGGGAGATTACTATGCACATACCATCCAGGTAATTGGGTATTCAGGCAAGGGTATGGTCCCAATCCTCCTTGTCGTGTTTTACTGTTGGACCTTGCGGTATATAGCGATTTGTGAAGCCTTGACAATCCTATCAGGTTCCAGACTTTTGAGTCCACTCTTGTCACATAAGCTTGCTTACAGCCTTAGTTTGAGTAGGATTTTTCTGGACTGCTTTTCTTTTGTTTAGCTTGCCCTAGGAGAAACTTTTGTTTCAGTCACTCTAGCTGACTTTCCTTGGAGAAGGTCCCGTAGGATTCAGAATTTACCGCCCGAATATCACCTTAACTAGGAGGTAATTTCGAAGGTAAGAATGGACCCACAAGCCGCGGTCGTGTCAACTAAAGTGGAAAACCCCACTTTGAATGTTGGACCACGTTTATTCCCTCTAACCCCTCCAGATTCACCTGCCTCCAACCCTCTACAAGGTGAACAGGCACGAAATTCTACTTCACAAGACCTACCTCCCATTTTTGTAGGAGAGCCTGGATCGTTGGAATGGATAAATCCACCCTAGGATGACCCTGCAGCAGCTGTTGGCCCTTCAACAGCTTATTGGACATCATCTCTAGGCCACCCAGTGGCTCATTTTGTTGTTGCATCCCCACCCACCTGGACTACTCCAGAAAATACTCCGCCAACCAACTGGCCCACTTCTGCCGAGATTTTCAGACCTCTTCGTGAGTGCCTAGATCATTTACGTTCCTTGGGTGATGAAGTTCAAAGACAAAGTCTCGCACAAAGGGCTAGGTTTAGAGAAATACCAATTCACATAGTATCTTTTGATTCACTGGAACCATCTATGCACAACCTGACCATTCATGAGACTGGTCAACCCTCCCAGGAGACCAGTCCCATACCTCAAATGACCTAACCTATTGAAGGACAATAGTCCAACATGCCTATTACTACTACGGTTACATTACCCATTCCTTCCCCACCCCAAAACTAGCGGGGAGGATACTCTTTACCCCCTACCTTCCTTGCGGGTAATGTCAATCCTACAGTAGATAATCAACAACCTGTGTTGGGTCAACCTTACTTAGTGGTCAACAAGTTGTTGCTGGGGGGAAACCCCCATCTCTTAACCATAATACTACAACAGGAGTTCCCATCGGTCCTTCCATCTAAAATTCCTTACCTCCCGGACCTTCCCCTATGGGATTATCCCACGTCGGGGGACCATCCAATATAATTCAACCACCATCGAGTCAATCATATCCAAGTCATCTTAACCCTGTGTCGGGACAACTTAATCCAGGAAACGCACTCTATGGGGTAGCCTATCCCGAGACTCCATACACTCTATGGGGACGACAGAATGTTTTACAACATGGACCCCCACCTACAGTCCCTCAAGTCCCTCCACCCACGTTTGATCCACCCCCACCTCCCATCGGAGGCAGTGGGCCCCTACACAACTTTGGAGTAGACGGACCTCTACCTTCTACCAGAGGACCAACTCATTACAGCCATCATGGCCCACCCCCTCCTTGCGACAGAGGTGGAGACCATCCCCCTTCCGGTGCAGTCAGAGGACCATCCCAACTTGGAAGTGGTGGTGGAGGACCATCCCATCATGGAGGTGGTGGTGGAGGACCATCCCATCCTGGTGGTGGTGGTGGATCACCACCCTACCATGGTGGTGGTGGTGGAGGACCACCCTACTACGGTGGGGGTGGTGGAGGACGACCCTACTATGGTGGAGGTGGTAGAGGAGGCCCTTACCCTTCCGGCAGTGGCAGTGCACCACCACCCCCTCCTGGCGGAGGCGGTGGAGGCCCACCCTATTCCAACAATGGTGGCATACCACCACCTACTCCTGGCGGAGGTGGCGGTGGCCCATCCTATCCTAGCGGTAGTGGAGGGCCCCCACCATTTGGAGGCATCCCACCCCCTTACTGTCAGGTTCCCTTGGGGACACCTTACAATCAGTCGATTCAAGGTCCTACCAGTCCATACATGCGTTATAAGTACTATCAGTACCCCTAACTGAACCAACAGCTGCCCTTTTTGGCTCCTTTTGACTTACTCGACTTGTCTCATTTGACAAACGATCCCATCTTCCATGGGCATAATTGGCCACCCATTTCGGTTAAGTTACCATTAGATATCCCCAAATTTGATGGCAAGCCTGGAGAGGATCCTAAAAACCATGTGATGACATACCATTTATGGTGTTCATCCAACTCCTTGATGGACGGCTTGATCTGTCTTAGGTTATTTCAACGGACTCTCACCGACCTAGCTACCAAGTGAATTGAGTTGCCACCAAATTCTTTTCCAAATTTCCGATCTCTTGCTATGTCATTTTTGAATCACTTCCAGTTACCCATTCGCTATGAAACTGGTACGGACTTATTGACCTCTCTTCTCTAGAACGCTGCCACTCATATTTTCTATCATATTCATGAGTGGCGACAAAGAATACGTCTCATTAAGGCTCATATTCCTGAAAACCTTTTAGCTAACTGGTTTACAAAGTCACTCTTACTCATCGTAGCTCGAGACGTAGCCATGGGAGCGGCCATCACTGAGGAACAGGCCATTTCCTATTCCCATTACTTAGACTTGGTCTATGCTCAATCTGGCACATTGTATGAAATTGTTCCCGATGCACCTCGCCCTACGTACGATCCCGTGAAACCACCAAAGGGACCACAAACTAATGGCATCATTGGCTCGCTTGCTTCCCAGCCTTCTATTCAACCTGTTGGATCGTCGAACCCCCAGGGTTCCTCCCCATCTCCAGCACCAGCTAGCAGCAGCACTACCAAACCCACTACTAGTGGATTTTTTCCCTATCATGAGTCTACACTCATTGATCTTTGTATTTGTGAACCCTTTATGTTCACCTTCCAAACTCCTATCTAGTTTGAGTTTTCCATTCATGGAGGATTGAAGTGGTGGAGGTGCAAGTGGATTGATCCAGATCTTGGTTCAGATTGGTTGCCGGTAAGAGGTCGTATCACTTTGTACTTCTTCTTGTTTATTAATAGAAATACTGATATTCTCATCCATTAATGTTGTAAATGTTGTTTATGTTACATTGGGTTGCCTTTACTTGTTATATCATGGACCATTGCTATTGATGATGTTAATGCCGTTTATATATTATATGTACTTGTTGTTTATTGGCTGTCAAGACTAATTTGCAGATTCAAGTGCACGAATCGGAAAAGCTCCAACGGGGATCTACATCAAACGTTTGGATCGAGGTTGGTTATCTTCTTCATTATCTTAGCATTGTCATTTATATAGCATAGTTCTAAGAATTGAGTTGATTTCTAGTAGTCATCTGTCTGTTGTGGTATACCCCAAGCCATAGTGAGTTTTCTCCAACACAAAAATGGTGACTCCGCTGGGGAAAACATCCATCTTGAGGATTTTTTGAGCATTAGTCCATAATTAGAGTTGTTGTTTGTCGAAGCTCTGTGTCACTTATCTACCGTTGAGATACACTATATAAAACTTGCTTTTTCTGAGCCATTGGACTCTCTTTTTGCCAATTTTCCTTCCCTCACTCACGGGCTAGCTTAGCTCTGCCCGCGTATACCCACCTCTGTTTACTTTACTGCTCGTGGGTACCCGCAAGTATTCCTTCGACAGTAGCATACAACTCCAACTTTTGTTGGTTTATGACCTTTGGTTGTTGCTGGGTTGGTTTTGGTTGATCCTGAGTCCTAGTTGGCCTGTTTCTTGACTGTTCCATGCCTTGGTTGTGACCAGAACTCTTCGTTTCTCTTGGTTGAGACTTGCTGGTTTTTTACCCATTTTTGGATTTATCTTTGTTGGTTTTTTCCTTTTGAGCTCATTCCTTTGGCTGAGTCTTACTGTTTGGTATCTACCTGGTTGTCTTAGTGATCTCCTTGGCATATCAGTGACTACATAGTAGGATTTTGCTTTCATTTTTCATTTCCATATATTGAAAAATACAAAAAAATTACACATAGTTTTTTGCATATTCCTTTCGTTTATAAGAGAAAATGCAAAAAAAAAAAAATTCTTTTATGTATTGCATCTTAAATTGAGTGCAGTTTGTCTTCATTTAGATTCAGATTGTGCATTGAAAAATATAAAAGGATTGCATATTTATTTCGAAATCATTGCTTTGATTGTGCATATTAGGGGCATTGTTTTCATTGGATAGATAAGTCTAGGATTTGATGATTTTGCATACTATTGAGTCTTAGACATCACTAGTTTCACGATCATATCCCTTGAGTAATCATAACCATTAAAATTAACGCTTAATCTTAAAATTGATTAGACCGATTTTATTTATAGGGTACACCAACTAGCATAGGTTTAGAGTCTTGGAATAGATCATTGTGAGTTAACAATCCAAGGCTACTAGATGAAACATTAGGTGTCTAACAAGGGAGTGGAGGAATCCATGGTATAAATCGGTGTTCTCAAGAAGCTCTACTTAAGCCAGAGCTAAGCACGAGGTCACGGGAGGTTGGTTGAAGGGATATCCCTTTGATACAGGCTGAGCGTGGGAGATATTTCTAGGATTTGTTTGTATCTGGGGGTACCAGAGGTTCATCCTCTTGTGCTTCAGGCTTAGCTACCATTCCCATATGACGGATCCCACCTGCGAATGTTCCCCTGAGCATTGGTTATATTGCAGTGACCATAGTTGCCTTACCTAGGTATCGCACAGGGTACTTGTGGTGGTTATACTGTTTGTGTCCTGTGTCAGATAGGGATTGGACAACATAGTTGTGTTTGTGCAGTGGACTTGACCCTGTACACGCAGTGAAGCCTGGGTGTCTCTATAACCAATTCTGTTATGTCCGGCTATAGTTTGGGAGTCTGAAGCCTCTGCTAGGAAATACATACCAGCTCTAGTGTTAGGAGATCATTTAGCCACTCTGTTTGTCTACTCTTGGCTGTAGTTTCTCTAGGTGTGTGCTTTTTATTTACTGTTTTGATCGATAGTTTTCCTTTAGGGGACGTTTCGATTATATATTCTCTCCGGAGATATCATGGCACGGAGCCCTACTCTCCATCAATCTTGTCGGTTGGATGGTTTAAAGCTGGACGAGCTTTCACGCTGTGTTGCTAGAGGACGCCGGAGGGCCCCCTTTGAGTCTTTGGATTCTTACGAGACATACATCCAAGACGTCATGACTGCTACACATTCCTATACTGAGGAAAGACCTTTGACTCCATCGGGTAGAGTTGACCACACTTTCGATCCCCATACTCCTCATGAGGAGTGGGGAGGTGATCCACCCGAGAGTCAACCTGGTTCTATTTGGCCTAATCCACTTGAATGAGATTCGTTTGATCCTTCGAATCCGGATAATTATCTTTACGGAATGCCAACCTTACACGAGGATGAAGAACAGGACAATCCCTTCGTTCCTTTGTTTCCACACAGTTATAGACACGGGATGCCAGAGTTACATGACGACATTGGTCCTACGATCAACCCAACAACACTCTCTTTTGGTATGCCTAATTATAGTATCGTCGAACCTTCCACTACGTTTGGTAGTCAAGCTGGCACTAGTCATGGTGTTAGCAATACTATACCCACTGGGGGAACTACCCTTGTTGGGGGCACTACATTGTCCACTCACACACATAGTATGGGGACTGGTCATGTTCCTTCTAACGATGCTAATGTTGGAAGAAGACCACCTCCTAGGATTTCCCAACCTAATAGGAATTTTATTCGAAACACGACTCGCCATCCACCACCTAATACAGATGCCGCTACTTGTCAACCTAGGACTACTTTTACGGATGTTAATGCTCCTCCCAACCACGGGGGTGGAAATATGCCGCATACTTTTGCGTCCACTACCGCCACTAGTAATGCTAATGTAGGAGGTGGGAATATCTCCTATCCACATGGACATCACGCCACCATCCCTGCTACTAGTCACACCAATGTTGGGGTTGGGAATACTTTTCATACTTCTGGTCACCACAGGACTGCTCAAGCTAATCCTAATGATGGGGGTGGGAACATACCATACCATTATGGTCATTACAACATGGTTCCTGCTATGAATAGTACATATATTCCCCATACTCATGGTGGCAACCCTTACTACAACACAGTCAGTACTGGACACCAGTACAATCCACCACCCCAATATGGTGCCAAAAATACCCACATACCTGCTTACTCTCAAATGGGTCAGGCAGGAGGAGGTTATCAATCCTATGGCCATGGGAAAGCTTATGGTCTATCAGGTCCTTATTATCAGTAGTATAATCCTCATGGCCAAGCTTTTGGTCCATCTTATAACACGGTTCCGTTTAACCAACCTTTTATGGGGGCTTATAATCAAGCTTTCGAGCCTTAGCTCATTCCTTGCATGCTTGAATCTTCTAGATCTTTCGAAGCTCACGAATGATCCAGTGTGTCACGAACCTACTTGGCCCCCGATCCCTACCAAGCTCCCTTCAGACATTCCTAAGTTTGAGGAGAAAGGTGGTGAGGACCCGGGAGATCATGTCACGACATTTCACCTTTGGTGCTCCTCGAATTCCTTGAATCACGATTCTGTTAGATTGCGACTATATCAACACACCCTCATGGGGGCATCCATGAAGTGGTACGTCGAGTTGCCTGGAAACACCTACAGGGGTTTTAAAGAGATCGCTTTGGTTTTCTTAGATCATTTCCAATTGTTGGTTCGCTATGATACTGACACTGAACTTTTATCTACCTTCCGTCAAAACAAGGCCACGCATATTTCTGACCACGTTCAAGAGTGGCATCGATGGAAAAGGTTAGTGAAAGCCAACATTCCTCCAGAGTTCCTGTTGGAATGGTTCCTCAAGTCTCTACTCCCATACATTGCTAAGGATGTTTCAATGTCTGGCATTATGACTGAGGAACAAGCTATCTTGAAAGTCCAGTAGTTACGCTTATTATACTCTCAGTCTGGCATTTTGTATGACATCATCCCTGACGCACCGCGTACACGTCATGAGCCCACAATAGTTCCTGCACTGCATC
Organism: Larix kaempferi; assembly: GCA_027924585.1. Taxonomy (NCBI): domain Eukaryota; kingdom Viridiplantae; phylum Streptophyta; class Pinopsida; order Pinales; family Pinaceae; genus Larix; species Larix kaempferi. The sequence continues at coordinate 15,444,496 of BSBM01000101.1, read as the reverse complement.
CCAATGGAATCATTGGATCTGCAAGCACTCGCCCCATAGATTTGGTAGCTAATCAAATGCAGAATTTGTCGCTAAACCAATCTACTCCTGGACAGGTTCACACCTTGTCCACTTCCACCCCATCGTCCGATGTACATAGTGTGCAAACGACAAACCAGTCAGGTAACTAGCAACCTGGTGGTAAGAAAAAGGGGATAAATAATCGTAAGGGTTGAAACAATGGGAATAAAAATAGCAATCGCAATACCCCCGTAAGGATAATACCAACCCTCCTCGAGAAGGCGGAAATGCTGGTGAGGACCGTAAACCTAGGTGTAAGGTGAAGTTTCCTTGCAAGCTTTGTGGGGAATACCATCTTACTCACTTATGTCCTCGTATTGAAGAAGCATCGAAGCAATTGGAACAGAGCCCAACTATGTTGAAGGATCCCCTACCTCATCACCAAAACATGGTGTCACATGCTCCCACAACTGGTTATGGACCTACTAAGATGATAACGTCTGCTTCCAATACTAGTGGTTATGGATGTGTGAACATGGTTCAGTCAGAGGTTAGTGTTTCCACTTGTCAGCGCGATTATGATGCACCACAACCCAATTTGGGGAGTGAGCCTCCCCCTCCTCCTGACAATTCCTTGCATATCGAGAATCCCTCTATTATGTCACAGATACCAAAAGGTGTTCTTAAGTTCTCTACGCATAATCCTAATGCTCAAGCTACCCACAACTACTCCATTGTAGAAGATTTGGGCCAAACTTCGTGTGCCATGTTGGCTCTAGCCTGTCCTTCTTAGAAGCATGCTCTTTTGAGTGCGTTAGGAGTGCAAGATGGGGGAAGTCCCACTATTATCAAGTTCGACACTACTGATCTCCAACCTCACTTACCCTACCATGTGGCTTTTCAAATCCAGGTGGTGTACCTTCAGAGTTTTCTCAAATGTACTATGGTTGATGAAGGTGCCTCTACGTCAGTAATGTCATTAGCTTGTTGGAAAAATCTTGGCTCTCCTCCCCTACTCACATCTAGAACCATGCTCACTGCATTCGACGGTCATTCATTTAAGACGCATGGAATTATCCCTTCCCTTGTTGTCTCCTTGGGAGGTAAGTCTATTCCTATTGAAGTCGAGGTGGTTGATGCGCCCATCGACTACAACCTTTTACTGGTTCAGAATTGGATGTATGCCATGAAAGCTGTCGCGTCCACTGTATTCAGAGTTATCTGGTTTCCTCACGAAGGCAAGATTGTGACCATTGATCAGTTGGATTACGTTAACTCGTCTTCCACAGCATCCATGGGATCAATAGTCCCTCAGGTTACTCGTTCTTAGCTGGCAACTGGGAACATGGGTGTTGGCATGTACCCTTCATTGATGGGAACTTATGATTTTTCCGCACCTGTGAATTTTATTGGAACCATTACCGACGATGCGTCTCCTCCTTTGCATAATATGTCATTTCGGACTTCCTATTTTGATGATCCATGGACTTTCCTGTCCACGAGTTCCACGTCTGGAAACATTTCGCATGTCGAGATCTCTATGCCACTGTCTGTAGTTGAGCTTGCTTATCAGCATATTCAACAAGCTACTACAGAGCTGGATCTCTCTTCTTCCTAGACATTCAAGGAAGATCCCATTACGCTGCCAGTTTGGGCAGCCAACTCGTTTTGTTCCCATGATTGCCTCAATGATACTTTTCCTTCTGATGAAGCTATTATGGAGGCCATGTGTGGTAGTGAGAGACCTTGGGAAGATATGCACCATCACTCTTATTTCCTTCCCAAACTCGAGTTCGCCAAACGAGAAGAGTTTAGGACGACTCTAGCAGAGATGGTTGGTCACCATGTGGCTCTTTTGGAGTCGCATGATGTTTTTGTGAAAGGGAATATGGCTAACATTTCCCCAACCACATCGATCAATATCTCTCGTACTCCCGGAATAGTTGAGAATGTCTACATCAGTGATGATTGCACTCCTGAGGAGATTGCTATTTACACTGAATTGTTTACAGAACTCCAGGAAGCTTTTGCCTAGTCATACGAGGAGATGCCAGGAATAGACCCCCGCATTGTTGAACATGATATTAGAACGTATCCCAATGCTAAACTGGTTCGACAATGCTTACATGCTGTGAACCCTAGAAAACCAGCCGCTATCAAGGTAGAGGTGGAGAAACTGCTCAAAGTTGGTTTCATCTATCCCGTTCCCCTTACCGAATGGGTGTCAAACTCTGTTCCTATGGATAAGAAGCAGGGACCGATCTGTGTATGCACCGATTTTAGAGATTTGAACCGTGCATGTCTGAAATACAACTTCCCCACACCATTCATAGATCAAATCTTGGATGCTTGCGCCCGAAGTGAGATATTTTCCTTCATGGATGGATTTTTCGGATATAACCAAATTCAAATCAAACCCGAGGATCAACATAAGACAGCTTTTATTTGTCCTTGGGGAACGTTTGGATATCGGAAAATTCCCTTCGGCCTTAAAAACGCCAGAGCTACATTTCAACGTGCCATGACCTATGCCTTTCACTATCTTAAAAAGATTATGGAGGTTTTATTCGATGATCTTGCAGGCCATTCCTGTAAGAGGATGGACCACCCCAAGCACCTCCGCATGATTCTTGAATGATTTATTCAATACAAGATTTGATTGAATCCTAACAAATGCATCTTTGCTATAAGGACGGGTCACCTTCTGGGCGTCATAGTTTCGGAAGAGGGTATTAGAGTCGATCCTCTCAAAGTTGAGGCAAGACTTCAGTTGCCTCCTCCATGCAATTTGTTACAACTTCAGAGCCTCCAAGGGAGAGCCACGTTTCTATGTCGTTTCGTATTCAATTATGCTAACCTTACCAAAGGTTTCATGTGCCTATTGAAGAAGGACACACCTTTTATCTAGGATGAGCGAGCCCAGCAGTATTTCAACTCCCTTAAGAAAGCTTTGGTATCGGCCCCTGTGCTTAGTCCACCAGACTTCGTAGGATATTTTATCCTTTATGTGGTCGCGTCTCAAGAGACGATTGGCATGGTATTGGTTCAGGTTGATGATGCGCTTATCGAGCATGTCATCTATTACCTTAGTCGAAATCTAGTGGACGCTGAGCTAAGGTATACTCATGTGGAAAAGCTGGTGCTTGCAACTGTTCATTCAGTCCAGTGGTTACGACATTAAATTTTGCTTAGAACGACCACAGTTGTCGCGCATATCAATCCATTTCAGTTCATGTTAGCATGACTCCTTATCGGGGGGAAGTATAATAAATGGATTGTTATCCTTCAGGAATTTGACCTCGATTTTGCTTTGGCAAAGTTGATGAAATCGTTGGTATTTGCAGAGCTTATGTCAGACCTTCCGAGACTTGATGAGGATGTCATTCATGAAGATTCCTTTGTGGATGAGCACTTATTTTTTATCTTGTCCGAGGACCCTTGGTATGGGGATGTCATTGTATATCTCCAAACTTCTAAGTTTCCGCCGCACTATTCATGAGATGAGCGACGGCGTGTAAAACATCACACTAGATATTATACTATTGTCAGTGACACTTTGTATCGCCGAGGAAAGGATTCTATCCTCTGTTGTTGCTTAACTGACGAAGAAGCGGAGTGGGTGCTTAATGATTGCCATGTAGGGGCGTGTGATGGTCACTTATCTGGGCTTGCTACAGCCCAACGTATTATGCGAGCTGGTTAATTTTGGCATTCCATCTTTAAGGATTGTGTTAATCCTGTGAAGAGATATAACCCTTGCCAGGTGTTTTCTCAGAACATACGCTCGCATCCAGCGCCCCTTCATCCGCTCGTCACCGTCGGTCCCTTCACCAAGTGGGGATTGGATTTCATGGATTGCAAACAAGCTTCGGCTAGGGGGCATCACCATATCATAGTGGCCGTGGACTATTTTTCCAAATTAGCTGAGGCGATGCCTACCGTTAAAGCCGATGGTGCTACAGCATCCCACTTCGTATTCAATCAAATTATAACTCGGTTCAATATTCTGAAAGAGATTGTCACTGACCATGGAATTCACTTTCAGAACAAGATGATGGAGGAATTGTCTCTCAAGCTTGGGTTTCATCAAGAACACTTATCTTCTTATTATCCCCAAGTGAATGGTCAAGTAGAAGCATTCAATAAGTCTTTGAAGACCATTCTCCAACATACCATCCAACAAAGCAAGACCAATTGGCACATCATGTTATATCCTGCTTTGTGGGCATATCGAACCGCAGTCAAGACTGCCACCGGGTTCTCACCATTTCAGCTAGTTCATGGTGTGGAGTCACTTTTACTGATTGAATGCGAGATCCCTTTGCTTAAACTGGCCATAGAGCTCCTCCCTGATACGATGGGTCTTGAGCAACGTTTAATCCACCTTGAGCAACTTGACGAGCAACATCGAGATGCCACTGTGGCTATAGATGCCAACAAACGTCGTATTAAGGTTCAGTATGATAGGTCTGTCCATCCCCGGCAATATGCTGAAGGTGACTTGGTCCTCTTTAATGACCAAGCTAAAGAAACCCTGGGGTAGGCAAGTTTAACCCCATGTGGCACAGTCCTTACGTCGTCAGGCGTGTCCTGGAAAAAGGAGCCTATGAATTAGAAAACTATGATGGGAGTGTCTTGAAGGAGCCTAGAAATGGGCTCTACCTCAAGCGGTATTACGCTTGAATCTCTGGTTCAGGCTGATACTTTTGTATACTGTTGTATAGTTGCTTATGTACATAGTTTAGATTTCTTTTGGTTTTCGAGTCTGCTGATTAGCTTCCGTTTGATTGATAGATGTCAGATAGTTTCCTACATTCTTAGGGTTCGCAGATGGTGCTAGCCGTCATACGCAGCAGCTTGCTTTTGTTGCCTAGGTTATTTTCTTACCTGACCACCTAGCTGTGTCCTTAGGAGGTGCTTGTCTTGGTCCTACATCTAACAATGTGGCTGAGTATAGTGCTTTCATTGAGCTACTTCGGGATGCCATTTCCCATGGCGTCCAGTCTTTAGAAGTCCGCCTGGATCCACAACTAGTTGTGTCTCAGTTGAATGGGCAGTACCTTGTGCGAGATCCTACGCTACTACAAAAATTACTAAGGGTAAGACTCTTCGAACGACATTTTGTTTCAATTACATACATACATGTTCCAAGAAGTGTTAATCATATATCTGATGCATACGCTAACTATGTATTAGATTGGCATTTGTCACATTCACCATGAAGCACACAAATATAAGAAGACATTCATACATTTGTACATACACACATATAGTAAAACTAGAGAACCAAAGTTTTATATATATAAATATGTCCAAAATGGCAGTGTCATACAAAACTGGAGACCGTAGCCCTAAAAAATATACATATCGATACAAAAAATGAGATTTTGAGATATCTACTCCCTACGAGGAGGCCTAGCTACCTCCCCAACAGGATGTGTCTCGTAGAAATACTGAACTGCATTGGCTACCTGTTGTTGGGGAAATTCACCCTATAGTGAGGAAAGGGACACTATCAACTTAGGGGGAGACAGGTAAACACAATGATTACGCTACAGAAACATCTATAGATGGAAATAGATTAAAGATCTTGAAGACATATCTTATTACTAACATTTGATCCTATCTTTGCTCGATCTCACGTTCAATCTTCAACTTGATCTTCCACTTCAATAGACCTGCAACATAAAGATACCTTCCTCAGTGTATCTTGACTGATATAAAGATGATAAAATTGAAATACAATTCAAACATCAAGAACAATCAAGCATTTAACCAAATAAATACACAATCCATTAAGCATTATATTTGGGACAGGAAGGAATGTTTCAACCTTTATTGCGAAAAGCATATAATGATTACAAGTTCTACCTGATCAATGTAGCATGCTTGTGCAACCGGATTTTGGGCTCCTGCTCTTCTTTGGCTTGAAATCTTCTAGCATAACAACCCTTCATACAAATTTCTCTTGTGAATGAGAGTCACAACAATGTCTAACCCCTCTCCTCAATCCTCCTTGTATTTATAGGACAAGGAAGGCAGTTTAGATCGAGAGGTGGTTGTAATGGAAGTTGGGGAAGTTGCAGAACAACCTATAACTAATCCCAATTCATCAAATTAATATATTTTTGATAATATTTTAAGGTGTGTGTGAGTTTTTCACAGTGGAGTAGCGCACAGTATGCAACTTCAGTGTTTAACAACTAGCGTTTGCAACTTTTTTGAGGGTGTGCACTAGTTTACTGAAGTGGAGTAGTGCACAACAGGATATGTGCGCTACTATTGAGCCTGTGGACTAGGGCATGAGGGCTAGTATGCTGAAGTAGAGTAGCGCACAGCTCAAAACATGAGGTTTTTCAGGGTTTTGCTAGCTTGCAGAAGGGTAAGTCAAGTCAAGGTATCATCCAAGGTCATCATGCTCTTCAATCGAAGTTGTCCTTTTGTGTAATCGATAGCTCAAGGTGATCACAGATGGAGAAGTGCAGATTTGACCTATAACAGATGCTCCCTAATGTGTGAGGTCAGAGGGAAACGATCGCCGAAATACATTATAATTCCAAGTCATACGAGGAGCAAGAAACCACAGAACCAAGTCACAGAAGCACCTGAAACACAGATCAAGGTCAGTGAGCAATTACAATCTTGACATCATATAGATGTATAGTGTGATACAACATGATCTCCAATACATAACTAGGAGATGTATATATAGCATGGCCACTTGAAATACAAGCATGGATCCATGTCAAACTGAGAGATCATATCCATAACAACAAACTGGATCTATGTCTCATGTAGAGCCGAATATAAGTGAGGCTCAGTCTTGAGCAACTTGGGTGATAACATAATGAGGTGATGTCATCAACATCCCAAGGTCTTCATCCAAAACAACCTAAGGTACAAACCCTAGCCATGTGAATAGATGAGCTGATAGTCGAACATGGGGGGTATCATTTGATTACCGGTCCTTGATGTATACCATTAACAAATGCGAGGGCTTCCATAGATAATGATGATGGGGCCCAAGGTACCTAGTACGATCCAACAAGTGTGAATAAGTGGACATGGAGTCGAACACTTGAGGAACCTGTCAAATAAGAGACATTGATATATTCTCATCATTCAATAGCGAGGAAAATTGTCACTGGTGACTACAATCTCCAAGGTACTAACCGAAACTCTAAACTTCAATCCCAGAGAAAAATGAGTTGATGTCAATGGGAAGAAGTCCGTTGGAAGGGAGGCCTTGAGGCATCCTCCATCATCCAACACAAGGGACACTCAACTGGTATGAGCTAATATGGAGTAATATATGTAACAAGACTAACACTAGGATGGCCGACGCATGAGGTCAAGGTAAACTGCAGAATGGCCGACATGGGCTATATCCTTGAACAGTAAGCACGACACAAAGTGACTTAGGCAGTTTTCAACATAATTGGGAAAATGATATAAACCTGTAACATAGGAGACATTAGCAGGCCCTCCATATGGTTGGAAGAATAACCAACAGGGGGAGTAAACAACTCGAAGATCAGGTTCACCCTAAGGTCAAAAACTAAACCCAACTGACATGATAGACTCAAGTAGGTGCTGTGTTCAAGGATAGGACTAATTGAACTGCCTTTGAAACTGAAGATATGATACATCCTTCTTATTCCTTATTCTTTTTAGATAAAAGAATACCTTTCTTGTTGTTTTAATGAGTCCAAGAAAGAATGAAAACTCAGTAGATCCAACCATGTAAAAAGTTTAACAAGCCCATGGGAGCAAGACTCAGGACCTTCTTCATTGTTTACAGAGTTCGAAGAAGAGATAGAAGATTACTCTATATTATCGATCTCTGGATTTTAGTATCGAGCCGAGATCTGTTCTTGCTTGCCGGTGTTTCAAATTTTAAGGAGTCTGAAAAACTTTAAAAATAACTCCATACACCTACTCGTGGATTTTAATATCGAGCCCAAGTAGGCTAATGCTCGCCGGTGTTTTCTTGTTTATAGAGTCTGAAAAACTTAAACAATCCTCTATACACCTACTCGTGGATTTTAATATCGATCCCAAGTAGGTTAATGCTCGTCGGTGTTTTCCTTTTTATAGAGTCTGAAAAACTTAAACAATCCTCTTTTTACCCTCTCGTGGATTTCACATTGAGCCCAAGTAGGTGAATGCTCGCTTGGTGTTTTCATGTTTAGAGAGCCTAAAAACTCTAAAGAAGGCTCCAAAAGGTCATTTTTCGTAAAATTAGTCTCCTCCCCTGAAAAAGTGTAAAAAAATGGAAGAAGAACTCTTCTAGCGTATACAAGAGTATACCTTTTCCGTAAATGATCCACCAAGGCCCAGAAAAGGGGTAATTCTATACCGAAGTGGATGAGCCTTCAGTTCCTTTAACGAGCTTGAAGAGGACAAGTTTGCTCGGCAATCTTGTTTAGGTTTCAATAGTCCAAACAAGAGCTTAAAATGACTTAAATGACAGCTTCTAGGATCATGACTCATGATCTGCCAAAACTAGGACTTCAACAAACATGTTAGTAATCGCGACAAAAAATCTTAAATGATATGTAATTTTAACCATGAGCTAGTTGAAAAGGTCTATCATCAAGAAATTTAGTCTTAAAGGATTGATACTAAAAATTTTTATTGAAAATTTGAGAACCATTGGTTGAAAATTACCTTAGTACCATATGTATCTATTCGTTGATTAAATAGCACAATTTGATAGAATTTGAAACTATAGAGATTTTACCAAAGTGGGTAAAAATTTAAAATCATACTCATATATGTAATTTTAAATTAAAAACTCTAATTTCATTTTGGCATTGTAGGGAAAAAATTGGGTGCAAACCCTTGGATTTCAAACCTCTATGGTGATCAACTCAAGCAACCAATCGACATTTTGCCTCCACCAAGTAAGTTAATTTCATCTTAACATGCATTTCCATAGTTTATTTGTCAATTTTTGAGCTCAAAATCAAATTTAAGGCCGTGCTCAAAGCATGCAAAGCGTGTGCGCTACTCTGCAATAGGAAAAGTAGCCCCTACTGGAGATATGCACTACTATTTCTTATGCACAATAGCGCCCATGCATGACTGTGTGGAAGTAGAGTAGCGCACACTCCTGAAGATGAAGAAAAAAGTGTCGAGACTCTAAAAATTGACCTTTTTGTGGCAGGATGGTACTTGTTTGGAGGGAGAGAGAACATGAGGAGATGGATAGGGTGGCAATGCAAGACCCGACCACTCTCCATGCACTTCGAAGATGTGGTTTGTTAAATTTTTACAGAACCGTGAACATGAGGGCACTCAATCGATTGCTTCAAAGACTTGTTCAATATTGGGATGTAGATGCCAATGCATTTGATATCCCGGGACAAACCCTAGACCTTACTGTTGAGGACATATACTTCATTACCGGACTCTCTAGGAGGGGAGATGCAGTAAGTTTGAAAGGATATTCTCGCAATGTGGGTGCCGTGTTGATGCAAGAATATTTGAATGCATACTGTGTGGTGGGAGCCGAGAAATCAGGAAGTCAAATCCTAATTTCCACCATTGAAAGCCTCCCTCTAAAGGTTATTGTGAGTATGTTAAACCGAATGTTGGGAAGTGCCACACAACACTTAGCCTTGAGGCATTCCATGCATATCAGTGTCAGATGCTTGCAAGGTCATGTGTACGATTGGTGCACTAGTTTATTGGAAAATATGAAGCTTCAACTCACGGGTTGTAAGTCAGGGAGTATGAAGAACTTTGGATACGACAGCATTTTATGTACCTTCTTCTTTGAGAGGGTACTTGCTCTTAGCTTGGGCATGCCTCTACCTCCAGCCAATCCTCGTGAGCCGAGATTGGGCCGTTGGGGTGACATTTTTCTCCGCCGAGGTGGTGGTGAAAGTCACTTTTGCTATCATATGGATGATTTCTGGGGGTGGTGGGAGAGACAAGTGCCGACATTCGAGTAGTTTCCGTATGCTGGATTAGACTTCCCCCATGATCTAGAGCTAGTAATTCCTTCAGGTGGTGCCTGGGGAGATGTTGGTATGTTTTTGTTTTGAGAATTATTTAATTTTTTCCAATTTTTAATTAAATGATTTTTATGATGAGTTTTGAAGTACTAAACAAGTGTCAAATGTAGATATTGGACCTGTTCGTTCCGAGGGACATCCTACTATGTTCGTGAGGCCAGCAGATGTGGGTGCAGCTGATGCTATGTTAGGGACCATAGAGCGGAAAGTGAGTCGGTTGACTCATGATCTTCCTACATGCCGCATGGAGCGGATACCTATTGATATGCAGGAAGATGTAGTTGGGGTGCCCCCAACATGGCTTAGGGTGCTGCGGAAGATACCTAGGTTGGTCAAATGTTATCAGGAGGCAATAGATGCCGATGAGGCCCCTCCTTCTCCATAGGAGATGGATATTTTATGTATATTTTTGAGGCCACCGAGCCTAGTTTTGTACTTTATGACATGACTTGTGATCCAAAACTCATATTATATTTTTTGATACAGTATCGGTTATGTACATGTGTGTATGGTTAGCTTTATGTGTGAAATGCTTTTTATGGAAATGTATGATACAAATGCCAATCTAAAACATAATTTGCAAATGAATCAGCTAATGCATTTAAATTTCTTGGAATGTGTTGATATATAATGGAATCAAACTATCTTTCCAATAATCTAACTCGCAAAAACTGTCGTAGCAAAACAGGATCTCTAATCTGGTAAACACCCGTTAATTGAAATACAATTAGTTGCGAATCAAGTCTTACCTCCAAATGTGAAATTCCATGAATAAGAGCATATCGGAGAAGTTCTATAACCACACTGTACTCAACTACATTGTTCGTAGTGGGACCCAAACAAACCCCCGCCGAAGAGAACAGTTGGTTAGCCGATGAGTAAATTACCCAAGCTGCTGAAGCCAACTATCGGGTGTGGCGACTAGCGCCATCAGTAAATCCTAAGAAATGTTCAGTCGACATCTTATACATGAAATGAAGACACGGATAAGGTTAAATAACAAGCACAAGCAAAAACTATCTCTACAAAATATACAACTATGTTACAAGAAAAAGCACAAGTGCCTAAGCATAGTACTTCTTCAGGTAGAGCCCATTTCTAGGCTCAGGAAGCTTATTACCCTCGTAGTCTACTAGCTCGTAAGCACCCTTCTTCAGTACTTTAGAAATTATGTAAGGCCCGAGCCACATGGACTTGAACTTGCCAGGTCCTAGAGGTTCCTTGTCCTGATCCCAAAGTAGAACAAGATCTCCTTCAAGGAACACCCTAGGTCTGACAGACTTGTCATATTGTCCTTTGACTCATTTCTTATGAACTTCGTTTGTTGTGAGCGCATCACGGCGCTGCTCATCTAGATGCTCTAAATGCAACAAACGTTCTTCCAGTGCTAAAGTATCCGGTAGTAATTGAATAGCCAATTTCAATGAAGGAATCTCGCATTCAATTGGAACGACTGCTTCTATCCCATGCACAAGCTGGAAGGGAGAGAACCCGGTAGCAGTCTTTACATTCGCTCAGTAATCCCAAAGAACAGGGTATAGCATGATGTGCCAGTTATTTCGACTGGCATTAACAGTTCTTTGCAGAATTACCTTTAAAGTTTTGTTAACTGCTTCGACTTGTCCATTCACCTGTGGATAATATGAAGACGAATGTTCTTGCTGAAAACCTAACATTGTGTACAGATCGGTCATCATGCTATTCTGAAAATGACTGCTGTGATCAGTCACAATTTCTTTGGGTATGCCGAACCTTGCAATAATCTGATTGAATACAAAATAAGCGGCAGTTTCTCCATCTTCCTTGACAATAGGCATTGCCTCGGCCCACTTTGTGAAGTAGTAGACAGCAACGATGATATAATGATGTCCTCCAGCCGAAACTGGATTGCAAGTCATATAATCAACCCCCCATTTTGTTAAAGGACCTGCTGTAATCACAGGATGAAGAGGAGCTAGATGTGCTCTCATTTTCTTGGTGAAAAACTGACATGGACGACAGCGTTTCATAGCTTCCACACAATATTTAAAGATTGTGGGCCAAAAATACCCGGCACGCAGTATTTTCTGGGTTGTTGCCAACCCAGAAAGATGACCCCCACGGGCTCCACTGTGGGCATCATTCAATGCTGATTATGCTTCTTCTAAAGTCAAACAATGTCATAAGATGGAATCTATCCCACGTCTATACAAAGTATCATAGATGATGAGATAGTTTTTCGCATGACTTTTCAGTTTGCGTCCTTCTTCTCTAGAAAAAGTGGTAGGACACCTCAAAGTCTGGAGATATACTAAAATATCCCTGTACCATGGGTCAGAGGAGGCAATAACGAAGATATGTTCATCCGAGAATGATGATTCTTCCTCTATATGCTCTAACTCACTCAGAAACTCTGAGATTAACTCAACGAACACTAGTGATTTCTTCGACTTAGCCAATTGAAAGACCAAATCAAACTCTTCTAAGATTACAATCCATTTATTGTACTTCCCACCGATGATGCGTCGAGTGAGAACATATTGAAAAGGATTGACTTTTTCTATCACAGTAGTTGTTCGTAAAAGGATGTAGTGACAAAGCCTCTGTACCACATAGACCGTAGCTAGTGCTAACTTCTCAACATGCGAATATTTAATCTCAGTAGCTATCAATGTGCGTGAGAGATAGTAAATGACATGCTCTTGGAGTGTGTCGTCCTCCTGAACTAGTACTATGCCAATTGTGAAAATAGACACCGCTAGATATAAGAGAAAATCTTTTGCATAATCAGGTGAGCTTAACAAGGGGGCTGAAAGTAGTTCCTTTTTCAAGGCCTCAAATGATGCTTGAGCAGCCTCATCCCACACGAAGTAGGTATCTTGTTTAAGCACTTTCATAAAACCGTTTGTGATCTTAGCATAGTTTATGATAAAGCATCGCAAGAAGTTAGACATGCCTTGTAGACTTTGGAGTTGTCGCAAGGTGCGAGGAGGAAGCAGATTTACAATCACCTCAACTTTTAATGGGTCGACCATTATACCACGACTGGATACAATAAAACCCAATAAATATCTCGATTCGATGCAGAATATGCACTTGTTAGGATTCAGTCAAATCTTATATTGTCTGCATCGTTCAAACACAAGTCTCAAATGAGCTGGATGATCCTGTCTCTTTCGAGATCGCGCCAGGAGATCATCCAAGTAAGGTTCAACTATGTGCTTGATATCGTGAAAAGCGAAATTCATAGCTCCCTGGAACGTAGCTCCAGTATTCTTTAAGCCAAACCGCATCTTTCCATAAGCAAAGGTTCCCCACAGGAAAATGAAAGCTGTTTTGTGTTGATCTTCGTGTTTGATTTGGATTTGATTATATTCCAAAAATCCATCAATGAAAGAAAACATCTCGTGTCCTGCACATGCATCTATGATCTGGTCGATAAATGGTGTGGGATAGTTATCTTTCAAACAAGTTTTATTCAAGTCCCAGAAGTCGGTACAGATTCGTATGGTACCTTGCTTTTTATCGATCAAAACAGGGTTTGAAACCCATTCCGTCATGTCAATCAGGTAGATAAATCCGTCTCTAAGCAATTTTTCAACTTCTGCCTTAATGGCGGCCGCTTTTCGAGGATTCACAGGATGGAGCTTCTGTCTCACAGGTTTTTCATTAGGGTATGTTGTGATGACATGCTCAACGATGGCTAGATCGATGCCTGGCATCTGCTCATAAGACCAGGCAAAAATGTCGCGGAATTCTTTAAAAGCTTGGTATACAGAGCGATTTCTTCTGGAGAACAGTCTGCTCAAATAAAAATGTTTTCCACGACCCCAGGTTTGGTGGAAATGTTAATCAGGATGGTTCTCGATATATTAGCCATATTCCCTTCAGCGTAAACAACTCTTGAAGTAGAATGAAAAGATGACAAATCAACAAATTCACCGGGTCTCATAGAGAATTCTCCTCTCTCTATCCTGTCTAGATTTGGAAGCAGGTAAGACCTGTGATGCATATGTTCCCATGGATGGTCCAGGCCCATCATGGCTTCCAAAATGGCTTCATTAGACGGTAAGACCGTGTCTAAACAGTCAAAAGAGTGGGTAGAATTCAATGACCATGCAGGAGCATAGTCAATATCTGACTCAGCAGAGACTGGCGGAGTCATGATATGTTCCATTGCAGCATGTTGTGCTTCCATGTATGCTATCTCTGCAATGGTTAAAGGCACTGAAGGTTCTGATACAGTAGGAAGGATCCATGGATCAATCCTAAGACCAACTGTGAAAGTTTCAGTATAAGTACCTACATCAGAACGCATGAAAAGAACAAGGGAGGGAAGGTCAAAAGTGCTTATTAATGACCTGTAAAGCCCTACTCCTAAACTCTCGCCTACTGGGGCAGATTGAACAACTAAAGGAATAGTGGGATCTGATGAAATCTGGTTGTTTTGCTGAGAGAATGAAAGTTGATCGACCGTGACGATCTTGCCTTCGTGGGGGAGCATAACAACTCGTAAAACTGTCGATGTAATGGCTCGTATGGCATATGTCCAGCTCCTTCCTAATAACATACTATAATCAAGTGGAGCATCCAGAACTTCAATCTCTACAGCAACTGTCTTATTGGCAAGTGTAATTTCAAACGATGGTAGAACTCGATGTTGATGGAAAGTCCTACCATCGAAGGCAGTAAGTAGTGTGTTAGAGGGGGCTAGCTTGGGAGAGCCTAAATCTTTCCAGCAACAAATGGACATCACGCACGTCAATGTGCCCTCATCTACGACAGCCCGTCTAATGGTCATAGGACCATGAACCACTTATATCTGTAGGGAAATGTGGTACGGCAACCGATATTTGATGTCAGAAATATCAAAGCGCGCAGTCATGTTGGATGATTCCATACTTCCAATCGCTGCCAAAAGTGCATTTCATTGTAACGGACAACTTTGCAAAACTTCTAAGGTGGACATAGCACAAGGGCTTTGGGCTAGATCTTCAACCACATTGTAGTTGGAAGCAGCCTGAGTGTTGGGATTATGCGAGGCCCGTTTCAAGACTCCTTTCGGGATCTTGGGCAACGAATCCATTGGAATGTGGAGAGGAATGGAAGATTCAGGAATCTCTTTATCCTTATTCTGCACATTCGGAGTATAATTTATTGCTCGCATTTTCAAAAGTGCATCCGCGCTAACCATATTAATGAAAGTTTGATCAACTGAAGCATGAGTAGTGCCCCCAGCTTTGGAGGTGCCAGAAGCTGAACCCTGCCCCTTAGGAAATGGATCTTTAAGTACGGCAGGTTTCTTTTCTTGAAGCAACTTCTGGGCTTCTTCGAGTAGAGGGTATTGGTGAGTGAGGTGATCCTACTTGCAAAGCTTACAAGGGAACTTAACCTTCTTCTTTTCTTTGTTACCCTCCTCGGCATTCTCTTTGTTCTTGGGATTTTGCTAGTTCCCCTCTCCTTTCTTGCCCTTCTTTTTGTTGTTGGGATTTCGAGGGCTCTTTTGATTGTTCTGAACCTGGTTTACAGATTCAGGAGTAGAAGAAGAGGTTGTGACGGAGGTCACTTCTGAATCTATTGTTTGACAGATAAGGCATGGACCTGTTTAGTCAATGATTCGAAAGCTATAGAATCCACTGAGCCCACTATGCCGTCAACATTTGGTCTAGATTTAGGTCTGCCAAGATCAGTGTTTGATCATGGTGCATCTAGTATAATCTCATAAAGTAGCCTAGACTATGCATAAATAAGGTCTAGCTGTTGGGTCCGTAAAATGGCTTCTTGTAGCTAGGGTTTTACCCCTAGCTTGTGCCAATGAGCACCTACTAAGGAGAATGGACTCCTTAGTAGCAGTTCAGTACATTAAACTAATTATGCAATAAACAAAACATTAAATTATTTCTAATACAAGCATGAAGCATAAACACCAAAATGAAAGAATGTCTTTGTATTGATGTTACCTTGAGTGTCAAGGTTGGTGAAGCCCTTTGCAGTGTCCAAGAGGATGCTCCAAGCTTCAAGAATGCTCCTTCTCCTTCTCCAATGTTGGGAATGGGCCAAAGGTGGCTCTCAAGGTGAAACTAGTTCAAAGGTGGACTAGGGTTTCGAGAGAGATTTTGGCAGAGTAAGGGTGCTTGTGATTGTGGATATGAAATAAGGGATCTCCATCACCTATTTGTAGTATTTTGGTGGTGGAGTGTTGACCCATGGTTTTAGGAAACACATGGTTTTAGGCAGCTGTATAGGGTTTTTTCCTCCTTTTCCTCATTATTTTATATTTTTATTCCCTTTTTAGGGGAGTTTTGCTATTTTTGGAGGAAAAGGGGGTTTTTTAGCCTTTTTTAGGCTATTTTGAGGGTTTTATGGCCTTTTGGAGGCATTTTAGGCCTTTTGGAGGCTTTTTAATGGGATTTTTTGGATTTTTAATGGAAATATGGTAGGAAAATGGACAAATGAGCCATATAATGTGGTAAATGAGTTAGTGAGCACTTTTTGGGTGTTAACACTTCTTCCTCTGAGGACACTCCAGAAGTAGCTACTTCCTTAGAAATGTAAGGAAGGAGTGATTTCAGATACCACTCGAAAAGAAATTTTGCAGGTATATTGGCTTTAATGAGCCTCTTCCATCTTCGCCACTCCTGAATGTGATCAGATAAGTGAGTGGCTTTATTTTGTCTAAATGTAGACAAAAGATCTGTCCCAGCATTGTACCAAACAGGAAGCTACAAGTGGTTCAGAAAAACAATCGTGAGATCTCGAAAATTAAAAAATGTAGCTGCAGGTAACTCAATGTACCATTTAACCGCAGCACCAATTAAGGTTCTTTGGAAAAGTCTCAACCTAATGGAATCTTTGTTCAATGAGTTCGAAGAACACCATAAATGGAAAGTGGTGGCATGATTACCAAGGTCCTCACCAATTTTTCCTTCGAATTTTGGAATGTCCGAAGGTAACTTAGTAGGAACTGGTGGCCACGTCATGTTATGGTACACCGGATCATTCGTTAACTTGGAAAGATATGGAGAATTCATGTAGCTAGGGTTTTACCCCTAGCTTGTGCAAATGAGCACCTACTAAGGAGAATGGACTCCTTAGTAGTAGTTCAGTAAGTGTAAATAATTAAGCTAAAACAAAAATTAAATTACTTCTAAAACATGCATGAAACATAAACAACAAATTTGAAGAATGGCTTTTTGTATTGAAATTACCTTCAATGTGAAGGTTTGATGGAGTCCTTTGTAGTGTCCAAGAGGATGCTCCAAGCTTCAATATGCTCCTTCTCCTTCTCCAATGGTGGGAATGGGCCAAAAGTGGCTCTCAAGGTGAAAGTAGTTCAATGGTGAACTAGGGTTTCGAGAGAGATTTTGGCAGAGTAAGGGTGCTTGTGATTGTGGATATGGAATAAGGGATCTCCATCACCTATTTCTATTTTTGGTGGTGGAGTGCTGACCCATAGTTTTAGGAAACACATGGTTTTGGGCAGCTGTATAGGGTTTTTTCCTCCTTTTCCTCATTATTTTATATTTTTTATTCCCTTTTTAGGGGATTTTTGCTATTTTTGGAGGAAAAGGGGTTTTTTAGCCTTTTTAAAGCTATTTTGAGGGTTTTGTGGCCTTTTGGAGGCATTTTAGGCCTTTTGGAGGCTTTTTAATGGGATTTTTTAGGATTTTAAGGGAAATATGGTAGGAAAATGGACAAATGAGCCATATAATGTGGTAGATGAGGTAGTGAGCACTTTTTGGGAGTTAACAGTTTAGAGTTGCCAGAAATGGTAAACGAGGTCTATAAGATGGCATTTGATAAGCTGGGGTCATAAAGGGGGAACCACCCATAGTTTGACCTGTAAACTGCTGGTAGGGGTTGACCCCAGCCATCTGCTGGTAGGGGTTTCCCCCAGTCATCTGTTGTTGTGTGAAAGTGTTGTTGAAATTCCCCCATCCAAATGAAAGTGGGTTAGTACTCTGAACGTTTGTCCACTGAAGTTGGGTGTTAGCCCCGCCATATTGTTGATTAAGGATGTTACCCCCTCCTCCTGAAAATAGAGAAAAAGGGGTGTGTCCTGTAGGTACATTATTTTGAGTCATGTTGTAACCTACAAAGGTGTTAAAACCAGGGATAGTCGAGGTGGACGGCACAGTCATGGTACTCATGACAGACATATTTGCAGAAGCATTCGGCCCTACGTTGGGTGTGTAAATTCAAGTACTAGGTATATGGTATGACTGTTGAGTTGCAGGAGGTGGAACAAGACTCACTGTACTGCTGGGTCCAAAAGTGGGTGTAGAGGCGGATGCCAAAGTTGTTGAACTCGGCATGCCAAAGCTATCGGCATTAAAGCTGAAGGATAGAGTCGAAACAGAAGTTGGTTGTGCCGAACTCGGTGTAGCAGTGGGAGGAGGATTTACAGTATTTGTATTCATACCTATTGTGGGAGTCTGTGGACCTCCTTGTTCACCTCCTGTATTAGTCATAATATGCTAAGGTGTGAACAAATATGCACTATAATCAAGTTGCTGGAAACCAATGGGTATCAGAAGAGGAATGTTAAAATCAGTCAGGGGAGGATTAAAAGGAGTATTAAACTCACTAGAAGTGAGATCCTCAATCTCAACTGTATTAAAATCTTGCTAATATGGAGTCCCAGGTTGTGGTTCCTCAGGAACCTCTATTTCACCAGTAGTTTCGAATGGACCACCGGAGTCTGTCCTCTGTCGTCTTGGTGGTGGTAGTGGTTCTACTCTAAGTGGGAGAAGGTTTTGCAACCTTCGAGACCTACGAAGTTGTTGGTCTTCCACGATTATATATAAAAATAAAACTAAGCAAAAACCTAGTGGCCACTAAGACTAGGGGGAAAACAGCATTCCACTAAAAAATCCTAAGTATGCAAACCAGGAAAACAAGATGCCTTCCAGAGAAGAGTCTGGGATGATGAGGGCCCAGAACAGATCAACGAAGGAAGAAGAACAATTACCCGGGGTCCACAATACAATGACTAAGGGTGCAAGCGCTGGAATCACCCAACCGCCCTCCCAAAGACCTGCAAGGGATTTCCTCCCACATCTGTCCTAGGTATAGCAGCTATAATTCCCTGTTGTCACCTGTGTATGATCCTATAGGTCTGATACTAAGGCTACCATAAGTACGAAATATCCTGGGGGGACAGTCGTTAGCCTGATCAAAACACGTGGGCAGGATAGCAAAGCCCGAAGTCTAGATGGACCCCCGTACGCGAATCGACCCTGGTTTATGGTTCAAGGGAAAGTGAGGGGATATCCTCAACAAATTTGATCTTCCACGGCCTTCGTGCTTAGCTCTGGTTTTAGTAGAGTTTCCTAGGAATATTTGATACAGATGGGTTTACCTATATGACAGTCGCAATACGATTTTTGAGTAATGAAATAAGCTTCGAGCAATTTAAGGTGTTTTAAGCTCGAAACTCTAGCCTAGACTAGTTGGTGTCGTATATCCCTATAAAGAAAATCGTTTCTAATTGATTTTATTAAGATTATTTTTAAGGTTACTTTTTACTCAGTGAGGCAGTGCATTGTGTGCTGTGGTTGCAACATAAAGTAAAGTGCATGAAATGAAACAACATTAAACAACAAGAAGAGTCTTTTATTTTTCATTTTATATTCTTTCCAAAATGAAGATTAAGAAAACCTAAACAAAGATTTCTTTTTGTTTTCTTTTCAAATTCTGAACAAAGTAAACTATGCTATTCTGCAAAGATTATAATCCTCACTACTCTAAGCTACCAAAGTTATTTTGTTTTTTCTGTTATATATGAACGAAAAAGAACTTGAAAGCGGAAGCAAGTAAGACCTACAAAAGATGTGCAAGTATGGAAAAATGACTCTAAAGTTCACAACAATCAAATCAATGATCCGACAAAGACTTGTCCTACAAGTTTTTTCAAAGGAAAAAACTCTTGAACTTGGAAGCAAAGTGGGGAGAAAACAAGGATGAAAGATGCTTATAACTGGAAATCAAACTTAGAAGAATGTTCCAAAGCACCAGACCCTAAACAAGAACACTAAGCCAAGTAGTAGGTAGGCAAGCGAACTAAAGACAACCTTACTAACACAAAGGCTCAGAGGTGAAGCAAACTAAAGTACTTCAAACTCACTTAATACTGGAAATGAAAGCGAGGTCAAGAAATGTTGGGACTCAAAAAGCTTTGGAAGACACCCCAAAGGCTCCAAAAAATGGGTCAAAACCCTAAATCAAAGTATGAGACACCCAAAGAGCATACAAGTGTCGCAACAAACAATAAATGCTAAACACAAAGGTTTGTATACCTACAACACACTAGTAGGGTATGGACGAGCAGCTATGTTCACTAAGGAACAATGCATGGTCTCCCAAAAAGAGTCAGAAATGAACAAGACACTTCAAAATTAATCAAGTGACCAAAAGATGACCTAAGGGACTCAAAAAAGGCTAAAGAGACTCAAAGACGGATTATAGAGCTCAAAGACCAGTTAAGAATGCCAATAACAAAGTTAGAAACCAAACCAAAATAGGTGGAAAACCAAACCTTACATCAAACAGAGAGCTACAGGAATGTGCTCTACTGTGTAGTAGGCAAACTAGTGCACTCTAGCAGGTGTGCACTACTGTGCAGTAGATAAACTAGTGCACAAACTCAGGTATGCGCTACTGTAGGTATAGTAGAGTAGCTCACATATCAGGAAAGGTCAGAAATCAAGCTTTGCAGAGGTCTAAAAGGCTGAGTCAGACAAAAGACAGCAGGTAGGGATGACCTACAAGGCCCCTCAGAGGATTAAAAGGATCAAAAAGTACTGGAAAGACAACAAAATGGGTTTCCTAGAGAAAAAAAAGAACTAGCTCCCCAGCGGAGTCGCCAGTCTATTGTTCGGGAAATTCACCCTATAGTGAGGAAAGGGACACTATCAACTTAGGGGGAGACAGGTAAACACAATGATTACGCTACAGAAACATCTATAAATGGAAATAGATCAAAGATCTTGGAGACGTACATTATTACTGACGTTTGATCCTAACTTTGCTTGATCTTGCGTTCAATATTCAACTTGATCTTCCACTTGAATAGACCTGCAACATAAAGATACCTTCCTCAGCATATCTTGACTGATATAAAGATGATAAAATTGAAATACAATTCAAACATCAAGAACAATCAAGCATTTAACCAAATAGATACACAATCCATTAGGCATTATATTTGGGATAGGAAGGAATGTTTCAACCTTTATTGTCAAAAGCATATAATGATTACAAGTTATACCTGATCAATGCAGCATGCTTGTGCAACCGGATTCTGGGCTCCTGCTCTTCTCTGGCTTGAAATCTTCCAGCATAAAAACCCTTCATACAAATTTCTCTTCTTGTGAATGAGAGTCACAACAATGTCTAATCCCTCTCCTCAATCCTCCTTGTATTTATAGGACAAGGAAGGCAGTTTAGATCGAGAGGTGGTTGTAATGGAAGTTGGGGAAGTTGCAGAACCAACTACAACTAATCCCAATTCGTCAAATTAATATATTTTTGATCATATTTTAAGGTGTGCGCGAGTTTTTCACAGTGGAGTAGCGCACAGTATGCAAATTCAGTGTTTAACAACTAGTGTTTGCAACTTCTTTGAGGGTGCACGCTAGTTTACTGAAGTGGATTAGTGCACAGCAGGATATGTGTGGTACTATTGAGCCTATGGAGTAGGGCATGAGCGCTAGTATGCTGAAGTAGAGTAGCGCACAACTCAAAACATGAGGTTTTTCAAGGATTTTCTAGCTTGCAGAAGGGTAAGTCAGGTCAAGGTATCATCCAAGGTCATCATGCTCTTCAATCCAAGTTGTCCTTTTGTGTGATCGACAGCTCAAGGTGATCACGGATGGAGAAGTCTAGATTTGACCTATAACACTACCCGCTGCAGTAGCCGCACCTAGTCACCTGGAACCCCCACTACTTGGCGCTACATGGCCTCAGGTAGTCTCACCACCTCTATCTATGGAACCCTAGTAACCATCCGTGTGAAGTTGCGCTGCAAGGTCTGTAGAGTGCATCCTGGTGCAGCATCGCCTACCTCCTCACCCCTGCCCCGGCGACCATGTCTCGGGAATCCATCAAGTCTCACTGGGCCTTTGTCTGCGAGCAAACATTCAACCATTAGCATATGATACTACCACCAAAAATATTTTTTCATTTACATCTATAATAAAAATCCATAAAAATTTAATACACAAAAAACCTACAAAGAGTACTCACCAATGTCTCTGAACGCTGCGTCTGGTGGGAGTGGCATGTCCCTATCCTGGCAGAAGTCTATCCCTGCATAGGGGCAGTCCTCTATGGAAATGACCCATCCGTCCCACCAACGGAGGAAATCCTCGGTATATGGCGATGCCAGACAGCCACCACCCTGTCGTGTCAAGACCTCAGCCCACCGGGTCAGGGCTGGATCCTAGAGACTATGAGAAGGGACATCCACCCTCGGACTAAGCCCTGGAACCCTCTCAAAGAAGAAGCTGCATAGGATAATCCCATACCCAAAGTTTTTGGCCTTCCCTTCTTTGCATTCTGTCAGTTGGGTCTTCATAGACCCCAGCAGTGTGGTACACCAGTCAAATACTATAGGCCGCATGCATTGTGATGCATAGAACATCACCGGCCTGGATGCCTGGTGCAGAGCTTTGGATCCTGTGATCCGCACTAAGGTAGCCACAATGATCTTCATGCTCAGATTTAGTATGGCATTGATGGGCACTTGACTTCCCACTATGCGTGTGTTTACAGGGAAATACCGCGCGATGTAGTTAAGGATGGTGATCCCACCACCCATAGTACGAGACCCAAGACTAGCCTCCTCACCTCGACGGGACAAACCAGTAATGAAGTAGATGTCGTCCACTTCCAGTGTGAGGATTTTCCCATTGAGATTGAATTTCTGTGGATCAACATCCCAATAGTTGATCAAGCGTCAGAGTAATAGGTTTTGGGCCCTCAAACCGCCTATACTCCAGAATTTGTACAACCCACATGCTTGCACATGGTTGTGCACGGCCTCATCAACTTGGTAATGCTCCCTCTCCCTCCACTCTAGAACCATCCTGGAGTGAAGAAAAACAAGCATTTTAGTCAATTTCTTTTAAAAAAACCAACTACACGGCCATACCCGCGGTTAGTATGTGTATTGACTGTGAGTATCTTGCCCTATCTGCGACCCACATAGCTATAGCCCACGAGTAGCGCCGAAGCCATTTAGGGCTTGGACAAACAAAAAATCCCACCGCTGAAAATTAAAATGAAAGCATTGAAATGAAAGGTATGGATGAGACTACCAACCTGCTCCAGACAGTTCGATGAACGGTCACTCATAGCTCCCAGAATCGACAACTGAACTTTCAGGTGAAAACTAACCACAAAGCTCCAAATGGGTGAATAGTAAAAATGAATTGTAAATTGTAATTTTTTATTACTATTTATAATTTTCAGGACCCACTTGTCTATAGTTTTTACCGTTTTGTGCCGTTATGGACTAATATAGTGTCTTGGAGTAATATTTTTTAATCATATTTCATCGGTGAAAGTTGTTCTGGACCACTTCACACCGATGGAAGGTACGTTTCACACTTTGCGTATAGGTTAGATGCCTTTTCCATGTGCATTATGCATTTGACCTGTTGACCACTTTCATAAACCCTAGGTGCAACCCCACTTTGTAATTGACACAGAACCTTCACACTACTATAGAAGTGTCATTATGTGGCGGTAGGGCTTTTCCAAACATGGGTACCCTAGTTAGAACCCCTTTATGCATTCCGGTGCCCATGCCGTTGTTTGTCCTTAGGATTGGGAGTCCTTTGTAGTTACGCCATGACATTGCGATAAAGACTCATACTCTACTTTGTCTTATGCTGGCCATCTCCCTTAAGGACTCCCCTCAATTATATCATGTTGTGATTGCATTGCATCATCCTGCTTGATGCTTGAGCCTTGTGCCGACTCTCGCTTACTCAGTTGTTAGCCTGGCGCCTAAGCACTTTTCCCTATCGATCCCTACAGAGCTTATATTTTCCCTTCACAATTTGATGACCCTTTTGACCTTGAGGGAACACCCCCCCGAGTGTCCACATCCTACATGCACTTCCTTGCATTGATCATAGGTATGTTCCACTGCTTGGAACTAGTCTTCCCACTATTTGACACTTGTTCCCTCACTTGTTGTACTATAAGCAATTTTATTCTTTTTCAAGCTTTTCCCAAATATGAAAAATACCAAAAAAATCAAATATTCCAAAAAGCCAGATGGGATTATGGTTACTACTTATTGTTGGCAGCTGTTGTGTTGCCTTTGAACAGAGCATTCACTCCACTACGTACATTATGAGTTGGAACTATAGTTGGACCTTAGGAGCTGTACTTGTTTCTTAGTTTTCTACACAGATTGGTTAAGCTTCCAGTCATTATGGAGCCCTTTGTAATGCCTCCTGCATTGCATAGTTTATGTCAAGTCTATGCTGCCTGAGTCTATCCATCTGCTCATGCTCTTATTCAAAGGAAGTTATGAACCAGTGTCGGCCACTCCTCAGATCTCTTGACTATTGCATGTCGGCCATCCTTATTGAGTCAATCCATTTCACCTGAGTTCTTCCAAATCTTTCAGCGTAGCTGGTACCTCATGCTGGTTGATGGGGGATGCCTTAATTCCCTCCTTCTAGTGAGTCTCGTTCCATCGACTTCAACCCATTTATTCCGGGACTTGAGGCTTAGAGTTCGGTTGAGTACCTTGAGGCTTGTAGTCATTAGTGGCAGGCTCTCTTTCCATCGATAGTTTTGGGAATACATTAATGTCCCCAGATCGATGGATTCATCCTAGTGTTCGACTTCAACTCATTTATTCACACTCTGATGATTGTGCTCTATGCCTTGATGCCCATTTTCATTATTGGTGGGTTATCTCACGTCTGTTAACGGTATACATCATTGACTGGTAACCAGACACTATCACATCAGGTTCGACCCCAACTCCTTTATTCACTTGATGGGACTTGCACTGTCGAAGACTTGTGTAGAAGACCCTAGGCGATAGTGGCATTCAATATGCTACTTATGACTTTGACTTTACATCTGAGATATCACCTCTCAGATATCAGCAGTTTGTACCTCCAGTTCGCACGAGTTGTTTCCTTTTCAGCAGGAGACCATATCTTACTGTAGAGGGATCATGGCTATGATCACTTATGACATGTATTCACTATGTAATGCCTATTCATGGCCATTGTATCAGATTGTTGTACTACCAACATGTATTCAGGGATACTATTGTTTTATGACGAGTGAGCTTCTCTTTCCACTTGTGTCTCCAACACTCCACTTCTGAGTTTTATAATGTATTTTGGCCATTGTAGCATCAGTCTTTGACCTCACACATTAGGGGGCATCTGTTACAACATAATCTTCCACCTTGTGAGCATCAGCATTCTTTGGCCTGTAGGATCCATTTCACTGACTCAGATTCACTTTATATCCTTCAGACATATTTTTCCTCATTTTTCCTCTAACCCACTTGTTGAATCATTATAGCAAGTGTACCCACGAGTTGCATCACTATAGCCCACGGGTATCAAGTAAAATGGTAAAAATCACTAGTTTATTACTTTTTAATCCCAAAAAGCGGTCATTGGGTGACCTTTGGCTCTCCATCTTCCCAAGTAACGTCTTAATGTGTCCTTTCACTTACCTTTGAGAAGACTATATATTGAGCACATATGGCTTATGGATGGGAGGAGAAAGAAGCGCAAGAGAACTCTAGTGGATTTTTTCCCTATCTTGAGTCTACACTCATTGATCCTTGTAGTTGTGAACCCTTTATGTTCACCTTCCAAACTCCTATCTAGTTTGATTTTTCCATTCATGGAGGATTGAAGTGGTGGAGGCGCAAGTGGATTAAACCAAATCTTGGTTCAGATTGGTTGTCGGCAAGAGGTCGTATCACTTTGTACTTCTTCTTGTCTATTAATAGAAATACTCATATTCTCATCCATTAATGTTGTAAATGTTGTTTATCTTATATTGGGTTGCATTTACTTGTTATATCATGGACCATTGCTATTGATGATGTTAATGTCGTTTATATATTATATGTAGTTGTTGTATATTGGTTGTCAAGACTAATTTGCAGATTCAAGTGCACGGATTGGAAAAGCTCCAACAGGGATCTACATCAAAAGTTTGGATCAAGGTTGGTTATCTTCTCTATTATCTTAGCATTGTCATTTATATAGTATAGTTATGTGAATTGAGTTGATTTCTAGTAGTCATCTGTCTGTTGTGGTATACCCCAAGCCATAGTGAGTTTTCTCCAACACATCGCTCTCGCGACAGTCATTTCCGTCCAAAAGTTCTGACATTACATCTTGCTTCACACCACCACCATCATTGCCGATTCGAACCCCATGTACCATGTTTTGACACTTCAAGTGCTTGGGGGCAAGTATTCACGTTGGATCGTGATACTACAAGAGTTTGATCTCCATTTCGAAAAGGCTAAGTCTAAAAAGTCTTTGGTGTTCGCTGAGCTGATCTGCGATCTTCCCCGTCCTGATGTTGAATTTGAGTCCAATGATTCTCTTCCAGATGAATCATTGTTCCTCATCAGCACATCTGATCCATGGTATGGAGATATCACTTTATATTAATACCCAACATTTCATCCCTTAACTCTCGCACGACGACCACCGTCGAATACACCACCATGCAAAGTATTATCTAATCATTAGTGATACTTTGTATCGTCGTGGTGTCGATTCTATTCTTCGACATTGTCTCACTCATGAAGAGGCTGAACACATTCTAAATGACTGTCATGTTAGGGCATGTGGTAGTCATCTCTTTGGGATGGCTATAGCCTAGAAGATACTTCGCGCAGGATATTTTTGGCCATCTGTCTTCAAAGATTGTATCGAGGCCATTAAAAAATGTCCTCCATGCCACCACTTCCAAACTAAAAAGTGCACCCACCCCGCCCCGTTACACCCAGTTATTTCCATTGGACTCTTCTCTAAGTGGGACATTGACTTCATGCATTATAAGCCTACCTCGGCCGGGGGGCATGGTTACATCATAGTAGCCATGGATTACTTCACAAAGTGGGCCAAGGCTATGCCTAGATACAGGGACGACAAGAAAACCACCACACTCTTCATGTTCAATCATGTAATAGCACGGTCTGGAGTTCCTCAAGCGATAGTTACCGACCATGGCTCTCACTTCATGACCCACATGGTCGATGAATTGAGCACTGGATTGGGTTTTCACCAGGAAAACTCAACACCATACTACCCACAGTCCAATGGACAAGTAGAGGCCATCAACAAGGTCTTGAAAACCATGATCCAACGCATGGTGGGTACGCACAAGTCCAACTGGCATAATATGCTCTTATCCACACTATGGGCTTATCGAACTTCTGTTAAGACCGCCACTAGATTTACTCCCTTCCAACTAGTGTATGGATTGGAGGTCATCCTTCTGATTGAGTGCGAGATTCCGTCCCTCAAACTCCCAGTTGAACTTGTCCCCAACACTACTTCTGAGGAAGAACGCTTCGTCTACGTAGCTAAACTCAATGAGACTCGCCACGATGAAGCTCTTGCCAATGAGGTTCATAAGAAATGCATCAAAGCACAGTATGACAATTTGGTATAACCTCGCATCTATAGCGAAGGAGATTTGGTCCTCACATACAACCAAAGACATGATAAGCTGGGGGTAGGAAAGTTTGAGTCCATGTGGCATGGACCCTATATAGTGAAACATGACTTAGAGAAGGGAGCTTACAAGCTTGAAGACTACAATGGGATATATTTCGGTGAACCCCACAATGGGCTTTACCTGAAGCAGTACTATGCCTGAGTCTTTCATGCATAAGTACTTTGTATATACTGTACATGGCGTGTGTGTTTTGTGTGGTGCGACGCTTTGTTTTTGAGTGCTTAGTTCTTGTTTCGTTTCTTATACCTTGTTCTGTTGGCGTGTGAATATGGGAACTTGCTATAGATTCGCGGACGGCGCCAGCCGGCATACCCGTAACCTTGCTTCAACAGCCTGGGTGCTCTATTCTCCCACTGGTGATCTTATCAGCTCAGGAGGAATATGTCTAGGTTTCGCAACCAACAATGCTGCGGAATATCAGGCAGTCATTGGAACCCTAACTGATGCTATTTCTTTGGGTATGGACCACATTGTCCTCCATTTGGATTCTCAACTAGTTCTCTCCCATCTTAACCGGGTTTACACCATCCGCAATCCTACCCTACTCCTTCTTTACAGACGAGTTCATCTTCTAGAAAGGTCCTTCAAATCCATTCAGTACCTACACATTCCATGAGATTGTTGGGCTCCGAAATTGTCTTTTATAATGATTTATTTACATTAATTTGTCATCTTATCTACCATGATTTAATACATTTATGTTCAATAAGGCTATATTTTACCTTGTTTTATCTCGTAAATGTTAAGTGAGCCTAATATGTCATTTCGATATATTAAACGCAATATTATACAATTAATGGCCATTCTGATACTCCATCCAGCCCTTCACCCGACTCTGAGTTCTGCACTAGGTTTAATGGCATGTTTCTTATTAGGTTCTTGGTTTGTTTTATCCTCGCCTTCTATTTCTCGCCGATCCTGTGAATACCTGCACATGCAAAAAAAAACCATGAGTGATGATGAGCTTTGAGCATTGGTTTAAAATTAAATAACGAAGAGAATGAAAAATATTTTAAAAAAAATGGAAATTAAATAAAGAAAATAAAAAATATTAAATGAGAACTAAATAAAGATAATAAAAAATAATAAAAAATGGGAATTAAATATCAAAGCAAATATACCCAAATCCACTTATAATAAATTAACCAAATCATAAAGTAGATTATGACATGGATTGTAATAACTTATTAATTATTTAAAACCATATGTCATGTGCCCAATCTCCCTTAATTCATTTTAAAGTGGGTTCATATATAGTTTCTTTATATAAACACTTTTCTTTAAGAATTTATGTTTAATATATATTACCATTTCATGTTTTGGTAACTAATGGACTTTATGTTTTGTGCAGGCACGCAAATATGGAGAATTATTTTACGCACAGTGAAGAGGAATTTAAGCATAGTGAAGAGGAATTCGCACACCGTGAAGAAGAGGAGTGCATCGAGAAAGGAGATGGAACCTAGCTCCCAATAAATAGAACCCAACCATTATTTAAACCAGCCACCCTGCAATTAAATTATGAGCATATCCAGCTCACCATTCAAGCCTTCAATCCTGCACATATAGTGTTTGCATCTCATAAGCTCCCTTCCCGAGTTGACAATTTAAGTGTTGAATTAGATAGCATATATTTTACCCAACAGAGATGTGAACACAGTTACCGAATCCATGGCCAACTTCATTCTAGATTGGTACTTTGCACACACATGAGCATATTCATGAACTGTAAAAGTAGACATAACATGTAAATAACTCATTGTATAAGCAAACAGATAAACAAGATCACATCATTCATCCATTAAAACACATAATGTATAAATCCACCAAAATGTTTTTATATATATAACATGATAAAGTAGTGTCGATACAAAAGTCTGAAGCACGATGGATTTCAATGAGTCTCTACAAAATCTGAAGCCTAACAGCTTTCAGTAGTAAAAAATCAGAGGCTCATATAGCTCTTAGTACATACATAATAAAATCACTCGGCCTGACGCCTGGCCCGTGCACCCCTAGGTCTAGCAGCCCTCTCCTGCTGGATGTGGAAGAAGTCAACTGCCCTCGCCACCTTGCGGAGGAGCGTACCAAAGTGCATAGTCACACCGACTGTATACCTCCTCATCGGCCTCAATAACTCATGCACTGTTTCATCTGGGACGTCCAATGTCAACCTCATAAGGTTCTCGTAGATGTCATCCATCTCCATGATGGCATCGTGCATGGCTGGCGCTACTGGTGCTCCCTCCCCTCTCCTCGCGAGAAGCGATACTCCCACCGGTTGTGAAGGATCCATGTCTGCACACACATGTTATTAACTCATCAACACTACCCAAAAAAATTATAAATGCACAAAATTAAAAAGTATAAGGGTCATTGTTCTTAACAATGTCTCCCCACTCTGCTCCCTCGGGAAACGCTAGGTCTGATTCCTCCCTGAAATCCATACCGCTGTATGGATAATCCTCCACCATGCGTAGCTGGCCTTCCCGCCAGGTGAAGAATCCAGGATTGTACCTGATGATAGGACCCCCTCCATAATGGCGGGCCATCACCTCTGTCCATCGGACCATGTGAGGATCCCTGGGATCCCTGTCATCCACAGTCACCTGCAGGAATAGAAGGGGAACCCGCTCCAATAAGAATGAGATCACTATCGATCCATATTCAAATTGCTTGAGCTCTCCACGCCGACACTTGGTCAGTTGAGCTCGTAGGTTGGTGAGGATTCCTTCACACCAGTTGACCACCTTCGGAGACATGCAGTCCTCCGCATACAAAATATGGGACCTAGTAGCTAGATGAGCTGCTTGGCTCCCTACTATCCTCACTATGGTAAAAATTACAGCACGCAGTGGACGATCTCACACCTCTTTGATGGGAATCTTCCCACTAGAGGCACGGGCATGTGGAGTACAGTGTTGGATGATCAAGTCATCCATGGTCCGGTCACGTCCCCATGATCAGGTAAGGGCCACGTTGTCTCCCCTCCGGGACAATCCTGTCAATAAGTAGATGTCCTCGACATCTATAGTAAGTATATGCTCTCCGATCACGAAGTACTGCTGAGCTGCATCCCAACAACGGATCATATGCTTTAGTAGTGAGACTTGGGTCCTCATGCCCTGGACCTAGAAGAACTTTAGAATTCCATAGTTCCTCAGTGCCAAAACACACAATGGATCATTTGCAGCTTGCACATCATCCACCTCATGTTCTCACTCATGCCACTCTAGAACCATGTCTGCGGCCACAAACCTATCAAAAGGAGTATTTAGAAATCATTAGACCTCACTACAACCATCCAAATGTTTTCTTTTGGCTTAGATTTTGAGTTGTACATGGGCATTTCCACCATCGCACCTCACCCTTGAAGACAGGGTGACATCGTCACAGGACACCCTTGCGGGATTTGCGATGACCCGGGTTCGTCGCAGTTCCTGTAAGGGAGACCTGCGATGACCCGAGGGTACACAAAATCCCCAAAAATCAACTCAAAAACCTAAAAAATGAACTAAAATTTAAATTCTAAACCACTGGAAATATGCTGGATGAGATTTAGAGTTACCTGCTCCAAACGGCTTGTGAAATGGTTGCTCATAGCTCCAGCAATCGGCAAGTGAAATTCTGCTCCAAATGACACTTTTTCTCCCCAATTTGGCAAATGAACAATGGAGATATTAAGTGTTCCATTTGCGCCGTTTTCACATTGAAGCGATCATCTCAGGTATGAACAGCCCGTTGAATGTTTTTTTTCATTATTTTCATTAGTTAGATTTCAATTATTTAATGATGATGAGCTTACTCTTTGTTCTTTTTCGTTCTCTTAAAACCATGAGAATAAGTCGTCGAGTTACAATTTATCACTTTTCTGGGCTCGTTAAACTCCGATGGAAAAGGAACCCCCTGGAGTCTATCTTTAAGCTGTTTTCAGGCTCTCGAAATACGAAAAGATTGCCAAGCGAACTTGTCGCATTAACGCTTGTTAAAGTATTTGAATGGTCGTCTCCTTGGCGATAGTTTACCTCTTTTTTGGACCAAGGGGCACTACTTACGAAAAAGGTATACTACAGCCAATCGTGACTGGAAGAGTCCTCTCCCATGTTGTTTTACCCTTTTTCAGGCGATGAGGATAACTTTACAAAAAAGGACCATTGGAGTCTTCTTTATTTCTTTTCAGACTCTCTAAATATGAAATGATGACCGAGTTTACCTTCTATAGACTCGTTAAACTTTCACATTTAAGGGCCCATCATGGGATGAACCCCTCCGATCCCAAGTTCAAAAAATATTTGGGATTGGACTCATTTATGAGATGAGCTATACCGAGCATCTGGTTACCCTCATCAATCTCATAAAAAACACATGAGGCACTCATCATTCATGATGGGGAAAAATGAAAGCTCTTATGTTACACACCTTTATCAGTGGCAGTACCTAGTCATTCTTGAACATGGCACTTGTTTGGATTTGCATACTGTACTTGAATCATCCATTTGTCCTCGTGTTTTGCCTACTTCCTAAGTCTTGTTACTCCTTTGAGTCATTCAAAGAATGCTTCCATCATCAGTTTCATTATGAGTCGGTATCATACTCGTCAAGTCAATACTGCCAAGTCATGCCATGCCCATGTTCAAGAATATTTTTACCATTCATTATTCTACAGTCAGAACACCTTCTGCCATGTCGATCTACTCTGAGTCAGTCTTACATATTATTGTACCATCTGATCTACTTCAAATCATCTATTGTCGTGTTTCGTGTCGATGATGGGGGATTCATCATGGCCCTCCTTCGACGGATTCATCCTTGTCGACTTCAAAACATAATTCGAGGCTTGAATCTAGAAACCATTCGAGTACCTTAGGCCTGCATGCCTCAATGGCAGGTTACCTCACTTTCAACATGAGTTTACATCATTGACTCTTGATTGAAATATTTCATCATGCGTTCGACTTCAACTCATTTATTCACGCTTGATGATATGTACTGTGATGCCTTGGGGATCATTGGCATCAATGGTGATTTCCCTCACACTTGTTAACGGTATGCCTCAATGACCAGTAATCAAGTGGTTTCTACAATGTTCGACATCAAGACATTTGTAATCACATGGATAGATTCGGATCGTTGCAGGTTTAGCTTGAAGACCCCAGGGAGTCATGTTTTACCCAGGTTGCGATGGAGATTGTTTTGAGTTATATCACACAAATCCACATTTGTATTGGTCATGGCTGTGTTATCATCCTATCATGGATCTACGCTTGTGTCTAGTAGCCATGATTGTGTTCAGTCGGTCATTACTACCATGGATCTGCAATGTATTGGATGTCATCCATGTTGTACGTCGTATGAGACTATCTACTTAGAGTCAGTTGTACTGCAGCAGTGTCCTTTGTTCGATGAGTCATTACCATTCCTTCTGTCAAAGCATTTCACCTGTCCAGTTTCAAACAGCTTCATGCTTTGGGGGGCATTCTGTTACACCTAAATCCTACCATCATGAGACTTAGTGTAAACATCCCTAAAGTTTCCTTGGCTAAGTCATTAATTTTGAAGAGATGCAAACCCATTCATACTAGGTTTTGAGAGGTCGTCGAAGGTTGTCCTCATGCAACCTGCGACGTCATAGGTTGTCCTCTTACAGACTGCGATGATGTCAGTTAATGGACTAAAATGGCTTCTTCGA
The DNA here is from genome assembly GCA_027924585.1 of Larix kaempferi. NCBI lineage: Eukaryota > Viridiplantae > Streptophyta > Pinopsida > Pinales > Pinaceae > Larix > Larix kaempferi. The sequence continues at coordinate 15,411,052 of BSBM01000101.1, read as the reverse complement.
GCCCATTCTTGAATCTAGCTGATGTGTATCTGTATCCCTACCCTTTAGGGAAGCTGGCATTCGGTTCCTAACGTCTTGGAAGGATCCCCTATCTCTCTCCTACCATATCTTAACCTAACCTATCCACTTAGTCCTATATAAGTGAAGCTCTCTCCCATTCCAAAGGGAGGAAGTCTATAGTATCTAATTGCTGGTGAAATTAGATTAGGATAGATCTCTACTCATCCTTGAGAGATCCATCATCCCTTTGGAGGCTTTGTATTTGGCTTAATCAGAGAAGGATTGCTACGTTAAGTCAGTGGTTGTAATCTCTTCATCCTATGTATTTCCCTTCTAATACAGTAATATAAGTGTTTTCCACCAATCTCATTGTGTTAATGATATATTGCATAGTTTTCCTACTTAACTGCTTACATAGATCTATTATTGTGTAGAGGTGTTTTACTTGTTTTATTCTTGCGTTGTCTTGACAGGTTTTCCAGCTCATATCTGAAGCCCATCCAGCTTGGAGAAGCATTCAAGGAGAAAAGGATCAACGATCTAATAGGTAATGCATCTAGTTCCTTGATCTCTAATTAGATCTAGGAAAGTCATTTATGTTCTGTCTCTATTTGTTCTAGACTCATGTTGAGCTAGGAAGATCAAGCCTCGAGTCCGCTCTTGGTAGATTGTCCGTCAAACATGGAGAAACATCCCGACTGCTTCTCCTCCTCTGTGAGGAATTCCTTGGTTGTACACATCAGCACTCGCTTCTCCTAATAGTTTCTCTCGCCCTGCTTGTAGTCAGCTCGGTCCTCCTTCTTCAGCTTCAAATTCCTCCGTGTGCCATTTTTACATACTATGACTGTGTTGGCTCTACCATCATAGATCATCTTCCAATCATATTGCCATGGTATCCCTAACAACAAATGACATGCATCCATTGGGATTACGTCTCACAGTACACTGTCTTCAAGCTTCCTGACCTTGAAGTTAATCAGGAACTGTTTGGTTACCTTGACATGATGTCCTTTCTGCAACCAAGATATCTTGTATGGATTTGGGTGTTCCCAACATCTCAAACCCACCTTGTCGATGACCTCTGTCGACACAAGATTCTCTGTACTGCCACTATCAACTATGGTCTTGCAATACCACTCATCGATTAGCACTCTGGTTCGAAAGATAGTCTTTTGTTGTGTTGACTCTTTCTCGTTGCGTCGGTCGTCCTCAACCAATGTTCTCCTGGACTTAATGGGTGGACCTTTTCTTTTCCCATCCTCACTACTGTCGTATGTCGACTCCACTCTCTCGTCGACTTGCTCATCTCTTCGACATCTGGGTTTCGAATCCTTTGCAGCATGTAGGTTCTCTGGGAATTCATATGCCTTATGTTTGACTCCTCGACACTTATAACAAACCACAGCTGGTTTTCCAACTTTCTTCTCTGTCTGACCAGTTCGACCACACACACCTTGACCGCGAGTCTCTCAACCATCTTGTCGATTTTCCTGCACCTTCTCTCTGGTCGTTGTTCCTTCTGCACATCAATTTTCTTCGACGGCTTCTCTCCTGGTTCCACTACTTTGGCCTTTCATGGAAATAGTCTTCACACCTCGACCAGTCATCCTACCTCTAGTGGATGCGGCTTTCCTCGACAATTTCTCGTCTTCCTTCAGAGATAACTGGTAGGCTTCCCCGACCGCTCTAAACCTTGACAGGATCAACTCTTCCTAAATGGCATACTTCAATCCATTTTCATATCTCGTGACAACTTCTCCACCTTCGTCGGTTGGACCCGACCTTATCGACAATATGTATAACTCTTCCATGTATTCCTTCACAATAATCTCTTTTTGTCAAAAGTTCTACAACTTCTCGAACAAGGAAATCACATAGTCACCTCGAAAGAACTTCCCTTTCAGCTTGGAAACCATTCTATCCCAAGACTTGATTTTCTCCTTTCCTTTCTTGACTCTGTCAGCTTGTACATTGTCCCGCCACAATGAGGCATGATATTTCAACCTCAGGCATGCAGTCTTAACCCGTCTAGGACCCTCGATCTTCTCTATGTCGAAGTATTTCTCCATTTCTATGAACCAGTCTATCAAGTCTTCTGGATCCGGACTTCCTAAGTAGGTACGCACATCTATCTTTGTCCGACCTCTCATCTCCGTCAGAATCTTGATGAGTTTATATTCTGGTTCTTCTCCTGCTGCTTCCCGTGCTTCCACTTCCTCAACTTCCTCATCGTTGTGTTCTAGCGCATCAGGAACGCATCCATGCCTTTGGATTTCTTTGATCATTGCGACTTCACTAGTCAAACTTCGCATTGTTCACATGGATTCGTTGAACATTTCATGATCAAACGTGATTGTAGCGCCACACACTCTTCGTCCAACTCCTCGGAAATTAATCCCTCTATGAGCCATTTTAAACTGTAGCTGAAACTCCCGCTCATCCAATCGCAACCGGACTTCACAACTCGTGCACAACTCTAACCAACCACAGCTAGAGCTGTCTACGCACTCATAGGTTTTTCCACTCGATAGATTTAACTTCTCAACCAGACTTTGCTTCTGGGCTGTAATCATTAGAGGAAATTTGGGTAAAAAATGGGCCTCCTAAGGAAAATAATATAATAATAGTAGAGAGAGCATAAAAAACTTCTTTTTTGGATCATATTTTCAATCTCCTTGTAGGTTTACTCAAATTTCAAGTGGGGTGACTCGTTGGATGCATAATTCATTGGATGCATAATTAAATTATGCATCCAACGAGTACCCATGTTGCATACTTTTAACAACATCCACACCATGAAAAATTGAAAATACATTAAAAAACGTGTTTCTAGTGAGAGAAAACAAATTTTCTAATGTATTTTCAATTTTTCATGGTGTGGATGTTGTTAAAAGTATGCAACGTGGGTACTCCTTGAATGGATAATTTAATAATGCATCCAACGAGTCCTCTCGCTTGAAATTTGAGTAAACCTACAAGGAGATAAGTTGAAAATAAGATCAAAAAAAGTAGTTTTTATTTTTTCCCTCCAATTTTTTTACACGCACCTTGATTGAATTTTAAAGCATTTTGATTGGCTAATAGGTGTTGACAAGAAATTGTACTTTAGGGTTAAAAGGTCCATTTTTCATCCAAATTTCCTCTAATGATTACCCGCTCTTTCTGGCTCTGATACCAACTAATGCAAGGTTGGTCCCCATGAGGACTTCTTGCTTAACAATACACATGATACATGACGCTCACACAGACTTGGTGTAAGCAGGATGCTAGAAGCTGGCTTCTATTACTTCAATCAAGTTAACGGTTACAATGCAAAGAAATGTAAAAAGCTAAACTAGTCAGCCTTAGCCTGATACAATATATATAAGTAAATGGCGTGCTCTTTGTGTGTGCAATCCTCTCCTCTTATCAGTCTTCTGTTAAATTCTAGAACGAATGAGAAATGAGCAACGAGCGATCCCCCTCCTCTGTTCATGTGCAATCGTCTTCTACTACTCTTCTTCTCATCCCAAGGTCCAATCCATTCCCCAAGACACTCTTCTTCTGTCCCCTGAATCCACCATATCTTGCAAACCTGCAGTTTTTAGTGCCCTCTGGCCTTGTTGCACAACCTCTTCTTGTGGTGACATCTATCCTGATCCCAACCACATTCTTAACTTTGCATAACTTCCTTAGCAACCACAAATGGCTACCAAGTACTCTGTCTTGAATTATGAGATTCTCTGACTATGCTATAGTCACCACTGACCTCGACCATACTTTCTTTCGTCATACTTCTACTTTACCTGCTAGTTTCACTCCACTTCCACAACTTCGCCAGTCCACCCCTTCCTCCATGCTTGGCTTCTGCTGCAAACCTGTCGGTGTCTCTATTCGACAACATGTCGACCTTCGACCTTTCGCTCTGATCCTGTCATCTGTCGACCTTCGACATGTCGACTCTCGACCTTTAACTCTTGTCGACCACATATCGACAGCTTCCTGCTCGACTGCCAGTGGTCTCCGACAATCCCCCTGGTCGGCCTCCTGTCGATCAACTTCGACTTTTCTTCCTAGGTCCTGATGCTCCTGTATCAATAACTCCCATGGAAGAGGAAGAGTCATCTTAGAATAATTGTGAAACTTGGAGCTAGATTCCCTAACTCCTATGACAATAATGATGAATATTCTATGACACTTATGACAAATTTCAGACCTAATTGTTGACATCTGACATATATGACATGCCAGGGATAAAAATAGACTCCAAGAGGGTGCACAAGGGAAGTTATGGCAGCGAAGGTTCCCCCATTCGAATTGATGGAAGATGAGAGCTAGGAAAAGTTGGACAAGTGGCATTCATGGGAATATCTCCCTCATTCAAGCTGGAATGAGTCTCTTGGATGGAATTTGAGCTAAGGAGGCCTTGGGAGGTATATAAAAACAATAAGAAAGAAGGAAACTAGCTTTTTATCATTTCTCATTTTGCAAATTGGAGAGCATAGCTTGTCCATGCAAGTTGAATGTTTATTCTTCTTTCCTTAGTACCAATTTTGAGGGTGCAAGATTTCCATCCTAATTGGAAATTGGAGAGGCCCTTCAGACCTTTAATTGGAGCTGCATGAATTCATTTGTTACAAGTTGAATCTACAGGGCTGCTCGTGACCATGTTTTCTTCAACTTGTTCCCACATCTCTCTCAATTTTCTCTTCATATTCTTTCTCTTGGAGGAAGGGCGCACATGGTGAGATGCTGATATATTTGGGGAAGTAAAAGGGGCCCCATTTATTTGTAATGTGATTTATACAATCTGTATTTGATTCTCAGATGAACCTCAGGTCGAATATCCAAGTGAAACTATGTAAGAATGCTGCCATTTTTCCCCATAGATTTTGCATAGCGCACTTGTTGTTGCATATGGTTAGTGAAGGACTATTATTTCGACTTCATTGACATGTTAGATGCTATATATCTCCATAATAATCATATCATGAGATACATATCTCGAAACACTATGTATTTTAGGTGATATTTACATTCAAGGAAGAGATTCGAGCCATTTTCCCCATAGCATTTGCTTAGTGATTTTGGAATGGTATTGTACATATTTTATATCAGATTTTGTTGAGTTATTTATAATTTTATGAGCTGCATATGAAGTTACTTTGATGGCCCAAATGATGTGTGTAGATCTCTGAAGTGTTTTTATGGTTTCTGAATAAATTCGAGACTCCTTACCCACCAATTTCACCTCAAAACCTAGACTCTAGAAGCTGTTGTTCATTAGGATGCCAATTCAATGCTAAAACCAAATCTAATGCTGCAGATATATTGTTACTAATGTCCTATAACAGATCCAAGTCCCAAACCAAGAATTAGTGAAGGTCGTATAGTTTTTGGAAGAGCATCTAATGGTAGACCTAGGGGGGATCTCCACCTCTCAAATTCTTCCCATGCAATTTGCATACCATGGATGGGTATATCAGTTGTTTGGATTTCTGATAGGTGTTTTAATATGTCCTATTCCCCATCAAGAACTTCCTCCCCAAATTCTAAATCATTTGGAGATGTTTGGAACTAGTTGTAAACAAAACCATAGAGTCAAAACAAGTTGAATCCAAGGGATTTACTTGGAAGGGACATTACAATGGTATCAGAGCATGGTCCTTGCACCTGTGCATTTATATCATACATTGAAGAATAATTTGCAGCCATTAACTACTATTGTGATGACTCCTATGAGTACAATGCTTATGAGCAATATGAAGAAGAATGTGAATGGTATGAGGAAGAGGTGCCATCATGCAACACTTCTTACCATTTCATAAGGAATGAGAGTTATTATTATGACTTTGATTCTAATGAATATGAGTTTGTCACACTACAAAAGGATAATTCTATGAAGTAATTACAAAGATTGAGAGAAACATTTAAAACCTTGCCCCAACAATATCAGGAATATCTTGATTTGTATAAGAGAGATACAAAAAAGTCCATTTCTTTTGAAGACTTTGATGATTGGGTGTTTGAAAATAGGCCCAAAAATGAAGATGTGGAGTTAGTGAAGAAAGGTATATGCCCTTATTGCAAAAGACCTTGTAGATAAAATCATATATGTTTGAGTGAAAAGGAGGAGACCCATGAGCCACCTAGTTCTGAAATATGTAAAGCAAAAGAAGCATTACATAAAGAGGATCGAAAGTCACTCCCAAGTGACTCTGAAAAATATGAAGAAACATCAAATGAGCATGAAGAAGAGTTACATTCTGAGACACACTCTACTTTTGACATGAATCAAAGAGCATCTATTGATGGATGCTTGATCTATGAAGGAGTACCTACTGATGGGTGCTCACACCACTATGTTGGTGACATAGAGATCTCTTTTGAAAGTGTTTCTGTAAGCCAAAGTTCCATTAAGAATGAAAATGAAGGCCTTGTAGCAATTGACGAAGAACCAAGATCAAGTTCCCCATCACCACTTGAGCTTAATGAAGTTGGTCCAAGTAGAAAGTACAAAGAAGAGGAGGTCCCACTATAAAAGCCTCTTTTTCTTGAAGGGTCATTAAATATGAATGAAAAGAAGATCCAAGAGACCCTTAGCATACTCCATGACACTTAAGCATTGGTGTCAAATTCGTGTTGGAGAGTTTCTTCATTGAAGGATTCATCCTTCCTTGAAGACATGGATAAGATTCAAAGAGCAATGTGGAACATCAAAGGTAATGTCATGTCTTTGTTTTCTCACAGAAACAATTTTGTTGAGCTTAATGAATGTTTACATGGAGCATACTTGAATAATAATGAGGATATTCATAAGCTCAAAATGAAAAATGAGCAACTTCTTGATAGGTTGCAAGATACTTGTTCTTCCTCCTATGTTTCATATTGTCAAATGGTAGATTGCTTGGAGGATTCTCATAACATGATGGATCATGAGAAATATGGAAAATTGAAGGTGCTTGATGTGTTTGAATATGATCTTGATGAGAACCAAGCATTTGTTGTGGTGGAAGAGGAACTTGGGTTGCCTCTTGGAAATGGTTACACAATTTTTGAAGAAGTGTATGATTCCACTACATTGGAACCAACCTATGAGGAAAGTTTTTCCCTTTTGAGGGAGGTGCATGATCCTACCCTTATGGAGCATACACATGAGGACACTCTTGCATATTCTTATCATTTGGGTGATTTGGCTGATTCTCCTACATCCTACACTTCCATATTTTGCAGCATTCATCCTAATGAAGTATGGGTGAAAAGTTTATTTTTGATGGTGCCACATGAGGAGTATGAAACTCCTATATATCTTTTAGATGATGATATGATTAGAGCACTTTCTTATTGTTTAAATTTGCAGCAGCATCCTTTGTTACCTTATGATGATACATATCTACATGGATGCAACTATGATGTTCACTTGAGTCACTTGAAGACTCATGATTTTCCTTGCTCCTTGCTTAGCTCGATTGATGTTGGAGGAACTTCATCCAATACTTGGGTGAAGAGATATATGATTGGAGAAAATTATTATTGGAAGCTACATCCTTTGTTTTTTCTTGATTATGCACATATACATCGATGCACTTATGATGTTCACTTGAGTCACTTGAAGACTCATGATTTTCCTTGCTCCTTGCTTAGTTCCATTGATGCTGGAGGAACTTCATCCAATACTTGCATGAAGAGATATATAATTGGTGTAAATTCTTATTGGAAACAACATCCTTTGTTATTTATTGATGATACATATATTCATGGATGCACAAATGGTACTTTTGTGAGCCCCTTGAAGGATCATTGTTTTCTTGGTTTCCTACTTGGTTCATATTTTAATGGAGATTATTCATTCACTTCTTGGATGAAAGAACAAAGGGATGATTATTTTGACGCATCTTACATCTTTTTGGAGCATCATTATAGGGCATGGGATCCTCACCTGTGTCATTGGAGAAGATTTGATTGGTCACTTGATGCTTGTACGCACTTGGAAAATGGTGGTCTACTTACTTGGAGGTATAAGCACTTTCATGATTCCTTGATGAGGCACCTCCTTGATGTACATTTTATTATGTTGTTATGTACTTTGATGATCTATCTTTTGTACTTATGATGTTTGGAATAATTCATACAAGGAAATGGGATCCAGGAATTCTCTTTCCTGATGGTATGGGTTGGAGAGCACTCCTAATTGTTGGAGTGCAATACAAGCAATGGGACCTTGGGATAAATTTTAGTCTCATTGGTTTCAATTTTTTAGGGAAACAAGTAGTATGGGAGATTGGGTCCCCACTTAATAAGGTGACTATAATCATAGTAGTGCAACATCAAGCATGGTGGTTCCTCTCTAAAATCTTCATGGAATCTCGAAGACTCAAAGTTAGGCAACTCAGTGGCAACTTCAAAGAATTATGCAGTGGTATCAGAAAAGGTTTCCAAAATATGAAAGAGGTAAAGAGTAATTGTGCAAAAAAAAATTTGATGGATTTAATTAATATTTTGGTGTTCAGTGGTGATGTCAGAGGGGATATCAATATGAAAAATAAAACCCACATCTCCTTGCTTTTGGAAACACGCAACTGTAGTGCATGAGTGCCACTACTTAGAGTTTTAGAAGGGAAGTTTTGGGAAGCAAAGTTTTGGAAAAAAAACAGGTTCTTCAACATCCATTTTTGAAATTGCTTGAGTACAAGAATATTGGGAAGGGAGGATTTTCATGTCCCAAAAATTTTCATTAGGTCACAATGGCATAAGCCCCTTGGCCATATTCATGATAGTTTTTCAAATTGATACTAAGGGTCAAATAATTACCAACCAGGATGTCCAAGTTAGTAATAATGTAAAATTAGATCCAAATGGACAAGGTGGGACACATTAAGAGAAAATTTGCAATTCAAAGTTTGTAATATTCCCATCCAAATGAACTATCATGGAGGAAAATTACTAGTTCCCTAGGTTGGGGGTGGAAGCATTAAAAGTTGGAATAAAGGAGCCACAAGACCCAAAATGACCTTAGAATTAAAAATTCACATTAAAGTGGTCAATTAAATAATAAATAAAGAAAATAAGGTGGCATTAGATCATGAGGGCACATAAGAGGTTGTGGGACCCACATGTGGCAAGATTCCCCACTACACTTGGCATGATTCTCTCACCAATTCAAGTTTAAGATGAAGGGTAACATACTTGGAGAAGTTTAAGAGGTATTATTTATGGCATGAATCATGTAAGGTCGAATTGGAGTGGAAGATTAACTCCCATGGAAGAGGAAGAGGAATCTTAGAAGAATTGTGACACTTGGAGCTAGATTCCCTAAATCTTATGATAACAATGATGAATATTCTATGACACTTATGACAAAGTTCAGACCTTATTGCTGAATATGACATATATGACATGTCAGGGCTAAAAATATCCTCCAAGAGGGCACAAAAGGGGATTTATGGCAGCCAAGGTTCCTCCATTCGAATTAATGGAAGAGGAGAGCTAGGAAAAGTTGGACAAGTGGAATTCATGGGAATCTCTCCTAATTCAAGTTGGGATGAGTCTCTTGGATGGAATTCGAGATAAGGAGGCCTTGGGAGGTTAATAAAAGACAAGAATAAAGAAGGAGACTAGATTTTGATCATTTTTCATTTTGCAAATTGTAGAGCATAGCTTGTCCATGCAAGTTAAATGTTTATTCTTCTTGCCTTAGTACCAATTTCGAGGGTGCAAGATTCCCATCCTAATTGGAAATTGGAGAGGACATTTAGACCTTCCATTGGAGCTGCATGAATTCATTTGTTACAGGTTGAAGCTACAGGGATTCTCGTGACCATGTCTTCTTCAACTTGTTCCCACATCTCCCACATCTCTCTCACTTTTCTCTTCATATTCTTGCTCTTGGAGGAAGGAAGCACATGGTGAGATGATGATATCTTTGGGGAAGTCCAAGGGGCCCCATTTATTTGTAATTTGATGTCTACACTTTGTATTTGATTCTCATATGAACCTCAGGTAGAATATCCAAGTGAAACTATGTGTAAATTCCAAACTATGTAAGAATGCTGCCATTTTCCCCATAGCTTTTGCACAGCGTACTTGTTGTTTCATTTGGTTAGTGAAGGACTGTTATTTAGACTTAGTTGACATCTTAGATGATATATATATTTGTAATAATCATATCATGAGAGACACATCTCGAAACACTTTGTATTTCAGGTGATATTTACATTCAAGGAAGAGATTCGAGCCATTTTCCCCATAGCATTTGCTTAGTGATTTTGGAATGGTATTGTACCTGATTTATATCAGAGTTTGTTGAGTTATTTATCATGGTATGATCGGAATATGAAGTTACTTTGATGTACCAAATTATGTGTGCAGACCTATGAAGTGTTACTACTGTTTATGAAGAAATTCGAGACTCCTTGCCCACCAATTTCACCTCAAAAACTAGACTCTAGAAGGTGTTGTTCATTAGGATGCCAATTCGACCCTAAAACCAAATCTAATGCTGCAAATTTATTGTTACTAATGTCCTATACCATAGAGAGGTCTCAAACAAAGAATTAGTGAAGGCCATATAGTGTTTGGAAGAGCATCTAATGACAAACCTGGGGGGGATCTCCACCTCTCAAATTAACTAGTCTTGTTCTGAAACTTCTTCCCATGCAATTTGAAGACCATGGATGGGTATATCAGTTGGTTGGATGTATGATAGGTGTGTTAATATGTCCTATTCCCCACCAGTACCTTCCTCCCCAAATTCAAAATAATTTGGAGGTGTTTGGAACTAGTTGTAAACAAAACCCTAGTGTCAAAACAAGGTGAATCCAAGGGCTTTCCTTGGAAGGGACATTACATCGAACTTGGATTTGATAATATTTATATGAAAATATTATTTTTAATAGAGAGATTTGATGTCAATCATGGTTTTTATAGAACAAGATAGAATTTGTTTTGGCCGTCTCACATTCTTACCAGAGTCTGCAAAGGGATTTCACACTTGTGGTCAAGTCCACCCTATTTCTATTTTATAACTATGTTTTCATTGTTGAATGAAGTACCCTAAATTATATCCCCTCCAATATAATTCACCTCAAATTTACCACTCTTAATAGTTAGAATAGAGAGGTCAAAAATCAGGATTGTGTTTTTTCATTGCACTCTTTGTTCAACTCATAAGCTATAGCTATAGTTGTGGGTTCATTTACAATTCGTATGGCCTTAAGGCCCATAGTGAAAAAACCATCTTTGGTAGCTTTCCTTTGAGAATCACACAAAGTAAGGAGGAACTGTGATGTCAACATTCTTGACATCATATTTGAGATATGCCAAAACATTGTTAAAATGGGGTTTTGAAACATAACCAGAACAACCAAAATCTTACTATTGGGATGAATATGACATCGATCATGAAACTATCCATCATTGATAGATTCCAAGTTCTTCTTGGTATCAATAAGGAGATCAAGAGTCACAAGGATTCCAACCTTCATATAATTGAATATCAATGTTTGGTGTTCCAACCCCTGCCATTGAGATTGAGAGAAAGGAGGCCTAGCACCATGCATTCACATCAAACCTATTTTGCTTGAAGCGACCCTACTGCATATACTTACTTTTTCTAGTTCTAGACATAGTTGGAAACATGGGAAGTGATAACTTCAAGAATGATCCATGAAGGGAACTCTAGAACATAGTTGGTCTTTCATTACAATTCCTAGTTGTTTCCTACCATACCAAAATTTTGCTTATTTTGTTTATGAAACCCTAAAACACAAGACAAACCCCCACTTGTTTTTGGAGAATAATTATAATTCAGTGGTAATCGAATTAAACATATATAAATGGGTGTTGAGCAGCCATTATTGAGCTTGGGGAAGAACGAAAACCTATAGAAAATGGAAATGGATTTGTTGAGAACATGTAATTGGGTTCAAATCTTATTGAAACATGCTACGCGACTTTCATCAAAACTACAACAAGTGGGTTCTTTAAGTTCCTAGGAGTTTATGTGAATGGGTAGGATGCTATGAGAAATACTATGCAATATTTTAAACCAGCGAGTACACTAGAAGTGCCAAAACACTAGAAAATATAGCCTACGCCATGGGAGATAACGAGTAATATGATGTGAGAAATACTATGCAATGCAATTTTTGAAATCGACGACAAGCCTGGAAGAGCCAAAACACTAGAAAATATAGCTTACAAGATGGAAGCTAATGAGTGTGCATTTGTTAACCTGGCCAACCCTATCAGCGTCCGTTGAGGGCTTCAAGAAATTTCCCATTCAAAGTTTATCATGTTTAATACCATCCATCAAATTCATTTACTCTTGTAAAAGGCTTCACGAATATGGCCATTCAATATTTTTTTTTTAATACCATCCATCATATTCGTTTAGTACTATAAAAGGCTTGGTTTTCAATGGCATGTCACTAACATCCAAGTGCGTAGTTCTGACATGAGGAGATACAGTAGAACATTAATTGTTCTGTGTACATACAATCAAATCCAAATTCTTTGTTTATTAAAAAAACGACATCCCAATTTACCCACACAATGTTTAAACGATTTAGCAAAAATGCTATCAAGTTGTTATCATCTTTACCCTTTTCAAACATGGAATATAAACATAACATAAAGATGCATCCATAGAGTTAATTAGCTCTGAAAAAAGTTAAATGGATGAATATCACATAAAAAAATTAAACTCATAAGTAACCAGTAATAACTTTGACTATGAAAACGTGAAATAGTTAAAAATAAGAGAGAAAAATATTTTGTAATGACAGAGACAAGGGAAGAAAATGTTGAAAACAGATTAAATGGAGAAAAATGCAACCAACTAGGAGAGAAATTAAGCATGAACTGCCATACCTGGTGTCTTTCAAATGTTCTAAATAGGGAAAATTGAAGCAATCATCCATTTTTATTAGTGTGAACAGTTGTCATGCTCCTTGTGAACATTGCCTCTGGTATCATTCTTTACACCAAATGCACCAAATTTCACCAACTCAACAATCTTTTCCCGAGAATGCAGTTGTCAAAATATCTTGCTACTGAGCAAACTCAATGATTTTCCTAACACACCAATCACAGAACATGCTAACAAAGATCACTTGCAGAACATGCCAAGCAAAACACTCAGTAAGCATGCTCGATAGCATTGGACAGACGATCATGTCATCTATCTTCTCTGGCCTGACATAGTTATGCTAGGTATTTCTTTAGTATCATAGGTTGCCGCTAGTTATTTGTTGAGCCAGCCAACAGACCCAAAGAGGCCACCAGAGCTATGGTTTTTATAACGAAACTGTTCGGTTGGGCCGAATCTCAAATAGTTCTTAGGGCCTCAATATTGTAGTCGAGCATAGGTTTGAATCTAGGTTGGAGTTCATATTTAAGCAAGTGGGTATTGAGATTAATCCTTCAAAGGGTTCCGTGGGTTCAGAAAAGCTGGGGATTGTGGACTTCACACATGGATTTGCGGTAAAGATCATAGCATTGGTGAATATGTTGGTTTTCTATTTAGCTTCTATGGGAAAAATATGGGTCATGGCATCCAAGCTCAAGGACGGGCATGGAACTTCCAAATTGAAGGGTTAGGGTTTGGTCCCTACAACCTATTGTTAAGGGAAAGCAAAATAAAACTGCCTATCGAAGGGTTTCCATGTGCAAGAGAAGAGAAAATGAATTCTCTAGTAATGGAGGTAGAATGCATGGGGATTTGAATTAGAGAAATTAGGGGCTAAGTTCTTAGGATATTATGCCTAAGAGCATAAGGCTAGAAGAAAACCACAAAACTAAAAGGGGAAATTGTTTTAGAAAACATGGGTTTTACTGAAACAAAAACTTAAAGCAACCCAAATCCCCTTTACCTCAACAAGCCCAACCTGTCAACTGTATCACTTACTTGTCTTCAATTTCCACATGCTTACACTACCCATAATTTTGTATCTCTCATGCAATCCCTAGTTATCATTTCTTGAGTATTTACCTTTTCTCCCATCTTTTTCGTCTCAAACTAATGTCTCAAAACACCCATGAGATAGTAGTAATGCTAAGTAGCTCTGCTAGTATAAGTTTCTAAAATAACTTTTACTATTATTGAAAACAAGGTTTCTTTTCAACCACATCCAATAAAATGAATGGAAAATGAAAATTTACATTTTTTATTTGTAATTAGACAGAATTATTGAACATGAAAATTTACATTACAAACAACCATTTTTACAATTTCATAATTACAATTTTATAAAATTCTTATCTTGTATCACAAAAATACTAAACAAATTCAAATCGTATAACCTTCTTTTTTTTAGTCTCTATGTTTTGAAACTTGTTGATCCCTCTCTACATCCCCACCTTCACTCTTCAAACAGCGAATTTCATCATTTCCCGTGTCGACATGGAAGAGGTCTGAGGTCCAGACTTCAACACATTTAAACCACGTTTAGTGCATGGAATCATACATATAAAATATACCGAACCTATCCATCTATCTATATATTTTCGTAGGTCATGGGAAGACGGAACAATCCATCGTAAAATTGCCAAAAATTGAATAAAATATTTACAATTAAAGGGCATTACAAGCCAGGAGAATCCGTCCAAAGATATGGACAGAGACGGAATAAATTATTTGCATGTTGATAATAACGAGTATGTGCACTATTATTTTTAGTATTAGTATGTTCTTTGATCTTTTTCAAAGCTTTTGGGAGTCAAATTGTTCCGAGTTTTTTTGGATTGAGCTCCGTCTGTTCGGTTGTAACAGTGTATTTTTCTCGTAATACAAAGTTACACTTTTTTCTTTTTGGAAGACGAGGAATTCCGTCACAAGATTGACAAAGAGAGGTTCAAATATTTGCAACTGCTGCTTCTGTTTAAATGTCAGTCTATCTCGAGCATGTGAAGAAACTGCAAGGAGCTGACCGACCAAAAACACATGAATATAAGCATCTGTTATGGGTATTAAACTAAATTATTCAATCCAACGTGAACATTCTGCCCGATACTGTAGCAGTGGATACGTTCGAAGGTGTTTGAATGGATACACATTTCTTCATAAATGTGCTGGCAAGATCACATCGGAAGTCATGGAATCCATACTAAAATAGACAAAAACGGATTAATAAATATGCAAGTAGATGCTCGTTAGTCGTTATAATCGTGAATAATTGAGCACAAATAATAAAATAGATGCTCGATAGTCGTTATAATCGTGAATATAGATCTATCCAAGCCATCAGAGGGAAAATCATATCGATAGGGAAGAGCCCAAGGTGCAAGTAGCTCCTGAAACGATGGGGTTGCAGCATTTCATTTAGTGTGTTTGTGAGAGGAGTATTATCCGTTCCAACAACATTGCAAGGCCCGTTTAAGCCTGTGACTGTGCCCCTCGATCCCAGTTTGCGCAATGGAAGCGATGATTTGCCCAACTATGACCCTCGCCTCGTCGAGAGAGTTCCCTCTATCTTCCCAGAGCAGATCATGCTTGCACTTTCAACAACTCTTCAGTCCATGTGGGTTTCCTCGGTAACAGGTCTCTGTTTCTTTCATTCATTCATATACCATCAGATAGATTCATTAAATCATTTTCATAAGTCTTTTTTTGATAAGGCTAGGGGAATCCGTAACTTGGGCAGGTTCATTATATCTTATATGAATCCACATTGCAAGTCCCAAGGAATAGCTTAAAAGTGCACCCTATCACAAAAGATGTCTTAACAATACACCTTATGACAAGGAGTGGCTTAATTATGCACCCTATAGCCAACTAGCTATCTACACCTAGGCTTGACGAATTCTGTCCTTTGTGCCTAGATGATTGCAGAATGATTGCTTGCAGAAGATCCAACGTGTTGCGGTTGCTTAGACATTTTGACAAGGATTTGTGATTGGTTAACAGTTGGACAACATAGCGAATACTGGCAGGATAATTGATCACCAGGAATGTCATACGATGATCTTGATGAATGTCAAACACATCTACTAAATTTGGTAAAATTCGCGGACATGTATTCATCATGGATGGATTATTTTGCATGCTTACAAGAAATTTGAAAGGACAAAAAGGGGATTGAATTGATTGTTCCATATGAGTGATTTAATGATACCTTCTCTATCCTCTTAAAGGCCTATATATGCAATATGAGGTGTTGCATGGATTGATATATTTGTCAATCACATCAATTCATTACGTCAATTCATTAGGAATCTTGGTTTTGTCAGTAAAAAGTGCAAATCATATGAAGATGGAGAACAGTGCGGCAACATGGGAATCGAGTATAACACAGAAATATTAATACAATTAAGGGGGAGCAACTAGAACAAAGTGATGACATGGGAAGTTAGATGAGTTCTAAATGAAGGATCGCAAAAGCAGAAGTAATTAGCACAAAAGGAACAATAGAAGACAGGAACCAGAGCATACGTTTAAGGGAGATCTTGCAACTGCATAGGGGAGCATACAGATTGTAGATATATTTACAAAGACACTTCCAAGAGATACTTTTGAGTATCTCAGACATAAACTAGGTGTAATTCCCACTCCACATTAATTTCAAGCATCTACGACATGGCAGGAACTTGGCACAGTGTAGTAGAAGTGACAGTGGAAAGAAATGGAAGCATGAAGCCAGGGGGAGCATCCCTTTGCCATTGAAGTCAAAGGGGGAGAGATACTAGGTAGAAATTTTTGCAAACAAGTGCTGAATTAGAGTTTGCATAGGAAGCACACAAAGGCTCAAATGACGTGAATACAAAGGGAGCACGTTGTGCACAGAAAAGAGGAGCTCATACTTACGGGGAGCTCAATTTTGATTGGTGTTGACATCAATGCCAAAGGGGAATATTGTTGAATTTTGGTGTTGTCATTAATATCAAACAAGAAGCATAATGATGTCAGGCAAGAAGCATGTATCCTTGATGACAGTTTGAAGAAATATATACAAAACAAGGGTACCTATCCACGCAATATGGATGGGTGCATATCGCACATATGGATGGGTACATGTAGCACATATACTGGGCTTTTGCATAATAAGCAGGAAAATGAAAGTGCGTCAAAAAGCATTAATCGGATCAAGTGCATTGTGTTGGGTAAACTTGATTAAGAATAAAAAGGTAGCCGACATAAATAAGCCCCTACGTGTGTACAAATCAATCTAATCAAGGAAAACAAGTAGTGATATAATAAACCAAAGATAGAGGTGAAGCGGGTGTGTGCACAATGGAAATGTAAATATATTATGTATTCGGGGAGCTTTAGTTTATTGGAGAATCAATGGCTTGTTGATCTAGAAAGAATAAACAATAGAGAGCCAAGTGCGCATAGCAACAAGCAATGCATAGAACTGGAGTAGTGTATAGATTGAAGAAGTGCGTAGAATCAGAGTAGCGTGTTGGATCATAGCAGTACTCAGAATTGAATCAAAGTATATACAAAATGCGCAGAATCGAAGCAGAGTACACAGTAAGTGGAGCAATGCATAGAATAGATAGAGAAGCATAGTAGTTGTGCAGAACTGAAGTAGAGCACATAAGTGCACATAAAAGAAGGTAAGTGAGGCTGTGAACAAAACAAGTGTGAAGCTGTGTGTAAATCAGAAGGTAGTGTGATAGAAGAATATCTACATCTATCTTAGGGAGATAGGATGGGGCAAGGACAGGAGATTGAATTCTCCACCTAGGTGGGTTCGTGAACATAGCAAGTTGGTGCTTGCATAGAGGATTGGTGTCCTCATAGGTCGGTGCCTGTAATCAACGAGTTGGTGCTTGCGTAGAGGATTGGTGTCCTCACAGGTCGGTGTATGTAATCAGTGAGTTGGTGCTTGCATGTGGGATTGGTGTCTGAGTGAGTTGATTCTCACATCTTGGAGATTGGTGTCTCCCATTTATTTATGTAATCAAATATTCCATATATATATACAAAGAAGTTATATTCAAATACTATGCACACAGTTTTCTTTTATCGTTACGTTTTTAAATAGAAATTGGTGCATAGATTTTTAAAATGAAAATATGTTCAATCTGCGCATGATATTGATTCACTCCCCCCTCTTAGTATCATTAAGAATTCCAACATGTGTTTTGTTTTATTCTCATGCAACGTGTTATTCCTATGGTTGTTCCATAGATTTACACAGCTCTTACTTCATTTTCATTTAGTTTTTCCATTTGCTTACCCTAGGTATTTCTCCTTTTTTTTTTTTGCTTAAAAGTTTTATTTTACTATTTGTCATGTTTTCATGATTAAATAAGGATTTGGCTCTTGTTCCTGTTTTTATTCAAAATATGGTTTAATTTCTTGTTTTAAAAAACATTTCAAATGTTTTGAAAATTTCAAATTTGATAAATTTGATTTAAGGGTCAAACTGATAGCATATGCCAGAATTTCGAATTTAAAAATGCTGTCAGTTCTAAAGCAAATGCTGTCAGTTTTGCAAAAAAATTGAAATTATGATTTAATAAGGGTTTGACTGTTCATAATTATGATTTAGCAATTATAATTCGAAATGGATTATACATATGCATGAATCAAGTACTCCATGAAGCGTGGTAGCCGGTTTCACTCAACACTTGGCAATCAAACTAGTACAGTAGTAATAGTGATGTGAACATCCTCCAGGCATCGAAGTGTAATTTCGGGAACAAACCCCTGCAAGCTAGGGTTTTCATTGCATTTTACAGGTTCATTATGGGAAAGGATAGAAATATGGAGGAAACTTCACAGCTGAAAGATAAAAAGAAAGCAGGTGGCTTCCCATGCAGAGCCGAACCCAATAATATACAGTGGCTCTTGCAATTTCCCAAATCGACGAAGTTAATGAGAGATTCAGGGTGGCTCATTTACTGTGAAAAATTGCAGGGATATAATTCCCAGGTGACAAAGGCCTTCATAAGAAATTGCAAGGAGGGGGTGGTTGATTTCAACAGCTTCAGGATAATATTAAATGAACAGTTAATCTCAGAAGTAATTGGCGTCCCAGCTGAGGGTGAAACTTGGTTCAAGCAGAAAGAGTTCGAAGGAGATTATGGTGAATTTCTGTTACCTGGTTATGAAAATTTGAATTGGCAGAATGGGATTCATGTTAGTAAAATGAAGCCAAATTGGAAAATTCCCCTGGAAATGGTCCAGAACTACATTACCTGTGATGGTCGGTTCGACAAGGTTTTGAGATGTCATATTAGAATGTTGATGCACTTGCAGGGAAGCAAAAAGTTAAATTTACCATAATATTTAGGGAGGAGCTTGCAAAAAATGGTATTATGGGTACAGGGTCACCCAAAACATAGAGTGTTCTATTTTTCATCACGGGCTCATTAAACTTTTGGTCCTGCATTACTTAAAATAAATTGGACAAAGCTGGGATGAATTTCTCCTTGAGTAGGGTTACAATGTTAAAAAGAAGAAGAAGTTATCTAAAGAAAAGGATGATGAAGCAGAGCTAACAGAGAAACAAACACAGGTTGATGCTGAAGGTAAAATTATTTCGAATCTGTCCAATATGAAGAAGCCCGATACATTGAGTATAGCTGCTAAAAACCCCATTGCCGAATTGCCCGATAATGAGCCAATAAAAACTTTAAGCACAGGGAATGTTAATTTAGGGCCAAGGACGAGATTAAGAGCTAAAACAGCCACATAAAGTATATTGCTCAATAAACCTGCTAAGGGAAATGAAGTTGTCCCAGTGAATGATTCTGAAAATGACATGGATGTGCAAGAAATTGATGTCTTTGTTTCTGAAAGTGAGGGTTTTATAGATATGCAAGCAGAGGTAGGGCATGTTCCCAAAATATTTTCTGAAAATAAACAGGTTCATGATAAAAATCAAGCATCAAGTTCTAAGAGCATACAGGAAGAAGATATTGCAATGAGTGCAGAAGAAATAGAGACAGTTCCTGAACTAGACCAAATAAAGAAAACCCTGCAATCATACAAGGAGCAGTGTCAATATCTACAGAACATCAATGAGAGCCTGTTGGTGGCAAACAAGATACTTCGAGAGGACTTGGGACAGAAGGACGAAGACTATCAGAAGCTGGCATCCATAGCAAAAGAGACACTGCAAAAGAAAAGAGCTATGCATAAGGAGTGGAAACAGATGAAGACCAAACTGGATGAGCTGCAAGGACGAGACCACAATGATGATGCCGAATACACCAGGTTACAAAGGAGGTCTCAAGTTCTAGATGACCTGGCAGTTCTAGCTGAGTCATCTAGAAGCATATTGTGTCTTTTCTATAATTAGTAATAGGATTTCATAGCTGGCAGATTGCTTTAGTTTATTTACTTATGTTAAGAACTCGAGAGACTTGAATTCAAAAAACTTTGTTCCACTTTTTAAGGAATCAGATCCAATTAAATAGGATCTATTAAATGTTCTGTTAGGAACAATTTTTGTATATATAGGACAAACATAAAATAGAAAAAGGTTGGAACTTGACAGCATGATCAAAGTTCAATTTTAGAGGCTTTTTACAGGCATGTATAAATTTCCTTATGTTTATATAATGCAGAAATGACTATTTATGAATTAAGATATGATCTTTGAGCCAATCCTGTTTAATTTATGAAGTACATGCTTTTAGTATTCTGTCTCCACATGGTCTAAATTTCGTGTGATGATTCTTCTAATAAGCATACAACTATGCCCCTATCATGAAACAATGTCTGAGCTCTTATTTTCATAGTTTATGA
Organism: Larix kaempferi; assembly: GCA_027924585.1. Classification (NCBI taxonomy): domain Eukaryota; kingdom Viridiplantae; phylum Streptophyta; class Pinopsida; order Pinales; family Pinaceae; genus Larix; species Larix kaempferi. The sequence goes on along the minus strand of BSBM01000101.1, from coordinate 15,390,372 downwards.
TCACAGTCAATTTTCTGCTTCTATTCATATATTGAAGTTTTATATTATACTTGTGTTTTGTTTTTAATCCTTCTACCTAATTCATGTTTTCAACTACCACCAGAAAAACATAAAAATTATTCTGTAGATGCCCCATTCCTACTATCCAAGATTACCTTAAGCTTGAACCCTTGTAGTCTAGGCTCAACTTTAGGGATAACATCTTTTGGCACCATTGCTGGGGACGAAGGAACAAAAGTATATCTTCCCTGGGTGTTGACATTTTTATAGCTAGTTTTGAGAGGTGACAGAATCAGTACATTTGTTTATAGACTACATTCACCTGACAATCATAAAGTTATAGTGGCTTCAAAGTCGATTAGTACAAGAGGGAATCCTTCATCTCCTTTACATGAAGGAGTTTTGATCTAGAAAAGATTATCAAGGAGGATAGAAGGAAGTTAAATTTTCCATCATCTAGTAACCTTCAGTTTTCCCCTAATGATATAGATCTAGGATCTTCCTCTTCAGACCCTATGAACAATCAAGAAGAAAATAAATTGGATTTATCAGTTAACATTCCTGAAGTTGATGAATTAAATCCAGCATAGGTTGGTGATTTTAATGTGTATTCAAATCCTCTTTCTTTAGAACATAAACATATTCTTGAGGAAGTTTTTACCCTGAAATCTTTGACAGAACCTGAGATACCCCTTACAAGTAGGCTTTTCATTGGCCAGTTGAAAATCGAAGTACCTTCAACTCCACATACTAAACCACCATCTCCACAGATTCAGCCAGTTGTCTCCCAGATTTCTCATTCATTAAATATGGCTGGCCAACCCCCTGATTGGATGGACCGCATGGTAGTAGCTAGATATGCTCCATTAGTCATGCATCAACCCCTAAACCCTTTGCCTAGTGGTGACTATCAGAAATATTTGCCTAGGTTTGATGGCCAGGGTGGGAGAACTGTTGAAGAACATTGGGATAAGTTTTGTAGTTATGCTGATAACTACAACATTGAAGGTAGAGATGTTTGGATGAGAATGTTCATTCAGAGTCTAGATGGAGAAGTTAGAAAATGGTTCAGGGAGTTACCAGAGAATTCTATTGATGGTTTGGAGGAGTTATATCATGTGTTTATTAGACAATGGGGAGATACTAAGGATTTTCTCTATTATTACACAGAATTCACAGCATTGAAGAGAAAGCCTAATGAAGCAGTTGCAGATTTTTCCAAAAGGTTTAATAAAATGTATAACAAGATTCCCATAGAAATTAAACCTACAGAACCTGCAGCAAAGTTAACTTATGCCAATGCTTTTGATCATCAGTTTTCCTTGTGGTTAAGGGAGAGAAAAGCAGTGTCTCTGATGAATATGGAGGATGCAGCCTTAGAGGTTGAATCTAACATTTTAGCATCCAACAAACTTAAAGAAGAAGATGAAGCTCAAAATATGGATCGGAAGGGAAAAAAGGAGATGATTCCTTCTTCTTCTTTTACAAAAACTTCAGATAGAAAATATGATGAAACGCATAAAACCATACAAGATTTGTCTGCAAAAATTGAGAGAATGGAAATGGAAAAGAAAAATCAGAATAGGCCTGCCTATGATAATGATAACAGAAACCAAAATCAATTTAGGCGCCCTTATCATCCCAGATTCATGCTCAAAGAGAGAAGGAACAATGACATTGAAAGGGAGAAGAGAGAGAATGAAGATCAAAAGGTACAAGCACCTTTTCAGAACAACTTAATAAGGGAGGATGATCCTTATGAAACAGACTTAGAAGAGATTGAAGAGTCAGACCATGATATTAATCAGCTGGATGATGTATATGCTTCTAAATTTATAACTAGGGATGATTACTATGCTGCAGCAGAGATTAATTATGAAGAAGGAAGTGTTAATGAGCAGCAATCTAGAATTTGTCAGCAACAATAGCAACATAAATCATATGGACTTAGGTCTGGGGTAAAACAAGCTGCACCATTCAAAAAGAAGGTGAAATTTGTGCCCACTAAAACAACATTGTCTTCTACAGAACAACAAGAACCACAAAAAGATAAAAACAACCCTGTTAAATTAGCAGAAGGAAGTAATATGCTTGGTTTTGATTTGGAGCATGAGATAAATAAATTCAAGGTTCCCATCCCTTTGACTGAATTGATAAGGAGCAGATCTTATAGAGAACCTACTATGCAAATAAAAAACTCATCACCTATTCATGCTTCAGAAGATGTGATAAATTTGCAGGAGAAAGATCCCACCATTATCACTGGTTCGAAAGCTTCTGACCAGTCAGAAATAAAATCCTGTTATCCCCCACCTTTTTATATTACACTTACCATACATGACCAGATGTTGCATAATTGTCTTTTGGATTCAGGTGCTTCACACAATCTTATGCCAAAGGAGGTTATGGAAGCCCTAGGATTATCTGTTACTAAACCCTACCATGACTTGTATGCTTTTGATTCTCGAGCTATCAAATGTTTAGGAGTCATAAAAGACCTTGTAGTCAACCTTACCTAGTTGCCTATGAAAAGTGTTCTCATGGATGTTGTAGTGGCTGATATTTCTCCTAAGTTTCGCATGTTGCTATCAAGATCAAGGGCTAAAAAGATAGGTGGTACTCTCCAAATGGATCTATCATATGCTTCAATTCCTATATTTGGAGGTGAATATAGAAGATTATACAGAGAGGTGCAATTGGCATTTTTGGTGAGTGATGATAGAAATCCTACTAATCATCCTATTTATACAGTACAAGAGGATATGGGTTCTTTCATGTTACAGGGAAATGATGATGCTGCAGGGGTTTTGCAAGTTAAGAAAGATAGTTCAGTTCAGTGTGACACAAAAGAAAAGGAAGGCATTTGGCATATGTACTTCGATGGATCATCAAATAAGGATGGAGCAGGGGCTGGTGTGTTGTTAATTTCTCCTGGAGGTGAGATGATTTCATTAATGTATAAATTGGAATTCCAAACCACAAACAATACTGCTGAGTATGAGGCATTAATCCTGGGATTGAGGGCTGCAAAATATATGAATATTCAAAGTCTTGTAGTGTTTGGCGACTCCGAATTGGTAATTCAGCAAGTGAAGAGTATTTATCAGATAAAGCAGTCATTATTGAAAGTTTACAGAAATGAGGTGTGGGACATGATAGATAATTTTTTATGTGATTTTAATATAACATATATTCCCAGAGATTGTAATCAGACTGTAGATTCACTAGCATTAGCAGCAGCATATTTCAGAATCCCAAAATTGACACACCTAAAGTATCCCATTGATGTGAGGTATAGACCAGCAGTCCCAGATGATATTAAACATTGGAGGGTTTTTCAAGATGAACAAGAAATAAAATAATTTTTACAATTAACTGAAGAATTTGCAGATAACCAGGTTGATTTAGATGAAGACCTAGATCTGGCTGAAATGTCTACTCATGCAAAACAGTCAATTGCTGATAAAAAAATTCTGGATTTAAAGAGCAATTTTATCCCTAAGGGACTTGTTCCATTAGAGAGGTTGTTTTCAAAAAATGATACACTGTTGAAAAATAATTTTCAGACCACTGAAGAGAGTGTAATCAGTTGTAATATTGGGTCTGTGGCAGAACCGAGGATGGTTAAGATATCTAAACAAATATCAGAAAAGGAGAGAAACAAATACATCATTTTGTTGAAGGCATTTATAGATATTTTTGCATGGTCATATGAGGATCTTAAAACCTATGACACTAATGTTATTCAGCATAAGATCCCATTAAAGCCTAATACTAAGCCTTTTAAACAAAAATTAAGAAGTCTTAATCCAGCACTTTTACCAGTCATTGAAAAGGAGGTGAAGAAACTACTGGATGCCAAGATTATTGTTCCTCTTCTGTACTCCTCTCGGGTAGCCAACCTTGTTCCAGTACGCAAGAAAAATGGGGAAATAAGGTTATGTGTAGATTTTCGATATTTAAATAGATCATGCCTTAAAGATAACTATTCATTGCCTAAGATAGATCTGATTTTATAGAGAGTGGTTGGTGCAGAAAGTATTTCAATGATTGATGGTTTCTCTGGTTATATCCAGATTGCGGTTCAACCGGAGGATAGAGAGAAAACAACTTTTACAACCCCCTGGGGTACATTCAAGTATGACAAAATGTCTTTTGGGATGATAAATGCAGGTGCCACGTTTCAAAGGGAAATGGACATAGCATTCGTAGGTGAGAATGAAAAGTATGTGGTCATTTATCAAGATGATACCATGATCTTTTCTAAATCTGATGAAGAGCATTTGAAACATCTGAAGAAAACTTTTATGAAATGCAGATGATTTGGGCTGTCATTGAATCCAAAAAGGTCTCACTTTGCTATGACAGAAGGTAAGTTATTGGGTCACATAGTTTCTGCAGATGGGATTAAAATAGACCCTGAGAGAGTGAAAGCTATTTTAACAATTGCTATTCCTAGAAATAAAAAAGAAATCCAGTCTTTCATAGGAAAAATTAATTTTTTGAGGTGGTTTATTCCTAACTTTGTTGAAACTATTAAGTATATTACTGATATGCTTAAGAAGGACAGGAAGGTAAGATGGTCTGACCAAGCTAAAAAATCATTTGAGAAAATTAAGCAGGCATTAGTAGAAGCACCTGTGTTGGCAGCCCCAGATTATACTAAAGATTTTGCCATTTTTTCATTTCCATCAGAAGAAACAATTGCTGCTGTGTTGTTGCAAAAAAACTCTGATGGATTAGAACAACCCATCTCATTCTTTAGCAAGACTTTAAGAGATTCAGAGTTGAAATATACTAGTATGGAGAAACAGGCCTATGTTTTGGTTAAGGCACTTAAATTTTTCAGAATTTATGTACTCCATTCTAAGGTTTTAGCTTATGTTCCTAATTCAGTTGTAAAAGACATTCTGGTATAGCCTGATAGTGAAGGAAAGAGAGGTAGGTGGATTGCTGTTAGGAACCCATGTCTTTACTTTGTTAGTATGTTGTTGTTGGACGCATATGCTTTGTAAGTCGTCCCGTAGTATTTGTTGATCAATAGTTTGTGTTATTGTTGTTGGCACATATGCTTTGTAAGTCGCCCGTAGTATTGTTGATCCATAGTTTGTAGCGGCCCATGGTTTTGACCCATAGTATTGGCGCCTAGAATTAGTATATAAGTGTGTGTTGAGACCTATGAAGGCACGGTGAAGTTATTTGTATTGAGCTTGCTCATAGGAGGTTGCCCCCTCGAAGTGGCCTGTGATCAATATAAAAGTGATTCTGAGTTCTGTCATTTCTGCTATTTCGCATATTTGTATTACTTAATTGTTGCAGGTGCATCACATTTGGTATCAGAGCACTTCCTTGGGCTCGCTGGGTGAAATTTCTGCCAATTTTTTTTTGCATTTGTTGCAGGTTCGGATTTGGGAATAATCCGTATCCGCTTAACTGTGGGAAGTACTTGGGCATAAGCCCTAAAACACATTGTAAGGAGTACCACAGGAACCCCAAAGTAGATGGCCCATTGAGAGGACCTGCCAGGGAAAAGGGCAATGACCCCTAGCTGATTGACTAGTTCCCACCCGTGAGGTAAACCAAGAGCTATCGTTTGTGGCAAACCGGTTATCAGTTTTACCTGAGACGTGGAGTGAGGGGTACTGCCCCAATACACAAGCCGTCATATAGCATTGGTGGCCCAGTGAAACCCTTGAACTGTTAGGAATCCGCACATACCTGGGGTCCGTATCTACTTTCAACTGAACTATTGTCGATCGCTATTGCACCGTTTCAGATCCATTTTGCAAGCCGTTCCAGATCCAGCTGTTTTCAATCCATTCGGCGCTGTTCCAGATCCCTTCTGAGCCGTAGCCGCTCCATATCTCCCTTGTTTTCACTCTATTTCCCTTGAAATTTTCGGGGAACCCCTATCATCCCATTCTGCATATTTCATTCCTGAGGACCCTATCCCCAATTCCCCTTCCCAATCCCGAAATCCCACATTTTTCTATTTTTAGGGTTTGCCATAACTTCCTCAGATTTCACTCAATCACCTTAAAATTTTACCATAGAGTTCCTCTCTGAATTATGCTTCTTTGTCCCCCTCTGCCAAATTTTCCCATTCTTTCACCCCGCTTCTGAAATCCTCATTTTTGCTTCCCTGTCTAGTCGACAGTGTCCAACACCTAGTCAAACCCCAATCACCCTTCATATTTTTTCCCAAGTCCAGATTTTCCCTTACTGAAGCAATTTCTGTTTTTATTTTCCTACCCAGTCAAAAACAAAACTCCTGGTTATGGTTGTCACCCGTGCAGGAGCAAAAAAAATGGAAGAAGCACTTGCAGCCATCCAAGCCAAACTCCAGGATCTGGATGAAAAATTTCTCGGCATCCATATTGAACATTCAGCTATGAACAACAAACGGCAGTCCGAGTCTTCAACAGACAATGGGTTCTCTTCTTCCAGCAATTTCTGTGGTCCAAAGCTTGATTTTCCTCGCTTCAATGGTACTGATCCAACTGGATGGATCTATCGTGCAGAACAGTATTTCAGTTTGCATAATACTTTTGATGTCAACAAAGTTCCGCTGGCATCCTTTCACTTGGAACAGGAAGCTCTTCAATGGTACCATTGGTACATCAAGGCTCATCCTGAGCCCAAATGGTCAGACTTTTGCCAGCTCCTTTTGCAACGATTTGGTCCTAGTGCTTTTGATGACTTCACCAGAGCCCTCACTAAACTTCGCCAAATTGGCACTGTGAGAGAGTATCAAACCGAATTTGAGAACCTAGCCAACCACACCGAAGGATTGTCTGGTGACTTTTACCGGAGTTGTTTTATCAGTGGTCTAAAGGATGCCATCCGCTCTGAGGTCAAAATGTTCTGTCCCACCACAATGATGGAAGCCCTAGGGTTGGCTAAGTTGGCAGAAGACAAGATTGCATCCCAACAATTCTCCAAGCCCACTTTTGTTCCCTTCCGAAATATGGGTTCTCAGCGACCACCTATACCGCAGGCTCCTCGACCGACTCCTATCAAGCGTTTGTCTGAAACAGAGATGCAAGCACGCAGAGAAAAGGGGCTTTGCTATAATTGTGATGAGAAATTCACTTGAGGACATAGATGTGTTCAGCAAAAGCTCTATCTCTTGGATGTGGAGTCTCCGCCTGCCTCTAAAATTGGTGATGAAGATCCAGAAACACTGGATGCTCAAGTCGACATTCAAGAACCGCCTATTGACCCTCCGTCTCAGGATGACCAGCCAGAGATATCTCTCCATGCTTTAGCTGGAATCACCACCCCCCAAACAATGCAGGTCAGGGGTTACTTCAAGAAGCTTCCTCTTACAATACTCGTTGATTCTGGTAGCACTCATAATTTCATTGACCCTCGGATCGCCAAAACAAGCTGATTGTTTTATCCATCCTTGCTCCAACTTTGAAGTCATGGTTGCCAATGGGGGCACCTTACCTTGCAAAGGGAAGTGTCGAAATGTGCGTATCTCTATGGGAGATTATACCTTGCGCTCTGACATGTTTTCCTTTCCCTTAGGCGGATGTGATGTGGTTTTGGGCGCTCAATGGCTACGCACACTTGGCCCTATCTTATGGGATTTTGCTGAACTTTGGATGCAGTTTTCCCTCAATGGACAAAAACACACATTGACAGGATTACAACCAGGTTCTCTCAGCATCATCAGTTCACATCGCATGGAAAAAATCCTCAAGAAGAATTCACATGGTGTCATCGCTTAGATCCATTCCATTCAGATGCAACCATCAGCGGTCTCCACTACTCCTTTAGATCTACAACAAATTATGGATCGCTATACAGGTGTCTTTGCTGAACCAGCTGGATTGCCACCTTCCAGGCCAGAAGACCGTCATATTCAGCTCCTTCCTAGCAGCGTTCCTCCCAACATCAGGCCCTATCGCTACCCATTTCACCAAAAAACGGAGATTGAAATGCTCGTTCGGGACTTATTGAAGCAAGGTATTATTCGCCCAAGCACTAGTTCCTTTTCTTCTCCAGTTATTCTTGTCCACAAAAAATATGGGTCATGGCGCCTCTGCATTGACTTCCGAGCACTTAATCACCTCACCATCAAGGATAAGTTTCCAATTCCTGTTGTTGATGAGCTTCTTGATGAGCTTCATGGGGCTCACTTTTTCTCCAAGTTGGATCTTCGTTCTGGGTATCATCAAATTCGGGTTCATGAGGATGATATCCCTAAAATAGCTTTCCGCACACATGATGGCCATTATGAGTTTTTGGTCATGCCATTTGGCCTCACTAATGCTCCTTCCACATTCCAGGCCTTAATGAATAAAATATTTCGACCCTACTTGAGAAAATTCATTCTGGTATTCTTTGATGATATCCTCATCTACAGTAAAACATGGGATGAACATCTCCAGCATCTGGATATTGTCATGCAACTTTTCTCTGACCATCATCTCCATGCCAAGCAGTCTAAATGTGTTTTTGGACAGAAGGAAGTTGAGTATCTCGGGCACATTATCTCAGCACAAGGGGTTCGCGTGGATCCTGCCAAAATCGATGCCATGAACAATTGGCCGCATCCTCAGACACTCAAGAGCCTTCGTGGTTTTTTGGGGTTGACTGGATACTACCACAAGTTTGTCGAGGATTATGGGAAGATTGCAGCTCCATTAACTGCTCTATTGAAAAAGGATGCTTTTACATGGACACCTGCTGCTCAGTGTGCATTTGACAAACTAAAACAAGCTATGTGTACTACACCTGTGCTAGCTATGCCCGATTTTTCCAAGCCCTTCACTATTGAGAGTGATGCTTGCGGCAATGGACTTGGTGCTGTTCTCCTTCAAGGTGAACACCCCATTGCGTTCACCAGCAAATCCCTTTCAGGTAATAATTTAGCTGCCTCTACCTATGATAAGGAAATGATGGCTATTTTGCATGCAGTACAGAAGTGGCGCCCCTACCTATTAGGGAATCATTTTTGCATCAAGACTGATCACCGGAGTCTGAAATATTTCTTGGACCAGCGTGTCTCCTCCCCGGCACAACAGAAATGGGTTAGCAAACTCATGGTTTATGACTATGAGATCACTTACAAGAAGGGTAAAGACAATATTGTGGCAGATGCTCTTTCTCGCACATTTGATGCCCAAGGTTCTCTTTCAACTATTTCTATGCCTGTTCCAAATTGGTTGCAATCTATTCAACAGGGTTATGTCAATGACTCTTCCTTATCTCAAATCATCCAATGCTTGAACAACAACCCTTCTGTTGTACCACATTACTCTTGGGATGGTGCTGCTCTGCGATACAAGGTTCATCTGGTGCTTCCCCAAAGCACAGATCTTCAACAGGCTATCTTCTATGAACTCCATGCTTCTCCATCGACAGGGCACTCTGGGTTCCTCAAAATGTATGAACGAGTGTGACGTAACTTCTTTTGGCAGGGCATGAAAAGGACAATTCAACAGATGGTGGCCGAATGTGATACCTACCAGCGCAATAAGGGTGAAACAACACTCCTTCCAGGATTGCTTGAACCCTTGCCCATACCTACACGGATTTGGACAGATATTTCTATGGATTTCATTGAAGGGCTCCCTAAATCTGGCGGTAAGACAGTGATTCTCGTTGTGGTTGATCGCCTCTCCAAATATAGTCATTTTTGTGCTCTCAGCCATCCCTATACAGCCTCCTCCGTCGCTCAAATTTTCCTGGACTAGATCTTTCGTCTTCATGGCATCCCTTCTTCCATTGTCTCGGATCATGATGCGACTTTCTCCAGTCATTTTTGGACAGAACTATTTCTCCACACTGGCACCAAACTGAAGATGAGTTTAGGGTATCACCCACAAACAGATGGTCAGACTGAAATTATCAATAAATGCTTGGAAACTTATCTTCGTTGCTTCACCTCGGAACAACAACATCAGTGGGAAAAGTGGCTTCCTCTTGCTGAATGGTGGTACAATACCTCTTACCACACTGCCTCTAAAATGACCCCATATGAAGCAGTCTATGGTCAGGCACCTCCAGCTCTTCTTCCATACACCCCCACCAGTTCACCAGTTCAGGAAGTTGACACGGTCCTTCGAAACCGCGATCAGATTCTTCGCATTTTGCGGGACAATCTTCACATGGCAAGAAATCGCATGAAGCAACAAGCTGATCAGCACCGTTCTGAGCGCACTTTTCAAGTCGGCGATATGGTTTTTCTTTGTCTCCATCCGTACAAACAATCCTCCTTGAAACTCAAAGGGCATCATAAGTTTGCTCCAAAGTTCTATGGGCCATATCGGATTCTTCAGAAGATTGGGTCCGTTGCTTATAAATTGGAACTTCCTCCTTCTTCCCGCATTCATCCAGTCTTTCATGTCTCTTGTCTGAAGAAAGTTCTTGGCACCAACATCAGTGGACAAACGATTTTACCTGAACTGGATAATGAAGGATCCATCCTTTTGGAGCCAGAGGCCATCCTCAATAGGCGCACGCATCAGCTTCGCTCTCACTCTATCACAGAGGTCTTAATTCAGTGGCATGGCATGCAACTAGAGGATGCTACATGGGAACCACTCCTTCAGATTCAACAACAATTTCCACATCTAAAGCTTTGAGGACAAATCTTTTTTTAAGGGGGAGGGGATGTTAGGAACCCATGTCTTTACTTTGTTAGTATGTTTTTGTTGGACGCATATGCTTTGTAAGTCGTCCCGTAGTATTTGTTGATCAATATTTTGTGTTATTGTTGTTGGCGCATATGCTTTGTAAGTTGCCTGTAGTATTATTGATCCATAGTTTGTAGCGGCCCATGGTTTTGACCCATAGTATTGGCGCCTAGAATTAGTATATAAGTGTGTGTTGAGACCTATGAAGGAACGGTGAAGTTATTTGTATTGAGCTTGCTCATAGGAGGTTGCCCCCTCGAAGTGGCTTGTGATCAATATAAAAGTGATTCTGAGTTCTGTCATTTCTGCTATTTCGCATATTCGTATTAATTAATTGTTGCAGGTGCATCACAATTGCAAAGGTGATGGAATACGAGGTGGAAATTAATCCTACTAAATTGGTAAAGGGACAAGGCTTAGCTAAACTTCTTTCTGAGTCAAATTGTCAGATATTGGATCTGTATATGATGGCAGAAAATTTAGAACAGTGTGAAAAACCAGTTTACAGCAGGTATTTTGACTGTCCTTGGTATGCTGAAATTGTATATTATTTGTTAAATCTGCACTGTTCCACAGAATTGAGTAAAAATGAATGGAGATCTATAAAACTGAAACCTCTCAAGTATGTATTGATTGATCAAGTATTGTACTGGAAAGACCCTGGAGGAATACTTCTAAGATGTTTGGATAGAACAGAAGCAAATGATGTCACTGAGGAATTGCATGCTAGTATATATGGTGGACATAAATACTGGAAGGCAACAGCCTTCAAAATATTAAGAGCAGGGTATTACTATCCCACTCTTTTCTCAGATGTGTACCAACAGATTAGGGCTTGTGCTTGTTGTTCTTTCAGTGATCCTGTATATGCTATTATTATGAAATGGAATGTAATTTTGATATTTTCTGTCTTAGAATATTGAATCTTAACATGGTATTAGAGCTAACCTGAAGGAAGGAAATATATGGCACTTACGGCACTTGCTTCACTTGCGACAATTTGAAGGTTAGGGTTTTATATAGCAAAAAGCAGTCATCGTGGAACTTTCTCTATAAATCCATTTTGGAAAATTTTCAGGATATGAAACCTTTACAGGTCGTAGATAACATCCCCCTGTACCTTGTGTCCAAAGGAAATCCTCTAATTCATTGTGCTTTGTGATTTATGATCAGTACAAGTTAGGGTTTCTGCCTCTTCCAAATCTCAGTCATAAACAGGCGACCTAGGAAAAAAGGTCACAACTTGGGCTAGGAATCTCCAAATGAAATTTCATAAAAAGTGACAGGTAGAGAACAGACTATAGTTTCTCAGGTAAATTTTTCAGAGGCCTAAGTTGAACTAGTGACATGTGGCACGTCGTACAAGTTTGCTCTCCTGTTTTATCCCATAACCAGGTCAGGCTACCACAGGAAGAATTTTCAGACCCTGTGGATTCGTAATTTAAGAGATGCACCAAAAACAATAAAGTACATATTTCTATCAAAACAGAATTGGATTATGAGAACCTTGATTCTTGGCTTATCACTGCTGTGAGAATTTAGGGCTTCAGAGAAAGTTGGAATTTTTGGAATCAGAGTCCACGGCTGAATGCTCCTCAGAAAAATCAAAATTTAGAGACCAAGATTGAAATTTTTGGTTGGTCAAAAGGCTGGGCTTGATCAAACCCTAGTTCGGGATTTTGATCGGAAAGGTGGAAAATTAGGGCTTCTGCAAAAGTTGAAATTTTTGAAGTCTGTGACCACGGCTGGAAGATCCTTAGAAAAATCGAAGTTTAGAGCTTTGGATCGAACCTTTTGATTAAGCAGAAGGGTGGGCTTGATCAAACCCTAGTTCGGGGTCCTGTCCAGTGAATCCAGAAGTTTCAAAGGAAATTTTGAGGGGTCAAATTTTGTAGTTTTCAAAATTAAATCATACCAGCTTGATCAGCTCAGAAAGCCACATCTTTCCATCCATTCGAAAGTTTGAAATTCAAAGTTTGAATTTTTATGGTTTCTCTGACAAACCCTAATCCAACTCCATATCCAGTTTCAACAAATCAAAGTGGATTGTGTTAAAAGCAATCCTGGTAGGTATGACTTGAGGAGATACAGGTATGTGTTGAAATATGTTCATGATTAAGTTTATGATATGTTTGTCTTCATATTATTGAGGTTAGTACAATCTTGATTAGTCTTATAATTGTCTTATCACCCTAGTAAAAGTATGAATGCATGTGAATGATAGAAGACATTTATTGATTAGGGTTATATGATTGTACTAACGCACATGTAGTGTTGTATGAGGATGATGTTGTCTACTAACAAGATACAGGTACATCAAGAAAGAAAGAAAATGTTCTATGACCATGATGACATGAAGACAAAGACTCATCCATAATCTTTGCTCACATAGAAGCTCTACTTATGAGGTATGTATGAGTTTGTTCTACTATGCTTAACCTATGAGATATGCAGGTTCTAGCACAAGGTATCTAAATAATTGAAGAGAACAAAGAAGATATTGTTTGGGTATGTTAAGACATAACCAAGCATGATAATCCAGGTATGTTTTCGTATATCAAGTTAGAATCCTATTTTGTGATAGGATCTTAGGTAAGTATACCTGTGTATGAAATGATCATGACCATACAAAATGTTTTGATAGTATTGAGATTATACTAATGAATGTATGTTTATGTATGAGATCATGAGGATGACACTAGTGCACACTTAAGCATGCATAGTGGTACAAAATGAATAGAAGTTAAAGACATATAGAGATCAAGCGGGAGGCAACCACTCAACATAAAAGATAAGTATTTGAGTTGTTATTTGAATATCTGAAATAGTAAATGATATTGCTTGTATGCATATTTGTATTCCTAAAATATATCATGCATAGTGTGAGCATTCATATAGCATTGAACAATATACTACTAATATGCATATGATGGGTAAGTTGGACAAACATTCCATTTTTGTTTATCTAGAATGAAACCTCTTTGCTGACATGCCAAGAGCTGTGCATGCTCTTGATAGTATGTTCTGGTAGAGATGGAAGGCATCTAGATAGCCACTATATGCATACAGGATATGGAAAAGTGTTGTGCTAAAGTATTGGTCAAGATAGTTGCATAACTATGTGAATCATATCTATATGCATAATAGGTTTTCATGTCAACATGATTTGATGATTATGAAGTATTACTAATCATGAAATTAACTTTGATTCATAGGAAATATCTTGAAGAATGATGAACACCGAACAAGTGATGGATGTTAAACAAGAAGACTTACAAATCAAACATACTATAGAAGGCTCGTGGCTAGAAGATTCTCTTAGAAAGAGGAAGAGGATCATGACGAGATGTTTGCTCCAAGTGGCTAGATAAAGACCATTCTTTTAATGGTGAAATAGAACAAAACTTTGTACAGGTACCCAGGATCGGTAGTCATTTGATGAGATTAATGATCACCATGGGTGATACGGATTTCAACGTTTGCTACAAGGTTGAAGATGGTATCTATATACAGATGACATACTTTCCTTAGATGGATGCAAGAAGGAACTCACCATAGAGTTCGAATGATCTTGAGGCTTATATCAGTAGACCCATCTGACGGGAGATGGCATAGATAGATATGCAGAAGATCACTCAATGCAGAGTGTGAATGATGTCCAGTCACAAAGGGAGAATTGATAGCTTCTTGACAAGCTTGGGCTTTACCAAAAAAAAAGCTGATCCTAACCTTTATTTTAAGGTTCTCGATGATGAACCTGTCATACTATTATTGTATGTGGATTATCTCTTTCTGACACAGAATGAGAAACAGATCATGGAAAGCAAGAAGAAGCTAGCTATAGAATTTGAGATGAAAGATATCAGATTCATGCATTACTTCCTAAGTCTGGAAGTATGGCAAGGCCCAAAAGGAATCTTTCTCAACCAGAGAATGTATGCTGTGGAAATCTTGAAAATATTTGATATGTTGGAATGACCACTCCCATGGATTCCAACTTGAAACTGTTAGCTGATGACTCATCATAGTTAGTGGATGTGACTCTGTACAGACAGATTATTGGGTCACTAATGTATCTGATGAATACCGGGCCAGATATATGCTTTGCTGTGAACACCTTAAGTCAGTATCTAGTAGAACCTAGGCGTGTTCACCTGATAGCTGCAAAGCATGTGATGAGGTACCTAAAAGGTACGATATACTTTGATCTATGTTATCTTGGAGATCATGAATTCAAATTGTATGGCTACACAGATGTTGATCAGGTAGGAAGTGTATTAGACAGGAAGAGAACATCGGGAGGATGTTATTGTCTGGGATCTGCCATGATCTCATGGTTTAGCAGGAAGCAGTCTAGTGTGGCTCTTAGCATAGCTAAAGCAGAATATATTGCTTCTTACTCTACTAAGTTGTGAAGTGATATGGCTTCGAAATTTGTTATCAATATTGTTTGACTTAGAGATGGACCCCACTATGATCTTGTGTGACAACCAGAGTTGTATCAACATGACTGAGAATCCAGTGTTTCATGATAACTTAAAGCACATAGAGATTCGATATTTTTATATACGGGATATGGTGCAGAAAGGAGATATAAAGCTCGAGTATGTGAGCACTGACGAACAAGTTGCTGATATATTGACCAAACCTCTGTCTCGAGTAAAGTTTGAGTATTTCTGAGACAAGCTTGGTGTAGTTCACAAGGACCCTCCTCAAAAGGGGGAGTGATATGGTTGCTGATGATGAGATTGCCTGCATCAGTGGTAAGGTTGATGATGTGGATACTTGTATTGATGATGAGGATACCTGTATTGATGATGAGGATACCTGTATTGATGATGAGGACACTTGTGTCGATGATGAGGTTACATGTTTCGAGAATGAGGTCGATGATGAGGTTACCGGTTCCGACGATGAGGTCGATATATGGTCCCTAGACTTTGTTTAAGTGGACGAGGAGGGATTGTATCATCCCTGGACTTCGGTCCTTGAATTGATCTGTAGACATATGTCTCCGAGAATGTGGTCCCTAGTGGATGTGATGTTAAAATTCAATATGCTAAGACAGAAAATAGCAGCATTACATTCCATTTCACAATAATAGCATATACAAGATCACTGAAGAAACAACAAGCATAGCATAAACACAAGAGACAGAGATTTATCCTGGGAAACCCTCATGGGGTAGAAAACCCAGTAAAGCTTCCTCAATATAGATGACCAGCAATATACAAAGATGCAAACCCTGAGCATAAGCTCCTTCTTCTCCATAGCAGACCTCTCCTCCACAAGTGCGCCTTTCTCAAGTGAGAGTGTGTGTATAATGAGGAACACACCTCCTCTATTTATACACTTCTCTGATATGTATTTTACACAAGTACATGTAGGCTCGTATTTAACCATTAGGTTAAATACCCCATTATAACTGACTGGGCCGACCCCTCTAGGGTGGTCTAATAACCCTTTAACCCACATAACACATTTAGGGCCGACCCCCACTAGGGAAGTCTAATAACCCGAGTTACCACATTCCGACGGAGGAATAAACATCTCCGGATATACAATAAGATCTTCACGGAGGAATGAATCACCTCCGGAATAATAAAGTACAAATATAATATTCTTTGAAGTTACAATATCTCAACACTCCCCCTTAACGAGAAGGATATTATAACAGCATCTGCCCGAGCAAGGAGTCATCAACATCATACATGATACATCTATAAATCACTGGAAGCTTTCTCAACATCATCAGTAACTCAAGCAGTTACTGGAACATCACTGTCAACATCAATCATCAACATCACGATCTTTAGCAGCGTCTTCATACGATCAGCAGCATCGTCATCACACGATCAGCAGCATCGTCATCACACGATCAGCAGCATCATCATCACACGATCAGCAGCATCGTCATCACACGATCAGCAGCATCGTCATCACACGATCAGCAGCATCGTTATCACATGATCAGCAGCATCATCATCACACGATCATCATCATCATCGTCACACGATCATCATCATCATCGTCACACGATCATCAATATCATCATCACACGATCATCAGCATCGTCATCACACGATCATCAGCATCGTCATCATACGATCATCAGCATCGTCATCACACGATCATCAGCATCTTCATCACACGATCAGCAGCATCGTCATCATACGATCAGCATCGTCATCATACAATCAGCAGCATCGTCATTACACGATCAGCAGCATCGTCATCACATAATCAGATTTACAGGATGATCAATCCTGCTCTCTTTAGGACATGAGTCCATGGATGATGCAATCCAGATCAAGTTCCAGGATGATCAATCCCTATCACAACTACAGAGCCAGCCCTGTTTCATGCTGGATGTATCACAACTACAGAGCCAGCCCTGTTTCATGCTGGATGTATCACAACTACAGAGCCAGCCCTGTTTCATGCTGGATGTATCACAGCTACAGAGCCAGCCCTGTTTCATGCTGGATGTATCACAGCTACAGAGCCAGCCCTGTTTCATGCTGGATGTATCACAGCTACAGAGCCAGCCCTGTTTCATGCTGGATGTATCACAGCTACAGAGCCAGCCCTGTTTCATGCTGGATGTATCACAGCTACAGAGACAGCCCTGTTTCATGCTGGATGTATCACAGCTACAAAGACAGCCCTGTTTCATGCTGGATGTATCACAGCTACAGAGCCATCCCTGTTTCATGCTGGATGTATCACAACTACAGAGCCAGCCCTGTTTCATGCTGGATGTATCACAACTACAGAGCCAGCCCTGTTTCATGCTGGATGTATCACAACTACAGAGCCAGCCCTGTTTCATGCTGGATGTATCACAACTACAGAGCCAGCCCTGTTTCATGCTGGATGTATCACAACTACAGAGCCAGCCCTGTTTCATGCTGGATGTATCACAACTACAGAGCCAGCCCTGTTTCATGCTGGATGTATCACAACTACAGAGCCAGCCCTGTTTCATGCTGGATGTAACCTAGCGTAATTCTAGGATTTGTCACGTACATTTTGAACCGAGGTCCAGGGACGATTCAGACCTGTCGTTCAGTTATCGGAGACCTCATGTCTACGGCTCTTCTTTAGGATTGAAGTCCGGGAATGATCCAATCCCCTCACATGTTCATCAAGAACTTCATTATCGAAGACATACGTCTACGGCTCTTCTTTCGGACTGAAGTCCAGGAATGATTCAATCCCTTCACATGTTCATCAAGAACTTCATTATCGAAGACATACGTCTACGGCTCTTCTTTCGGACTGAAGTCCAGGAATGATCCAATCCCTTCACATGTTCATCAAGAACTTCATTATCGAAGACATACGTCTACGGCTCTTCTTTCGGACTGAAGTCCAGGAATGATCCAATCCCTTCACATGTTCATCAAGAACTTCATTATCGAAGACATACATCTACGACTCTTCTTTCGGACTGAAGTCCAGGAATGATCCAATCCCTTCACATGTTCATCAAGAACAGAACATGTATCCTCATCATCAAAACATGTATAACCACAACATGTATCATCATCATCAAAACATGTATAACCACAACATGTATAACCACAACATGTATCATCATCATCAAAACATGTATAACTACAACATGTATCATCATCAGTATAACCACAACATGTATCATCATCATCAAAACATGTATAACCACAACGTGTATCATCATCATCAAAACATGTATAACCACAACATGTATCATCATCATCAAAACATGTATAACTACAACATGTATCATCATCATCAAAACATGTATAACCACAACATGTATCATCATCATCAAAACATGTATAACCACAACATGTATCATCATCATCAAAACATGTATACATCACACCAAAACATGTATACATCTAGCATGTATATCAATACATCTATCATCAAAAGCATGTATAAGTAAAAGCTAAGTATTCTAAGTATAAGAGTCCTAAATCTAAATATTTCTAAGTAACTGGGTGTAGAGAACAGGTTACCTCATCAACGACCTTGATGTTTGATGAGACAATCTCATCAGTAGTGACTATACTACTCCCCCTTTCGAGGAGGGTCCTTTTGAACTACACCAAGCTTGTCTCGGAAGTATTCAAACTTCACTCGAGACAGAGGTTTGGTTGGTAACTTCTTCACTTGACGTAGAGGCTTGGTTAGTACAATGGTAACCTGTTACAAATTCAAACTTTTAGAGTTCCTTTCTGTGTCATATCTTGTTATTTCCCTATGTTCTTTGACTTATCATGGAACACTAGATTCTATGTCATCTTGATACAACTCTAATTATCACATAGGATCTCAGTTGGTTCTATCTCTAAGTCAAACAATCCTAAAGCCAAACTTCTTCACAACTAGCAGAGCAAGCAGCCATATATTCCGCTTGTGCTGAGAGCCACACTAGACTGCTTCCAGCTAAACCACGAGATCATGGCTAATCCCAAACAATAACATCCTCTCGATGTGTTCTTCTTGTCTGATACACTTCCTGCCCAAACAGAATCTGAATAGTCATCTGAAGTCATGATCTTCAAGATAGCATAGATCAAATTCTATCGTGTCCTTTATGTGCCTCATCACATACTTTGCAACTATCAGGTAAACACATCTAGTTTCCACTAGATACTAACTCAAGGTGTTCATAACAAAGCATATATCTTAACCTAGTATATGTTAGATATATCAAAGACCCAATAATTTGACTGAACAGAGTTATATCCACTAACTCTGATGAGTTATCCCCTAACAGCTTCAAGTTGGAATCCATAAGAGTGGCCATTCCAACACCTCAAGTCATATTTCTCATCATACTTTCCCTGGTTGAGAAATATTCCTTCTGAGCCTTGCCATACTTCCAGACCTAGGAAGTAAAGCATCAAATTGAGATCTTTCATTTTTCATTTCTGCATTGAATGATCTTCTGCATATCTATCTGTGCCATCTCTCGTTAGATGGGTCTACTGATATGAGCCTCAATATCATTCAAACTCTGTGGTGAGTTCCTTCTTGCATCCATGTCATGTGTGTATCATATTCAACCTTGTGGCAAAGGGTTGAGATCCACATCACCCATGGTGAACATTAAGCTTATCAAATTATTATCGATCCTAGGTACCTATACAGAACCTGATTCATACTTCTTCTTTAATTACACCATACTTGGAGCAAACATCTTGTCATGATTCTCTTCCCCTTTCTAAGAGAATCTTCTAGCCATGAGCCTTCTATATTTTGTTTGATTTGTAAATCTTCTTGTTTGAACATCCACCACTTGTACGATGTCCATCATTCTTCATGACCTTTCAGTGGCTATCTGGATGCCTTCCATCTCTACCAGAACATACTATCGAGAGTGTGCACAACTCTCAGCATGTCAGCAAGGAGGTTTCATTCTAGACAAGCAACAATGGAATGTTTGTCCAAACATATGCACATTAGTTGTATACTGTTCAATGCTCTATGAATGTTTACACTCAGCATTATATATATTCTAGGAATACAAATATGTATGCAGGCAATATCATTACTATTTCAAATAGCAACTCAAATACTTATCTTTTATGTTTGTGTGGCTGCCTCCCGCTTGATCTTCTGTATGTCTTTTGAACTTCTATTCATTCTGTACCACTGTGCATGCTCAAGAGTCATCCTCATGATCTCATACAAAAACATACACTCATTAGTATATTCTAAATGCTATCAAAACATTATAGTACTAAATAATCTTGAAAAAGTATAGTCATGATTATAGTTAATAAACATTAGTATTCAAGATTTCAGGGAAGTCTTCTTTTACTCATGCATATCATTGATAAAAGATATAATATGCATAATCCCTTGATTACTAACTTTATGAATAAGCATAACCAATCATTCCAAGTATACTTATATAAGGGATCCTAACACAAGGTAAGATTCATGGGAAACATACCTGGATTAGTATACCTACTTGGTTATGTACAACATACCTAAACAATCTCTTCAATGATTTAGAGATCCTGAGCTAGAACCTGCATGTCTCATAGGTTAAGCATAATATAACAAAGTCATACATACCTCGTAAGTAGAACAAAGATTATGGATGAGTCTTTGTCTTCATGTTTTCATGGTCATGGAGCCTGATTTGTCTTTTGTGATGTACCTGTATCTTGTTAGCAGACAACCTCAACCTCACACAACACCATAATGCATTAGTATAATCATAAGTGTCAACACCCTAACCAATGAATGCATTCATAATTTTGTTAAGGTGATACAACAAATCTAAAATCAAGATTGTACTAACTGTAATAACATGAAGACAAACATACCATAAACTTAATCATGAACAAATCTCAAAACATACCTCGATGAGTCATACCTATCGAGATCGCTTGTAATCTCCTTATGTAAAGCCTTAGCCTCATCTCCCTCTGAAACATGAACTCCTTCACTTATGTAGGTGACCAATCCATCTTCTTCTAGGATTAACCCTATCCACTTGATTTGCAAGAACTGGACCTGGAGCTGGATATGGGTTTGTCAGAGAAACCCCAAAAATTCAAACTTTGAATTTCAAACTTCCGAAAGGATAGAGATATGCGCCTTGATGAGCTGATCAAACTGATATATTCAGAATTTGAAGACTGCAAAGTTTTACTCCTCAATTTTTCCTTTGAAACTTTTGGATTCACTGGACGTGACCCTGAACTGGGGTTTGATGAAGCCCACTCTTTTGCCCCATCAAAAAGTTTGATCCAAAGCTCTAAGCTTCTATTTTTCTGAGGAGCTTCCAGCCGTGGTCACAGATTTCAAAAATTCCCATTTTTACAGAAGCCCTAATTTTCCGCTTTTCTGATCAAAGTCCCGAACTAGGGTCTAATCAAGCCCGGCCTTCTGCCCAACCAAAAATTCTGATCTTGGTCTCTAAATTTCTATTTTGATGAGTAGCATCCAGCCGTGGTCTCCGATTACAAAAATTCCAACTTTCTCCAAAGCCCTAAATTCCGGAAGTCATGAATGAAGGTACCAAAAAATAATTCTGTTTTGACAGAAATATGTACCTGATTGTTTCTGGTGTAACTCTGAAATTTTTGATCCACAGGGTCTGAAAAAGTTTCCTGAGATAGCCTGACCTGTTATCTTTCCATCCTGACAGGTCTGACCTCAATTGGATTCTCTGAGAGAGAGTTATGCCAAATGTCGCAACGTGACCTGTTTTGGGAAAATACAGGAGAGCGAACTTGTACGGCGTGCCACGTGTCACTGTTTGACCTTCGGCCTATGAAAAAGTTTGCTGAGATAGATAGGCCTGTTATATTTCCATTATGACAGGTATGACCTCAATTGGATTCTCTGAGAGAGAGTTATGCCAAGTGTCGCAACGTGACCTGTTTATGGGATAATACAGGAGAGCGTACTTGTATGGAGTGCCACGTGTCACTGGTTCAACTTCGGCCTCTGAAAACGTTTTCTGAGATAGTGCAGACTGTGTACTACCTGTCACATTTTACGAAATTTCATTTGGAGCTTCCTAGCCCAAGATATGACCTTTTTCCCAAGGTCACCTGATTTTGACTCAGATCTGGAAGAGGCAGAAACCCTATATTGTACAGATCATAAATCACAAAGTACAACGAATTAGAGGTTTTCCTTTGGACACAAGGTACCTGGAGATTTTAGCTTCGTCCTGTAACAATTTCAGATCCGAAAACTTTGCCAAAACGGATTTATAGCGAAAGTGCTACGATGACTGGTTTTTGCTATGTAAAACCCTAACCTTCAAATTGTCGTAAGTAAAGCAAGTGTCTTTAGTGCCATACCTTGTCTTCCTTCAGGTTAGCTCTGATTCCATGTTAAAATTCAATATGCTAAGACAGAAAATAGCAGCATTACATTCCATTTCACAATAATAGCATATACAGGATCACTGAAGAAACAACAAGCATAGCATAAACACAAGAGACAGAGATTTATCCTGGGAAACCCTCATGGGGTAGAAAACCCAGTAAAGCTTCCTCAATATAGATGACCAGCAATATACAAAGATGCAAACCCTGAGCATAAGCTCCTTCTTCTCCATAGCAGACCTCTCCTCCACAAGTGCGCCTTTCTCAAGTGAGAGTGTGTGTATAATGAGGAACACACCTCCTCTATTTATACACTTCTCTGATATGTATTTTACACAAGTACATGTAGGCTCGTATTTAACCATTAGGTTAAATACCCCATTATAACTGACTGGGCCGACCCCTCTAGGGTGGTCTAATAACCCTTTGACCCACATAACACATTTAGGGCCGACCCCCCACTAGGGAAGTCTAATAACCCGAGTTACCACATTCCGACGGAGGAATAAACATCTCCGGATATACAATAAGATCTTCACGGAGGAATGAATCATCTCCGGAATAATAAAGTACAAATATAATATTCTTTGAAGTTACAATATCTCAACATGTGATAGGACTGCATCGTCCCTAAACGTTTAGTTCAAAATGTACGTGATAGTACTGCATCATCCCTAAACGTTTAGTTCAAAATGTACGTGATAGGACTGCATCATCCCTGAACATTTGGTTCAAAATGTATGTGAGGGGATTGTATCATCCTCAGACTTTGGTCCCTAAATTGATCTGTAGACATATGTCTCCGAGAAATGGTCCCTAGTGGACGAGAGGGATTGCATCATTCCTGGACTTAGGTCCTTGAATTGATCCGTAGACATCTGTCTCCAAGAATTGATGATAGGACTGCATCGTCCCTGGACATTTGGTTCAAAATTTATGTGATAGGATTGCATCGTCCTTGGACTCATGTCCTAAAGTTATAAGGATTGATCATCCTGGAAGTAGATCTGGATTGCATCGTCCATAGACATGAGACTCTTCTAAAACTGATAAGGATTGATCATCCTAGAAGTAGATCTGGATTGCATCATCCACAGACATGAGACTTGTCTAAAATTGATAAGGATTGATCATCCTGGAAGTAGATCTGGATTGCATCATCCATAGATATGAGACTTGTCTAAAATTGATAAGGATTGATCTTCCTGGAAGTAGATCTAGATTGTATCGTCCATAGACATGAGACTTGTCTAAAATTGATAAGGATTGATCATCCTGGAAGTAGATCTAGATTGCATCATCCAGAGACATGAGACTTGTCTAAAATTGATAAGGATTGATCATCCTGGAAGTAGATTTGGATTGCATCGTCCATAGACATGAAACTTGTCTAAAATTGATAAGGATTGATCATCCTGGAAGTAGATCTGGATTGCATTGTCCATAGACATGAGACTTGTCTAAAATTGATAAGGATTGATCATCCTGGAAGTAGATCTGGATTGCATCGTCCATAGACATGAGACTTGTCTTAAATTGATATGGATTGATCATCTTGTAATTAGATCATGTGTATTGCAGATTATGCTACTATGATGATACTGTTGATTGAGATGCTCCAGATGTTGTTGATCGCGATGATCCAATTGATGATGTGATGCTGTTGATCCAGATGATCCATATGTTGTTGATCGAGATGATCCAGATGTTGTCGATTGAGATGATCGATATGTTGTTGATCGAGATGATCCAGAAGTTGTTGATCGAGATGATCCATATGTTGTCAATTGAGATGATCAAGATGTTGTCGATCGAAATGATCCAGACGTTGATGATGTTGTTGTAGTTGTTCTAGTGCTACATAAGATGAAGAATCGGTATTGAAGATGTTGATGTTCCAGTATTGAAGATCTTGAAGATGTTCGAGTAACTATTTGAGTTACTAGGGATGTATGAAGAAAGCTTCCAATGATTTATAGATGTATCATGTATCATGTAGTTGATGACTCCTTGCTCCTGCAGATGTTGTTATAATATCCTTCTCATTAAGGGGGAGTGTTGAAATATTGTAACTTCTAAGAATATTATATTTGTACTTTATTATTCTGGAGATGTTTCATTCCTCTGTGAAGACCTTATTGTATATCAGGAGATGTTTTATTCCTCCGTGGATAATGTGGTAACTTGGGTTATTAGACTTCCCTAGTGGGGGACGGCCCTTTATGTGTTATGTGGGTTAAAGGGTTATTAGACCACCCTAAAAGGGGTCAGCCCAGTCAGTATTATGTAAAGTGGTTAAGTTGGGGCCAACCTAGTTTGTGTAAAAGTCAAGTCGGAGTTGTGTATAAATAGAGGAGGTGTGTTCCTCATTTAACACACATTACACTCACTTGTGATTGGCGCATTGGTGAGGGAGAGATATGCTATGGAGGAGAAGGAGCTCATGTCAAGGGTTTACATCTTTGTATTTGCTAGTCATCTATATTGAGGATGCTTTGCTAGGTTTTCTACCGCATGAGGGTTTCCCAGGATAAATCTGTGTCTCTTGTGTTTATGTTATGCTTGTTGTTCTTTCAGTGATCCTGTATATGCTATTATTATGAAATGGAATGTAATGTTGATATTTTCTGTCTTAGCATATTGAATCTTAACATAGAATACACTTCAAAAGATTTTGAAGCCTTTTATAAAGAAGTTGGGATCAAGAGGTGTTGGTTGTGGAGCCAGATCTTCTAGTCTCATAGATGATATTGTATCAGTTGTGTTTGTACCCCAGTTTTATATGATATGTAGGTGGACTGTACAGTCACCCCAGCGGGGGGGG
Organism: Larix kaempferi; assembly: GCA_027924585.1. Lineage (NCBI taxonomy): Eukaryota > Viridiplantae > Streptophyta > Pinopsida > Pinales > Pinaceae > Larix > Larix kaempferi. The sequence goes on along the minus strand of BSBM01000101.1, from coordinate 15,365,050 downwards.
TGTGGGGGGGCATCGCCCCCCCACGGGGTTCTAGGGGGGACCATCAGCCTTGGCTGGGGGGTCCGGAGGCAGCGCCCCCGAAGAAAATTTTTGGGGCTGTTTTCGCCAGCTGTTGTAGCTAGGGTTTTACCCCTAGCTTATGCAAATGAGCACCTACTAAGGAGAATGGAATCCTTAGTAGCAGTTCAGTAAATGTAAATAATTAAGCTAAAACAGAAATAGAAACTATTCTAAAACATGTGCATGAAAAATAAACAACAATTTGTAAACAAGGGTTTTATATTAATATTACCTTCAATGTGAAGGTTGATGAAGCTCCTTGCAATGTCCAAGAGGGTTGCTCCAAGCTCCAATGTGCTCCTTCTCTTTCTCCAATGGTGGGAATGGGCCAAAAGTGGCTCTCAAGGTGAAAGTAGTTCAATGGTGAACTAGGGTTTCGAGAGAGATTTTGGCAGAGTAAGGGTATACTTGATTGTGGATATGAAATAAGGGATCTCCATCACCTATTTATAGTTTTTTGGTGGTGGAGTGCTGACCCGTGGTTTTAGGAAACACATGGTTTAGGGCAGCTGTATAGGGTTTTTTCCTCCTTTTCCTCATTATTTTATATTTTTTATTCCCTTTTTAGGGGATTTTTGCTATTTTTGGAGGAAAAGGGGGTTTTTTAGCCTTTTTGAGGCTATTTTGATGGTTTTGTGGCCTTTTGGAGGCATTTTAGGCCCTTTGGAGGCTTTTTAATGGGATTTTTTGGGATTTTAAGGGAAATATGGTAGGAAAATTGACAAATGAGCCATATAATGTGGTAGATGAGATAGTGAACACTTTTTGGGTGTTAACAGATTGCCCCCTGATGTGCGAGGGCAGGAGCTCATCGTATGGCCGATGGACATCATAAGTCATGAATGGTTTTCCTGGGGTGATGGAAAGAAGAGAAGAAACAAACTAAAGCCCGGAACAACGATCCCGAACAACTGCAAGAACTAAAAGTACATAACCTCAATAATGGATGAGGAATCATCTGATCATGTGGACGAGGCGGGCATACCCATGCTCGTATCAGGATATAACATAATAACAATGGGGTCCAAAAAATGGGGACCTGAAATATACATGACCTCAAATACTGACCGAGGAATAATCTCAATCTATGGACGAGGCGGGCATACCCATGCTCGTATCAAGATACATAAACATAACTGTGAGGCCCGAAAAAGGGGGACCTGTAAGATACATAACCACTGTGTACATCATAAGAGTCCAGAGGGGACACAAGGCTGGGACATACTGCTGGGCTGATCATGTGGGAACTGAAGAACTGGTGCACTGGAGCATCAACAGTGCTGCTGACTAGGGTACCAGAGGAACTGATGAGCTGCTAGACCATAATGACTAGGAGCAATAACCTCGATGGTACACTGAGCTGGAACTGAAATGAGTACTCAAGGAAGCATATAGCTGGATGGCTTCCGAATACAATCGCCAACGCAGCCCGGACATCCACGAGAACATATAACTGGTCGTTCCGAAGTGACTCACCAATGTGCTAGAGTCGGGGGAAATCCGGGGTCTTCGACACATAATGTAAAGGATGTAACCCTACGCGATTCTCAACGATGCGATCAAGGTGCTGAAGTCGAGCATGTGCGAAACAACCACTCGGAGAGGCAATGATGACTCCTCTCAGAATGGTCCATAGGCACTTACCATAGATTGTGATAAGTCCAAGGCGTAGGGACCTCTGGGCCTATCCTCTGGAATAGAGGGGCTGTCGTCGACAGAGGGAGACCTGCAACTATCAAGGAAATGATGTATCCTTTATAGGAGCACGAGGTGAAGAACCGAAATGAAAAAGTACTGATGGTAGGGCTGACAAACTGTGGGGGGACGACTGGGCAAGTAGAGTGGGTGGACTCAAACTTCCTTTGTTCAGAGTATGATAATGGGAATGATCTGGCAGCATATGAAACTGACTGAGGGGAAATGGATCATAGCTGTAGTGGATCGGGGAGGGTGACTGGTCTAAGGGAGACTCTAGCTGATATAAAATGGCAGGACACTACAGAATACTCTGAACAAAGGCGACCTGATTGGGGGTGCTGCCGAGATGATCGATCGTAGTGCCAGGAGGCACGGGTGGGGACTTCTTCATGGGTTAAGGAACTAGAAGAAGTGTGTGTAAAATGGTACTCTCGTGTGGATTTTACGAGCCCAGGACAATTCATGCTCGTGTTTGCTTTCAATTTTAAGGAGTCTGAAAGTGATAAGAAGACTCTGAAATGATGGAATGGTACTGTCGTGTGGATTTTACGAGCCCAGGACAGTTCATGCTCGTGGTTGCTTTCAATTTTAGAGAGTCTGAAAGCAAGTAAGAAGACTCCAGGGGGTTGCTTTTTCGTAGATTTAGTCTCCAAGGCCCAAAGAAGCATAAAAGGATGCAATGAAGAACTCTTCTAGCCGGTGTGACTAGAGTATTCCTTTTTCGTAATTAGTCTACCAGGTCCGGAAAAGGGTTAAACTTATACCAGATAGACGCCCTTTCAGGTACTTTAATGAGCATGAAAGGAAGCAAGATTGCTCGGCGATCTTTTCATTCTTTTAGGAGTCAGAAAAGAGCTTAACGGAAACTCCCTAAGTGCCTTTTTCGTAAAGGACTTGTCCGGCCCGAAAAAGGGATAAAATTATACTGAACAAAAGGAATGGCCAGGCAAGGAGGAAGTGTTCAATCAAGGATCAGTAATGATGACCAAAAACGAGGGTAGGGGGGGAACACTGGTGGGCCTCCTTGCGGGGTGAGTGAAACGGTGGAAAAATAATGGAATATTTGCAGTATGACAGGAGTGAATGGCTCATGTAACAATGTGGAACAATCCGATAGCGGTCGATGTGGCACGCAAACCAAGGCAGCAAAGTGTCGGGACACAATGTTGAAACTGTACCGAGTGAGAGCGAGAAATGATCTCAAGCATCATCACGAGCTCGAAAAAATGAATCCGGCGATATAAAGGGTGTCAAAAATGGGTAACGATCGATGTGGCACGCACCCCAAGGTGACGAGGGCGTTTTGGAAAAATACCCAAAAAATCAGGGGGTGAGAGCGAGAAATGATCTCAAGCATCATCACCAGCGCGGAAAAATGAATCCGATGATATAAAATATGTGAAAAATGGAGAACGGCCGGTGTGGCACGCAAACCGAGGCGACTAGTGGTGTCTGGACACAATGTTGATATTGATCTTGGTGAAAGCGAGAAATGATCTCAAGCATCATCACGGGCACGGAAATATGAATCCGGCAGTGCAAATGGTGCGAAAAACGGAGGTCATAAGGACTCCAAAATGGTCAAAGGAAAGAACTTTGCGTATCAAATCAAATCAACAAGTGATATGTGACCTCAAAAATGGTTGAGATCACAAGTGTGAAAAAGTGAGCAGGGTTAATGACTTGCCCCCATGCTATGTGCATGGGGTTTGTGATTATGGATCACATATGTGTGGGTTTGAACAATGGGTTCATTGACGTGCTGAGATAGATGTGATGGGGAAGGTTCAAAATGATTGATTATGCCCCCTATCCCAGGGTCGAGGGAATCTATTATGCCCCTTCACTCAGAGGTGTCAAGGTGGTGCTCTATGATGGCGGGGTCAAGACCGGGCACTTCGGTATAGGACCAGGCAAAGACATCACGGAATTCTCTGAAAAGGTTTATGTAGTCCTCAATCTCTTATTTACTGCAGAATGCTCCTAAAGTGATGAGTTCAGGGGCACGTCCTGGGGCAGCGATATCAACTTGGACGACGGGTGAGATGTTGGCCATGTTACCCTCCTCGAAGGCGTCAGGAGCAGGAATAGGGTCCTTGAACCAGTCGACCTTAGTGGGAAGGAAGTCTTTGGATTCAACCGCAAATTGGGTAGCGGTGCTAGAGGAAGATGCTTCTGGGATGAAGTAGGAACGATGATGGATATCATCCCTGGGATAATCTGGGGCAGTAAGGGCCTCGAGAATCTCCTCATCAGTACAGAAAGTTTGCGTCGTCAAATCGGTTGATGAAGGAGTAGTGGTTGAAGAGATCATATAGATGGTATTAACCTCTCCAGAAGGGGAAGAGACCGGGGGGTAGATCTCCTCAATGGTGGGTGGTGCCGTCTCAAGATCCAGATTGTTCATCTCATAGAGAGCCGCTCTGTAATCCGGGAGATCGGGACAATGATGGGAGTAATGCCCGTAAACACTGCATATGGCGTAGGGGTGGATGGTACGCAGGGACTTATCTTTAGGCTTAGGAGTGGGGTTTAGTTCGACAGTTGGGATGTTGGGGTCATCGTCGAGCATCTGCATGTGTTTCTGTAGGGCTGGTAACTATGGACACTGGTGAGTCGCGTGGCCCAACTCATCGCACAGTGAGCATTTAGGAGGAGCGTGAAACACTGGAGGGTTTTTTACTGTCTTGGGAGGTGGTACAGCAGGGTAAGGTTGTGGACCTCTGCCCCCAGTGGGTTTGGGAGTAGGAGGGGGATTCGTGATGGACGAAGGGGTAGAGACACCGGGAGGTGGCTGAGTGGTAGGAGCCATGGGTTGCACCGGTTGGAGGATGACGTCTGGTGTCGGCGGGCGAACGGGAGGCGAAAGATACCATACAGGTAATCCCAAGGTTAACCCAGGGAGGCTAAGGGTAGCCATGACCGGGGTGCTTACTACTCCCGATGGAGGGACTAGGAAGGGGATCGTATGGATGGGTGTAACACCAATGTGGCTAGGTACCAATGGTGGTTTAGGCAACAAGGGTGGTTGAATGTTAGGTGGTTGGTTTTCGTGGGATAAGGTACATAAGTCAGACACTTCGGGCGTAGATGACGGGGGAGGAATGGATTGGAAGGTGGAGGTCATCGGCGCGTCTGAGAAGACTCCAGGCCCCGTAGAGGAAACAAACGAGGTGGTGGCACGAGAAACAGGTTGCTCAACCATGGGGAGAACATTTTCAGGTGCCGCGGGAGCACTGGGATCATAGTAGGTGAGCTGGTCAACCTTAACCACGCGTCCCTCATGGGGGAACATCATGGTGCGAAAGACGGAAGAGGAAACCGCCCGCATGGCATACATGTAGCTGCGACCAAGTAAAAGGTTATAATCCAATTGGGCATTGATTACCTCAATGTCAATGAGTACAGTTTTGCCACCTAACTGGACAGGGACATTTGCTAGGAGGCCTTGGGGCTGAGCCGAACGACCGTCGTAGGCGCGTAATGCAGTGGTGGACTGCTGGAGAGTAGGGGATCCCAACTTCTTCCATACGAATGTAGACATAACGCATGTGGAAGCACCTTCATCGATGATGCATCGATGGATGACAAGATTCCGAACGGAAACAGAAACTTGGAATGCTAAAGAGGAAGGCAGGCGTGGTTCGGATTGGTCCAAATCAAATGCCATTAAATTCAAATCATGTGGGTCAATTGCCCCAATGGCGGAGAGTAGAGTCTTACGCTGGGAAGGGCAGTTTTTCAAGACTTCTAATGCAGACATGGCTGCGGGAGATTGGGCTAGGTCGTCTACAATGTTGTAGTTTGACGCAGCGCGCGCATTGGGGTTATTGTTGATACGGCGAAGTGGGAAATGAGGGGCTTTGGGAGCGCCATCTAGTGGAGGTGGAGGAATACGTAACGCTTGATCAGTGGGATGAGCGTTAGTAGGTTTATCAGTGGGAGGTACGTCAGTGGTGGAGCCATACTGGTTCCAACGAGTCTGGAGGTGGACGTCAGCGGATGACATCATCAACAAGTGGTGAGTTCCCGAGTCAAACATGGGTTGATCGGGAGCAGCGTACATGATTTGCTGTTGGGGTTGCACGTTGGCTTGAGGGGGAGCCAACGGCTGAGTGTTCACGATGCCTTGGGTTGGTAATGGGTTTTGCAGCACCAAAGGTGGCTGCTCAGGTTGAGGGTGGTTAGGAGGTGCTTGAGGAGCTACCTGCCCTTGGCGGTGGGCATCGTCAACCCAGAGTTGCCACGCTCACTCCAAGTGTGGGCAAGCATGTGTGTAGTGGCCATATACCCCGCAAATAGAACAAGGATGGTTTGTTCGCAGATTGGGATTTTTAGCCTGCTTGGGCGGGCAATCAGGGTTTTGGTTAGCAGGGGCTGCATTATTATTGTCGGGGGATTTGCCGGTTGACCAGCTTGGTCTGCAGGTTGGTTGTTCCCCCGATTACGGCCCTTGCCATGGTTTTGTTGGCCCTGGTTGCGTTGGTTGTTCTGGTTTTGCTGCAGGTTTTGTTGGGCGTAAACTTGCCCTTGGGAAGCAAGTGGATTCTGAGTTTGCGCAGGTGCTGGAGCAGGCTGCGGTGGATGATATGTAGGTGGGGGCTGCGCAGGTGCAGCAACTTGAGGATGTTACTGATATGGCTGCGGAGCAGGTTGTGGGTTTGCGGCAGGGGCTGCCTGTGGTGGATAATAAGCGGGTTGGTCTTGTGAAGGCGCAAGAGCTAGGGCAGCCTGCTGATGGTAGTAAGGCTAAGGTGCAACTGGGGGGGCATAAGCGGGAGTCACATGACCGAAGCATTGAGGAGGACATGAGGGTCCATGGTGGTGGTGATGTGTCATGGCAGCATACGAGTTGGTTGCTCCAAACTGTGAGGTGGCCCGCGAAAGGTCGGGGCCAGGGGTAGGACGTGCTATGGAAAATGGTTGGGGATGCGAAGAAACATGGCCAATGATACCGTCTGTAGCGTGGGATGCCCTCGGCGCATCGTGCTGGGAGGACTCGCTGCGAGGGGCATCAGGTATAATGGTATAAAGGTAACCTGACTGGGCGTAAATGAGGTCGAACTGTTGGGCCTTAAGGATGGCCTCTTCTTCAGACTGGGGTCTTTCTGATGCCACATCCTTAGCAATAACATGAAGAAGGGATTTAAGGAACCAATCTAGGAAGATACGGTCGTCTAGTTTGATCTTGCATAAGCTACGGCGTCGACGCCACTCATGGATGTGGTCCATGATATGGGTAGCCGTGTTTTGTCTACAAGATAGGAGGATCTCAACGCCCGCGTCATAGCGGACAGGCAACTGAAATAACTGCAGAAAGGTCGAGGCAAGGGAAGCAAAGGTTGCGTGGGTCCCATGAGGTTGCTCGATATACCACTTGGCTGCAGAGACAGTGAAGGTGCGCTGTAAGAGACGGAGGCGAACAGAGTCATCCACTATGGAGTGGGAGGAACACCATAGGTGGAAAGACATGATATGGTTTTGTGGGTCCTCACCGGCCTTGCCCTCGAACTTAGGGATGTCAGAGGGGATCTTGGTAGGCATATGAGGCCATGTAGAGTCGTGTTGAATAGGATCGTTGGTCAATCTGGCCAGGTCAGGTAGGTTGAGGCTAGCCATGAATGGCAAACTGGAAGAAGGATGTGATACAGTAGTGGGTTGGACCAAGTTGGGGCCAATGCCCCCAAGTGGAGGGACAAGATTTGGGATGGTGCCCCCAAGTGGGGGAACTAAGGTGGTGGAGGATGGTCCAGCACCACCATGGGTAGTGTGAGCCACTGATGTAGTGGGGATAGGGATTCCCGCTGCGGGAATAGGTACTGTGAGGGGAACGGTAGATGGGGGTCCCATGGAGGGCATACCCAAAACAGGTCTAGTAACTGGTGTAGTGGTGGATGTGCCACCAATGGTCCCTATAACAAAAGGAGTGGAAATCGTGCCAGCCATGGGGCTAGTAGGGGCAGTGTAAATAGGGTTCTCAGACTCTTCGTCAGAATCGGAGGTAAAGTAAGGAGCGTCAATATCTGGTGACAGAGTCCTATGTCGCTGACGAGTGGAGTCAAGTGACAAGGCTCTAGATCTGTGATGAGTGGTATCAATGGATGATGATCGGAATCTATGACGGGTGGTGTCAAGAGAACCGTGTTGTGGGGGCTCGCCCCTGAGGCGCCGAGAATTTCTTGGGGACTCAATGGTGACGGATGGTGTCAAATCTCTGTGGGTTGAGGTGAGTAGAAAAACAGCTCAAAAAAGCCTAATGCAACCGAGTGTGCAGAAGGAGAGCTAAAAAACAAGGCACTCAGGCCAACAACCAACTCAAAACACCTATTGCAACAGCTGTGCTACAATAAGTGGAGTAACAACAAAGATGGTCAGAATACCAACAAGCAGCAGGTTTCCTAGAAACATAAAATGGTGGACTCACTAGACCAAAGGGAGGTAAAGGAGCATGCAAACACCTAACTAAAAGTATTCTGACTCAACTAAACATATCCTCTGCAAGGTGATGAAATCCAAGTCAAACAATATGAGTAGGAAAGCCAAGTGGCTATGATATCCCCCTACCGGGAGGGACACCGGGTAGTCAATCCTAGAAGAATGGCAACTAAGATACCCCGTTCATGACACGTCCAGAAAGGTGAATCTGTCGTTTAGTCCATTTACCGCAATACCCCTATACAGGGATATCCCGCGAACCGCGAAAGGTAGCCCTTCGGTTACTGAATGGAGTGCGGTATTCCACTCAGGCCTCTGGAACCAGTCTCCCGACTTCAACCCTCCTAAGGGAGAGGCCCTCTGATAAACTGGTCGTGACCGTGCCAAAAAGTACTAGGGGATTTTGGTTCCCTATTTGGACAACAACTATGTCTCAAGTGAAAGTAACCGAGGGGTGTTATTGGAAGCCTATCCCCCCGATCCTACCTAACTACAATGATTCTTTTGTGTTCCCCAAGTGGGGTTAGAATGTTGGTTCAATTAGGTACTTTTTAAGGCTCACTTGAATTATGTGACAGAGTGTGTGCTCGTGAGGTGATGAACCCAAAATAGAAGTGCCACAAGGGGGGCAACTTCTAACTATCAATAATGCTGGAATTGAAACTTTAACTTGCAAAATTTTCTGAATTAAAAATACTAAAATTTTAAAAGGATTCTGTAAAGGGAACAGAAATTATGTTGCAGAAAGGCTGTAAGGAAGTAGGGCTACAGGTAGGACAGAGGGCTGTTCAGATGCAGAAAATCTTACAACAAAAGGAGCTGGGCTCAAAATAGGAAAAATGCAGAAATCAGACCGCGGGTCTGTGGCGAATCCGAACAGGCAGACCACGGGTTCGAGAGAAATAGACGCGGTCAGGTCGCGCCTTTCGGGCCAACAGACGCAGTCGAGACGCAATAAACAGGGAAAAAGACGCAATTGGGTCACGGCAAAAAGGCTAACAGACGCAGTCGGGACGCCGGAAAGGGGCTGAAAGCCGCAGTCAGGACACGGGAAAATGGCCGACAGGCGCAGCCAGATCGCAGCAAACAGGCTGATTAGCCGTGGTCGGATCGCAGGTAACAGACTTGAATCCGCCGACAGGGCGTCGGAAACCGTCTGAGAGCCGCGGTCGGGTCGCAGGTAAAGGCCTGAAAGACGTGGTCGGGACGCGACTGCAGAGGGAAAAGACGCGATGTACGGCGGCCGAAAGGGACAGCCGAAAGGAAATTTTTTTTTTAAAACAGAAACCATAAATTCAAAATATAGGGGAGTCGCCAAAACTGTAGCTAGGGTTTTACCCCTAGCTTGTGCAAGTGAGCACCTACTAAGGAGAATGGACTCCTTAGTAGCAGTTCAGTAAATGTAAATAATTAAGCTAAAACAGAAATAGAAACTACTCTAAAACATGTGCATGAAAAATAAACAACAATTTGTAAACAAGGGTTTTATATTAATATTACCTTCAATGTGAAGGTTGATGAAGCTCCTTGCAATGTCCAAGAGGGTTGCTCCAAGCTCCAATGTGCTCCTTCTCTTTCTCCAATGGTGGGAATGGGCCAAAAGTGGCTCTCAAGGTGAAAGTAGTTCAATGGTGAACTAGGGTTTCGAGAGAGATTTTGGCAGAGTAAGGGTATACTTGATTGTGGATATGAAATAAGGGATCTCCATCACCTATTTATAGTTTTTTAGTGGTGGAGTGCCGACCCATGGTTTTAGGAAACACATGGTTTAGGGCAGCTGTATAGGGTTTTTTCCTCCTTTTCCTCATTATTTTATATTTTTTATTCCCTTTTTAGGGGATTTTTGCTATTTTTGGAGGAAAAGGGGGTTTTTTAGCCTTTTTGAGGCTATTTTGATGGTTTTGTGGCCTTTTGGAGGCATTTTAGGCCCTTTGGAGGCTTTTTAATGGGATTTTTTGGGATTTTAAGGGAAATATGGTAGGAAAATGGACAAATGAGCCATATAATGTCGTAGCTGAGATAGTGAACACTTTCTGGGTGTTAACAGCTATTTTGCGGGGCCCATGGTTTTGGGTATCCCGTGGTATTTTCCCATTGTATTTTCCTTATAAAATAAAGGCATTGTAATACGGCTAGGGAGGATGATGTATTGGGTTTTATGCATTGTAAAGATCTCTGAGATCAGGAGAGAGACGGTGAAACAGAGAAGAGGAAGTGCAGCGGTTGTGCTGCAGGTTGTATCCCTTCACCTTGCTGGATGGTAATAATAATAAGGACTGGCAAATTCAATGTGGACGTAGCCCAAGTTGGGTGAACCACGATATATCTGTGTCTCTCTTGTAATGTGTATGTGTGATTATATTTGCATTTCTGTTTATTGTTATTGCTCTGCGATCCTGTTTTTCTAACAATTGGTATCAGAGCCAAAGGTCTATTTGGCAATTAAACCCGCAGGAAGCTAGAGTTTCTGGTTCGAGTGGGAGCAATGGCAGAAGAAGGAAAGTTTAAGGTCGAGAAGTTTAATGGACAAAACTTCGGGTTATGGAAGATGCAAATGGAGGACTATTTGTACCAAAAGGATCTATTCCTACCATTGGGAGGAAAAGCAAAGCAGCCGACGGCTATGAAGGACGAAGAATGGGAGGTTCTTGACAGAAAGGCTCTGGGAACAATACGGTTGAGCCTGGATTTGTCGGTGGCTTTCAATATCTCAAAAGAAACGACAACAGAGGGTTTAATGAAAGCATTGGGTAAGCTGTATGAAAAACCCTCGGCCTCCAACAAGGTATTTCTAATGAAGAGTTTATTTAATATGAAGATGTCTGAAGGTGGATCTGTTACTGATCATTTAAATGAGTTTAATACGGTTACAAATCAGCTAAGTTCTGTAAGTGTGAACTTTGATGATGAGGTTAGGGCTCTTCTAATATTTTGTTCATTGCCAGAAAGCTGGAATAGCTTGGTCATGGCTGTAAGTAACTCTGTCTCTGGTTCAAACACCTTGAAATTTGATGATGTTATTGGTGTTATTCTTAGCGAGGAAAAGCGAAGAAAAAGCACAGGTGAGACATCAGGTAATGCGTTGACCATGGAGAGCAGGGGAAGAAAAAAGGAGAGAGGAAAGAGCCAAGGTAATCGTGGAAAGTCTAAAACAGGCAGATCTAAGTCCAGACTGGGAAAGATAGAGTGTTGGAATTGTGGAAAGAAAGGACATTTGAAGAAAGACTGCAAATCTCTAAAGAAGAAAGGAGATGCACTGAAGCAAACTACCCAGGAAGCAAATGTAGCAGGTGATGTGTTACAAGATGCTTTGATTCTTGCATTAGATAATACTAGTGATTATCGGGTAGTAGATTCAAGAGCTTCATGTCATGCTACACCCCATAGGAAATACTTTCATGAGTCTGTTCCTGGCGACTTTGGACATGTTTTATTGGGTGATGATGAGCCATGTAAAATTGTTGGAATGGGTAAGGTATGGATAAAAGTTAAGAATGGAACTGATTGGTTGTTGAAAGAAGTTAGGTATATTCCTGCTATGAAAATAAATCTGATCTCAACAGGGAAGTTGGGAGATGGCGGTTGTCTATCTACGTTCGGAGAAAAGTGGTGGAAGATCACTAAAGGATCAATGGTGATAGCAAAAGGAGACAGAGTAGGTACGTTGTATTTATGTCCTCATAATACTGACCATTCTATCTCTTTAGCTTCCACAGGAACAGATACAGCATTGTGGCATCATAGGCTTGGCCACATGAGTGAGAAGGGGATGCAGATTCTCCACTCAAGGAAGTTGCTGCCGGATTTGAAACAGGGAAGTTTGGAATTCTGTGAAAACTGTGTTTATGGAAAACAAAAGAAGAATGAAAAATTAGAGCTTGTGCATACAGATGTATGGGGACCGGCTCAGGTACAATCTCTTGGTGGCTCTCATTATTATGTTACATTTATTGATGATGCAACTAGAAAAACTTGGGTTTATTGCATTAGACAGAAATCTGATGTGTTTGCTACTTTTAAGAAGTGGAAAGCTTTGGTTGAGAATGAGACAGGAAAAAGATTGAAGTGTCTCAGATCTGATAATGGAGGTGAGTACTGCGGAAAGGAGTATGATAGTTACTGTTCATACCATGGGATTCATAGAGAGAAGACAGTCCTAGGAACACCACAGGAAAATGGTGTGTCAGAAAGGATGAACAGAACGATCATTGGAGCGTGCAAGGTGTATGAGACTGCATGCAGGGTTTCCCTTACAGTTTTGGGGGGATGCTGTAAATAATGCTGTTTATTTAATAAACAGAGGACCTTCAAGTGCTTTGGATGGTGGTATTCCAGAGGAAGCATGGACAGATAAAAAAGTAAACTACTCATTTCTGAGAATGTTTGGTTGTGAAGCATTTGTCCATATTGATAAAGAAAATAGAACAAAGCTTGAAGCTAAATCCAAGAAATGTACCTTTATTGGATATGGGGTTGATGAATTTGGTTATCGTTTATGGGATTATGAAAACAACAAAATCATCAGGAGTAGAGATGTGATATTCGATGAAAAGTTCATGTATAAAGATCAGTTGTAGGGAAAGAAATAGGAAAAGAAAAACACAAAGTACATAGTGCTTGATGAAATTAAAGAAAATGAAGTTCTGAAGGTGCCAGAAAATCAAGAGCAACAGCAAGTACCTGAAACTCCTGCAACTGTAAGAAGATCTTCCAGGTTAAGTAGACTCCCTGAACGATACTCTCCTTCAATGTATTATTTGTTGATGACTGATTCTGGTGAACCAAAATGTTATGAAGAAGCAATGCAGGTGGAAACTAGATAGAAGTGGGAGCAAGGCATGAATGAGGAGATGGAATCATTGGTAGGAAACCAAACTTGGGATTTGGTTCAGTTGCCTGCTGGTAAAAGAGCATTGCAAAACAAATGGATTTACAGGTTGAAGGAAGAAGAAGGAGGTAAGAAGCGGTACAAGGCCAGACTTGTTGTAAAGGGGTTTGCACAGAAGAAAGGTATAGATTTTGATGAAATATTTTCTCCTGTTGTTAAGATGACTTCAATTAGGACTATCTTAAGTCTAGTGGCAGTAGAAGATTTGCATCTTGAACAGTTAGATGTAAAAATAGCCTTCCTTCATGGGGATTTGAAGGAAGAAATATATATGCAGCAGCCACAAGGGTATGAGGTCAAAGGTAAGGAGGATCTGGTATGCAGGTTGAAAAAGAGCTTGTATGGCTTGAAGCAGGCTCCAAGGCAGTGGTATCTAAAGTTTGACAGGTTTATGACAGAACAAGGTTATAGTAGATGTCATTCTGACCACTGTGTTTATTTAAAGAAGCTAGACAATGGAAGATATATTATCTTGTTATTGTATGTGGATGACATGCTTGTTGCAGGGTATAGCATGCAGGATATAAATGTACTCAAAAGGAAGCTAGCTAATTCATTTGCGATGAAGGATTTGGGTGCTGCAAAGCAAATCCTTGGTATGAGAATAACGAGAGATAGGAAAAATCGCAAATTGACATTGTCTCAAAGTGAGTACATACAAAAGGTGTTGGAGAGGTTCAGAATGCAGAATGCAAAACCTGTAAGTACACCTTTGGCTGGCCATTTCAGTCTAAGTAAGGAAATGTGTCCCAAGACACAAGAAGAGACAGATTACATGTCCAAGATTCCCTATCAATCAGCAGTTGGCAGCTTGATGTATGCCATGTTGTGCACAAGACCAGATATTGCACATGCAGTGGGAGCTGTGAGCAGATATATGAACAATCTAGGTAAAGAACATTGGAAAGCAGTACAGTGGATTCTCAGGTATTTGATAGGTACTACCACTGAGGCATTATGTTTTGGAGGTTCAGACCCTGTTCTACAGGGATATGTTGATGCAGATATGGCAAGTGACAAGGATAGTAGGAGGAGCACCACAGGGTATGTGTTTACTGTAGGTGGAACAGCAGTAAGCTGGATTTCGAAACTACAGAAGGTTGTTGCACTTTCAACAACAGAAGCAGAGTATGTTTCCATTACAGAGGCTAGTAAAGAGATGATTTGGTTGCAGAGGTTTATGGAGGAAGTGGGTAAGAAGCAGAAGGATAGCAGATTGTATAGTGTCATCCAGAGTGCCATTCACCTTGCAAAGAACTCAGCATTCCATTCCAGGACTAAACATATATAGCTCAAGTACCATTTCATACGCTATGTTCTGGAAGATGAACTGTTGAGGCTGGAAAAGATACATACTAGCCAGAATCCTGCAGACATGTTCACAAAGGTAGTGACCAGAGAGAAACTGAGTTCGTGCTTGGTTTCAGTTGGCCTTCTAGCATGAAGGTGAAGAGGAGAAATTTTCCAAGTCCAAGTCCAACAAGTGCAGCAGCGGTGGAGTTGCTGTGATCAGTCTCCAAGTGGGAGATTGTTGGTTGTGGAGCCAGATCTTCTAGTCTCATAAATGTTATTGTATCAGCCGTGTTTGTACCCCAATTTTATATGATATGTAGGTGGACTGTACAATCACCCTAGCGGGGGGGGCATCGCCCCCCCACGGGGTTCTAGGGGGGACCATCCCCCTTGGCTGGGGGGTTCGGGGGCAACGCCCCCAAGAAATGGGGGTTCGGGGCCAATGCCCTCGCAGAAAATTTTTGGGGCTTTTTTCGCCAGCTGTTTTGCGGGCCCATGGTTTTGGGTATCCCGTGGTATTTTCCCATTGTATTTCCCTTATAAAATAAAGACATTGTAATACGGCTAGGGAGGATGATGTATTAGGTTTTATGCATTTTAAAGATCTCTGAGATCGGGAGAGAGACGGTGAAATAGAGAAGAGGAAGTGCAGCGGTTGTGCTGCAGGATGTATCCCTTCACCTTGCTGGACGGTAATAATAATAAGGACTGGAAAATTCAGTTTGGACGTATCCCAAGTTGGGTGAACCACGATATATCTGTGTCTCTCTTGTAATGTGTATGTGTGATTATATTTGCATTTTTGTTTATTGTTATTGCTCTACGATCCTGTTTTTCTAACAAGAATGAACTAACCACTCCCTACAACCCTTGACAACAAAATGGTGTTGTAGAAAGAAAGAATAGAACCATTATGGAAGCAGTAAAGACAATGATACATGATCACGATCTTCCAATGCATCTGTGGGATGAAGCAACAAGGATGGCAGTTTATGTACAAAATAGATTATCCCATAGTGCTCTTGGATTCAAGACTCTAGAAGAGATGTTCACATGGAAGAAGCTTGAGGTAAGCCACCTCAAGATATTTGGTTTCCCAGTATATGTTCACATCCCAAAAGAAAAGAGAACCAAGTTGGACCCTTCCAGAAAGAAGGGAATATTTGTTGGATATTGTGAAGTCTCCAAAGCTTTCAGGATACACATTCTTGGATTACATCACATGGATATTAGTAGAGATGTGACATTTGATGAAGAAGCATCTCTCAAGAGATCCAGAAAGTGCCAGTATAAAGAATTATATGAAGAAGATGTACCTCCCAGAAATGTAGAAGCCGCACCCTCCCCTATAGATGAAACACAAGAAGACCATGATATTTTGGAACCTCAAGAACCTCCAACTATGAATATATCACGAAAGAGAAATCCTGCTTGGGAAAGAGAAATCATACAAGAAGTAAATAATTATGGATCTCCAGAAGTCTCGACAAGAGTAATAAAGAAGCCAAATCCATTTTCCAATTATGTGGCTTTGATGTGTGATTTTATAGATCAAGAACCCACCAATTATGAAGAATCTATACAGAAGAAAGAATGGGTAGAAGAATACAAATCAATAATGAAGAATGATGTTTGGGATATAGTTCTCAAACCAGAAGGCAAAAGTGTGGTATCTTCCAAATGGATATAAAAGATAAAACATGCAACTAATGGAAGTATTGAGAAATACAAGGAAAAATTTGTGGCCAGAGGATTCTCTCAGAAAGAGGGAATTGATTATGAAGAGACATTTTCACCAGTAGCAAGGTACACCTCCATTAGAACCATAATGGCACTTACATCCATGATGAAGTGGAGTTTACACCATATGGATGTGAAAACGACCTTTCTAAATGGTGTGATTGAGGAAGAGGTGTACATAGAGAAGCCACAAGGATTTGAAGTTGAAGACAGAAAGACTCATGTATGAAAATTGAAGAAGGCTCTGCATGGATTGAAGTGTCAAGATTCAATATGCTAAGATAGATAACATCAATATTCAATTCAATTTCACAACAATAACATATATAGGATCATTGAAAGAATAAAAATCACAACATAAACATAAGAGACACATATTTATCCTTGGAAACCCTCATGGGGTAGAAAACCCAGCAAAAATTCCTCAATATAGATGATCAACAAGTACAAAGATGAAATCCCCAAAAAAGAGCTCCTTATCCTCCTTTGCAAATCTCTCTCTCTCCTATGTGAGTTCACAAGTGAGTGAGTGTGTGTTAAATGAGGAACACACCTCCTCTATTTATAGTTTACATTCACTTGACATTTTACCCAGCTAGGTCGGCCTCATAACTAAATGACCAATTACTAACCAGGCCGACTTCTCTAGGGGACTTAAACACCCCATTACAACTTACTCTAGGGAAACTAATTGTAACGTCCCCAGTTTGTCCCCATGGCATTAACATTATAAACGATGTAATATTGTTAGGAAATCATGGTGAGGAGCTCAAGGCCAAGGCCCCGCCATCGATTTCGTGATGCATATGGTTTGCGTGCTAGCAATGCACAGTGGAAATTTGAATAGCATGTAATATGCATTTTAATAAAAATACCCACAACTAGCTATGCAATGCAACAAAGAGATGGGGGCATGATTTCACAAGGAATTGGGAGGGAAAACATTCAAACCCTTGAGCCAATAGAGTCAAGCCAAGTGTCCATGAGAAAACCCATCAAACCCTTAGCTACCCATGTTGACTTTTGTACCCAACCATTGAATTCTCCCAAGAGTTGGTTGGGGAAATTAATGCCTTGGGAATGGGGAGGTATGGCTGTCCAAAATAGGGTATGGGCAAGGCACCCTCCATGGAAAAATGTGTTGGCCTCTTGGGGCAAGAATAGAGCCACGAAATGGCTGCCTAAGCCATTATTCAACATGGCCTTGCTCTCTCACGCAGCTCTAGCTGCCTGGGCGTTTTCCTCCCTCGTTTTTCTATGTTTCCCTTCATCCTTTAGCTGGGAAGGGGCGTTTTTGTGCTGGTTACCAGTGGGGAAAGAGAGCAGAACATTTTGGATCTTCCTGGAGGTCGTTTAGGCCATTGGAAGGGATCCTAACCCGGGGAGAGAAATCGGTTTTGCTCCCTGGGGTTGAAATCGAAATTCCACAGTTCATTGGGTGAACCACGAGCTGGGTGGACCCTGCTTCGTGAACACCTCTGTTGTAAATGTGTAACCCTGTCCATAGTCATTTTGTTGTGAGAGGAAAGAGTATGTTGGGGTATGGGTGATGGGTAATCCATTATTCTGGCTTGGCTGAGATAAAAGGGTTACTAGGCAGTGGTTGAGCTGGAATGTTCCCTTTTTCCTTGTGAGAATCATGCCCAGCTCGGGGGTGGCCTTCGGATGGACTCAGTATAAGCTGTCGAAGAGCCTACGGTTGGGTGGAACGTTGCAGCGACATAGCTAGTTGCTTGGGACTACTCTGTTAAAGATAAGTATTCTCTGGTGCCGTCTTTCAATTATTTAATTGATGAATATCTTGAATGTATGGCGAATGTGTAAATGAAATTACTTCTGCTGTGTAATGTAAATATTTATGCCTCTTCATATGTATGGAATGCTTACTTAATTGGTACATGGGGCTGGATGCCCGGTTTTAGCCTCGCGATCCCCTCCATGGCACTGGTATGATGGGTGGGGACGTGACACTAATGCCCTGACTTACATGGGAGGTTTTACCTCAATGACTTTACATAATAATAACATCCCAACAGAGGAATAAACATCTTCGGATATATAATAATGTCCCGGCGAAGGAATAAACATCTCCAGATAATAAAGTACAAATAGAATATTCTTAGAAGTTAGAATATTTCAACACTCCCCCTTAATGAGAAGGATATTCTAACAACATAGATGCAGGAGCAAGGAGTCATCAACTACATCACAGTGATACATCTATAAATCATTGGAAGTTTTCTTCAATCATCATCAGTAACTCAAAATAGCTACTAAAACATCTTCAATATCTTCAATACTGGAACATCAATATCTTCAGTACTGAGTCTTCATCTTCTGCAGCACTCAATCACTCGATCAGCTACAACAACAACATCATCTAGATCTCTTGATCAACAACATCATCTGGATCTCTCGATCAACAACATCATCATCTAGATATCCCGATCAACAACATCATCTGGATCTCTCGATCAACAACATAATCATCTGGATCTCGATCAACAACATCATCTAGATCTCTCGATCAACAACATCATCATCTGGATCTCCCGATCAACAGCCTCCTCGTCTGGATCTCTTGATCAACATCCTCATCGTTTGGATCTCTTGATCCAATTACGGGATAGTCAATCCCTATTAGTTTAGGACATAAATCCAAGGAGGGTCCTTTTGAACTACACCATATCACTCCCCCTTGTATCGTCGATCCAAATATCATCATCAACCATATTACTCCCCCTTTCGAGGAGGGTCCTTTTGAACTACACCAATCTTGGTTCCATCAATATGATAAATCTCCTCTCTATCTGGTGCACCTACAACACTTCCCTTATCTTCAGGAGGTTTACTTTCTGCAACAAGAGTTGAAGGTCCCATTGTATTCTCCACTTTGGATGCTGAATGTTCAAGATTGGGAGGAACAGAATTTCCCCTGCCTATAGAGTTCCACAGTGGTCTAGTGGAAGAATCATCTCTAGCAATTATCTCATCAATATATGTGTGTCTTCGCTGACCTGCATTACGACCTCGACCTCTTCCACCTGCAATGTTAGTATTCAAAGGGGGTTCCCGATTTTTTTTTCTTGTATTCATGCATGCTGTAAAAAATTGAACTAAAATAAAATCAAATGAAACCAACTACTAACTCTGTCTATCTATTACCATCCCTGGCAACGACGCCAAAATGTTGGTCACCCTATATGTCAGTTAATTAAAGCTAACACACAGAATGGTCAATATAAATTGTCAAACCTAGGAAGGTCTTTTATTTCAAAGGCAATAAGCATAGTCTATGCATAAACAGATCAAGCAATTGATTTGCTGAATGCAAATAATGATCCTACGTATGTGTCCAGCCAACTCATTCCAAAAGAACACTAATCTAATTCACACATCTAAGAATCCAAGGTGAAACAACTTCCCTGCAGAAATCAACCTAGCAAGTTAATGATCTAATGATGAAATGAAACTAGATTACTTTTGCAAGAAGTTAAATCCTATAATTATCAAACTACAGCATTTAATCTTTACCAAAATGATCTATCCAGTAGATACTGTAATTCTACCATTAATTGTCTAATCTATGAATGTAATTGAAGATACAACAACAACCAGAATTAAAACACAAGCTTGAACTCTAACTGATAATTACTGGAAATCCTAGAAAGCATAAAAAACTAGAAGATGATTGGAATTGAGCTTGGCTATCACAGCTGATTAAAAAACACATGTAATTGAGTAAATTATCCTACACAGTCAACTGTCACACCACTCTGTTACAACTACCAATAATTTCTGCAATCATTCCACACCACATAACAGAAGTAAAACTAAACTACTCTACCTACTTAAACCGGCTATCTCTGTGAGAAGGTGAGCCCTGGCCTTCTAACAGAGATGCCAAGAGTCACAGCAAATTAAAACACAGAAGTGAATAAATTTTCTCTCATATTACTGATGGAAGATCATGAGTCTCAGTTCTCTGTTACATCTTACACAAAGTGGTGATTGTCCAACCCCAGGCTATGATATCCTTCTGGAATTTATACATAGGAAATATAGTTTCAGATCCACTAAAATCATGTAGCAATGAATATCTATGATCTTCATGCTGCGGAGTTACAGCTAACTGATACAGCGTATTAAACAGGGCTATTAATTGTGAAAGATGCTGTAACTTTGATAGTTAATGGATCAACAGACTCAGCAGCTGGAACGCCACCTATTTGTCACAGCTAGGCTCTGCTTCAGTGGAATCTGTTACTGTGAGGATCTGATCCAGCTTGCATGGAGAATGCACTATCCCTTGGAGTATGAGGAGTTGATGCTTGAAGAGTAATAGTTGGCACTACTGGGTTGATACACCTGCGCTTTAGATTTGAACTAAATAAACTCACAAATGTCAGCATAAACCAAAGGTCAGGATTCGTAACCATAACAATCTTAGGCATAATTGCATGAAAAAATAATAACTTATACCTTGTCAGAATTGCTGATTGATTTGGAAAAAGGCATGTATATGGTTCACAAAGGTAAAGTAAAATTTGGAAAAATGACGAGATAAGTATGGTTAAAAAGGGACAATTCCAGGACCCAACATCCCCCAACTATCCATTTGCATGTCCTCATGCAACAGCTGATTAGTTTGATTATGAGGCTAGCCCCTATTCATATTATGCCGGTTGAGAAAAATAAAATTTTCCAATCAATTATTGGGAATGCTAGTTCTTGTGTGACGGCACCCTCCTACCCTTAGCAACTTCAATCTACAATAGACTTCCAACAAAAATTTTAAGCTGCTTGGTTCTTGTGTAAGAGCTCCCTTTTCACTGATAATTTTAGTCTGCTGGTTCATCTTGATACCTTCAAAAATAATGAAGTTGAGCTCAAAAAGAACTTCTCTGATTACCTTGCTCTTGTAGATCCCTGAACTGCTAGGTCGGCCTTTGTAACTTTAAACCCTGCCAAATTAAAAATATCTCCACATTTTGGACATATTATCTCTTGTTGTACTCCAATTCCCTGGGTCATCAGTAAATTCCTCAATTGGCCTGCAGCTTCCACCTTGGCATCCACATGCTTCTTTGCCTGTTCCCTGCGTGTTGCCTTCCATTTATCTAGTTCTACCCGAAGATCTTGCACCTCCTTCTTTAGAAACTCATTTTCAAATAGAAGGTTATCTAATTGAGGCTCTTCTACAGCAGGTTCTTGTGTGTTAGCAGGTGGTTGGGGTTTAAAAATCGGGGTTTGACTTACCCCGACCCCACTATCTACCCTAGCCAAATGACCTGCTTCTGCTCCAGTAACAATTCCTATTCTTTTCTTCTTCACTGAGCAAGATGACTAGCCCATGTTCATTGGCCCTCTCTTTCTCCGGGGCAAGGAAAATCCTATTGCCTTAAAAATAGAGCCAACTCCCTCCTTTTGATTTAGAATCCTTGTGGTTGTGGGAGAAGATTCTACATTCAGGACTGCTTGTTCATTTTCTGATATTGCCTTTGCTTGAGGGTTTCCATTTCCCTTTTCAGTTTTGGCTACCCCCGTTTCATCCCCTTCTATTTCTATTTTCTCAGGTGTTCCATCTTCCCTCCCCCCAACTGAATTTGAGGAACTCCGGTCCACATGCAATATTGCTAAATACATTTCACAAGGGAGGTTTAGCCGGTCCAGAAATTGATCCCATGTCAAATTATGCTGTGCAAGGGCTCATAAAATTAGCAATTTAATGAGCCCATGATTTGTGAGGGATGCTAAGGGGTGGTGAGCACCTTTAACATAATAAGCCATGCGTTGCAAAGATTGATAAAGAAAGTATGGCATGTTTAGCAATTGGTTGTGTCGTAAATGTGATAGGAGCAAAAATTCACTAGTATAAACAACACTATACCTCCCCTCCCAGGTAATATATTTCTTCAAAAAGATTGCAACTTGGTTCCACGGGTATGGAAGAGTTTCCAAGACTATTCCCCTATGCAATGGTCGAACCCTTTCTCCAGTTGCAAGAAAATCTTCAACTGCGGTGGGATGATAGCGCTTCCGACTAAACCAATGACGCCCAACTCTAGGAATTCCTGTTACCTCTGCCAGAATTGCCTCTGAAATATCTACTCTTATTCCTCGAACCTCTGAATGAGTGTCCGTCAAGTTTTGAGCAAATTCAAGGGCCGCTTCCTCGTGAAAACCATTCAGGCGTTGGAAATAAATCGTCCACCCTGCTTCTTGAAAAATGACAGAGAAATCTCTATTTTTGTATAAGGATTCTATTGTTAGAGGTTCATATCTCACAGGAATACCCATATTGTTAGACCTCTGCAAGAAATTGTAACAGATGTGCAAGTCATAGCTCCAACTATCAAACTGTCTACATGTGGGCATGGTTGATGGATAGTCAAGAGTTGAATTGAGCCGTGTTGGAAAGGTGGAAGCGTTGGTTTCAAAGTAAGATTTATGACTGGTTTGTCACATGAATCAGATAAGATGATAATCATGATCAGGAATATGGGTAATGGTTTTAAGCACAGTTTTTGCCGAGATAAATGGTAGGGATAAGCGATCGGGATAAATGACATGCATAACCATTATTATTCATGACGTCAATAAATGCCTAATAATGATTATAGTTAGAGTCCGTACCTGTACTCTATGGATCCATCCGTGAGTAAATCGTCATGAAGTGCCAACCATCATAGCCTGCCTTCATCCTGTCACTAAGAATAAGAATAAATGCGCATGTGCTGAAGTGATGTGGCTACGCCACCTAAGCTAACAGGTAACATATCATTTTGATAGTTTCCTTCGAGGAGGACTGCAATTGGGCTTAGTAGAGCAAAACAACTGAGACTAACGCCCGATTGAATCATTATTAGCATCATCATCGGAGAGCAGACAAACTGGCGGAATCACAATTGCTGGTCATAGCAAAATAGGCAAAAATAATGGAGTCGCAGCTGTATGGAAGGAGCGAGAATGAAGTGGAAAAAAATGGAGCCGCGGCTGCTAGATTTAGCAAAATTAACCAAGGATAACGGAGTCGCAGATGCTAGGTTTAGCGGAATGGGAAAAGGTAGCAGAGTCTCAGTTTCTATATTTAGTGGAATGGACAAAGGTAGCATAGTCTCAGCTGTTGGGAAGGAGTAAAAATGAAGCGGAAATGGCGCAGCAGCCGCTGCCAACTTAGAAAGGTAAGCAGAAATAGCGGAGTCGCAGCTGGGGAATTTGGCTGAATGAGAAAAAGTGGCGGAGTATCAGCTATGGAAAAGTGAAGCAAAGGAAACGTGGCGGAGTCACAGCTACGAAATTTGAAAGATAAGCAGAAATAGTGGAGTCGCGGCTACAGAATTTGGCTGAATGAGCAAAAGTGGCGGAGTCGCAGCTGCGAAGTTTGGCAGAACGGGAAAATGTGGTGGATTCGCAGCTGCGTCAGACTGTACTATAAGAAAATTTTATCTATGAAAGACCACGAACTATCCATCTTTTTCAAAGAGCTTTATTAGATCAAGAACAAATATGGGGTGTATGCAGTTGTCTGTCCCAGTCACGGATGTTGTTCCTCCAATAAGTTCCTGCACACAGTTCTTCAAAACAAATCGATCAAGTGCAAGAAAAATTAAAAATAGATAAAATACAGAATGAAAGAAAAACCAATTATTTATGTACAAAAATATGTGTGGAAATTGCAACTTTTAGGAATTCACAAGGTTTAAGAATCCCTTCCCTGATGTTAACTGATACTCTGGATCAACTGCAACTTGTGAAATAAAATCCTCCTTTGAGATCGGCCTGTGATATAGTCGCAACCGATGACCATTTGCAAATAATTGTACTTTGTTCTCATCAATGGTAATCAACTGGACTGTTCCATTATCAAATACCCGATCTATCTGATAGGGTCCCAACCAATGGGTTCGCAATTTGCCTTTAAAGTCCCTCTTAAATCGTGAACCATACAACAGGGCCCAGTCTCCTTCCTGGAAGACTCTTTTTTATATAAATCTGTCATGCCATCTAGAGCATTGTTGTTGGATTAAAGCTGTATGATGCATTGCAACTGTGCGCTTCTCATCCAATTCATTGAGTCGATTCAGTCGATTCCTCTGTGCCTCTGATAAATCTAGGTTTGCTTCAACAACTATTTTTAAAGTTCTGATTTCAAATTCGATTGGAAAAACAACATTCTTTCCATACACTAGCTCATATGGGGAAAAACCAGTGGTGTTATGCCAAGTGGTACGATAGGCCCACAGTGCTTCTGGAAGTCTTTCAGCCCAATATTTATGATGGCTCTTCACTATTTTTGTCAAAATAGCCTCAATAACCTTGTTTGTGCTCTCCACCTTCCCATTGGCCTGTGGATGATATGGTGAGGTTGTCCTGTGCTGAATATGAAATTTCTGCAACAGTGCTTCCAGCTTGTGAGATACAAACTGTGGTCCACCATCTGTAATGATCTCCTTAGGTACTCCAAACCGAGTAAAAATCTCTTCATACAGGAAATCAATCACATCCTGATCATTGGCCTTGACCAAGGCTACATCTTCTACCCATTTATTCATGTAGTCTGCGCAAACCAAGATATGAAATTTTTGCTTTGAGGGAGGGTTGATAGGCCCTACAAAATCTAGAGCCCACCTATCAAATGGTTCAACCACAAGCTGTGGCTGTAAAGGCATCTCATCTAATCTGTTGGGTTGGCCCATCCTTTAGCAGCTATCACATGCCTAAACATACTTCTTCGCATCTCTGAACAACGTAGGCTAGAAATAGCCCATTCTCAAAAATTTATGACGTGTCCTCTTGTCAACAAAATGTCCCCGACAGGGCTCATCATGGAAAGCTTTAAGAATGCTAAAGATTTCATCTTGTCTAACACATCTTCTGATTTCTAAATCTAGCCTTGTGTAGAAAATATGGCCATCAATCCAGTAGTACCTAGCACTCTGCTATATGATCTTCCTTCTTTCTCTCTTTGACAGATGTGCTGGAAGCTTACCTGTAGCCAAAAAGTTAGCAATATCTGCATACCCTGGGGAGTGAGTTGATACTACAAACAAATGTTTGTCAGGGAAGGAATATTCGACTGGTAAATTGTCATCACTGTTAGTAAGTCAAGATAAAAAATCTGCAACAACATTTTCCTTTCCTGGTCTATCAATAATTGTGATATAAAATTCCTGTAACAGTAATAGCCATCTAGTAACTCTAGCATTCGTGATTGGTTTATTCATTAAATACTTGCTAGCATAATGATCAGTGTGCACAAAAGTAGAATATCCAGTAATATAATGTCTAAATTTGTTGATGGCATAAATAATGGCAAGAAATTCTTTTTTTGTGACAGTATAATTTAGCTCAACAGGAGACAAATTTTTACTAATATAGTAAATGGCATAAGGAGCACTACCTTCCCGCTGTCCCAAAACTGCTCCAATGGCAGTATCTGAAGCATCTGAAGAAATGTGAAAATGCAGAGCCCAATTGGGCCCTCTTAAGATGGGTGTTATAGACAGCCTTTTCTTTAGCTCAGTAAACGTTGTTCGGCATGCATCATTCCAGACAAACTGTGCATCCTTCATCAACAGAGTGAACAAAGGAGAATCTGTAATAACCAGCATGCCCCAAGAAGCTACGTACATTCTTCTATGTTCCAGGAGTTGGTATATTTTCAATTACCTTGATTTTCAATGGATCTACCTGGATACCATCAGAAGAGATGAAGTGCCCCAGCACTATGCCTTCACTCATCATCATGTGGCACTTTTCAGTGCTCAAAGAGAGATGGCTTTGTTCACAGCGTTTCATGACCTTTTCTAAGTTCTTCAGTGCTTCTTCATAACTGTTACCATATGGAGTAAAGTCATCCATAAAAATTTCCATGCAATCATTCACCATTTCTGAAAAGATTCCAATCACTGCTCTCTGAAATGTAGCTGGTGCATTGCACAACCCAAAAGGAAGTACTCGGTATGCAAAAGTCCCCCAGGGGAAAGTGAAAGTGGTTTTGTCTTGGTCTTCTGGAGCAATCTGAATCTGGTTATAGCCACTAAAGCCATCCAGAAAAGAGAAATACTTCTTCCCAGACAAGGTATCAAGGACCTGATCGATGAAAGGTAAGGGGAAATGGTCCTTCTATGTTGCCTTGTTCAGTTCTATGTAATCCACGTAGACCCTCCATTTCCCATTATTCTTTGGCACAATCACAAGTGGAGAAACCCACTCACTGTCTGAAATTGGGTCTATAAATCCTGCTTCCGAAATTTTTTGGATTTCCTCCTTCACTATGTACCTTAGGTTCGATTTCATCCTTCGTTGGGGTTGACATACAGGCCTGGAGTCGCCCTTAATATAAATGTGATGGGTACACAAATGAGAAGGAATTCCTTTCATGTCTGTGTACTCCCAAGCGAAGGCTCCCTTACGCTGTTTCAGCAGAGTGACTAGCTATTCCAACTCATTAGGTGCCAGATTAGGATTGATATTCAATGTTTTTCCTGGCCCAATTTCTACTGGAACACTCTTCGAATTCTTAAGTACTGGAATTACACTGTCATCACCAATCATAGTTTCTTCTGTAAGATTTTCTTGTTCTGTTACAGCTAGAGTACTGTCCAAGATCTGATAGACATTCTTATTGACTGACGTGGGCTCACTGATGAAACTATTAATGGCATCATCCTCTGTTTCATCTTTAAATGCCAAGGCTCTCCCTATGGTTAATAGTGGTTGCACGCCCTCTTCCTCCTCCAACTCTTCCCATAATGGAGTATCAGCTTCTATGCTTGGTTGAGATGGAGGGTACAGGGTTAGATTCTTGATCTTAGTCCCATCCGAAATGGTCATAGAACCTGACCAGAAGCTCATACAGGCATTAGCTATGGCCAACCACGGTCTTCCTAGGATTAGTGGGTGTCCCCCCCAACTGATATTTTGGCTATAATACCAAAAAATCTGCAGGGTATTCCCACGAGTCAACTGAGATTACGAGGTCATCTAGGATTCCTTCATGCTTGATTATTGATCTATCAGCAAGTTCCAAAACATTAGGGTTTGGCCGAAGATTAGTGAGTCCCAATTTCTTCACAGTCTCTATGGTCATAACGTTAATAGCTACGCCCAAATCCACTAAGACATTTGGAATTTGTGTGTTCCCTATGTGCACTATAATAGTCGGGCTCCCAGGGTCATCGTACTTTGCCACAGGGGCCTTTCCCATTATTAATTCTGAAAGTTTTCCAAGCACATGGACAGTGTGAGGATCCCTGGTCCTTCTTCCTGGTTTCTTAACACACAAATCTTTAACTGTCTTAGCATAAATGGGAACATCATGGAGGGTCTGTAATAGTGGAATTTTAACATACAAATTTTTCAACTCTCCCACAAGATCAAATCGGGGTTGTTCCACTGTTTTCTACAGCTGCAATCGTTCAGGGTACGGTGGTTCTCTATTCAACTATGTAGGCTGTGACAGATCGTGTGTTGATTCTTGAGTTTCAATTGCTGCTTCAGTAGGAGTATCGGCATCCTCAATAATGGGGCTTGCTGACTTAACCATGTTCTCATAGTGCTGATTTACTCCAGTTTGAATCACTGGGGATGACACATCCTCAGTGATAATAGGATCCACTACCCTCCCTTATCATATTTGTATGTCATTGCAGGGAATATGAGTAATGGAATACGTAGGCATGTTGGCAGTATCAAACTGATGGACTACTTTATAGTTTGGGTTCGGGTTAGGTTGTGTAGGTAGCTGTGGTCGAAGTGGTGCATTCATAGGTGCGGCATTGTTCTGGAAAGGGAGCGGTGGTTGCTGATACTACTGATGCTGATACTGTTGAGGAGGGTACTGTTGATACTGAGTCTATTGATGGGGAAATTTATTTCCTTGGTAAGAGTTTCTCCAGTTGGAATTCCAAGGAGCTTGGTTTGACTGTTGTGGCCATGGTGTCCATGAATTAGGATTTTGCATTGGGTTCTGAGATGGAGGCCACTGGCTGTTGGAATAATGTGAAGGGAATTGTGTATTCATATTATGCATGTTGTTCATTCCATTCATATTATGCAGTAAAAATGCTGGATCTGGATTCATACCTTGGATTCTAGGCTTCCATGGTTTCTTCTGTGCCATAAAGTATGCTGGATCTACATCTGGAATAGATGCTTGCAGGACTGCTTTAACCTCAGGTAATGATGGACACTCCTTAGTATCATGCTTGAGTTAACATATCCTACATACCTCTGCTTTGTCCAATGGGTACTCCTTCAGTGAATGCTTCTTTCTACATTTAGGACAGAATACCCCAAGTGTAAGATCTTCTACTACTTGTTTCTGTTTTTCCCTCATGGCATCCAGCTCCGAGGAAATGGAGCTCATCATCTTTGTTTTAAAGTTCTCCAGTAGGTTGCCTATTTATGCTCGAGTGGCCTCCACTAGCTGACTTCTGAGTCCTAGTAAAGACATCCTGGTCTCGGTCTTTGTCTCATTTGCTGGTTCTGCAAGATCCCCTGGAGTACCTTCGACATAATTCAACAATTTTTTCAAAAGGTTCGTTCGAGATATCCCCTTTCCCTAGAAGATTCAACATATCAAGGCAATCTTCTCTAATTCCTCTTAGCAAGATAATCTTGAGCACATCCTTGCCAATCTCAGCATGACCAGATATTTGCAAATTGTACAGCAATCTCTCCACAAAGTCGTCCAAACTCTCTTCATCCTTCTGAACGATTTTGAACAACTCTTCCTTTCTATCTCTAGTTCTGCAATATTCTTGATATTTAGAAAGGAAGGTGTTCTTCATTTGGTCCCAAGTAGTAATGGTCTCATGACCCAAACTCATGAACCAGTGCAGAGCATTTCCTTTCAAGGTGGCTGGGAATAGCTTCAGCTTCTAAGCAATAGAGGTGTAATCATAGCTGTGACAGAGGATATCAAACTCAAAAAGAAACTCATCAGGATCCTTAGAGGACTTACCATGAAAACTAGGGAGCACTGATGGTGAGATATTCTTCATAGGAGCTGCTCCAGGTGTCTAAAGGATAGGGAATTCTAATGTAGCCATAGTATTACTAGGCTGATTATTTTCTCCTTCTTCCTCCCGGTGATCCTCATGTTCATTCTCACCCCCCTGTTCTCTACCAGTCATGGTTCTAGTCCAAAATTCAACAGTCTCTTTTATGCGTTCTTCCTCTGCTATTCTGCGAGTCTCCAACCACACCTCTTTCATAACCCTGGTTCCATCAATATGATAAATCTCCTCTCTATTTGGTACACCTACAGCACTTCCCTCATCTTCAGGAGGTTTACTTTCTGCAACAGGAGTTGAAGGTCCCGTTGTATTCTCCACTGCGGATGCTGAATGTTCAAGATTGGGAGGAACAGAATTTCCCCTGCCTGTAGAGTTCCGCGGTGGTCTAGTGGAAGAATTATCTCATTAATATATGTGTGTCTTCCCTGACCTGCATTACGACCTTGACCTCTTCCACCTGCAATGTTAGTATTCAAAGGGGGTTCCCGATTTGTTTTTCTTGTATTCATGCATGCTGTAAAAAATTGAACTAAAATAAAATCAAATGAAACCAACTACTAACTTTGTCTATCTATTACCATCCCCGGCAGCGGCACCAAAATGTTGGTCACCCTATATGTTAGTTAATTAAAGCTAACACACAGAATGGTCAATATAAATTGTCAAACCTAGAAAGGTCTTTTATTTCAAAGGCAATAAGCACAGTCTATGCATAAACAGATAAGGCAGTTGATTTGCTGAATGTAAATAATGATCCTACTTATGTGTCCAACCAACTCATTCCATAAGAACACTAATCTAATTCACACATCTAAGAATCCAAGGTGAAACAACTTCCCTACAGAAATCAACCTAGCAAGTTAATGATCTAATGATGAAATGAAACTAGATTACTTTTGCAAGAAGTTAAATCCTATAATTATCAAACTACAACATTCAATCTTTACCAAAATGATCTATCCAGTAGCTACTGTAATTCTACCATTAATTGTCTAATCTATGAATGTAATTGAAGATACAACAACAACCAGAATTAAAACACAAGCTTTAACTCTAACTGATAATTACTGGAAATCCTAGAAAGCATAAACAACTAGAAGATGATTGGAATTGAGCTTGGTTGTCACAGCTGATTAAAACACACATGCAATTGAGTAAATTATCCTGCACAGTCGACTGTCACACCACTCTATTACAACTACCAATAATGTCTGCAATCATTCCACACCACACAACAGAAGTAAAACTAAACTACTCTACCTACTTAAACTGGCTATCTCTGTGAGAAGGCAGGCCCTGGCCTTCTAACAGAGACGTCGAGAGTCACAGCAAATTAAAACACAGAAGTGAAGAACTCTTCTCTCATATTACTGATGGAAGATCGTGAGTCTCAGTGTTCTATTACAGCTTACACTAAGTGGTGATTGTCCAACTCCAGGCTATGAGAGCCTTCTGGAATTTACACAAAGGAAATACAGTTTCAGATCCACTAAAATCGTGCAGCAATGAAGATCTATGATCTTCATGCTGCAAAGTTACAGCTAACTGATACAGCATATTAAACAGGGTTGTTAATTGTGAAAGATGATGTAACTTTGATATTTAATGTATCAATAGACTCAGCAGCTGGAACACCACCTGTATGTCGTAGCTAGGCTCTGCTTCAGTGGAATATGTTACAGTGAGGATCTGATATAGCTTGCGTGGAGGATGAGCTGTCCCTTGGAGTATGAAGAGCTGATGCTTGAAGAGTAACAGCTGGCACTGCTGTGCTGATACACCTGCTCTTTAGATTTGAACTAAATAAACTCACAAATGTCAGCATAAACCAAAGGTCAGGATTCCTAACCATAACAATCTTAGGCATAATTGCATGAAACAATAATAACTTATACGTTGTCAGAATTGCTGATTGATTTGAAAAAAGGCATGTATATGGTTCACAAAGGTAAAGTAAAATTGGGCAAAATGTTGAGATAAGTATGGTTAAAAAGGGACAATTCCAGGACCCAACACAAATCAAATTTAATTACATGATTAGTAACACTTCATAATCATCAAATCATGTTGACATTTCAATGATAACCTATTATGCATGCTGATATGATTCACATAGTTATGCAACTATCTTGACCAATACTTTGGCACAACACTTTTCTATATCATGTATGCATATAGTGGCTATCTATATGCCTACCATCTCTACCATAACATACTATCAAGAGTGTGCACAGCTCCCAACATGTTAGCAAAGAGGTTTCATTCTAGACAAGCAACAATGGAATGTTTGTCCAACTTACCCATAATATGCATATTAGTAGTATATTGTTCAATGCTATATGAATGCTTACACTATGCATGATATATTCTATGAATACAAATATGCATACAATTATTACAAGCAATATCATTAACTATTCAGAGATTCAACAAGTAATTCAAATAACAACTAAAATGCTTATCTTTTATGTTTCTGTGGTTGCCTCCCTCTTGATCTCTATTTTCCATTTATTATAGCATCATGATTATATTTCTTTGAACTTCTATCCATCCCGGACCACTATGCATGCTTAAGTGTGCACTAGTTTCATCATTGTGTCATCCTCAAGATCTCATACACAATCAATTCATTAGTATAATCTCAATACTATCAAAATATTATAATCCTATAATCTTATGTATGGTCATGATCATTTCATACACATGTAATTTATCACAAGCGTTAGTATTCAAGGTTTCAGGGAGTACTTCTTTTACTCATGCATATTCTTATTTGTCCATAGGACTCTTCTAGTTTGTCATATCATTAATCAAACTAAGAAGCATAATATGCATAGACCCATGATTAATCAAACTTATAACCTCATGAATAATCATTATCAATCATACAAAAGTATACTTATATAAGATCCTAACACAATGTAGGATTCTAACTCGATATAGGAAAACATACGTGGATTATCATGATTTCCAGTTATGTCTAACATACCCAAACAATGTCTTCTTTGTTCTCTTCAATGATTTAGAAACCTTGTGCTAGTACCTACATATCTCATAAGTTAGGCATTGTAGAACCAAATTATATATACCTCGTAAGTAGAGATTCTATGTGATCAATGACTATGGATGAGTCTTTGTCTTCATGTCACCATCGTTATATATTCTTGATCGAGAACTTGATTTGTCTTTCTTGATGTAACTTTAATGTTAGCGGACAACATCATCCTCATACAACACCACAGTGCATTGGTACAATCATAAGTGTCATAACCCTAATCAATGAATGTCTTCTATCATTCACATGCATTCATACTTTTACTAAGGTGATTAGACAATCTAAAATAAATCATGATTGTACTAACCTCAATAATATGAAGACAAGCATATCATGAACTTAAACATGACACAGATTTCAAAACATACCTGTATCTCCTCAAGTCATACCTGTTGAGATTGCTTGTAGTCTTCTCTATAAGGGTAAAACCCTAACCATCCAAGCGAGATCACTTCTTAAAATATTATATAGGTTCATGGTGGTAGGATGATAAATTATCAGTGCCATTTAAACCTCCTTCATTGCTGCCCTATGAGTCTCCCAACTTTTTTAGGGTTTCTTCTTACTTGGAAACCCTAATTTTCAATATCCTTCCTCCCACAACATTTTGATGGAGGATTAATATCTATGATCAATGGATTCCAAATACATTTTAAAGGTTTCCAATGTTGCATCAGGTGTCTCCAACATTGTATTAGGTCATTCCATACCTAAAACCTGAAAACCCTAAGTGAGAGCTTCTTCCTCCTCTTCTTTGATTTCCTCCATTGAGCCATTTCAAATGTGCCGTATTGTTTTTGGTGTATCTCTGAAATTTCGGATTTGCAGGGTCTGAAACTTTGGCCTATGGTAGTCTGAAACTTTGGCCTATGGTAGCCTGACCTGTCATCTTTCCAACCCCATAGGTTTGAGCTTCATTGGATTTTCCATTAGATATATATGCTCAGTTTCCCAACATGACCTGTTTAAGGGATGAAACCCCATAGCGAACTTGTACGGAGTGACACGTGTCACTGTTTCAACTTCAGCCTATGAAACTCAGACCTGTGAAACTACATTCCATGACCTAACTATCAATTTTTATGGAATTCCATTTGGAGTTTCCTAGCCTGAGATATGACCTTTTTACCTAGGTCACCGGTTTAGGTATTTATTCTGGAAGAGGCAGAAACCCTAACTTGTATGGATCATATCTTAGAAAGTACAATGAATATGAGGCTGAAAATAGGACACAAGGTACAAGCAAATTTCATCTTCGGCCTATCCAAGTTTCAGATCCTGAACCTTCTCCAAGATTGATTTATAATGAAAGTTCCACAATGACTCGGTTTTTCTATACAAAGCCCTAGCTTTCAAATTGTTGCAAGTGAAACAAGTGTCGTAAATGCCATACATTGCCTTCCTTCAGGCTAGCTCTGATACCATGTCAAGATTCAATATGATAAGATAGATAACATCAGTATTCAATTCAATTTCACAACAATAGCACATACAGGATCATTGAAAGAATAACAAGCGCAACATAAACACAAGAGACACATATTTATCCTGGGAAACCCTCATGGGGTATAAAACCCAGCAAGACTTCCTCAATATAGATGATCAACAAGTACAAAGATGAAATCCCCAAACAAGAGCTCCTTCTGCTCCTTTGCAGATCTCTCTCTCTCGTATGTGAGTTCACAAGTGAGTGAGTGTGTGTTAAATGAGGAACACACCTCCTCTATTTATACTTTACATTCACTTGACATTTTACCCAGCTAGGTCGGCCTCATAACTAAATGACCAATTACTAACCAGGCCGACTTCTCTAGGGGACTTAAACACCCCATTACAATTGACTCTAGGGGAACTAATGTCCCGACTTACATGGAAGGTTTTACCTCAATGAATTTACATAATAATAAAATTCTGATGGAGGAATAAACATATACGGATATATAATAATGTCCCGATAGAGGAATAAACATCTCCAGATAATAAAGTACAAATAGAATATTCTTAGAAGTTACAATATTTCAACATGAAGCAAGCTCCTAGAGCTTGGTACAAAAGGATTGATAGTTTCTTGATGAGCCTGGGCTTTACTAAAAGTAAAGCTGACCCTAACCTTTATTTTAAGGTTATGGATGATGAACCTGTCATACTATTGTTGTATATGGATGAACTATTTCTGACAGGAAATGAGAAACGGATTGTAGAGTGCAAGAAGAAGCTCATTGAAGAATTTGAGATGAAAGACCTTGGATTGATGCACTATTTTTGAGGTCTGGAAGTATGGCAGATCCTAGAGGGAATATTTCTCAACTAGGGAAAGTATGATGTGGAAATCATAAAGAGATTTGATATGCGAGAATGTAAAGCCATGGCCACACCCATGGATACCAACCTGAAGTTGTTAGTTGAAGAATCGCCAGAGTTAGTGGATGTGACTCAGTACAGACAGATCATTGGGTCATTGATGTATCTGACGAATACCAGGCAGATATATGCTTTGATGTGAACACCCCGAGTCAGTGTCTAGTTGATCCTATATGTGTTCACTTGGTAGTTGCAAAGCATGTGATGAGGTACCTGAAAGGTACGATAGACTTTGGTCTATACTATGCTAGAGATCATGAATATAGACTGTATTGTTATACAGATGCAGATTGGGATGGAAGTGTCTCAGACAGGAAGAGCACCTCAAGTGGATGTTATTGTCTAGGATCAACCATGATCTCATGGTCCAATAGGAAGTAGTCTAGCGTTGATCTCAACACAGCTGAAGCAGAGTATATAGCAGCTTGTTTTGCTAGTTGTGAAGCCATATGTCTTCGAAAGTTGATGTCAGGTCTATTTTATCTGGATTTGGATACCATGGTGATTCTATGTGACAACCATAGTTGTATAAAGATGATGGAGAACCCAGTGTTCCATGACAAGTCAAAAAACATAGAAATTTAGTATTTTTATATACGAAATATGGTACAGAAGGGAGCTATAAAGTTCCAGTATGTGAGCACTGATGAGCAAGTTGTTGATGTGTTGACTAAGTATTTGTCTCGAGTAAAGTTTGAGTATTTCCGAGACAATATTGGTGTGGTTCGAAAGGGGGAGCAGTGTTGATGTTGATGATGATGTTGCAGTAGGATTGTATCATACCTGGACACATGTCCTAAAAGGATCCATAGACTCTTGTATCCAAGAATGTGATGATGATGTTGTATTGGTAAATCCTAGATTTGATCTAGGTCACCTCCAGTATGAAAAAGGAATGGCACTATGGTTGGGATTGTATCTTCCCTGGACCTTAGTCCTAAAGTGATCCGGAGACCTCTGTCCCCGAGAATGTGGTTGGAGTGTATCTTCCTTGGACCTTAGTCCTAAATTTATCTAGAGACCTCTGTCCCTGAGAATGTGGTTGGAGTGTATCTCCTTGGACCTTAGTCCTAAAGTGATCCAAATAATTATGTCCCCGAGAATATGGATAGGATTGCATCATCCTTGAAATTATGTCCTAAAGTGAGAGGGACTAATCATCCCATAATTGGATTAGGATTGTATCATCCTTGGCATTATGTCCTAAAGTGAGAGGGATTGATCATCCCATAATTGGATCAAGATTACATCATCCTTGGCATTATGTCCTAAAGTGAGAGAGATTGATCATCCCACAATTGGATCGTGTGAGTTGCAGGTTATGCTTCTTTGATGATGTTGTTGATCTAAAGATCAAGATGATGATGTTGATCGAAATATCTAGATGTTGATGATGGTATTGATCGAAATATCAAAATGATGATGTTGTTGCTGATCAAAAGATCCAGATATTGATGTTGTTGCTGTAGACGATCGAGTGATCAAGTGCTGCAGAATATGAAGGCTCAGTAATGTAGAAGATGATGCTCTAGTATTGAAGATGTTGAAGATGTTCCAATAGTTGTTCTAGTTGATGATGATGTTGAAGAAAACTTCTGATGATTTATAGATGTATCACCATGATGTTGTTGATGATTCTCTCTCTCCTTGATCCTTTAGTTGATGTTGATGTTGTCAGTAGAATACCCTTCTTATTAAGGGGGAGTGTTGAAAAAATGTAACTTTGAAGAATATTCTATTTGTATATTATTATTATTCTTTATTCGAAGATGTTTTATTCCTTTTTCGGGATGTCATTATTATATTTGATTATGTAAAGTCATTGAGGTAAATCCTCCCTTGTAAGTAGGGGCAATAGATCCCCCTTGAGTCATTTGTAATGGGGTGTTTAAGTCCCCTAGAGAAGTTGGCTTAGTCGGCATTAGGGTAAATTTGTTGGGGCCGACCTAGTTAGGGAGAAAGTCAAGTGAAAGATAAAGTATAAATAGAGGTTTTGTGTTCCTCATTTGAACACACACTCAGTTGTGAATTGCGCATAGGAGATATATATATATATATATATATATATATATATGCAAAGGAGAAGGAGCTCTTGTTTGGGGATTTCATATTTGTAATTTTTGATCATCTATATTGAGGAATTTTTGATGGGTTTTCTACCCCATGAGGGTTTCCCAGGATAAATATGTTTCTATCTTGTGATTGTGTTTCTTTTAGTGATCCTTATTATGCTCTTATTGTGAATTTGATCTAAACTTAACAAGTTTGGAGGCTCTCCTTACTAGATTCCACAAAACCGAATGCCATCGGCTAGGCCTCATTTACCTATCCTGGAAACTTTGAATTTTCCATATCTTTCAAAATTTATGAATGACCCTATGTGACATAATCCTGCTTGGTCTCCAATCCCAACCAAACTCCCTCCAGACATTCCAAAAATTGAAGGTAAGATTGGTTAAGACCCAAGGGACCATGTTATGACATTTCATCCATGGTGCTCATCGAATTCACTAAATGACAACTCGATTCAATTGAGTCTCTTTCAAAGGACCTTGAATAGTGTTGCAGCCAAATGGTATATTGAGTTAACGGCTGCATCTTATAACAATTTTTTTGATTTGGCGATAGTCTTTTTGAACCATTTCCAACTTCCCGTTCGGTATGATGTTGGTACAGATCTTCTCTCTACTTTCAGACATAACAAGGCCAATCACTTATCTGATCATATTCAGGAGTGGAGAAGATGGAAATGACTCATTAAGGATGAGATTCCCTCGTAATTCCTATTAGAGTGGTTCTTGAAATCACTGTTACCTTACATCTCTAAGGATGTGTCAACTTCTGGGGTTACTTCTGAGGAAGAAACCATTTTAAGGACCCAACAACTTGACTTGGTTTATGCTCAGTCTGGGATCCTTTATGAAATTATACCCGATGCACCTAGGTTAAACATTGATCTTGGAAAGCCAAAACTTGGGCCACATGCTGATGGCATTGTGGGTTTAGCTGACTCATCCGCATTAGCAAATTTGCAAAAAAATGTTCATGCACTCTCTATTAAGTATTCTGATGTGGAATCAACTACTGTTGCACCCTCCACAACACAAACTGAAACTGTACAGAATGTGCAGTCAAATCAAAAGGGTCCTCGACAACCCAACAATAATAAAAAGGGAAAGAAAGGGGATGGAAACCAACAAAAGCCCAAAACTACTGAAAATTCAGAGGAGGGAAAGTGCGAAAAGAAGAAGGTGAAGTTATCAATGAAAAAATTGTAAGGACGATCACTTCACTCATCAATGTCCTCTAATAGATGAAGCCCAGAAGCTGTTAAGTGAGAAGAAACTCGTTGTTCTGAAGGATCCTTTTCCCAAAGGAAAAGGCTTAGCTTCTGGAAGCTCTAATACTAGGGGCACTCCTTGTGCCACACAGACTGATCAATATTATATTAATATGATTAACTCCCATGCTTTGTTTCAAATGAGAGCTCGAAACTATACCCCGGATACATAGCAGAAAGACAAAGATATCCCTGAGTCATTTGTTCCTCTTCACATAGAGAGACCTACAAATCCTCTACCGAAGATACCAAAAGGTGTCTATAAATGGGAAACACACAACCCTAATGCACAGGATGCTCCCAACTACTCAGTTGTAGAGGACCTATCCCAAACGCTTTGTGCTATGTCTGCTCTATAAGTTCCACAAAGTTTCCCATCGCAGCGAAATGCACTTCTGGTGGGAATAGGTAGTATGGATTCGTCAAGTATGCTAGCTAGATTTGATATGTCAAATGTAAAACCCCGGTTTCCCTATTACGTGGATTTCCAAATCGAAGTAGTCCGTGGTGTAAAAACCATTGGATGAACAGTAGTAGATGAAGGTCCGTCAACATGCATAATGTCTATTTCTTGTTGGTGAGCCCTCGACTCTTCGAAGTTAGTCCCTTCCACTACATTACTTACTGCTATTGATGGGAGGTCCTTCCGTCCGTATGGAATCTTACCCTCATTTGAGATCCAACTTGCAGGAAAAGTAGTGTTAGTAGAGGTGGAACTGGTAGATGCTGCTCTCAACTACAATTTGTTGTTGGGAAGGAGTTGGACGTACGCAATGCAATCCATTCCTTCGTCCATTTTTTGGGTGTTTATGTTCCTCCATGGTGGAAATATAGTCACCATTGATCAATTATCTTATGCTCAGAAAAAAACACAACTCCTTCAGATTCTAATATCCATTGGATTGATCAAGCCCATCCACCTAGTGAGAGTTTAGGGGTAGGTATGTAATCATCTTTGATGGGAACCTTTGATTTACCCACTCCTATGAATTATATTGGTTCCACGAGTAACGTTAATGTGTTATCCAAGGAGATCTTCATTTTTTCTCAAACAACTGATCCTTGGATCCTTCCTACTCCATAAGAACCAATCGTGCTCCTATCCTTCGCAGAAGTGACTTAACAAGCATCACAAAGTGTTGCGATAGATTATATCTCGACTCCTTTGGTCTCTATAGATTCAGATATTGATTCTGCACCTACATGGGAAATAGACTCCACCCATTCATTTGATTGTTTAGATAATGGTTTCCCACTATATGAGGCTATTCTGGAAGCCATGGTAGGTCTGGATCATCCTTGGTAACATATGCATCATTGATCCTATTTCCTTCCAGATCTGAACAAAGTCAAGAATGGAGAGTTTTCAATGAGACCTGGTGGAAATGTTTACTGTTCCATTAACTCTTCAACGAAACAATGGATTTTCGCTGAAGGTAATATGGAAAATATTTCAACAACTATCCCGATCAATATTTCCATTAAACCTAATGTCGTGGAAAATATTTTCATTGGCGCAATTTGTTCTCCACAATATATTAGTTTGTATACCAACTTATTTAAAGAATTCCGTGATGTTTTTTCCTGGTCATATGAGGAGATGCCAGGCATCGACCCGTCTATCATCGAACACGTTATTACGACAAACCCTAATGTGAAACCAGTTCGGAAAATGATTCATCCAATCAATCCTATCTAAAGTCCATACCATCACTTGATATATCAGGGAAGTTATACATTGTACATTTGGTCTTTACTTAATATTAAGTTCCCCGTCCTTATGGAGTTTTTTATGTTCCTGTTAGAATGTTTCAAAATTAACAAGATTACCGAGCATACTTGTCTTGTTCAAACTCGTTAATGGAATTGAACAGATATCCACTTAGGTATAAGTTTACCCCTTTTCCTCTCTCACATACTTTTACACTTTTTTAGACGAAGAGGCTAACTTTACGAAAAAGTACAATATGGAGTTCTTGT
The DNA here is from genome assembly GCA_027924585.1 of Larix kaempferi. Lineage (NCBI taxonomy): Eukaryota > Viridiplantae > Streptophyta > Pinopsida > Pinales > Pinaceae > Larix > Larix kaempferi. The sequence continues at coordinate 15,325,175 of BSBM01000101.1, read as the reverse complement.
TTAAGTTTTTCAAACTCCTTAAATATGAAAAGACTAGTGAGCATTTACAAACTCGGGCTTGATAATAAAATCCACAAGTAGGTGTATGGAGTTGTTGTCTAATTTTTTCAGACTCCTTAAAATTGAAAATACCACTGAGCACGAACAAATCCAGGCTCGATATTAAAATCCATGGATTAGTACCTTATTGAGTATTAATCTATCTTTTCTTCAAACTCGTTAAAACATGAAGAAAGTCCTGACTTTCCCTCCCATGGACTCGTTAAACTACACATGGTTGGACCCATATCAAGCATTCTTCTCCTCCTCTCCGATTTGTCTAAAAAATGAAGATGGATTATTGAGTTTACTTTCTTGGACTCATTAAAATTTTACAAGGGAGACAATATCGAGCTTTCTTTTCAACCTTTTCATGCTCGTTAAAACTAAGAAAAGACATTTTTAAAAAGAGGGGGAAGGGAATTTTCTGTTATTCATTCATTATTTGGCAGTCAGTCTGCACTGTCCTTGAACACAACACTTTTATAAGTCACTGGGTTCTAGTTTTGGCTTTAGGATTTAACTTTATTCCATATTTGTATCCTCCACCGATTGGTTACTCTTCCGATCATATGGAGAGTTTGTTATTTCTCTTACATAGCGAAATTTTATCATGGTTCCTTTGTCAGTCCAAATCTTCCTCATTTACTTCCTTTGGTGCCCAATGTTCAAAGATCACCCCTATGTCGGCCTTTCTGCAGTTCATCTTGACTCCTCATGTTGGCCATCCCCTATATCATTTTTTTTTCAACTCAATCTCTTAGTGTTCCTCGTGTGAGATGATGTAGAATACATCAATGTCGTCCTTTTCATGGGTCTCTTCCTATCGACATCAACACATTTTTCCCTAGGAAGTAGACTTAGAGTTTCTCGTTTGGTACCATGAGATTTGCAGTCATTAGTGGAAAACTCTCTCGCTATTGAGTTATGGGAATACATCAATGTACCTTAATCGACAGATTCTTCAAGTGTTTGACTTCAGGACCTCTTATTCACACTTGTAAGGATGTACTAGGTACCTTGGACCTCATTTTCATTATTGGTGGGTGTCCTCACATTTGTTAACGGTTTTCATCATTGACCGGTAATCAAACGAGATCCTCCATGTTCGACTTCAACTCCTTTTATTCACATGGTTTAGGGTTTGTAATATCGATGGTTGGTTTAAAGACCTTGGCTTTATGATACAATTCATTTCTTATCACCCAAGTTGTGCAAGACCGAGCTCTATTTATGTTGGCTCATCATGAGACATAGATCTAATTTGTTGCTATGGATATGATCTCCTTTTGACATGGATCCATGCTTGTATTTCTGTGGCCATGCTATATACATCATTTCAGTTATGTATTGGAGACCATGTTCTAACATTGTGAACATCTCTTGATATCAAGATTGTAATTGCTCGTTGACCTTGTTTATGTTTCAGGTACTATTTGTGACCTTGTTCCTGTGGTTCGTATGATCCTCCACTTCCTGGTTTGTAATGTATTTCAGCCATCGTCATTCCCTCTAACCTCATACATTAGGGGGCATCTATTATTAGCTAAAACGACACTTCTCCATCCGTGACTACATTGACTTGTTCATCACACAAAAGGACATTATGGATGGAAGAGCCTATTTGATTATAGATTCTTTGGCCTAAGATTTTGAAATGTTCTCCTAAACAAAACTATTATTTGTGATAAATTATGAGACATAATCGCAACTCTACCATCAACCATCTTGCGGGTCACTCATGACAGTATATATAGACAACCTGCGGGTATAACCCTAGAAGTTGTATTCGCGTTTTGTTGGACATAATACTTGTGAGTCATTCACTAGTTATTAAGAGTGACAGTCGCGGGTATCTCTATATCATGATAGAACTATTTAAAGATGATTAGGGATTAGCTAAGGGAAGTTATTCCAACTACCCTAACCTCCTCAACCAATTTCCCTTTCGAGTCTATCCTCCCAGTCTTGATATAAATACAAGGGGAGGGCCTTGAGAAAAGGGGACCAAAATTTTCTAATGTTATGCTGGAGAAAATTCTACTGAAGGAAGAGGAGTAGGAACCTAGGCCAGGTTTCAACGGTGCCAGTTGCAGTACAGCTTTGGATGATTACCTTTAATGTTATAATACAGAAACTTCCTTTCCCATATATATTTTTCCATGTCAATGAATGCATTTTTTTGAATCTTTCGTGTTTGATATACATGAGTTTCATATAAAGCATTTTATTCTTATTTGGGTCATAAGCTTTGAGAAAGGTATGTGTTATTGTAGGTGATCTCTCTGGAGCAGTGAAGCAGGAGTCTAAAGTTTGGAAGCTTGGATCAAACACCAGTCATTTAGCTATCTAATTCCAATTTCATATCTTAGTTCTTTTCATTTAAAAGTATGATTGCTTGTTGCACCTTTATACTTTCCTATCTCTATAACTAGTTTAGACGTACATTGATGATCTCTTTAATTCCCAATCATAGGTAGTTTTTACTGCACAACAAGCAGAGCAAGTTTCAGTTTGCATGGATGTTGCACGTAGGGAGGAGCCATATTCCATTAAATTGTTGGATGAATATCCCTTTAGTAAGATGATTTTTCAACAAATTGGATTGTATGTGTTTTTTAGCGAATTCTGAGGGCACAATGAAGATGTGACCAAGGAATTTGTTCTCAATTTCGATGGAGCTTGTTCTAACATTCGAGGGGTTCTTCTTCCAGTTTTAGAAACGTCCATTGCTCTCGCTACATGATTACCACAAAAAGGGGAAATATGGTTTAAATTTGGTCGTTTGAAAAACCCTAACTCTTGGAAATAATTCGTGAAAGTGGCTAAAGCTAGTATTCATTGGAAGAAGGGATATGGACACAACTATTTCACTACTGAATGGGGTAATGTCATTTCATTTTTGCAGAAATATTTGACTTGTGAAGGATGATATAGCCTTGTCTATATTTATCATATTCGGATTCTCCTTCACATTAAAGGAGAAGAATTGATGAACATTCCATACTTCTTGTGGAAGAGCCTGTCTAAAATGTCTTCATCTTCCCAAAGCGACTTGATGAACGACTCAGTAATAGCTTATATCATCATTGATTAATTAAGTTGTTGATCGTGGAGGAATTACAAAAGAGAAACCTAACGTGGGAAAACGTTTTAGTGGAAAAAGGGTTTCATGAGCAGGTTAATGATGATTATCAACATTTTGTATTGTCCCTCCAGCAATTCGGACAAAATTTGATCCAACACCAAAATTTTTTGAACTAATTCAAACGCAACCATCTCCAAAGAGGCCTGGAGATGATGAAGAGATTAATAAAATTTCAGGCATAGTGAGAAGAAGATATGCAAGGTTAGAAGGCCTTTCTGACTAGGCTATTGAAAAAGTTAGAATATTTGAAGATATGTTCTCCACAATACCCAAACGTCGAATAAATCATTATACACAGAGATAGAATTTAGAGTCAACACCCTAGTTAGAATTGGAAGCTACTCAGTTTCAAGACCAAGCACAGAGGGAAGAAGACGAATCTAATCAAGTGGTAAGGCCTGATTCTCCTGGTTTAATTTCAAGTAAGTTACAGAAGAGGATTATGAAACTTAAGAAGCAAGTTCGTGAATTTCAAGTTTTGGATAGATATGTTAAAAATGAAAATGAAAATTTAAAATAGAGGAGTAAACAATTACAGAGAAAGAATGTTGTTCTTGAGAAAACACTGAACATTTTGAGGAGTCGGGCTCACTGATGGAGCTAGCAAAACAAAAGGTGAGGAAACAAAATAATTTTCTTAGAGATAAATCAATACAAAAGGAATCAATACCACTGGCTAAGGATAATACAAGTTTGGAATTATTGGCTACAAGAGCTGCAGAAATCATTCTTCCTTCTTCCACTAAAAATTCTGAAGATAAAGAGAAAGTCACAAAATTTCTCTATGAGTTTCTTAATGAAATCCTTGATGACGTCTAGACTAATAACCTGGCTTTAGCATAAGCTAAAGTAAATACTGTTAAATGGACTGGAATAAATGATGAATTATATGACTTGGGCCTTATTTATCAACAACGATATAAATTTGAAGTATAATGTATGCAGAAAACTTGGTTTTCTGCTTACTTGGTTCAAGAACAAAAGTGGAAGTCCAAAAGACAATCTTTACAACAACAATTAATGATTAAAGAAGAATAAAAGAGGCAAATGTTTCAATTTGCTGAGCAAGCCATTTCTTGTAGAAGTCCTGCTAGAATTTATTCGTTCTACCTGCATGAACAATGGGTAGGCCTTCAAATGATGAGATTGAATAATAACAAAAAGTTCATGATCAGAAATGTTGAGGACTTTGTGGATATTTATAATGATTCCTCTACATGGGAAAAGGATTTTTGTGTGAAATTTATCAATTTAAATTCTTTCTAGAACATGAATTGGAATGGAATCCCAATCTTGTAGTAGGAGATATTCAGTTAAGATCCTTTTCTTCTTTTATTCACAATTAAATTAAGTGGGTGTGTTGGAGAAAACTTCCTATGGCTTGGGGTGGACCACAACAGACAGCTGACTACCAGAAATTAACACAATTCTCAATGCTATGCTATATAAATGGCAATGCTAAGATAATGAAGAATATAACCAACCTCGATCCAAACATTTGATGTAGTTCCCCGTTGGAGCTTTCAACTCGTGCACTTGAACCTGCAAATTAGTCTTGATAGCCAATATACAACAAGCGTATATAATATATAAACGAAATTAACATAATCAATAGCAATGGTCCATGATATTATAAGTAAATGAAAACCAATGTAATATAAACAACATTCACAACATTAATGGACGAGAATATAAGTATTTCTATTAATAAATAACAAGTACAATGTGATACGACCTCTTGTTGGCAACCAATCTGAACCAAGATCCGGGTCAATCCACTCGTGCCTCCACCACTTCAATCCTCCATGGAATGGAAAACTCAAACTATGATAAGAGTTTAGAAGGTGAACATAAAGGGTTCACAACTACAAGGATCAATGAGTGTAGACTCAAGATAGGGAAAAAATTCACTAGAGTTCTCTTGCTCTCCTTTTTCCTCCCATCCATATGCCATATGTGCTCAATATATAGTCCTCCCAAAGGTAAGTGAAAGGAGACATTGAGGCGTTTCGGGGAAAATGGAGGGCCAAAGGTCACCCCATGACTGCGTTTTGGGAGTAAAAAGTAATTAACTAGTGATTTTTACGATTTTACATGCTACCCGCAGGCTATAGTGATGCAACTCACGAGTACGCCCACTGTAGTGATGTAGCTAGCGTACAGGGGAAAAAATAGGGATAATAGTGTGTCTAAAGGATATAAAGTGGATCTGAGTCAGTAAAATGGATCCTGCAGGCCAAAGAGTGTTGATGCTCACAAGGTGGAAAATTACATTGTAATAGATGCCCCCTAATGTGTGAGGTTAGAGACTGATGCTACGATGGACGAAATACATTATAAATCTCAGAAGTGGAGTGATGGAGATACAAGTGGAAGGAGCATCTCACTCGTCATAATACAATAGTATCCCTAAATACATGCCGGTATAGTACAACAATCTCATACAATGGCCATGAATAGGTAGTACATAGTGAATATATGTCATGAGTGATCACAACCATGATCCCTCTATAGTAAGATATGGTGTCCTACTGAAAAGGAAACAAGTGGTGAAAATGGAGGTACAAACTATTGATATCTGAGAGGTGATATCTCAGATGTAAAGTCATAATCATAAGTAACATACTGAATGCCACTATCGCTTGGGGTCTTCTACACAAGTCTTTGATGGTGCAAGTCCCACCAAGTGAATAAAGGAGTTGAGGTCGAACCTAATGTGACATCATCTGATTACCGGTCAATGATGTATACTGTTAACAGACGCGAGATAAACCACCAATAATGAAAATGGGCATCAAGGCACAGAGTACAATCATCAGAGTGTGAATAGATGTGTTGAAGTCGAACACTAAGATGAATCCATTGATCGGGGGACATTGATGTATTCCCAAAAATGTCGACGGCGAGAGAACCTATTGCTAAAGAATGCAATCCTCAAGGTACTCAACTGAACTTTAAGCCTCAAATTCCAGAATAAATGGGTTGAAGTCAACAGAACGAGACTCACTGGAAGGAGGGCATTAAGGCATCCCCCATCAACCAGCACGAGGTACCAGCTACGCTGAAAGATTTGGAAGAACTCAAGTGAAACAGACTGACTCAATAAGGATGGCCGACATGCAATAGTCAAGAGATCTAAGGAGTGGCCGACTCTGGTTTCAGGACTTCCTTTGAACAAGAGCATGAGCATATGGATAGACTCAGGCAGCATAGACTCAATATAGACTGTGCGATGCAGGAGGCACCACAAAGGGCTCCATAATGATTGGAAGCTTAACCAATCGGTGGAGTAAACTGAGAAACAAGTATAGCTCCTAAGGTCCAACTATAGTCTCGACTCATAATGTACGGAGTGGAATAAATGCTCTATTCAAAGACGACACAACAACTTCCAACTAGAAGTAGTAACCATAATCCCATCCGTATTTTTGGAATATTTGATTTTTTGTCTTTTTCATATTTGGAAAAGCTTGAAAAGAATAAAATTGCTTATAGTACAACAAGTGAGGGAACGAGTGTCAAATAGCGAGCAGACTAGTCCTAAGCAGTGGAACATACCTATGATCAATGCAAGGAAGCGCATGCAGGATGTGTACACCGGGGGGGTGTTGGTTGTGGAGCCAGATATTCCAGTCTCATAGATGATATTGTCTCAGTCGTGCACCCCAGAGGACTATACACTCATGCCCCTACCTTGGGGCTATTTTCACCAACAGTTTTCGGGCCCATGGTTTTGGGTATCCCATGGTATTTTCCCATTGTATTTCCCCTATAAAAGAAAGAAATTGTAATATGGATAGGGTAAGATGTATTAGTTATTATGCATTGTAAAGATCTCTGAGATCAAGAAGACTCTGAAATCCCTTCACTTTGTTGGATGGAATAATAATAAGGACTGGCAACTTCAGTGTGGGCGGGTGAACCACGATATATCTGTGTCTCTCTTGTAATGTGTGTGTGATTATATTTGCATTTCCGTTTATTGTTATTGCTCTACAATCCTGTTTTTCTAACAATTGGTATCAGAGCCAAAGGTCTATTTGGTAGATAAACCCACAGGAAACTAGGGTTTCTGGTTCTAGTGGGAGCAATGGAAGAAGAAGGAAAGTTTAAGGTCGAGAAGTTTAACGGCCAAAAATTTCAGTTATGGAAGATGAAAATGCAGGACTATTTGTACCAGAAGGATCTACTCCTATCATTGGGAGGAAGAGCAAAGCAGACAATGGCCATGAAGGATGAAGAATGGGAGGTTCTTGACAGAAAGGCTCTGGGAACAATACGGTTGAGCCTGGCTTCGTCGATGGCTTTCAATATCTCAAAAGAAATGACAATGGAGGGTTTGATGAGCGCATAGGGTAAGCTGTATGAAAAACCCATGGCCTCCAACAAGGTATTTCTAATGAAGCGTTTATTTAATATGAAGATGTCTGAAGGTGGATCTGTTACTGATCATTTAAATGAGTTTAATACGGTTACAAATCAACTAAGTTCTGTAAGTGTGAACTTTGATGATGAGGTTAGGGCTCTTCTAATCTTGTGTTCATTGCCAGAAAGATGGAATAACTTGGTCATGGCTGTAAGTAACTCTGTCTCTGGTTAAAACACCTTGAAATTTGATGATGTTATTAGTGTTATTCTTAGTGAGGAAATGCAAAGAAAGAGCACAAGTGAGACATCAGGTAATGCGTTGACCATGGAGAGCAGGGGAAGACAAAAGGATAGAGGAAAGAGCCAAGGTAATCGTGGCAAGTCTAAAATGGGCAGATCCAAGTCTAGACTGGGAAAAATAGAGTGTTGGAACTGTGGAAAGAAAGGACATCTGAAGAAAGACTGTAGATCTCTAAAGAAGAAAGGAGATGCATAGAAGGAAACTACCTAGGAAGCAAATGTAGCAGGTGATGTTTTACAAGATGCTTTGATTCTTGCATTAGACAATACTAGTGATTATTGGGTAGTAGATTCAAGGGCTTCATGTCATGCTACACCCCATAGGAAATATTTTCATGATTATATTCCAGGCGATTTTGGACATATTTTATTGGGTGATGATGAGCCATGTAAAATTGTTGGAATGGGTAAGGTATCGATAAAAGTTAATAATGGAACTGATTGGTTGTTAAAATGTGTTAGGCATATTCCTGCTATGAAAAGAAATCTAATCTCAACAGGGCAGTTGGGAGATGGCGTCTGTCTATCTACATTTCAAGAAAAGTGGTGGAAGATCACTAAAGGATCAATGGTGATAGCAAAAGGAGATATAGTAGGTATGTTGTATTTATGTCCTCATAATACTAACCATTCTATCTCTTTAGCTTCCACAGGAACATATACAACATTGTGGCATCATAGGCTTGGCCACATGAGTGAGAAGGGGATGCAGATTCTCCACTCAAGGAAGTTGTTGTCATATTTGAAGCAGATAAGTTTGGAATTCTGTGAAAACTGTGTTTATGGAAAACAGAAGAGAGTTAGAGTTCTCAGGGTTGGGAAACACAAGAAGAATGAAAAATTAGAGCTTGTGCATACAGATGTATGGGGACCATCTCAGGTACAATCTCTTGGTGGCTCTCATTATTATGTTACATTTATTGATGATGCAACTAGGAAAACTTGGGCTTATTGCATTAGACAAAAATATGATGCGTTTGATACTTTTAAGAAGTGGAAAGCTTTGGTTGAGAATGAGACAGGAAAAAGGTTAAAGTATCTTAGATATGATAATGGAGGTGACTACTGCGGCAAGGAGTTTGATAGTTATTGTTCATACCATGGGATTCGTAGAGAGAAGACAGTCCCAGGAACACTAGAAGAAAATGGTGTGTCAGAAAGGATGAATAGAACGATCCTGGAGTGTGCAAGGTGTATGAGACTAGATGTAGGGTTGCCCTTACAGTTTTGGGAAGATGCTGTAAATACTGTTGTTTATTTAATAAACAGAGGACCTTTAAGTGCTTTGGATGGTGGTATTCCAGAGGAGGCATGGACAGATAAAAATGTAAACTACTCATTTTTTAGAACGTTTGGTTATGAAGCATTTGTCCATATTGATAAAGAAAATAGAACAAATCTTGGAGCTAAATCCAAGAAATGTACCTTTTTTGGATATGGGGTTGATGAATTTGGTTATCGTTTATGGGATTATGAAAATAACAAAATCATTAGGAGTAGAGATGTGATATTCAATGAAAAGGTCATGTATAAAGATCAATTGCAGGGAAAGAAACAGGAAAAGGAAAATACAGAGTACACAGTACTTGATGAAATTCAAGAAAATTAAGTTCCAAAGTTGCCAGAAAATCAAGAACAACAGCAAGTACTTGAAACTCCTACAACTGCAAGAAGATCTACTAGGTTAAGTAGACTCCCTAAACGATACTCTCCTTCAATGTATTATTTGTTGATGACTGACGCTGGTGAACCAGAATGTTATGAAGAAGCAATGAAAGTGGAAACTAGAAAGAAGTGGGAGCAAGGAATGAATGAGAAGATGGACTCATTGGTAGGAAACTAGACTTGGGATCTAGTTCAGTTGCCTGTTGGTAAAAGAGCATTGTAGAACAAATGGATTTACAGGTTGAAGGAAGAAGAAGGAGGTAAGAAGCGGTACAAGGCAATACTTGTTGTAAAGGGCTTTGCACAAAAGAAAGGTATAGATTTTGAATATTTTCTCCTATTGTTAAGATGACTTCAATTAGGACTATTTTAAGTCTAGTGGCGGTAGAAGATTTGCATCTTGAACAGTTAGATGTAAAAACAACCTTTCTCCATGGAGATTTGGAGGAAGAGATATATATGCAGCAGCCACAAGGGTATGAGGTCAAAGGTAAGGAGAATTTGGTGTGCAGGTTGAAAAATAGCTTGTATGGCTTGAAGCAAGCTCCAAGACAGTGCTATTTAAAATTTGACAAGTTTATGATAGAACAAGGTTATAGTGGATGTCATTCTGATCACTGTTTTTATTTCAAGAAGCTAGACAATGAAATATATATTATCTTGTTATTGTATGTGGATGACATGCTTGTTGCAGGGTCTAACATGCAGGATATAAATGTACTGAAAAGGAAGCTAGCTAATTCATTTGCGATGAAGGATTTGGGTGCTGCAAAGAAAATCCTTGATATGAGAATAACAATAGACAGTAAAAATCGCAAATTGACATTGTCTCAGGGGGAGTACATACAGAAGGTGTTGGAGAGGTTCAAAATGTAGAATGCAAAACCAGTTAGTACACCTTTGGCCATCCATTTCAGTCTAAGTAAGGAAATGTGTCCCAAGACACAGGAAGAGATAGATTACATGTTCAAGATTCCCTATCAATCAGCAGTTGGCAGCTTGATGTATGCCATGGTGTGCACAAGACCAGATATTGCACAAGCAGTGGGAGTTGTGAGCAGATATATGAACAATCCAGGTAAAGAACATTGGAAGGCAGTACAGTGGATTCTCAGGTATTTGAGAGGTACCACCACTCAGGCATTATGTTTTGGAGGTTCAGACATTATTCTACAGAGATATGTTGATGCAGATATGGCAGGTGATAAGGATAGCAGGAGGAGCACCACAGGGTATGTGTTTATTGTCGGTGGAGCAACAATAAGTTGGATTTCGAGACTGCAGAAGGTTGTTGCACTTTCAGCAATGGAAGCAGAGTATGTTGCTGTTACAGAGGCTAGTAAAGAGATGATTTGGTTGCAAAGGTTTATGGAGGAAGTGGGTAAGAAGCATAAGGATAGCAGGTTGTATAGTGACGGCCAGAGTGCCATTCATCTTGCAAAGAACTCAACATTCCATTTCAGGACTAAACATATACAGCTCAAGTACCATTTCATACGCTCTATTCTGGAATATGAACTGTTAAAGCTGGAAAAGATACATACTAGCCAGAATCCTGCAGACATGTTCGCAAAGTTAGTGACCAGAGAAAAATTGAGCTCCTGCTTGGTTTCATTTGGCCTTCTAGCATGAAGGTGAAGATGAGAAAAGTTGCGAAGTCCAAGGTCCAGTAAGTACAACATCGGTGGAGTTGTTGTGATCAATCTCCAAGTGGGAGATTGTTGGTTGTGGAGCCAGATCTTCTAGTCTCATAGATGATATTGTCTCAGCTGTGCACCCCAGAGGACTATACACTCATGCCCTTACCTTGGGGTTCGGGGCTATTTTCGCCAACAGTTTTCGGCCCATGGTTTTGGGTAACCCATGGTATTTTCCCATTGTATTTCCCCTATAAAAGAAAGACATTGTAATATTGCAATGGTAATATGTCTTAGGTATTATGGATTGTAAAGATCTCTGAGACAGTGAAGAAGAAGTGCAGTGGCTGTGTTGCAGGTTGTATCCCTTCACTTTGCTGGATGGAATAATAATAAGGACCAGCAACTTCAGTGTGGACGTAACCCAAGTTGGGTGAACCATCATATATCTGTGTCTCTTTTGGAATTTGTGTGTGATTATATTTGCATTTATGTTTATTTTTATTGCTCTGCGATCCTATTTGTCTAACAGGGGGGTGTTCCCTCAGGGTCAAAAATGTCATCAAATTGTGAAGGACAAATGGAAGCTTTGCAGGGCTTGACAGGGAAAAGTGCTCAGGCACCAGGCTAACAACTGAGTAAGCAAGAGACAGCACAAGGCTCAAGCGACAAGCAGGATAATGCAATGCAATCACAAATCGACATAAAAGGGGAGTCCTTTTCCATAAAGTTAGTCTCCTCACCCGAAAAAGTGTAAAATAATGAGAGAATAACTCTTCTAGTCACATATGACTAGAGTATACCTTTTTCATAATTAATCCACAAAGGTCCAGAAAAGGGGTAAACTTATACCTAAGCGGATGTCACTTCAAATCCTTTAACAAGTCTGAAATGACAAGTATACTCGGCAATATCATTTGATTTGAAAAAGTCTAACAAGGGCTTAAAAAAGACTTTATAAAAGTCTTTTCTATAAAGGTTTAAAGAGCCCGAAAAAGTAAACTCGTGACCTCCTTACTATTTTTAATGATCTCAAATGAGAGATGGAAGAATGATTGTAATCTCCTTACTGTTTTTAACGAGCTTCAAGTAAAGGTGGAAGAATGCTCGTAATGGGAGCAGACGAGTGTCAGGGACATGCGAGACTAGTTCCAAACGCATGGATCAAAGCTATGCATAATGCAAGGAACATGATCAAGATAAGGACACTCATGGGGGGTCTGGGAATTCGAATGGAAAAAGGTTCAAATGCATCATAACAATGGGGATGCCTAAACCTATATGCAAGGTTCTGAATATGCCATCCATGACCGAAGCAAATGTCAAGAAGGACTAGTAAACAAGTATAAGTCCAGCTAAGAATCCTGTCTCCAAGAAACATAAGTACCAAGATCATCTCTAAAACGTAAGTAAAGAAAAATCTGAGACAAGTCACTGCGGTAGAAACATTTTCAATTTCACTATTGTTAAGCTCATACATAATGCAGGTAGAGCTAACTACTGAAGGTGCCATAGTACCAATACCCAAGGTATCAAAATGATCAACTTCGGAATGAAGAGAAAAGCTAAAGGACGTGAAGGAATCTGCAGTGGAAAATTCATCATCATGGGAGTTGGAAATTCTAGATGTAGAATCAAACTCAGCAAGATCACTGATTTGCAGATCTATAGGAGAGTCTAAAGACTCATCACTAGGGACATCAAACTTTAATATCAAACTGGGGCTAGAAAAAACTATACCTGAATCAAAATGTATGACAGACTATATTCTAGACTCATCTTGTTCAATAAGATCAAGGGCAGGAGGGGAATGAGATCTATGATAAAGATCCCCCCCACGGCTTGTCATCACCACTCATGGCCTTAATAAAAATCTCATCTGAAGGTAAAATACCATCGAGGCAATCATGTGAACAAGATGGGTCGACTGCACACGCAGACAGCATAATGGGATCTTCTTCTCCTTTCCGTGAAGAAGAGAGCTCCGAATCTACAGTGGCTTGGTGAATGTCTTGAGAAGAAAGCTCGACTGCATACAAGGGCATATCCATTCTGATGTGCGAAATGTCTCCAGAAGGGTAACTCGTGGAAGGTGGATTCCACGGATCACTAATATACGATGTCCGGAAAGGTACATGATTTAACAAGGAAGGAGCATCATCGAAGATGGTTCCTATGAAGGAGATTAGTGCAGGGAGGTCGAAAGATACCATCAAAGATGGATACAATCCTGCACCAATGTTCCCAATTTCCGGCTGAGAATTTGTAACTTGGGGGACCACTAATCCCGTGGATGCTGTGGGATAAGGATTAACGAAATCCAGCTGGTCGATGGTCAAAATATTGCCTTCCTGTGGAAAGCAAATAACTTTGAATACAATAGACGTGACATCTTTCATAACGTACATCCAATTCCTACCCAGGATAAGGTTGTAGTCGATGAGCGCATCAACCATCTCGACTTCAATAGGAACAGGTTTACCTCCTAAGCAGACAACAAGGGAAGGGATAATCCCATGCAACTTAAATGACCAACCATCAAATGCAGTGAGCATGGTCCTAGATGTGAGTAGAGGAGGAGAGCAGAGAGCTTTCCAACAAGTTAAAGACATCACTGATGCAGAAGCACCTTCGTCAACCACCGTTCTCCTGACGAAATTCTGAAGGCACTCCACCTGGATTTGAAAAGCCACGTGGTAAGGTAAGCGAGGTTGAACATCAGTAGTGTTGAACTTGATAACATTGAGACTTCCCCCATCCTGAACTCTTAACGCATTCAAAAGGGCATGCCTTTGAGAAGGACACGCCTGTAAAACTTCAAGATCCGACATGGCATACAGAGTTTGGCCCAAATCTTCTACAATGGAGTAGTTCTGGGTGGCTCGAGCATTAGGATTATGTGTAGAGTGCTTAAGAACACCTTTCGGTATTCGCGGTATAACAGAGGGCTTCTCGATATGCAAGGAATTATCAGGAGGAGGGGGAGGCTCACTTTCCATATTAGGTTGTGGTGAACCATAATTGTGTTGATGAGTAGCAACACTAACCTCCGATTGAACCATATTCACACATCCATAACCACTAGTATTGGAAGAAGACGTGGTAGTCTCATTAGGTCCATAACCAGCGGCGAGAGCATGCAAAGCCATATTTTGATGATGAGGAAGGGGATCCTTCAACATAGATGGGCTCTGTGCAAGATGCTTCGATGCTTCTTCGATTCGAGGACATAAGTGAGTAAGATGATCTTCCCCACAAAGCTTATAAGGAAATTTCACCTTATGCTTAGGTTTACGATCCTCACTAGCATTTCCGCCTTCTCGAGGAGGGTTGGAATTCTCCTTACGAGGGGCATTGTGATTGCTATTTTTGTTCCATTGTTTCCACCCTTATGGTTGTTTCTCCCTTTCTTCTTACCACTAGGATGATGGTTACCCGATGGGTTTGTCGTTTGCACAGTGTGTACATCGGATGATGGGGTGGAAATGGCCAAGGTGTGAACCTGTTCGGGAGTAGACTGGTAAAGTGAAAAATTTTGCATTTGATTAGCCACCAAATCTAAAGGTTGATGATCTAGGTGGATATCGGTGGCGGCCCACCTCTTACAACTGTCTCAAAACAGCCTTCTGGCAATTTTGGTAAATTACTACTTTTAGCAGTTTTTCGAGTCCTGAACTTCCGGAGCCATTTTGAGGCCCTAAACGACATTTTTGGGCGATTTGGGGGACTGAATGGTTGCCAATGACATGCATTTGGGCCCAATCGAAAGTTGTAAATCTCGGTTAGACCTTTCCAACGGGCTACCGAGCGCCCTAAACGGAGATCGTATGCAAAGGTTATGACCCCGGGAAGTTGACTGTTCAACTAACCACCTTGGGGCCGCAAACTTTATGACGGTTCATCTTCTAGGGTTAGGTTTTTGGATGATTGGGATTCTTTCCCTCATGCTTATGATAAATAGGCCCTTTCGGCCTCTCTTTGTATTCATCTTGGCACGAATGAGCATAGCGGCCACATCTCTTCTCAGAGATAGCTACCACCATTCTAGCTATTGTATTTTACAGTCTGTTCTATTTCCGCTATTTAATAGAATATGTGTTTACTGTATGACTGTGTTATTTGCAATATATCTCTGTATATGCTATCTTTTGTTTCGTTCCCACATAAATCCGGATCAGTGGTATCAGAGCAGTTTGCTCTTTGATTGTTTCTCGGTGCATGTCCCCGACGAGGTCAGGATACAGAGAGTTGGGTCTCGAACTAGTTTCACTTGGGGAAGACCACTCTCGCCGCCCCAAACGGCCTCCCATGGCGGAAGAAAAGAGAGACGATGGAGTAGTAGATCCTATCAAGTTGTTGCTCGAGGAAGCCCTCGCGCGATAGAGGAACGAGATGATGGATAATTTCGCCCAGATCCTTCAATGCATGCCAACAGTGGCAAATGCACCCTCAACGAGCAGCCATTTCGGAGATACGACTCCCTTCAAGGTACAAGTTAATTTTGATATCCCTTTATTTGAAGGCCAAATCGATGCCGATGCCCTAGATAAATGGTTGAATCTACTAGAAGGGTATTTCTCTGTCCACAATTTTTCCGACAGGGAAAAGATCGTCTTTGCACTCCTCAAGGCCGTCCCCCATGTCAAAAATTGGTGGGAAACTTATTGTGAGCAAAACTCATCAGACGAGTCTGGATTGTTTGAATATTCCAATCCCACTTGGGCCTCTTTTATAGATGCCGTCAAGGAACAATATTACCCTGTTAGAAACTATGACAACCAGTACACAAAACGGACCATTCTGCACCAAGAGAGGGACCAAACAGTGTCGGAGTACACCAACAAATTCCATACCTTGCGCACAAAGCTGGGTATCAAGGACTCTGAGCGGCACCTAGTACTGAAATATAGTAGTGGCCTACACCGGTACATCCGAACAGAGATGGATTTCCTGGAAATCTCTTCACTTGGATCCGCCTATCGATATGCTGTCAAAATTGAGCAAAAATTTCAGCATAAGAACAAGCATGACTTCGGACCTGCGCAGAAGCAGGGCAAGGGAAACTCTGGCTCGCAGAGCACGGGGCAGGAAAAGGACAACCAGTCCCAACCACAACCGAAGAAGGTTAAAGAAAAGACAAAGAAGGACACCGAGAAGTGGTGCAAGTTCCACAAAAGCCCCTGGCCCAACACTGATGATTGTCGCTCAAAACAGTCCTTGGTGGCTGAGATCAAAGCTTCAGAATCAGATCCCAGTTCTGATTCTAACTCAGAACCTAATTTCACAGCCGCGCAAAAAGGGAAGCAGATCATTGATGCAGAACCCATTGCCGTTGTTTCCACCACACATATTCATCCCGAGGAGCCTGAAGAGTCGGAGGCACAGGAGCGCCTTTTCCACTCACAGATGTGGGTGAAGGGAATTCCCCTACACTTTGTTGTGGACAACGGCAGCCAAAAGAACCTGATCTCAGAAGAAGTCATCAAGAGATTGGAGCTACCAATAACGCCACACCCACAACCATACACCATTGGATGGCTAAGCCAAGGACGAAGGATCCGTGTCAGTCACCAATGTCGCCTACCATATGACATCAAGCCCTTCAAAGATGAGGTATTATGTGATGTGGCCCCACTCGAAGTATGTGATGTTCTCTTAGGACAGCCATATATGTGGATGCATCATGCTGTATATGAATCCCGACCTCGCAGTGTCATTGTCACTTTGGGAGGACAACTCTATCGGATACTAGAGACAGTTTCACCTACCCCAACCAAGCAGGGTAGGAAGATAATCTCCCACACTGGGAAATTTTTCCTATTCGCAAATGCCACTAAAGGTGAACATCAGATCGCAGAGACATCCAAAACCTCTGCAGATTATCCTTCTACTCAGCAGAAACAAGAAAAACACAAAGTTAGTGCAGCATCGCCTATTCGGGTACCTCTACAGTGCAAGGCCACGCATTCAAGGTGCTCCTCCAAAAAGAAACCATCCACACCGGTGCATACCAAGGATACCACAACAACCAAAACTGTTGAACAGCTCCAGCACATCCATCAACAACAATTACAACCCTCTGAAGATGTCAAAGTAAGGCAACCTTTCCACTTCAGCAAATGTCGCACCAAGAGCTCAATTCGACACACAGCTCGACATATGATAAGGGATTTAACGCAATGGAGACCATTGCTTCCTAAGGAGGGAGGATTGATCCAGGTGGATATCGGTGGTGGCCCACCTCTTCCAACTAGCTCAAAACAGCCTTCTGGCAATTTTGGTAAATTGTTACTTTTAGTAGTTTTTCGAGTCCTGAACTTCCGGAGCCATTTTGAGGCCCTAAACGACATTTTTTGGTGATTTGGGGGACCAAATCGTTGCCAATGGCATGCATTTGGGCCCAGTCGAAAGTTGTAAATCTCGGTTAGACCTTTTCAACGGGATACCGAGTGCCCTAAACGGAGATCGTATGCAAAAGTTATGACCCCGGGATGTTGACTGTTCAACTAAACACCTTGGGGCCGCAAACTTTATGACGGTTCATCTTCTAGGGTTAGGTTTTTGGATGATTGGGATTCTTTCCCTCATGCTTATGATAAATAGGCCCTTTCGGCCTCTCTTTGTATTCATCTTGGCATGAATGAGCATAGCGGCCACATCTCTTCTCAAATATAGCTACCACCATTCTAGCTATTGTATTTTACAATCTGTTCTATTTCCGCTATTTAATAGAATATGTGTTTACTGTATCACTGTGTTATTTGCAATATATCTCTGTATATGCTATCTTTTGTTTCGTTCCCACATAAATCCGGATCAGTGGTATCTGAGCAGTCTGCTCTTTGATTGTTTCTCGGTGCATGTCCCCGATGAGGTCAGGATACAGATAGTTGGGTCTAGAACTAGTTTCACTTGGGGAAGACCACTCTCGCCGCCCCAAACGGCCTCCCATGGCGGAAGAAAAGAGAGACGACGAAGCAGTAGATCCTATCAAGTTGTTGCTCGAGGAAGCCCTCGCGCGACAGAGGAACGAGATGATGGATAATTTTGCCCAAATCCTTCAACGCATGCCAACAGTGGCAAATGCACCCTCAACGAGCAGCCATTTTGGAGATACGACTCCCTTCAAGGTACAAGTTAATTTTGATATCCCTTTATTTGAAGGCCAAATCGATGCCGATGCCCTAGATAAATGGTTGAATCTACTAGAAGGGTATTTCTCTGTCCACAATTTTTCCGACAGGGAAAAGATCGTCTTTGCACTCCTCAAGGCCGTCCCCCATGTCAAAAATTGGTGGGAAACTTATTGTGAGCAAAACTCATCAGACGAGTCTGGATTGTTTGAATATTCCAATCCCACTTGGGCCTCTTTTATAGATGCCGTCAAGGAACAATATTACCCTGTTGGAAACTATGACAACCAATACACAAAATGGACCATTCTGCACCAAGAGAGGGACCAAACGGTGTCGGAGTACACCAACAAATTCCATACCTTCCGCACAAATCTGGGTATCAAGGACTCTGAGTGGCACCTAGTACTGAAATATCGTAGTGGCCTACACCGGTACATCCGAACAGATATGGATTTCCTAGAAATCTCTTCACTTGGA
This sequence comes from Larix kaempferi, assembly GCA_027924585.1. NCBI lineage: Eukaryota > Viridiplantae > Streptophyta > Pinopsida > Pinales > Pinaceae > Larix > Larix kaempferi. Next base: position 15,306,405 of record BSBM01000101.1, on the reverse strand, counting down.
TCCGCCTATCGATATGCTGCCAAAATTGAGCAGAAATTTCAGCATAAGAACAAGCGTGACTTCAGACCTGCGCAGAAGCAGGGCAAGGGAAACTCTGGCTCGCAGAGCACGGGGCAGGAAAAGGAAAACCAGTCCCAACCATAAGCGAAGAAGGGTAAAGAAAAGACAAAGAAGGACACCGGGAAGTGGTGCGAGTTCCACAAAAGCCCCTGGCACAACACTGATGATTGTCGCTCAAAACAGTCATTGGTGGCTGAGATCAAAGCTTCAGAATCAGATCGCAATTTCGATTCTGACTCGGAACCTAATTTCACATCCGCGCAAAAAGGGAAGCAGATCATTAATGCAAAACCCAGTTCCGTTGTTGCCACCACACAGATTCAGCCCGAGGAGCCTAAAGAGTTGGAGGAAGGGGAGCGCCTTTTCCACTCACAGATGTGGGTGAAGGGAATTCCCCTACACTTTGTTGTGGACAGCGGCAGCCAGAAGAACCTGATCTCAGAAGAAGTCATCAAGAGATTGGAGCTACCAATAACGCCACACCCACAACCATACACCATTGGATGGCTAAGCCAAGGACGAAGGATCGGTGTCAGTCACCAATGTCGCCTACCATATGGCATCAAGCCCTTCAAAGATGAGGTATTATGTGATGTGGCCCCACTCGAAGTATGTGATGTTCTCTTAGGACAGCCATATATGTGGAAGCGTCATGCTGTATATGAATCCCAACCTCGCAGTGTCATTGTCACTTTGGGAGGACAACTCTATCGGATACCAGAGACAGTTTCACCTACCCCAACCAAGCAGGGCAGGAAGATAATCTCCCACACTGGGAAATTTTCCCTATTTGCAAATGCCACTAAAGGTGAACATCAGATCGCAGAGACATCCACAACCTCTACAGATTATCCTTCTACTCAGCAGAAACAAGAAAAACACAAAGTTAGTGCAGCATCGCCTATTTGTGTACCTCTACAGTGCAAGGCCACGCATTCAAGGTGCTCCTCCAAAAAGAAACCATCCACACCGGTGCATACCAAGGATACCAAAACAACCAAAACTGTTGAACAGCTCCAGCACATCCATCAACAACAATTACAACCCTCTGAAGATGTCAAAGTAAGGCAACCTTTCCACTTCAGCAAATGTCGCACCAAGAGCTCAATTCGACACACAGCTCGACATATGATAAGGGATTTAACGCAATGGAGACCATTGCTTCCTAAGGAGGGAGGATTGATCCAGGTGGATATCGGTGGCGTCCCACCTCTTCCAACTGGCTCAAAATAGCCTTCTGGCAATTTTGGTAAATTACTACTTTTAGCAGTTTTTCGAGTCCTGAACTTTCGGAGCCATTTTGAGGCCCTAAACGACATTTTTTGGCGATTTGGGGGACCAAATGGTTGCCAACGGCATGCATTTGGGCCTAATCAAAAGTTGTAAATCTCGGTTAGACCTTTCCAACGGGCTACCGAGTGCCCTAAACGGAGATCGTATGCAAAAGTTATGACCCCGGGAAGTTGACTGTTCAACTAACCACCTTGGGGCCGCAAACTTTATGACGGTTCATCTTCTAGGGTTAGGTTTTTGGATGATTGGGATTCTTTCCCTCATGCTTATGATAAATAGGCCCTTTCGGCCTCTCTTTGTATTCATCTTGGCATGAATGAGCATAGCGGCCACATCTCTTCTCAGAGATAGCTACCACCATTCTAGCTATTGTATTTTACAGTCTGTTCTATTTCCGCTATTTAATAGAATATGTGTTTACTGTATCACTGTGTTATTTGCAATATATCTCTGTATATGCTATCTTTTGTTTCGTTCCCACATAAATCCGGATCAGTCGAGTACTTGCGGATCCCACAATGCCATTGGCATGCGGTCCAGGAACTGTCTTGGGCTCATGTCGTGTTCGTGGTGTGTCAAGAATAATGTCATATAAAACGCGAGACTGAGAGTATAGTAGCTCTAACTGCTAGACTTTTAAGATGGCTTGTTCCTCAGTCACAATGCCGGAGATTGAAACATCCTTAGAAATATATGGAAGTAAAGACTTGAGGAACCATTCCAATAGAAACTCTGGAGGAATGTTAGCTTTCACTAATCTCTTTCGTCGACGCCACTCTTGAATGTGGTCAGAAATATGTGTGGCCTTATTCTGACAGAAGGTAGAAAAAAGTTCAGTACCAGTATCGTAATGAACCGGCAACTGGAAATGATCCAAGAAAACCAAAGAGATCTCATTGAAACCCCTATAAGTGTTCCCAGGCAACTCAACATACCACTTCACGGCTGCCCCTGTGAGGGTGCGTTGAAATAGTCGTAGTCAAATGGAATCGTGATTCAATGAGTTGGAAGAGCACCAAAGGTGAAATGTTGTGACATGATCATCCGGATCCTCACCATCTTTCCCCTCGAACTTAGGAATGTCCGAAGGGAGCTTGGGAGGAACCGGAGGCCAACTAGGGTCATGACACATCGGATCATTCATGAGCTTCGAAAGATTCGGAAGACCCAGACGTGTAAGGAACTAGAGCTGCGGCTGGAAAACTTGATTATAAGCTTCCATGAAAGGTTGATTGTAAGAACCCAAAGGAAAAGAAGGACCATAAGTTGGACCATGACCAGGAAAATGTTTATTAGACGGGCCTGACCAACCATAAGCCTGACCATGGCCATAGGGTTGATAACCTCTTCCGACCTGACCCTTGTGAGGGTAAGCAGGTATATATGTGTTTTGGGCACCATATTCAAGTGGGTTGTACTGATGGCTAGCACCAACCATATTGTAGTAAGGGTTGCCACCATAATTATGGGGCATGTACGTACTATTCGTAGTGGGAACCATGTTGTAATGACCATGATAGTAAGGTATGTTCCCACCCCCAGCGTAAGCATTAGGATTAGCATGAGCAGTCGTGTGGTGACCATAAGCATGAGATGTATTCCCAACCCCAACATTGGTGTTACTGTTAAGATTTAATATGCTAAGACAGAAAATAGTAGCATTACATTCTATTTCACAATAATAGCATATACAGGATCACTGAAGAAACAACAAGCACAACATAAACACAAGAGACAGCGATTTATCCTGGGAAACCCTCATGGGGTAGAAAACCCAGCAAAGCTTCCTCAATATAGATGACCAGCAATATAAAAAGATGAAACCCTGAGACATGATCTCCTCCTCCACAATAGCAGACCTCTCCTCCACAAGTGCGCTATCCTCAAGTGTGTGTATATGTCAAATGAGGAACATACCTCCTCTATTTATACAGTACACTGACATGTATTTTACACAAGTACATGTAGGCTTGTATTTAACCATTAGGTTAAATACCCTATTATAACTGACTGGGCCGACCCCCACATGGTGGGTCTAATAACCCTAGTTACCACAACCAATTCGGAGGAATAAACATCTCTGGATTCATAGTATAATCACATCGGAGGTATGGAACATCTCCGGAATAAATAATATACAAATATAATATTCTTAGAAGTTACAATATTCAACACTCCCCCTTAACGAGAAGGATATTATAACAACATCTGCAGGAGCAATGAGTCATACATCATACATGATACATCTATAAATCATTGGAAGCTTTCTTAACATCATCAGTAACTCAACCAGTTACTGGAACATCAACATCTTCAGTACTGAGTCTTTATCTTCTGCAGCACTCGAACAACTATAGCAACATCAACGTCTGGATCCTCACGATCATCAACATCGTCATCTAGACCATCACGATCAGCAGCATCGTCATCATACGATCATCAGCATCGTCATTACACGATCATCAGCATCATCATCACACGATCATCAACATCGTCATATCACGATCAACAGTATCGTCATCACATGATCAGTAGCATCGTCATCACACGATCATCAGCATCGTCATCTATATACATGATCCTTCCTTTCGGAATTACTGGATCAATCTCATCACAATCATATTTAAGACTATCCTTCCTTTCAAAATTACTGGATTTACTGTCTAAGGATGATTAGTCCAACCACAATCACATTTAAGACTATCCTTCCTGGATTTACTGTCTAAGGATGATTAATCCAACCACAATCGCATTTAAGACTATCCTTCCTGGATTTACTGTCTAAGGATGATTAATCCAACCACAATCGTATTTAAGACTATCCTTCCTGGATTTACTGTCTAAGGATGATTAATCCAACCACAATCGCATTTAAGACTATCCTTCCTGGATTTACTGTCTAAGGATGATTAATCCAACCACAAACGCATTTAAGACTATCCTTCCTGGATTTACTGTCTAAGGATGATTAATCCAACCACAATCGCATTTAAGACTATCCTTCCTAGATTTACTGTCTAAGGATGATTAATCCAACCACAATCGCATTTAAGACTATCCTTCCTGGATTTACTGTCTAAGGATGATTAATCCAACCACAATCGCATTTAAGACTATCCTTCCTGGATTTACTGTCTAAGGATGATTAATCCAACCACAACCGCATTTAAGACTATCCTTCCTGGATTTACTGTCTAAGGATGATTAATCCAATCACGTGCATTTTGAACCAAGGTCTAGGGACGATGCAGTCCTATCCTCTATTCTCGGAGACACCTGTCTACGACTCACTTTAGAACTTGAGTTCAAGGATGATCCAATCCTCTCAAGTCCACCAAGGACTTCATTCTTGGAGACCTCACGTCTACGGCTCTCTTTAGGACTAAAAGTCCAGGGATGATCCAATCCCCTCAAGTCCACCAAGGACTTCATTCTCGGAGACCTCACGTCTACGGCTCTCTTTAGGACTGAAAGTCCAGGGATGATCCAATCCCCTCAAGTCCACCAAGGACTTCATTCTCGGAGACCTCACGTCTACGGATCTCTTTAGGACTGAAAGTCCAGGGATGATCCAATCCCCTCAACTGTCCACTAAGGACTTCATTTTTGGAGACCTCACGTCTATGGCTCTCTTTAGGACTGAAAGTCCAGGGATGATCCAATCCCCTCAACTGTCCACTAAGGACTTCATTTTCGAAGACCTCACGTATACGACTCACTTTAGAACTTAAGTTCAAGGATGATCCAATCCTCATCTGTATTCTCATCTATACAGGTACAAATATCCAAGAGCATGTATCACATCAAAACATGTATACATCACTAATCAAAACATGTATACATCACACCAAAACATGTATACATCTAGCATGTATAATCAAAACATGTATACATCACATCAAAACATGTATACATCTAGCATGTATTCTCACTAATACATCTGACATCAAAGCATGTATACATCACATCAAAGCATGTATTCTCACTAATACATCTAACATCAAAACATGTATACATCACATCAAAACATGTATAGATCAAAAAAATAAAAGATATATAGGAGTTCTAAATCTAAATAATTCTAAGTAACTAAGTGCAACAAAACAAAATTTAAGGGATAGACTTGTTATCAAGTACTATACTACTCCCCCTTTCGAGGAGGGTCCTTCTGGACTATACCAAGCTTGTCTCGGAAGTATTCAAACTTTACTCGAGACAAAGGTTTAGTCAGGATATCGGCAATCTGATCCTCAGTGCTTATATACTCGAGCTTGATAGCTCCTCTCTGCACCATGTCTCGTATATAGAAGTATCGGATCTCAATGTGTTTTGACTTATCGTGGAACACAGGATATCACAGTGGGATCCATTTCTAAGTCAAACACTCCATATAAAAGCTTATGAAGCCATACTGCTTCACAGCTGGCAGAGCAGACAGCCATATATTTTACTTCAGCAGTACTGAGAGCCACACTAGAATGTTTCTTGCTAAACCATGAGATCATGGCAGATTCAAGACTATAACATCCACCTGATGTACTCTTTCTGTCTGAGACACTTCCTGCCCAATCAGAATCTGAGTAACTATGTAAACGGAGTTCATGACCTCCAAGATAACATAGACCAAAAATCTAATGTACCTTTTAGGTACCTCACTACATGCTTTGTAGCTATTAAGTGAACCTTTCTAGGTTCTACTAGATACTGACTTAGGGTATTTACAGCAAAGCATATATCTGGCCTAGTATTTGTTAAATACATCAATGACCCAATGATTTGTCTATATAGGGTTAGGTCCACTAAATACGATGAGTCATTAACTAACAACTTCAAGTTGGAGTCCATGGGAGTGGCCATGGCTTTATACTCCAACATATCAAATCTTTTTAGAAACTTCATAGCATACTTACCTTGATTTAAAAGATTCCTTTTGGATCTTGCCATACTTCTAGACCTAAGAAGTGGTGCATTAATCCGAGATCTTTCATTTTCATTTCTGCAGCCATTTTCATGACCTGTTTCTCATTCCTTGTCAGAAAGAGATCATCGTCATACAATAATGGTATGATAGGTTCATCATCCACAACCTTAAGGTAAAGGTTAGGAACAGTTTTACTTCTGGTAAAGCCCAAGCTTTGTCATGAAGCTGTCAATTGTCCATTATTCACACTCAGCATTGAGTGATCTTCTGCATATCTATCTGTGCCATCTCTCGTCAGATGGGTCTACTAATATGAGCTTCAAAATCATTCGAACTTTGTGGTGACTTCCTTCTTGCATCCATGTCATATGTGTATAGAACCCATATTCAACCTTGTAGAAAAGGTTGAGATCCACATCACCCATGATGATCATTAAGCTCATAAATTGACTACCGATCCTGGGAACCCATACAGAACCTGATTACATTATTAAGAGAATGGTCTTATCTAGTCCCTTGGAGCAAAACATCTCATCATGATTCTCTTCCTCTTTCTAAGAGAATCTCTTAACCACAAGCTTTCTATGGTGTGTTTGATTTGTAAATCTTTTGTTGAACATCCATCGCTTGTTCAGAGTTCATCATTCATCATGATCTTTCCTACAAATCAAAATTAAGTACATGATTAGTAATACTTCATAATCATCAAATCATATTGACATGATAACCTACTATGCATACAGATATCATTTACATAGTTATGCAACTATTTTGACCAATACTTTGGCACAACACTTTCCCATATCCTGTATGCATACAGTGGCTATCTAGATGCCTTCCATCTCTACCAGAACATACTATCGAGGGTGTGCACAGCTCTTAGTATGTCAGCAAAGAGGTTTCATTCTAGATAAGAAACAATGGAATGTTTGTCCAATTTACCAATCATATGCATATTAGTAGTATACTATTCAATGCTTTATGAATGTTTACACTCAGCATGATATATCCTAGGAATACAAATATGCATACAAGCAATATCATTTACTATTTCTAATAACAACTCAAATACTTATCTTTTATGTTTGTGTGGTTGTCTCCCGCTTGATCTTCTGTATGTCTTCTGAACTTCTATTCATTCTATACCACTGTGCATGCTCAAGTGTACACTAGTGTCATCCTCATGATTTCATACACAAACATACATTCATTAGTATATTCTCAATATTATCAAAACATTCTAATTCTAAATAATCTTGAATATGTACAGTCATGATTATTAGTATTCAGGGTTTCAAGGAAGTCTTCTTTTACTCATGCATATTCTTGTTTGATCTAGTATGCATAAACCCTTGATTACTAACCAATCATACCAAGTATACTTACACAAGGTAATATTCTAACATGACATAGGAAAACATACCTGGATTAGTATACCTGCTTAGTTATGTACAACATACCTAAACAATCTCTTCAATGATTTAGAGATCCTGAGCTAGAACCTGCATGTCTCGTAGGTTAAACATAATATAACAAAGTCATACATACCTCATGAGTCTTTGTCTTCATGTTGTCATGGTCATGGAACTTGATTTGTCTTTTGTGATGTACCTGAGTCTTGTTAGCAGACAACATCAACCTTACACAACACCATAATGCATAAGTACAATCATATAGCCCTAATCAATGAATGTCTTCGATCATTCACATGCATTCATATTGTTACTAGGGTGATAAGACAATTAATAACATTAATCAAGATTGTACAAATAAATAACATGAAGACAACACATTATGAACTTAATCAAGAATCAGATTTCAAGGCATACCTGAACCTCCTTAAGTCATACCTGTCGAGACCTTTTGTAGTCTTCTTATGTAAGGCCTTAGCCTCAACTCCCCCTGAAACTTGATCTGGAGCTTGATTTGGATTTGCTAGAGAAACCCTAAAAATTCAATCTTTGACTTTCACACTTCTAAATGGAAGAATGTGTCTTGCTGAGCTAATCAACCTAGCATTCTTCAATTTTGAAATCTCCAAAATTTGACCCCTCAAAATTGCCTTTGAAACTTCTGGATCTTCTGGACAGGAACCCGAACTAGGGTTTGATGAAGCCCGGTATTCTACCCAACCAAAAATTCGACCTTGGTTTCTAAATTTCAATTTTCTTGAGTAGCATTCAACTGTGGACTCCGATTCCAAAAATTCTAACTTTCTCCGAAACCCTAAATTCCGAAAGCCATGAATAAAGGTGCTCCAAAAATAATTCTGTTTTGACAGAAATATGCACCTGATTGTTTCTACTATAACTCTGAAATTTCTTCTCCACAGGGTCTGAAAATTTTTTTTTGCAGTAGCCAGACCTGTCATATTTCCATCCTGACAGGTCTGACCTCAATTGGATTTTCTGAGAGAGAGTTATGCCAAGTGTCGCAACGTGACCTGTTTATGGGATAAAATAGGAGAGCGAACTTGTACGGCATGCCACGTGTCACTGTTTGAACTTCGGCCTCTGAAAACATTTCCTGTGATAGCTCGCCCTGTTATCTTTCCATATTGATAGGTATGACCTCAATTGCACTCTCTGAGAGAGAGTTATGCCAAGTGTCGCAACGTGACCTGTTTATGGGATAAAACAGGAGAGCGAACTTGTACGGAGTTCCATGTGTCACTGGTTCACCTTCAGCCTTTGAAAACGTTTTTTGAGATAGTACATTCTGTGTACTACCTGTAACTTTTTACGAAATTTCATTTGGAGCTTCCTAGCCCAAGTTATGACCTTTTTTCCAAGGTGACCTGATTTTGACTGAGATCTGGAAGAGGCAGAAACCCTAACTTGTACTGATCATAACTCATAAAGTACAACGAATCTGAGGGTACCCTTTGGACACAAGGTACCTGGGGATGTTATCTTCGACCTGTAAATGTTTCAGACCCTGAACCTTCGCAGAAATGGATTTATAGCGAAATTTTCACGATGACTAGTTTTTGCTATGTAAAACCCTAACCTTCAAATTGTCGTAAGTAAAGCAAGTGTCGTAAGTGCCATACCTTGTCTTCCTTCAGGTTAGCTCTGATACCATGTTAAGATTTAATATGCTAAGACAGAAAATAGCAGCATTACATTCTATTTCACAATAATAGCATATACAGGATCACTGAAGAAACAACAAGCACAGCATAAACACAAGAGACAGAGATTTATCCTGGGAAACCCTCATGGGGTAGAAAACCCAGCAAAGCTTCCTCAATATAGATGACTAGCAATATAAAAAGATGAAACCCTGAGACATGATCTCCTCCTCCACAATAGCAGACCTCTCCTCCACAAGTGCGCTATCCTCAAGTGTGTGTATATGTCAAATGAGGAACATACCTCCTCTATTTATACACTACACTGACATGTATTTTACACAAGTACATGTAGGCTCGTATTTAACCATTAGGTTAAATACCCTATTATAACTAACTGGGCCGACCCCCACATGGTGGGTCTAATAACCCTAGTTACCACAACCAATTCAGAGGAATAAACATCTCCGGATTCATAGTATAATCACATCGGAGGTATGGAACATCTCCGGAATAAATAATATACAAATATAATATTCTTAGAAGTTACAATATTCAACAGTTACTAGTAGCAGGAATGGTGGCATTGTGACCATGAGGATAAGGTATATTCCCACCTCCTACATTAGCATTACTAGTAGCGGCAGCAAATGAAAAAGTATGTCGTATATGTCCACTCCCGTGATTTGGAGGAATGTTAACATTCGCGAAAGTGGTCCTAGGTTGATAGGTAGCAGCATGTGTGCTAGGTGGTGGATGGTGATTCGGGTTGCGAATAGTGTTCCTATTAGGTTGGGTAGCCCTAGGAGGTGGTTGTCTTCCAGCATTAGCATTGTTAGGAGGAATGTGATCTGTCCCCATACTATGTGTGTGAGTGGACAACATGGTGTCCCTAGTGAGGGTATTGTCCCCAGTGGGTGCAGTGTTGCTAACACCATGACTAGTTCTAGCATGACTACTAAAAGTAGTGGAAGGATCAACTGTGTTGTAATTAGGAATATGATATGAGAAAGCAGTAGGGTTGATCGTAGGACTTGTGTCATCATGTAACTCTGGAATCCCGTATAAATAATTATGTGGATATGAAGGATCGAATGGGTCATCCTCGGGTGGATCCGGACCAAACAAACTAGGTTGAGTCTCGGGTGGATCACCCCCCCATGCCTCATGAGGAGTAGGGGTGTCTGAAGTGTGTTCGAATCTACCTGATGGAGTCATAGGGATTTCTCCCATGTCAGAGTGTGTAGCCGTCATGACGTCTAAGACATATGTTTTGTAAAAATCTGAAGACTCAGAGGGAGCCCGCCGACATCCTTTAGCAACACGGCGTGAAAGCTCGGCAGGCTGTAAACCAGCCAACCGACGGGATCGGAGGAGAGTAGGACTCCATACCACAATATCTCCGGAGAGAATATAAAATCACAGCGTCCCCTAACGGCCAAACTATCGATCAAAAACAGTAAATCAATAGCGCACACCTAGAGAAACTATAGCCAAGAGCAAACAAAAAGAGTGGCTAAATGAGCTCCCGGCACTAGAGCCGATATGTCTCTCCTAGGAGAGGCTTGAGACTCCCAAATTGTAGCTGGAGGTAACAGAATCAGTTATAACGACCCCCAAACTTCACTGCGTGTAGGGTCAAGTCCCCATACAATGGTAACTGTGCTGTCTGACCCCTATCTGACTCAGGACACAAACAGTATAATCACTGCAAGTACCCTATGCGATACCTAGGTAAGGAAACTATGGTCACCGCAATATAACCAATGCTCATGGGCACAGTCGCAGGTGGGATCCGTCGTATGGGCAGGCAACTAAGCCCAAAGCATAAGAGGACGAACCTCCGGTACCCCCAGATACGAACAAACCCTGGAAATATCTCCCACGTTCAACCAGTATTGGAGGGATATCTCCGCAACCAACCTATCGTGACCTCGTGCTTAACTCTGGTCTGAGTAGAGCTTCCTGAGAACACTGATCTATACCATGGATTTCACCACTCCCTGGTCAGACACATATTTTTCGTCTAGTAGTCTTGGATTGTTTACTCACAATGATCTATTCCAAGACTCTAAACCTATGCTAGTTGGTGTACCCTATAAATAATATCGTTTTAAACAATTTTAAGATTAAGCATTAATTTTAATGGCTGTGGTTACTCAAAGGATATGGTCGTGAAACTAGTGATGTATATGACTCAATAGTATGCAAAATCGTCAAACTCTAGACTCATCTATCCAATAAAAACAATGCCACTAACATGCAAAATCAATCCAACACTTTCGTAATAAAAATGCAACTCTTTTATATTTTCAATGTGCAAGCAGAACCTAAATGAAAGCAGCATGCACTCAATGCAAAATGCAGTACGTAAAAGTAAATTTTGTTTTGTATTTTCACTTAATAAGCAAAAGGAAAATGCAAAACTTATTTTTGTATGTTTCAATGTAATGAAATGAAAAATGCAAGCAAAATCTCACTATTCAGTTACAGACATGCAAGGGAGATCACTCAGACAACCTAGCAGATCCTAAACAGTAAGACTCAACCAATGGAATGAGCTTAAAAATTAAAAATGGGTTAAAACCAGTGAGGCTCGAAACCAAGAGAAAAGAGGAGTTATAGTCACAACCAAGGCTTGGAACAGTCAGGAACAAGGCCAAAGAAGACTCAGGAACAATCAGAATCAACCCAGCAACAACCAAAGGCTATAAACAAGTCACCCTTAGAGTTTTACGCTACTGTCAAAGGAATACCTGCGGATACCCACGGTCTATAGTGTAGACAGAGATGGGTAGACGCGGGCAGAGCTAGGCTCACCCGCGGGTAGAGAAAAGAAAATGAACAGAGAAAGAGTCCAATGGCTCAGAAAAAGGGTGTTTTCTATAGAGTATCCTAACGGTCAATCAATGACACAGAAACTCGACACACAACAACTCTAAATAAGGAGTAATGCTCAAAAATCCCAAAAAATGGATGTTTTCCCCAGCGGAGTTGCCATCTCTGTGTTGGAGAAATCGTCCTATGGCTTGGGGTGGACCACAATAGAAAGCTGACTACAAGAAATTAACTCAATTCTCAATGCTATGCTATGTAAATGAGAATGCTAAGATAATGAAGAATATAACCAACCTCGATCCAAACGTTTGATGTAGATCCCCGTTGGAGCTTTCAACTCGTGCACTTGAACCTACAAATTAGTCTTGATAGCCAATATACAACAAGCACATATAATATATAAACAACATTAACATCATCAATAGCAATGGTCCATGATATTATAAGTAAATGCAACCCAATGTAATATAAATAACATTCACAACATTAATGGACGAGAATATGAATATTTCTATTAATAAATAACAAGAAGTACAATGTGATACGACCTCTTGTCGGCAACTTGCAATATGAACCAAGATCCGGGTCAATCCACTTGTGCCTCCACCACTCCTCCATGGAATGGAAAACTCAAACTATGATAGGAGTTTGGAAGGTGAACATAAAGGGTTCACAACTACAAGGATCAATGAGTGTAGACTCAAGATAGGGCAAAAATCCACTAAAGTTCTCTTGCTCTCCTTTTTCCTCCCATCCATATGCCATATGCGCTCAATATATAGTCCTCCCAAAGGTAAGTGAAAGGACACATGGAGGCATTTTAGGGAAAATAGAGGGCCAAAGGTCACCCTATGACCACTTTTTGGGAGTAAAAAGTAATTAACCAGTGATTTTTACCATTTTACATGCTACCCGTGGGCTATAGTGATGCAACTCGTGGGTACGCCCACTATAGTGATGCAGCTAGCGTACAGCAGAAAAAATAGGGAAAATAGTGTGTCTAAAGGATATAAAGTGGATCTAAGTCAGTAAAATGGATCCTGCAGGCCAAAGAGTGTTGATGCTCACAAGTTGGAAAATTACATTGTAACAGTGGGAAATAGGGATGAAATTATTTTATAAGTTGGAATTCCATTCTGAACTTCACTTTAGAGGAGAGCATCTAGATCCTGAAGTATCCTTTTCTAGTCACAGTGAATTCCTCAGGGATCCTACGAGGGTGAAACAATTTAGAATGAATCAGAGAGCAACATTATAGATTTTTGAAGAACTTAGATCTTGTGGGACGTTGGTCTCTTTGCAGGCCTCAGAGACCCAATGGAATTTGCTTCCTCCAATACTCAAACAACGAGACCCCATGGGATACCCCTTTTTCCAGGTTTCCTTTTCAAGAACAAGTTTTTATGTGAATTCTCTGCAAAGAAATAATACTCAAAGGCTTGGGTTAAGGTTCCATTTTCTTTTGATCTCGTGTAGCAAAAAGGAGTACAATGTTACTAGGAAGTGGTATGATTTTGCAGAGAACTCTTCATGGATGGAATTGGATCATCATTTAGTTTTTTGGGAAATAAATGAAGTAAGTCACCAATCTTATAGTTGGACCAAGCTACATTAGAATTTACTACAGGGAGAATAAGTTGCATAGGGGAATCCAGCAAATTCCTGCTAGGGCAGATGTTTGGTGCTTGAATTGTCTATGTTTTAACCCCTATTTTGACCCTTTTGTGTCCTTTGAAATGTCCTTTAACCTCCTGTATCGTTATTTACCTTTATTTTGACATCAAAGATCAAGGCTCATTGTAAATTTGCAATCACTTTTAAATCCATTATTCTTATTATGATATAGAAATGTTCACACACAGATATGCTTATTATGCTATAGAAATGTTCATTGTAACTTTCTAATCACTTTTAGAAATCTATTATGCTTATTTTGTTTATTAACATATTTGCACTAATCCAATATGATTCTTGATTGTTCGCACAGAGATATGTGTTTTATATTCTCCTTCTAAGAAAGTATAACCCATAAAGATTCTACCTAGACTCACAATTAATTCATTCCATGTAGCCCTTCAATGTAGAGTTTTCAACAACACTCCTCTTCATACTGAGCGTAATTCCAATGTAGTCAACACTCAAACTTGGATATTAATTCAACCTTGAAATTAAAATGTATCCCAACACAGAGTAACACAATTATGATATAGAGGATTCAATTCATGCCATCGAATTCAATCTCCACTCTTCAGGAAAATTTTATGACCCTCCTTATAAGAATATAGTATTCTTGTAGCTACATATCACCAAAGGAAATCAACTTTGGACTCTTGTCCATGTATAACATTTAATATCATGATTAATACACGAGATTATTGGATATATATGCACAGGTTTGTTGCTCACTTTCGTTATTTTTCCACAGAGAGAACAATATACGCATCTATTCATTTACCATAACCTTCAAATTAAAAACTATTTGTAACTACAGTTACATCATTTCCCTTGCATTTGAAAGAACTGGGATCTCATATGGATCCTTCGCAATTTCAACAAGGTTAACATAAAACAAGAAGGGTACATAATCTACCATTATGCCCAAACATTATTTCCAGTATTTGAAGTCGTTTCAATCCTTAAACGCCTTCACACAAATCTAGACAATTTCAGTCTACAACTCATACCTGAATCATGTACAAATTCAATTGAACCATCATATATAGTTAGAGCAAAAGCTAACGAATTCATTTCCTAGTTAGCCAATATTCACCAGACTTCATCAATCACATAGACATATATGAAATTAGCACACAGCATCATGGCAAATAATCCTTTTCCATTTATTACTTGGAAATTTACAGGCTCGTAAACAAACTCTGACCTATCCTCTGTTTTAATTTCCTTGATTCTTACATTGTATAGCTAACCCACCTAACCAGCATTTTTCCAGTCTCTCTCTCTCTAACCTCTAATGCTCACAGGCATACAAGATATACTTGGAAACCTAACTTCTAGCTAAATAACAAACTTTCTACATTTATGGAACTAACTCCTAAAGTTATTGTAAAGTTCTTGTAATTGTAATTGTCATCATTATGTTAAAATAAATTGATTTCCATCCTTAAGACAATTTAATAACGTATATCTACAGACTTGGCCTAAACTTGTAAGTTGAGTTGTTGTTTATACTTACATATGCACAAATGGAAATCAGACACATGGGTCTTATTTGGAATCGTGTCACCTAGCCCATCCTCCTGTTGGTTCCTCCGAGTTCATTTTGATGTTACCCGAGGAACAAATTTATTGCATATTGGTCGCAAAACAAAGGAATCAATTTTTCTGCCTAGATTAGAGTATATGTCGATTCTTTGAATCTTGACAGATCCTCCCTGATTTGTTAGGATGTAATTTCTCTTTTAATTAACTTGCAAAAGATCGAAGAATCTCGATTATATTCCCATCTTCATTTGGATGCAGACCGTTTTCCTCTATTTTATCCATTTCACTATATTGACCGTAGAGTGTTTCTTCATTCATGGGTCTATTGATGAATTTATTAAAATGTTAGCAGAGTTACATCAAAATTACTCTTGACAACCCATCAATAATACCAATCACATGTAAGGTGAGAAATTTCCTTACTAACAATGAAAACTACACAAAAATGAGGATTTGTTTGAGGATTCTAAAACCCTTATGGATCTAGCTCTCTTCTCTATCTCCATGAGATCCCTTTTACGACCCTCACTTTATTTTAGTGTGTGCTCTTCCGATTTAGTTTTCTCATTCAAAGACTATATCCAAATATTAATAGGAATCCCTCCTGGATTTCAATGGCTCCTTCATGAGGGACGACAACTTCAAGATGGAATCTTCCTCAGTGGCTACGACATTTCTTAGAATGCCACTATTTCCTTTGTTTCAAGACTATAAGGAGGAGAAAAATATTACTTTACTCAATCTTTCCTCTCAGCCTCGCTCTTTTAAGGATGATGTGAATACAAGGCCCTTGGTTTCTGTGGCCAAAGAGATTTCTGGTTCAACCTTCATAGTGGAACAATTAGAAGATACTTCGATGATATAGGTAGAATATCCTTGGGTCTACGCCCATGAACAATCTACACATGACATGACCTAATCTATTGATTCATTAATGGGATCTCTCCCTGTGCAACTGCACTACGAGAATGGATGAATCAAACATGGAACTCAGACTAAGAACTCTTCCTCTATTCCAAGGGCTATTTCACAGCCATTTTAACTAAGGTAGAGGACTGCCATAAATTCTTTGAGTAAGGGCCCTCGTTTTGGGGATATTTAGGTCTTTATTTGAAGCATTGGTACCATAAATTTAACCCTTTGACCATGAAAACCATGACCGGTCTTGACTGGGTAAGATTCCATATCTAGGCCTTCACTTTTGGCCTCCAATTTTTTTTGCCTCCATTGTAAACTCCTTAGGCCACTTCGTTGAGATTGATACTAGCATGATTTTGAAGGGTATATTCACATTTGACCTCATCTATGTTGAGCTCAGTCTTAGCCATGGGTTGTCGACTGTCGGACAAGATCCTCATCGATTGGAAATATGGTGTTTGCTCGTAGCTATTTGATTACAAGAATACCGCTTTCTGTTAGATATCTTGTCATCAAATTGGACACCTTCATGAAGCTTTTCCTTATTTTCAAGATTTCATTCATCTCTCTGGTGTCAAGAAAAGAACTAAGGGTTGGTATGAGTCAAAGAGAAACAATCATAATCCCCCCTATAAGCAAGATTTACAACGACATGAAAAGGACTCTTCAGTCAATTTTCCTCCTTTGGATTCCAAGTAACCTCCTTCATCCTCGGTCCAACCTCCAGACTCAGCTAAAACACCTCAACCTCTAGCTTTAGCTCAACCCTCTCAAGCCCCCACTAATGATGACGAAATGAATGATGTGGATTTAGTTACTACATCTCTCGCAGGTGGTTAGAAATATCCACATGAATCGAACAACTTATATAGTGATAAAGAAACAACCATTTCTACTGACAATTTGATTTCTAGGATTTCTTCCAAAAATTTGGCCCTAGTTTCGAAAACATCCACTCTTGACAATTTCTTGGGTTAGATTGGTGTTCGTAAGGAAAAAGGAAGAGAGAACCTCTCAAGTCAACTCAATGACTTTGCCTCTTGCTTGGTATTGTAGTCTTATGGTTCCCATCTTGTGTCTCTTTGTTTGTTGTCTAGTGTTAGCTTCATCTTGGTTTCTAGGCCTTTATGGGTTCCTCCTTGTTCTCCTCTATTCAGATCAGTTGATGTGCTTTTTTGTAAGTCAAATCCCGTAGTCGGGAGGAGACACTTGGAAATCTAGCCTTGTCAAGGGCTGGTGTGGCCCAATCTCGATGTGATTCTCTAGTAATTTTGATGGCTTAGATGACCTCGGGTCGCACTTTCTTAGACCAAAGGCTAGTCCCGCAAGTCACAAACATACTACAAAAAATAAAATTTTATTTAACTATATAAATAAATGATAATTACATTTTATGGGAAAACTTGTAAATTTTGACAGCATAACAATTTTTCGCCGACAAAATATAAAAAAAAACAAAATTTGATTTTTAATCTATTAAGATGCAAAAAAATAGAAGACCAACCTCTTGGGGTTGTTTCCATTGGGTTGATGGGTGGTTCATGAAAGTGAATGGGCATTGTTGAGGTTGCTACACAACTTGGTTGAGTGTTTTGTGTATCTAAAGAAATTCTCGGTCGAGGGTTCCTATGGAAAATACCACACGGTTCTGTGTTTTTTATAATATATGAAAACAAATAGTTCGATCAAGCTATTTAATGTTTGGCTCATAATTGACTCGCCAAGATCTTGATCGAGCTATTGAGTGCTTGAACCCACAATGTTCGTTGATCATGCACGAGCTTGATCAAGCTATTCACTTAATCTAACTTTAGTGCTCGACTAAATGTTTTCTTAACCCAAGCTTGATCAAGCTATTCACTTAATCTAACTTTAGTGCTCGACCAAATGTTTTCTTAACCCAACCAAACCCTTAATTGAGCGTTTGGATTTGTCACCGTCACCGAAGTATCTTGTTCGAGTGTTTATACAAGCTCTTGGCCGAGCTCATAATGGCTCAGTCAAGAGCTTAAAATAACTCAATTAAACATGGAGAAAACTCCAGTACCCCCACCCCCACCCCCACCCCCACCCTGGCCTGGCTAAAACTGGTTACCTATCTCCATGGATTCACCCATATCTTCCTCTTCATATTCATCGTACATATAAAATATACCGAACCTATCTATCTATATATTTTCGTAGGTCATGGGAAGAGGGGACAATCCATCGCAAAATTGCCAAAAAGTTGAATAAAATATTTGCAATTACAGGGCATTAAAAGCCAGGG
This sequence comes from Larix kaempferi, assembly GCA_027924585.1. Lineage (NCBI taxonomy): Eukaryota > Viridiplantae > Streptophyta > Pinopsida > Pinales > Pinaceae > Larix > Larix kaempferi. The sequence continues at coordinate 15,287,811 of BSBM01000101.1, read as the reverse complement.
GAATCCATCCAAAAAATGGCCAGAGACGGAATAAAATATTTGCATGTCGATAATAACGAGTATGCGCAATGGCATTGGAAGACGGGGAAATCCGTCACAAGATTGCCAAAGAGGGGTTCAAATATTTGCAAGTTCATACTTGTTATAATGGGCAGAAACACGCTGCTTTTGTTTAAATGTCAGTCTATCTCGGGCATGTAAAGAAATTGCAAGGAGCTCACCGACCAAAAACACATGAGTATAAGCATGTGTTATGCGTCCTAAACTAAATTCTTCAATCCAACGTTAACATTCTGCCCGATACTGTAGCAGTAAATACGTTCGAAGACGTTTGAATGTGGATACTGTAGCAGTGGATACGTTCGAAAACGTTTGAATGGATACATCGGAAGTCGTGGGAATCCATAGTAAAATAGACAAAAACGGTTTAATAAATATGCAAGTAGATGCTCATTATAATCGTGAATAATTGACCACAAACGCCCTGCTTCTGTTTATATATAGATCTATCCAAGGCATGAGAGAGAAAATCATATCGATAGGGAATAGCCCAAGGTGTCAACTAGCTCCTGAAACGATGGGGTTGCAGCTCTTCTTTTTGTTTGGTATTATGGCAAGTGTGTTTGTGAGAGGAATATTGTCCATTCCAACAACATTGCAAGGTCCGTTTAAGCCTGTGACTGTGGCCCTCGATCCCAGTTTGCGCAATGGAAGCGATGATTTGCCCAACTATGACCCTCGCCTCGTCAGGAGGGTTCCCTCTATCTTCCCAGAGCAGATTATGCTTGCCGTTTCAACAACCCCTCATTCAATGTGGGTTTCCTGGGTAACAGGTCTGTCTCTTTCTTTCATTCATTCATATACCATCAGATAGATTCATTTTCATTTTCATGTTTGTTTTTTCGTTTTTTGTTTTTTCCTTACACAATTACATAAGCTATTCTAAGTTTCAATCATGGAATGTCTTAACAGTACAATTACATAAGTTATTCTAAGTTTCAATCGTGGAATGTCTTAACAGTACAATTACATAAGTCATTCTAAGTTTCAATCATGGAATGTCTCAACAGTACATCTGTACACATCTGTACATCTTATCAGAGGGAATGCCTTTAAAAATGCACCCTATGGCAACTAACCATTCTATGCCGAAGGCTTTTTTTTCATTTTCTATATTGAGTTTAAGAAGAGTTTATCAATGTCCTGCAGGTGATGCTCAGATAGGCCCCAAGGTAACGCCATTGGATCCTTCCTCAGTGGCCAGTCAAGTGTATTACGGCACTAAAAGTGGTGCACACTCCTTTAAAGCTGAAGGGACATCTGTGATCTATAAGCAAACATATACAGATAAAGGCCTTTTGAATTACACCTCCGGAATTATCCACCACGCTCTTGTCAAAGGTGAGAAACGTTGTTACAGACAATCAGAGTTATAAAATGTAGTCCAGTTCTTTATTTTTCTATAGGAGAATTTTTCCTGTTATTGCATCGAATTTCATTTTTAATGGAATAGATGATATATTACTGAGCAGGTCTCCTTCCAAGCACCAGATACTATTATATATGTGGAGACAAATCCTTATCTGCTTTGAGCAAAGAACACGAATTTGTCACTCTGCCTTCTCCAGGCCCAGATAAGTATCTGTCTCGAATAGCAGTGGTTGGAGATCTGGGTCTCACTTATAATTCCTCGACAACATTTAATCATCTAGTGCAGAATGACCCCTCCATGGTTCTCATAGTTGGAGACATGTCTTATGCAACTAATTATATCACCACTGGTGATAAATCCGCGGCCTGCTTTAAGTGCGCCTTCCCTGGTGCTCCATCTTATCAAACGTATCAACCTCGCTGGGATGCATGGGGAAGGTAGGTCATTTTTAATTCGCTCATTTTTATTTTACCTAAACCTAATCACTGTTATTCATTTTCGATTTTAATTTATTTGAAGGTTCATGGAGCCACTGGTATCACGCGTTCCTATGATGGTATTGGGGGGAAATCGTGACATAGAAACTCAAGGTGGAGGCGTCCAATTTGCATCTTACAACGCCGAATTTGCAGTCCCATCTAAAGAATCTGGATCCCACAATAAGCTCTATTATTCTTTCAACGCTGGAGGAGTGCACTTCGTGATTCTAGCATCATACACTGACTATTACAGAACCAGTGAGTTAAATATATATTTAATGTTACACTCAATTGAATTTATGATGATATTGTCCTCTCCAATTCTCAGCAGTAGCAAACTCCGTTAACAGGTGAGCAGTATAAGTGGCTGAAGAGAGATCTGAAGAAAGTGGATCGAAGTGTGACGCCATGGCTAATAGCATCATGGCACAGCCCTTGGTACAATAGTTACAACAGCCATTATCAAGAGTTTGAATGCATGAGACAACAGATGTAAGACCTTCTTTACAAATATGGTGTGGACCTTTCTTTCCATGGACATGTAAGAGGCCATTAAAGCATAGATCTTATTCTTTATCCAGTAAACGAGCATAATTGCACTGTTAGTTTATCTTATATATCTTCTCTAGAGGTCATGGACGTTGTGTATCATATTGTAGGTTCATGCATACGAGAGAATGAACCGAGTTTATAAGTATGGATTGGATCCATGTGGCCCTGTATATATCACTATTGGGGATGGAGGAAACATTGAGAGGCTTGCCACGCATCATGCCGATGAACCTGGATACTGCCCCAATATCACAGATATAAAGCCAGAATATGGAAGCGTGTGTCCTTTCAAATACACCTCAGGTCCAGCCAAGGGCAAGTTGTGCTGGGACAGAGCCAAGGGCAAGTTGTGCTGGGACAGGCAGCCAGAATGGAGTGCTTACAGAGAATCCAGCTTTGGTCATGGTATACTTGAGGTGAGACCAAACAGACCATATTGAAGTATCATTTCTAACCATATACATGATAAGATATTTGCTAACTTAAATTATAGTGCTTTCTTGTCTTTTTATATGTGAAGAATCTTATCATCCAGCTTTGGATATGCGTTGTAGGTACACAGTTCAACACATGCGTTATGGACATGGCACCGGAATCAAGATGCATATGAGAGTGCAGGTGACCAAATCTATATTGTCAGAGACTCTACAAAATGTTCTCATCTCCACAAGGCCTAAAGACTGAAACAATCAAGATATGACACTTGAAGTTACAAGTTAAAGCTTATTTTAACAACAGCAAGTTTACAAGGAGTGGTAATAGATCATGCATAAAAGGCATGCAGAGTGGGAAAAGCAAGATGTTATGTTTCTCTGATAAGTAGGTCTACGTAGAATCTATAAATTAATTCAGTGTCATGGTTTTGAACAATAAAAGTGAATTATCCTTTGTATGGAGACTAATTGCGTTGCTTGCTTTGTTAGGAGACTAATTGCGTTGCAACAGCAGATTTAGAAGTGTTTACTTCATTTTTCAGAGTTTATGTTTCAATGCTCACTTGAAATCATTTTATAAATTTATTAAATATTATATGTTGTATACATTTGCAATATACAGCTTTATTAAATGTTTCTACTGAAATTTGTTTTCACCGCACGGCCAACGATTCAGAAAATTAGCGACATGAATTTTAAATGGATTTGGAATTTCTTCGTGAACGTAGGCTGACTGGTGTAAACAAATTAATTACTCAATTGCTATAGCAGAGTTTGCGGAGTTAAAAAAATTATCAAGGTCATGTTCACTTATAGTGGGGTTGTAAAGTTATTAAAATGTTAAGCAATATGTTGCTTCATCGCAAAGTGTCGAGAGAGAGAGATTTTAATATATCTATGGATATGAATATATCGTAAACTGTTCAGAAAGATATTCTAATATATTTATGCATATGGATATATCCTAAAGTGTTAAAGCGAGATATTTTAATATATCTATGGATATGGATATGGATATAGATATTTATATTTGTTAATTTTAGGAATTAGATTAATTTGTTGTAGTTAAAATGTTATTAGGTATTTGGCTAGTTTGATACTAGGCGCTTAAGAAAGAAGAAGGATGAATAATGATACGGAATAATATGTCCATAGGCACCTTTAATCTATGGATATGGATATAGATATTTATATTTGTTAATTTTAGGAATTAGATTAATTTGCTGTAGTTAAAATGTTATTAGGTATTTGGCTAGTTTGATACTAGGCGCTTAAGAAAGAAGAAGGATGAATAATGATACGGAATAATATGTCCATAGGCACCTTTAATCAATAAAAAAATATTTTCATTATAATTTAACAAGTCCTACACATTTTTTTTGTAACTAGGGGAATCGACAACTGGGATGGGGTTGGTATTCGTGTGACATGGGGTCCAGGGGTCCAATCCCGTTTGCTATCACTATACCCCTAGGTGCACCCACACAACCCACAAGCATGGGGCACAAGTAAGCTGGGGTGATTTGAAATCGTGACCTCCATTTACAACATGTCCTTCATATCAAACAGATCGTTGGTTAAGCTACATCCCTGCGGGCAACAAGTCCTACACTTTCGCATACAATGAATGTTTAATTTGTGAAAATTCAACTAGTTTTATTTTTTAATAAAATAAATTCTTATATACTTGGTGAAATAGCTAGATTATCTGCATCTACAAAGTGAGGCATTTATTTTACATAGAAACACTCAGAATGGGGTCCTTATATTCAACGTCTGATCGATGGTTTTTAACATAAAAAAGGGGTCATGTTAAACACCAACTAAACGTCGTTACAATGATGTCGCTTAAGTGACATTCATAAGTGTTGCTTAAGCGATGTTAAGGACTTCTTCTTTCTCGACATCAACATCTTCTAAAAGCATTGACTAAACCCTAATTGAACGTCTAAAAAGAGACGTGTGCAAAGTAGACATAACATCGCTGGCAAAGTAGAGTAAATGTTGACTGAACGTCCAAAAGGAAATGTTTACAAAGTAGACATAACATCGGCTAAACATCCGAAAAGAGACATTTGCAAATTAGAATTAACATTGGTTGAACATTTGAAAAGAGATGTTTGCAAAGTAGACATAATGTCGGCTAAACATTCGAAAAGAGACGTCTAGAAATGCATTGAGAAAAAAAAATGTGGATGATTAGTCAAAATAATGCCGTGTATTCATTGCATAATTGATGTTTGAGTTATGGTACCAACGTTCAACCCTCACCACTCAAATGTCGATTGAACGTCCAATAAGTCATGTTTATAAATGGCTTTAACATGGAAGGTCTAGTTGCTTTTAGATAGTTGCAATTTCACTAGATTCTAATGGAATATGGTCTAAGCACACCTATATCTTTATTTATGGAA